>JAWNNK010000645.1:0-1200000 GCA_035045065.1 Hirtodrosophila trivittata
GTAAAAGTTTGTGTTGCCACCCCAGCTTGTATTGGTTTGCGTGGTTGCTTATTTACAAATTGCATTCTAATTGTTTTGTAGTACCTTATTTAAAATAGGTTCACTGGCTGGTATTAAATAGCGGACAAATATTCTTTATGAATACAAAATTCACATTGGATTGTGTATTTGGTGTATTGAAATGGATGGTTAATTTTGTTGGTGTTGTGTTGTTGTCAGTTGGTTACAGTATCAGTAAGTACCCTCTAAACCCCACAAGGCGTCATATTAAATACCAAATAAAAATGTCAAATAGTATTAATATGTGTGCAAATAAATTAGTAAATAATGTATGGTATGTGACCAGAATGGTACAATACTATAGTTGGTTTATGCTTTGAGTTGTAGTCTTATAGTTACAGATGCATTGGTAGTTTGGTATTAATAGTTGGCGTTGCCATCTATAATTTGTATGAAAATGTTTTATTATTCCCATACAGAGGTAGTCAAAAGTATTTACACACATTTTTTCGAGTCAAAACATAAACATTGCAAATAATCAAATGTTTTTGGCATTTGTTTGAGTAAGTGCAGTCGTTAGTTGCAATAATTGAATTTAGAGTTTGTCGTGTAATTATGTGTTTTAGTTTAAGATAAAATGCTCAGAAAAATTATAAAAAACAAAGAAGTTTTTAATTGAAGTAAGGTATGAAATTGTCACTAAATTCAAAAGTGGTATTTCGACGTTAGAATTGTCGAAAATGTATAAAATATCACGGAAAACTGTATATAATTAATGTACGAAAATGGGCACTCAAGGAAATTTAAAAAACTGTAAGAGATCTGGACGAAAATTGATAATGCATACCCCGTAAGAGTTGCAGCAGCTTCAAAAATGATAGTTGGAAAAAAAATTAGCGATGCTACAGTGCGGAGAATGTTAAAAGAATCCAACGTGAAAGCGTATGTTGTGCGCCACGTGGTCGACATTACGCCGACAAACCGAGCAAAGCGTCTCGAATTTGCTTGGGAACACAAGGATAAACCAATAGAGATTTGGTACTTTGGTAATTTTGGATTTTGTTGTGGACAGATAAGACCGCTTTCCAATTCCAAGGCTCTTTTGGTACACGCCTACACCTACACGCCTTTATCACCATCCAAAAAGAATCTGGATGTTCAGATTCTTAACAGATTAGCACGGTAATGTAAAGGGGTTGCTTCTCTTTCTATGGATTTGGTGACCTAGTACCGTTGGAGGGAACTGTAAATCAAAACAAATACATTGATATTTTAAATGATTGACGAATTCAGCTCTGGAAATAGACTTTTTCCAACCAATGACTGGATTCTGCACCATGATCATGGTCCTTGCCACAACGAATCCATACCAAGAACATTTTTAAATAGCTGTTCAGGCTGTTCTTCCATGGCCTCCGCAGAGTCCTGATTTGAACATCATTGACTATGCATGGCGGTAAAGAATCATAATAAGAATCGCAAACAAGAGGAAATTATCAAAGAAATTATGGATATTTGATCAACATTGACGGCCAAATTTGCTTGCAGTTTATGTCTATGATGCTAAAGGTGGTGTTAACAAATTGTAATAAAAAAAATTTTACATACAAATTTTAAATTAAAATGTTAAATAAAGTTGAAAACAAATAATTCAAAGCTTTGTGTAAATACTTTAGTCGCGAAAAAAGTGTGTGTAAATACTTTTCACTAGTTTGCGGCGCTAGTTCGCATGCGTCTATTTTTTTTTTTTGTTAACCGATATTTTTCTAATTCTTTATGTGTAATTTTTTATGTGTTTCTTCATAGATGCACCAATCCAACAATAACAATTTATTTGCAATCTGATTTCAGCAACATCAATAAAAAAGCTCTCAAAATTAAATGTGTGAAAAATTGCACGTCATGTAAATACTTTTGACTACGTATATACATGGACTTTCGCAAAAACAACAGGACTGTTAAAAATAGCAGAGTTCATAATTTAAGGTAGAACTCTCCAAATCAGTATTACTTTCACTAAATGTTAAATTCTTTGAACGTTAACGTTCCTAAGTGTGAACCTCACAAAGTTCTCTAATTTGACATACTAAGTAAGATAATGTTTTTATGGTATCAAAAATTAATAGAGAATAAAACTTTGATAGTATTCAAGAATTTATATTTTATGGGGTCAAGAGACAGAGAGAGAGAGAGAGAGAGAGATCAATTCGCTTGTCAACATTTTTATTTTATTAACTCATATTTAGTTTCTATTATTCTTATTTTTAACACATCAAATTTCTTTACTTATTTTTTGTTTGCTATTTTTTAGCGAATGCTTGTTTTTATAATAATGCTATATGTTTACAATAAGTGGGTGTATATAACATTTAATATGTACTTGTATATAAGTATCTATAAATACTTTATAAATCTAGATATGTGTGTGTGTGTGTGTCTGTGTGTGGTTGTGTAATTATTATTAACCTCTTTACTAGTTCTTTATACCTACTTACAGTAAGAGAGCTACTAAAAATTAATGGAACAATTAACCAATCAGCGTAATCATTGACTTAGCTTATTTTTAATTCTCAAATTATCATAATGTATTCTTACAATCATTTTTATCTTTGAATCGTGCATTTTAAATACACATATATGTATGTGTCATATATTACATATAAATACATACAGACTTATGTTACCTATCGACCACTTATACACAATCGAAAGATAGTCAGTTTTATCTGTTTATATGTGCATACGTTTTTTTTTTATAATTTAAATTGAACTTGAACAAAATTTACAACAAATTCATATATGTATATCACATATATGATGTTGTGCATAATTGTATTGAGTCGTGCTGCATATATGGATGACAGAGACAGTAGAATCAGATAAAATATAAAAATCAAAGTAAACTATATGTATTGTAATTGTGCGGATGTTATGATGACCGTCTGAAATAAATTTATATAATTACTGTATGTGTTTTATCTTTCCATGCGTAGTGCGTATGAAAATATGATGGTTGTAATATACATAATTTCAAGTATTATATTTGAAGTACAGTAAACTATACAGATATATACATTATATTAACTGTCTGTCTGAATGTATGTATGTGTATGCAAATATGCAAGAAATAAGTATGTAATAACAGTCTATTAAATTTTGACTTGAGCTATACACATTTATAAATTTATTGACTTGATTATAAGCATACAAAATATATATTTAAGTTTGTTAATGTGACAATTTAAGAAATTGCGAATTGTGGATAAATGTACATTATTATTATTTTAAATTAGATTAATATTAACTTAGGTATAATTGTCAATAAATAAAACTGTAAATATTGCAAAGCCGTTTCATATGCACTATTCACTAACTAGCTATAAAAATTCAAATAAAAACACAGAAAATTGGAAGCATTGTTAACGTAAATATAATTCTAATTGATTAGAATAATTACTAAAGCTTATGATCAGCATAAAATGTACATATAAATTTATACATGTGTATGTATAGTCGATGTTTACATGCATTAATACAAACATACATACATAGACATTATGTATTATAATTGCAAATATAAAAAGGCTTAAAGTTTACAACTGGTACACACATACAAGTAGATACATGTATTTGCATACACATACGTGTATTTGTATTTGCATATTTGCATATTTTTTCCGGATTGATTGTGCTAGTGTTGTGTATATATATTTATTCTGATGTAGCTGTTAAATTACAGTTTAATTTTAATATATTGTGTATACACCGATATATGCATATGTGTGTGTGTGTTTGTGTGCCGATATTACATAGTATTCATGTATGTATGTAAGTATTGCAAGTAACGTACATATCTCAATAGTATTTGTATTTACCTACATACATACATTTATATGCATATTAGTAAATGTATGAACATTTCTATGTTAGTAATTATAATATGAATTTAACAGTCTTTTTTTTTAAATTGGCAATGGCTTTACAAATATATACATACATTCCATTTTTCTTTAATATTGTATTTATTCTAAATATCCATATATTACATAAATTGTATACTTCTATACATGTTTGGCTTGATCTTATTATCGAGACAGTATTTTTGTACGTGTAATTTATAACAATATATCTGGGTGTTTTTTATTTGCATACTTGTATGCTTGAATTTCACATAAAAAATTTAAGTTCATTAATTTAAAAATTAAAAAGTTGCATAAGGATATATATGTTACCTAATTGTTCTCGATACTTTCTGCATCAGTATAGAATTATATAATAATTATCGATAATTAAATAGTTGTATAAATATGTATTCTTACATGCTATACATAGGTAGGCATGCGCACTCATACATACATTGACATTGATTTGCATATCAATTTGATATTCATATTATGTGCATGTTACGGACTCGCGGGATATATTGGATTTTATGCGAACAGCTGTAAAATTAGAGTTCTTAAGTACCAAATTACACTTAAAAAGTTTAAATGGTACTTAATAGGCAATGCCTATTAGGCATCATTTGAGAATATATGTATGTATGTATGTATGTATGTATTGCAGTATGACAAGGTCAACTATTAATACGAATTAACACAAAACATGCATATGTACAAATACACTATGTTGATATAAATGTATAGCTGGTAATACGTTATTAAATATTTTATTTTCTTAATCGTATGCATATATACACATGTATGTATTTACTCTATCTGTATGCACATCCACAAATATTATACACATGGATACTTAAATTGCAATAGAGCTATCAGGTCCAATGATTCATAAATTCGTACGTTGTTTTCAAGTGTATTTCTTAACACATTCATACATGAATACATATGTATGTACAAACGTATATACATCGGAACTGTATGCATACAGTCTGTTCTCGTATTATTAAATAAACAATACTGATGTTTAAATTAACTTGTTGATCAATCATTAATTAGATTAAATTCTCTTTTGATTATTTAAATGTTATAAATATTATCATAACATTGTATTATGTATGTACTTTGATATTGTATATGTATATTGTATATAATGTATGTAATTTTCCTTGGTGTTGCTATAGATAGTGGAAATTTTTATTAAAGTATTGAAATGTCGAAGTTTTAGAAAGTTTAACTTAAACATGTGTCACACACCCCAACAGGCGTATCACTGTAGAATTATTAAATTTTAAAGTATCAGTTGCCAAAGAAAACCCAAAAAAAATATCTACAGAGCAAATGATAAATATACAATAAATTAATATCGGTCTATTCCCAAAGTTGTACACGTTTAATTTGATGTATATGGTACTTAATACGGGTTACTCAGACCCACAAAAATTTTAGGAGAAAAAAGTTGCAAAATTAGTTAATAATGGCTGGAATACTTAGTCCTTAAACAGTTTTCCTTTGAAGCTTAATTTAAAAATTGTTGTGGCACACCAATTCGTTCATTAATATTAGCAAGTTTAAGTTATACAATATAAAAATAAGTCTTTGACTTGCGTAAGCATAAGGCAACAGGAAATATCAAGTAATTTTGTGAAGCTTTAATAGTCCTGGGCTTACGAACAGAACTGAATGAAAATAAATATGAAATATATATTACATTATTTATATATATAAATAATATAATTATATACAATATTAAGTGTGTGAAAGTGATATCATTGATTTCTTTTTTCTTATTAGTTTTTATATTATTTTTTCCCTCAAAACTCGCGATGTTCGCAATTGTTTGTTCGTTTGAATTATATTTTAAGAATAGCCCTATCAGACATTCTGAAAATAACGATATTATTGTGACTAAAGTGAAATCGAGCTGTCATATCTATGTTGCTGTATTTCTGATCCCAATGTACATCTATACTTGTATATACTAAATGAATACATTAATTATTATGTTAACTTGCTTGTTGCCTTGTCATTACAGCTTGGGCACAACCGAAATAAATATCGAATATGCTGACCGATCATCCTTTAGTTTCTAATGGTTGGTTCATTATTGTTGCTGATTGTACATACATACATATATATATGAGGAGTACTTTTTGGCACTTATCCAACAATGGCCACATGTTACATGTTACAGCTATGGCGACAGAGAGATTGGAGGTGGTTGTATTGGTGGTAAATGGCAAAAACTGTACTTATTGCACGCTAAACAGTGTTTTTGAATGCTACTTAAGTTCCAAATGCATCGAAATGTAGCATTGATTGAAAGGCGGGGGGATAGGTAACTGGACTAATTTCCAATGGTACTACTACTACTACTATTACTACTATTATTACAATCGTAACAAGCTGCTACGAAACGCTGATAGCTCCTGTTTCGGATGCGTTGGGAGTTGGGGCATTGCCAGATGCCGCTGGTGGATCGGAAGTGCTGCGACGTTTTATACTACCCATACTAAGTGTGGGCGTGTCAATAGGTTGCACCGCAGAGCCCATGATGATGTTGCCACTGTTGCTAGTAGCTGCCAGGTGATTACTTAACTGTTGTTGAAAATGTTGGGTGAAGCTACTACTGAAAATCGAATGATGATGGTGATGATGATGGTGCGCGAGCGAATGTGGATGCGTATAGGGATGGTGTTGACTGGTCGAATTATGTCGCAAAATCGCTGTGGCAGCCGACTGAGAATCACAGCCGTCAAGTAGCGCAATATTATGATCTTCTCGCCGCTTCGTCAATTGATTGATGCTTAGTGGATTGTTAATATCCCGTGGATTGGCGCCAATTGGATTGCGATGTATTATTACAGGTGCAGAAGTAGTTGGATTTTTTAAGGATCCAGGTACAGGAGTTGTTTTACCGCTACCACCACCGCTGGTTACTCCAGGCGAACTGTAATTGCCAAAACTATTCGTTGCCAAAGAGGTAGATGGACTATTGTTGCTGCTGATTGTACTCTCGCAGCTAACTGTAATTTGGGCTTGGGTATGGGGATGGGATTGAAATATTTGCTCTGGATTGCTACCCACCGGTAGACTTAAACCCATACCCAAGTGGCTAAAACGATTGCCAAGCATCATGGCCCGCTCATTGGCAGATGTCGGTGGTGCCGTCCCGTTCCCTGGCGCGGAAGATGTTGCCGGAGACGCTCTGCTCGAGGTATTCGGTGTGTTACTAATGCTAGATGTTGAGCCACTGCTGGATCCAGATCCAGTTGTAGACCCAGATGCAGATGCAGATCTTGGCTGACTAAGGGTGGCCTGATCAGCATTATTATTAACCGAAAGGGATATCGATAGCATATTGGAGCTGGCTGATACAGGGAGCACAGGTGTTGCTGGACTAGTTAACATATTTATATTTAGTGGACTAGCCAGGCTCGTCGTTGTTGAAGGACTTTGGAGGCTAGAAAGGCCACTCAGGCAGCCTGGGCTCGACAATGACTGGTTCATAGACTCTGTATCCTCCATGTCTGCCATTTTGTTGGTTGCTTCAGTCTCGTCACCACTGCCACAGCTAGCGCCACCCAGTTCATCGTCGTCCTCATCATCATCACTCATCTGACTTATATTGCCAGTATCATCCATGCCACTGCCGTCCTCCTGGATACCGTTGCCATTTATTGCCTCCATGTAACGTATACATTTCTTTTTGCGTCTGCAGGGGTTAAAAATAAGAACATTCGTTAAATAATAATATTAGTTAGTTCATTTAAATATAAATAAATACGAATGAATATGATCATTCATTGGTCATGTGGTGCAAATATGAAAACATTCCACAAGGTTTGCACTTGACCGCCGATTCAATACAACATGCACAGGGGCAGCCGGGCATATATATTATATGATAAGTATCATCAAGAGAAATCACTACTGTTATTTATACATTAGCTAAGGATCGTGCAGAAAACAACCTTGTTTATAATTGAATAATGCAATATTAATCTAAGAATAATGTGAACGATATGCCGCAGCATTTTTAATTAGTTTAAATAATGTGAGACCGCTATACGAAAGCCAAATTGTAAATGGTCTACGAAAATTAATATAGCTGTGCTGTTTATTCAGAACATTTAAATCGACATTTGTTTTGACAATTATAATTTAAGGTCAGCTATCAGTTTTAAACACCTGACGGACTACTACCGTGAAATCTAAAGTCTAGAATCCATATTTTAATTAGTTGAAAGTAACAGATTACAAGTACCTTTAGAAACACATATTTACAATGAGTTAAGAATACCTATTTCTTGAATATAATTCCAAAAAATATCTAATTTGTTAAAGATTATTTAAAAGGAAAAACTGATCTATGATTTAGCTAAAAAGAAATAAATAAATTCACTCTTTTAATAACTGCAAAAATAAAATTCTTAATATTCGACAATATTGTAAATATTTTTCTATACCTATAATATGATGTGAATACGTTTTAAATTTAAATAGCCAGATGAAAGAAAGATAGCGCTCAATTTGCATAAATTGTAGACTGTCTAATGATATCGAAATTTGAATGCAATTGAAGCACCCCATACTCATTAAATGACCTGAATATATGATGATAACTTCATTAGAGAAAAGAATTTGATATTGTCGATTAAATTTGTCGGCTTCAATTGGCATGCATATTCAGACATCCAAAACAAATATAAAAAGTTTTAGTACAGTTGAACCTAAAAATTTTTAACAAGCAAGTGCACAAAAAATATATATAAATAAATAAAGACACAAAAATAATCAGAATGAATCCCAATAATGGGAAAAATCTTCGCCTGCATCGCAGCGAAGTAAACAAAACCAAATGTTTCTTTCAGTTTAAAATAATAATTAATTAAATCTTATACTGCTAATAAAAGTGTTATAAGAGTAATAATATTTTTATGTACCTATATATGCATGTTACATCAGTTATATCACCGATAAACATAACAACAATCCTTGTAAAGCTTGTTGTCTTCACATACGCAAATCAAACGGAAAAACAGCAATAACAACAACAATAACAACAACAACAACAATAACAACAAACAGCTCTAGCAACATGTAAATTAGCGTTCGGTATACAACACATTAAAATCATTAATTATATATATTTATACAGTATATGTATGTGTATTTAAAAAGTGATGCACAAATAGTCACTATATTGAAAGATACTATAATTTTGTTTACCAAAAATAGTCATCCGATGGCTTTTTACCTATGATTTTCCTAATTAATAAATAACCTAATCTCTGTGGATTATTATTTGATATTATCAATTTCTTTCCACCCAGTCGAGACCGATATTGTAATCAAGTTGATGACATATGGGCCTGGTTTATTGCAATTATTATGGCATCTTTCAAGAAAGTGATTTATTTAGCATCACCTCATTAATGAGAGATGCAAAACTAATGACTTATAGATTGTGTCAAGATTTAAAGCATCTGTGAACTTTAAATAATGCACTCATCTAGAATAGTTCAAAAGTTTTTTGGTAAATATATATATATATATATATATATATATAGACATCAAAACATCGTTTCCACATGTATATGTACAAAAATATTCCCTTAATACATTTAAATACACAAATTTTAACAACTGCCACAAAAGTGCGCAAAATAATGTTCTTATACACGTATAATAAAAAAAAAAAAAAACAATAATTTTTTTCATTAGATAAACAAGTGTTATATGTACATATATATTAAAGATTCATTTATAGTACTTTTCAGTATTTTGATGTTCCTCCTCCCAGTCCTAAAGACATCTTTCTATGTTTTATGAAATTTAACTATGTATAATTTTAACATGTATAATTAATTCATTAAAAACCGTTAAGAACAATGCAAGATGTTTTTAAAAGTATAGTACAAAAGTAGGTAAGTATGTAAATTTATTGTTGACTAACTATTAATGTATAACGTATATTATTTGAGACAGCTTAACATTTTAAAGAATTATACATGGAATATTGGGCATGTATATCTAAGTTTTCTGCATATCTAGTTATTACTGGATCCAATTTTTATGGGAGCAATAGAATTTTGCGTAATCAGGAATTTTTAAGGATTGTATTGATGCTTTATAATCGTAAATTTACCCCCTTAAAAGTGTTTTATATGTTCAACCTCGTATTGTAAGATGTCCTCACAGGCTCTGAATACGATAAGAAAAATAAAAAAAAAAAAAAAGCCTGAGCTATAAACGTAAAGCGCAAAATTAATATATTGTTATCAAATAATAAACAAAAAAGCGATGCTGGTTATTCATTAGAAGGAACATCATTATTAAATTATATATGTAATAAGTTAATTTTAATTTTTAATTAAATTAAATTTAATCAAATTGCATACAATGACTTATGTACATAATATAAGTTATTTACTGGAATTTTTGCAGAGTAGTACGATGATGGCTTGCTCCTTTTCTTCGCTACGCTGCTGTGGAGGATGTTTAAGGTGCAAGATGTCCTGGGATGATGGTTGGATATTTTCACGTCACGTTGTGCAATCGATTTTACAAATTTACGTAGGTTGGAGGTGCCTGGGGTGAGAGCTGTTGGGCACTTGTAGCAGTGCCATTACCACCTCCACCACCACCGCCGCCACCAGCACCTGGACCACCACTACCAGGCTGTGTACACGACCCGCCGCTATTGATAGGTGCTGCTCCATTTCCATTATTGCTGGCTAGCATTTGTAAGTGCGTGTGGGTGTGCGAAGACGACGTGGATGAAGATGAGGAACTCGAGGACGAGTTTGGCAGCATAACCGTAGCCCCCATACCAGGCGTTAGCATGCCGACACTTATGGTATTTACGCCTGGACCACAGCTAATTCCACTTACGCCAACGCTGTTGCTCCCAGATGAAATGCCACCCAGACCCACACTGGGACTGAGGTTAAAGATCAAGTTTTTTGTGGGTAAATTAATGGTCGAAATATTTATTTTGTTCAGCATTAGGAAAAGAAAAGCGATAATTGAATTCATCAAAAATAATTGTATTCTCAATTAAAAGCCTTTTTCTGTAACTATGTGCATGTAGGTATGTGTTTATGTGCGTTCGATTTCCTAATGCAAGAAAATACATAAAGTACGCAAAAGCGTTTTATATTCCCTAAAACACACAGCATTTATGTATTTCAATCCCAATATTTAGCGATGCTATTAAAATGTCCAATGTGATGTGGCAGCCCTGGTATGATACTCGAAATATTAAATCCCTTCACAAAGATATAAAGGTCAAGGAACTAGAATCCGACAACTAAATGAATTTCACTATGGATAAACATTTAGGTATTGTGTACTAATTTTTAAAAATTAAACTAACTAAACAAAGTAAGATTAACCTGTACTGTTTCTACCAATTGAACTAAAAAAAAAACAAAACAATCGTACGTCGGGATTCATTTAAGGAATCCTAAACGGCTCATTGGAGAGAAATTATTATAGCCGATTATAATATAAAATAATATTACATAATAATCCACACAGGTAATTTGATTAAACCAGGGACACACATACACAAGTGCAATACACAAGTTTCTTCACTCGATCTTTATGAAATTTGTAAAGATCAATAATGGATTATTAATTCCGTGTCTAAAAACTAAAGCTATTTATTCAGAATAGAGCCTACTAAGGTTTTTTCCTAAAATTTGAAACGAACTTGATCTATGAATCCAGCTTTCGAGTTTAACGATACACGCGGTAATCTGGACAGACACTCATGGCTAGATCAGCTCGGCTATTGATACTGAATAAGAACATATATACTTCAAGGAATCGTAGATGTTTCTTTCTACCTATTAGATACATTTACACAATTCTTCAGCCCCTCTTAACCTTTTTAGAATGTGTATATTTTAGTATAGTGGTCAGCTCCTGATTGTTTTTTCTAATAGAAGACCACGGAAAGTTCAGAGTTTTCTTAATTGGAGCTATTATGAACTATTATAAAATAGTTTGACATTATATGATATTATATATTACATATGTATCTACAACCTCAAAAAATATAAAATGTTTGAAATATTGACAGAAGCCAAAACACCAACCCAACTTTTAAAGATTTACTATACACGCGCTCATGTGTTATTGTTTATTGTTGTTTTAACCTTTAGTGGTGCAAAAAATCAAAAGAGCACAAAAATTCAAAATATAGATATATATTGGATCTCATGGGTAAAGTAATTCAAGATTCAATGAAAATTTAATTACAATTCGATTGCTCGAGATATAAGGGCGTAGTGTACGCCCGTACGCCCCTGAATATGCATAATTGGTAAGGTAGTACAATTTTGATGCACACATTATTTGAGAATAATATAAAAAGTATCTGTTAGTTCAAGTGCCCCGACGTTTGTTCGTTCAAAAACATAGTCATGTACATTTGCACTATAATTTGTAGCAGCTTATAGGATCGGAGGCAGTTACGAGTATGTTCGTATTATACACATACCGTAAAAATGTTTAAATTTAATTATAGGGATTAAGTCCAATCACATATATTTTATATACATTTTCGTTTTATCAACAGCTCAAAGAAATTATTTGACGCACAAGACCGAATTTCAGGATTTAAAAAAAGGACTAGACCGCACGTATTTTTTTGTGAAACTTGTGCCCGTGTTCATTATGATTAAATTTAGTTTTGTACTGATCGTAATGATAATGTACAGTGTGATCGAACTAAAGTAAGGTAAAATGCAAGATGATGCATATTAAAAATTATTAAAAGTATACAAAAATCGATTACACTAAGGATTATTTTTCCTTAACGTGTTTCGTGCCTAACCTTAAGTTGAGCAATCCCGCTCGGTGCCATAAAATAAGAATTGTATTCCTGAACACGTCCATTTTGTATAAAGGCCCGTGGAGAGCCTACCTCTAGAGGGTAGAATACATAATTTTCAAATATATACAACAGTCAGAAGGACTTTATCTGAACCTTGTTAGTATATACATTCTTAAGAATATCTAATTCAAC
This sequence comes from Hirtodrosophila trivittata, assembly GCA_035045065.1. Classification (NCBI taxonomy): domain Eukaryota; kingdom Metazoa; phylum Arthropoda; class Insecta; order Diptera; family Drosophilidae; genus Hirtodrosophila; species Hirtodrosophila trivittata. The sequence goes on from JAWNNK010000645.1 coordinate 12,940, forward strand.
CTACTGTTATTTAGAGAAAGAGAGAGAAAGAGTTACAGGCGGAAATGAGTGATCATAACTATCACTATCGTTTAACTGCTTGCATCATCTTTTATAGGGTATGTGTCTGTTAACGGCTCAGTGAGTTGTACTAGAGACTATTCACAAATAAGAGAGACGAAAAGATAGATTGCATAAAATTGGTGGTAGCTCGACATACACAGTGTACATAAATCAGACATTCTCTTAATTGATACGTTGATATAATAAACTCTCTGTGCAACGAAATATGTATCACGTGGATGGAATTCAGTTTAACTTGAAAGAATATGTACCTAAAGGCAATCGTATATAATCCGCACAAGAAGTTCAGTCAGTTTAATCCGTTTGTAAGGTTTCAACTTATACAAGTAATTAAATAATATATTACTTTTTTTCTCTATGCATTCGAAATTTAATTGTGTCCGATTGAAGAAACACATCCTGAGCATTAGCAGTTCTAAGATACTAATAGATCTTTGGTCCTGTGTGCAGGGTGCAGGCAAGGGACAAGGGTCATATAAATTGAGGGGGTGAACAGCATGTGGTGGTGGGCATGCAAATCGAATTAATGTTATGATCGTGTTCACTTGATACTCTATAATATCAATTACTGTTATTTTTATATAGAGGTATGTACCTATTAATAATTATATATTAGGTGTGTGTGTGTGTGTAATGGTAAGTATGTTTTCAGTGTAAATTAATGCTGCGGTAAATTGAAGCACAAAATTCTTAAGCGATATCTTTCGTGTCCTGTTCTTAATAAATTCGAGCATACATAATATATTTACATATGTATGTTCATCCCTACATACCTACATACATAAGTATTGTATGGTTCTGAGATTAATAATATTGTAGTATATATTATCATTACATTACATTTATCATGAAGCTAAGTAAAATATTATATAGGTACGCATCATTACCATATCTTTACCGTCCCATTATTAAACGCTCCCTAGCGTGGCAAGTATACATGTATATTAAAAAGTCCACGGTCTTTTGCTACTTTTTCTAAGTGGTATATTTATTTAATTTTACACCCATTATCAAACAGCTAATGGTGTATGGATTTAGAACTTGTGTAAACTATAACTACTGATTTTGTTGTTTTTGCAATTCAAAGTTTCCACTGAAAACTCAATTCGCTTTTTCGCTTTAAGCCCTAATTCGTCAGCATAGTCATTTCTATCCTATGATTCGATAAGAATATTACTTGAAGTCATTTTAACTTTATCGAATAATACACTTGACAACATCAACGATCACAAGCAGAGTTTTCAACTTAGTCACTCGCTTTTAGCTTTTACTTTACAATATCAGGCAATATCAGGCAATATCAGGCAATATCAGGCTCATCTGGAAGTAGAACGATAGGGTGTGGCAACAATTGGAGAGCACCTTATAGATAAGTTGAAAGGGTGAATCAAAAACTTATCTGTTTTTAGCTGATTGCAATATGTAATTGTAGCAAACATAAATTCAGTGTTCAGAAGAAAACTAAATCGAAAGTTTTACCAAGTAGCACTCTGAGGTATATATGGGTTAGACTTTATCGTAAAGATGGGACAACAAGCCTTGCATCTGTAACTCTTACAGTATACATACATATATAATAGTTTACCTGGCTGTAAGTACAATAGTTATAATACTGATAATTAAAACAAACAATAAATTACCTAAATTGTTATATGTATGTAGGCATATTTTAGTTATGTGTACAAATTGTACGTGTCATGATAAAACCGATTTTGAAAATTCTTTGATTGTACGTTGAAACCTACCTGCAGGGCTTGCACCATTGATTTTGCTGGTCCAGTCCAAAGCGCGCGCGGCATTTTTTCATGTTGTTGCCTATGAAATAAAGTTGTTCATTATTTTAAAATCTGAGCACTTGAACTTTTTAATCAAGGTGTTATTAATCAATGTGTTATTAATCAAACGTTATTTATTTGTTAATTGGTAAGCAGTGGAAAAAAGTACAGGACTTGTAGTTAGGTATAAAGCATTCATTACAATTACAGCGCACTACTCGTACAATGACATGATAATATAATGTAATACCAAAATAATGAAATTTTAACTAAAATAATATTAAACGATAATGGTAATAGCAACAGTGAGGTCTACAATAAAAGTAATGACAATACATTTAAGTACAAGCAACCAAGTTTTAGAATGGATTATCTGAATTCGTGCCAAAAACTTGCCGAATTTTTATTCATTTTGTAAGCATTTTGACTTATTGGTTGTACACTGAGTTAAGAGAAATGAACTAGTCATTAACTTATAAAAATAAACAATACTAATACTTTAATGGTACCACTAATTTCGATTAAATTACTATATTTATATCTATTGTGTAGGCAAATTCTACGTTAATATTTCATTTGTATGAAAGGGGAATTTTTTAAATAGAATTTAGAATAAAGTACTTAAAAGAAAAGGCTTTTTTACAAGTAGAGTAATACGATTGTGTTATCATTCTGTCAATAGAATATGGCATATGTCTATGTATAATTTTGATTTTATTTCTTGTATTTGCAATTCCTAATTAATCCAATAATACGAATGTACAAATTGATTTGATATGAAATAAGAGGATTCATGCACTATACGGTGGGTGATTTATATGTACATATCTTATCATATGATCGCGTATATAGTATAAGATTATTATTATTATTAATTATTATTATTATTATTATTATTATTATTATTATTATTATTATTATTATTATTATTATTATTATTATTATTATTATTATTATTATTATTATTATTATTATTATTATTATTATTATTATTATTATTATTATTATTATTATTATTATTATTATTATTATTATTATTATTATTATTATTATTATTATTATTATTATTATTATTATTATTATTATTATTATTATTATTATTATTATTATTATTATTTTTAGACAATCATTTCACAATCACACTTAGAATCTATAAGATTATATGATAAAGACAGTAATCAATTTATGATATGAGGATGTATTAGAATGATAAGTGAATGTAGAGAATTGTGTTCGGCATTGCTGAAACAATAATTTTTCTGCCCGGGGTTACATGAGCAAAGTGAAATACAAAATATTATTTGAGTTTATTGAGCAATACCGGACAGGACATCGGTACCTGTCAATACTCAGGTGCAGATAAGGTCCTATCTGTGTTATTTTAGTTTTGTTTCACGAGTCTAAGAGTAAACAATAATTTGGTCCAATTGAAACATTGATCCCCTACCTCATTTCTAATCGCAATATATATATATATATATACATATATATATACATATATATATACATATATATATATAAATATATAAAATGTTTTTAAGATCGTTAAACATATTTACATATGTATATATATATATATATATATATATATATAAACATACTTATATATGTATAAATATATTAGTTTATACCAAAAACATTTTTTTTTGTAAATTTTATTTCAGATCGGTTAAAGATTGTCAGATTTTGTTTAAGCTTAAGTTTGAGTTTTCCTTCTATATTATATATTAACTTCGATTTTGATTCTTATTTTGAATTGGTTTTGGTTTCTGATTTTTGGTATGATAAAGTACAGTATTTATTGTACAATAGTTTAAGAAAATGTATCTAACCTCCTCCGTCGTTGGCATCTTGCTTCCGTTTCCGTTTCTTGCCGCGTGAGGCGTTCGTGCGCGAACTCCAATCGGGATACATCTGCATGTGCAGTTGGCGTTCCCTTCGCGCCAGCTCGTAATACTTGGCCTGTTCCTCACGCCCCAAGGCATGCCACTGGGTGTTTAAGATGGGATTGTCATATGCGAAGAGGTGTCGCGAAGGGATTTTTGTGTTTGTATACGAGTAGTAGTAGTGGTATAGTTGGTTTGGTTGGTTGTGTGCAATCAGTGCAATGGAGAATTATACGAATATTCAACAGTCGATCAACCGATAGAGGCAATCGAATTTGTTTATCAGACATTATTGCGATATGCGCAAATCAAAAATTATGAAATAAAACAAAGATAGATAATATGCAGTTACATCATTAATCAATCGGTGATTTTAAAAACTAGTTATGGTAAAGTAGTATAAAGTATATACTATATAAGGCTCCTGCCTAATACCTAATAAATGCATACACATGTTCACAAATATACTGTGTGTGTGTAATAAATATTGAAGATAATCGTTACTCTGCGCAAATCGTTGAAAAGCTTTGACGGATCGAACTTGTAGACGGTTTCGGGATTCGGCATGCATTCGCCAATTTCAAGTCCACACGCACAGAATATTCCATTATATACATATACATAAATATATATATATATACATATATAATCTAAATACATATATATATATATATATATATATATATATATATATATATTTAGATATAAATATATATATACATACACATATATATTTATGTATAGATTTAATTCATTCAGAATATTCAATTTAATGTACATATATATATATATATATATATATACATATATATATTCTATAGATATCTTGTACTCAAGAATCTATGAAAATGAAAGCATTAAATAAAATGAAGTGTTTTTTAATTTTCTTCCTTGTTTTTTTTTATATTTTTTCGTTTTTTATGCCAATTTTACATATATATCGTATTGTGTTTGTGTGATCATGAGTGTATTGGTTTGCCAATTAAAGATCTGAGCCCTCCATTAAGATAAAGGGTATAGCTTCAACTAATACATATAGGGTCTTACATGAAGGTTTGTCGAAACAATATCATATTGAGTTCGGCGGCTTTCATTTCAATTATTCTTTACTAACTACTTGTTATTTTCCAATATAATAAATAAATTGATAATCAATATTTAAGGCAAAAAGCGCTGATACGATAGGAGTTCCTCTTTTATCTACTGCATGAATCACTAACTATATATTGTTTAAATACTGTTTACAAACTCAGAACTACAACACCTTGAAGTCGAACATGAGATCAATGAAATCAATTTGATTGATGCTGGCGTTTTAGTCTATCTATCTACATTTTGGCCTAAGTACTAAAACTGATAGATTTTGCTCCGATTTTAATTCGATTTGAGATTACAATTTTTGAGATTTATATTTTATACCAAATATTTCAGGAGAATGGTTATCCGTCATTAACGTCATGACAACAAACACTAGTAAACACAAAAGAAACAATTTTCCATAATATACTTTCACTTGTAGAATTTGTATTGGAAATACGGCTTAAAAACCTAAGAAAATCAGTAAAGCGAAACCAATTCACGAAAAGAAAGGGAATACATAAAAAAAAATTCTGAGCCAGACCGATACGAGATTTCTTGTGTTTTGCTCTTATATTCGCAATAATTTAGCTTGTTTTGCTAAATTGAGGAGATGTTTGAATATTATTCAATCAACTATTATTAAAGCTCTAACGCTTTTGAAAATTACTTGAAATATTTAGAAGAAAAAAAAATGTTGTTCAGAGGAATTTATACAAGCTAAGCTCCGGGCTACCGAAGAGAAACAGATAGAGAGTATGTGTGAGTGTTGAAGAAAAGAGACAGATAGAGGGAAAAAGAGAGAGAGAGAGAGACAGAGAGAGAGAGAGAGAGAGAGAGATTGAGAAATATAGATGGTGTGAGTGAGAGAGAGAGAGAGAGAGAGAGAGAAATAAATGGTGTGAGTGTTGTCAAACAGAGAGATATAGAGAGAAGGAGTTGGAGTCTAAGGTACGTATGGAACCACACATATTATGTTTTAATTAAAGTTCTATTTGAGTGGATGTACACTTTATATTATTGATTCTTCTAAGTACAATTCTAAAGCTAAATACGTAACAGTTCAACTGTTGTCTAGTTGTCTATTTGACTAGTTGTCAAAAATTGTGAATTTTGGATTCGTTTTCCAGTTTAATATGGTATGTTATGGTAAGAGTATTAAATTTATTCTAAGTATTTACACAAATTACATAGATAGTATTGGGTACTTGTTTAATTTATATTTAGTTCTAATTTGCTCGGTATTTTTTTTTTGGTTTTTTTTTTTTTTTTTTTGAATTTTTATGATTGGGTTAGTATCTGATGTTAACTGATATGTGCTTGTGTTATTGGTAATGTTGCTGTTAGTGTTATTGTTATTGTTAACAATGTAGTGTTACGAGTATTGTGTATGTTTAACGTATGCATGTAATTTTATGAAATAGAAATCGAAAACGAAACAAACAATAACGTAGAAACATAAAAGTTAAATGCAGTTAGAAGAATAATATAAAAGTGTAACAATTTGACAATTTTGTGCAATACCTCCCGAATCCGCTGTCGATCTGTCTTTTTTACGCTTTTTTTTTTGACACGTAACCATAGTTATCTCGTGCGCTCCACCCCGGATACAATTCCATATGCAATTGGCGCTCTTGCCGCGCTTTTTCGTAATACTTGCTTTGTTCTTCGCGGGAAAGTTCGTGCCACTACAAAAGTATCATGAATTTGGAATCAGTTAGCATCAAATCAATTAACCAGGTAGTACTTAAGGATCTTATAGAAAATGTTTACGTTTACATTGAATACTTTTTGAAATTGAAGATAACGGGATTTAAAATATGTTTATATACATTTATTTTATGGACTGTTTGACACTAAACGGTCTTATTAGTTTGTCCGTATGTCAAGTATATATTGAATTTTGTTTGTAAATATATTGAATATCATATCTCTTTTCCGATAGAGATATTCGCAGTTTAAAAGGTGAAAAGAAACGCCCATTGAAAACATTAATCTTCTATACAATATTGTATATTTAACTATACCATCTGGTTTGATCAAAATCTTTTGATCTAGCTTACCCGTCGCCCAAGTATCTGATTAATTGCCGCTGACTCTTTAAGTGTACATTCAGCTACAACTTTTGCTCGCATCTCTTTCATGTAGAGCATAAATGCATTTAGCGGTTTCTTGATATGTGGTTTCTTTTTATCATTTGAAGTATCTTTACAATCGTTTGTTTGCGAATTCGATGAGTTTTTGGCATCCAAATTTCTGAAATTATATAAGTATAAGAGATAAAAGGTTAAAGCAATATATGTATATGTACACGGAGCAAAATTAAGCAATTAAAATCTTTAAGCACTGTTCATCCTCATCATCCATCTTTCATAAAAACTTGTTTTGTTTTTTTCGTAATGCAAGTTTTTCCTGCAATTATTATTCACTAACCCATTGCAGCATATCTGACCTATTGAAGTATATATAAATATATATAAAAACAAGTTTAAATACTGCTGTGGAGTTTACCACACCATAAGAAATTATTGACCCATACACACACTATACGCTTTTATGTGCAAGTGCACTGCTGTTGTGTGATTTAAAGGGTTATTAACAAACAAAAGCTTACCACTTTTAATAAAGGGTGCCCAAACTTACGTATTATTTAGGCTCTTTATGAAATAAAATATATCGTTCATCTTATCTGACCTAGTATATATACTCCGTTGCGAAAATCTTATACGATCACACGAAGTTAGTTAGTCCGCCCGAAACCAAAGCTATATTTATATTCTTCTGAACAATCTGAATAATCCTTCTGAATAATCTTCTTAAAAAACCAGTAGCCTAATTTGACCCTTGTTAAGAAATATTAATTAAATAGGAATCGTTTACCGCATTTGTCATACAAAATGACAGCAGTAGCAAAGCTTTGTTGTTGCGTGTTGTGTGTTAGGGTATTCAAGGAAATTACATTTTTTTTAGCCTGTTTCCAATGCTTAAATCGTAGGGAGCATCAGATATGCGTATGGTCCCATCACAGTTATCGTTCAGTCCACCACCAGCTACAGTTGGAGTTGTACTTCGGCATCCACTGGCAATGCCTGCAGCAGCAGTAAGAGCACTAAACTGAGCCTTAAACATATCCGTTAAGGCACGTTCTTGAAGAGCAGCCACTGCTGCAACTGCAGAGGATGCTCCTCGTATCGCGGCGGATGCTATTGGTGGCGCTACTGCTGATAAGACGTCAGGATATGCAGCAGATGAAGAACTCATTGGTATACTGTTAACAGGGGAAGCTTTATATGCGTTGCCATTGAGCTGTTTTGATGTAGTATATTCCATCGGCTGGTGGCAGGTGTTGGTTGATGTTGATGTTGATGTCGATGGCGTTTGCGTTTGCGTTTGCGTTGTAGATGTTGGGGCTTCGATGCGACGTGCATATCTTGACTTTCGGCGATGATATTTGCTACTGGCTGGAAAACAGGAGCCAAAAGCGGTCTGAAGAGGTCCTGTCGAACAACTGCTGTTACTGCTTGTAGGTGGTGTTGATGGCGTTGGTGGGAACTGAATATCGGTTAAGTAAGCCGGATCATTGCTGCTTATGCGCATGACATTTTCGGAGGTATTTGATCCAAGACCAATTGTATTGCCAGTAGCTATTGTAGGGTTGAAGATTTTCGATGGACTTTCATTCGCCAGAGTATTCATCTTTGACTGTGATGCATATTCCAAAATGATTTCGGCAGCAGTGCTGCAACCATCGCCAGTTTCATCCGGTGTCCGCGCACTATTATTCGGATGCCAAATACAGCCTGGCGGTGAAAAGGATTCATCGCTATCTCTACTATCAGTACTTTCATCATACCCATTTACCCTGTGGCCGGAGGAGGACGACGAGGTGGGGGTTTGCTGGCGAATAACGGCTGCGGCTTGTTGTAGGATTATGTTTTCGATATCCTGCAAGGTGCGTGGTGCTTTTTCGGTTGCTGGAACCTCCTGCATATTTTCTTGCTTGTAGCAGCCCATTTTTAATTGAGTTTCTGTATATTTTCGATCCTTTGATGCTAAGTTGCATTCAGCTGACAAAGCAATAGCTGCCAGGGCCATAACATCATGGGTTGGCGAGCTGACGAGGTTGTTGACTGTACCAGTTTTGGTATCTGGTGTGAGACCCAAACGTTGTAGACTACGAAGATAATAGAGTTCGGCACTGCTCCACTGATGATAGAGTCTTTTCACTTGTATTAACATGCTTTCAACTTTGATACGGTTACTTTCCAATTCACGTTCTACCGTAATTTCGAGAGCTGAATTTGAGTTAAGATCTATTTCTCTGTCTCTGTCTCTGTCCCCATCAATTGTAGTAGTTGTACCTGGTAGTCGTGAAGTAGTGAAACTATCCTGAAATTTCCTACAAATGGAAGTCAATTGTTCTAAGCTTTTCTTAATATCGAACAGTACATTCTTCTGTTCACGAAATAGGTAACACTTCGAGTTGGTGGCATTTTGATTCTTTGTGCGTTTACCCGACTTGCTGCTAGTCACATGAATTTGGGGTCTATCATTCGATACGTTCGAATTGGGTGTACCGATGCCATCTCTACGAGAAATTAAGATTTGTTCATCACATCGAACTCCCTGTTCGGTATCGCTTAGTGTCCTATTATTATTGTTGTTGTCCTGCGATATGCAAAGTGATGACGTTGATGGTGATAATGATGTTACTGTTCCTGTTCCTGTTCCTGTTGTCATCTCATCACTAACAGAACACTTTTTCAACCCAGAAAATTCCAAGACATGTTCCCTACGTTCTTTTTCTCTTTCGGCTTCTGATGATAAATGGGGCTGTTGCAAAAATTGAGCGTATAACAATTGTGTTGCCAATAGCTGTTGCTGCTGTTGTTGTTCTTGCTGTTGCTGCTGCTGTTGTTGTTTTTCTTTCTGTTGCTGCTGTTGTTGCTGTTGGTGTTGTTGAGAACACTTTTGCTGCGAAAGCACGTTATTGTTATATATACGAGTCAGGAATGCATCCCGATCCCAATTATATCCAACAGAGTCTTCCATCTTTGTTGACCATTGTTGGAGCATCTCATGTTGCTGCCGCAGCAGAATCTCCGACATTAATGTAGTTGTTGGCGGTGTTACCACAGCATTGTTAGTTGGTGTATTAAATATATGCTCCATAATATCTGAATTGGCTTCTTTGGTTGCTTCACTTGAGGGCAAATTGACGCAGTATTCTCCATAGACACTCTGAAAATTATTATCCGAATATTTGTTGCTACTCTTTATAATATTGTTGGTCTTTTCTGTTGCTTGTTCTGGTTTTAGAGCAGTTGATTTTGATGGTGTGGATGATAAGGATTGTGAGACATCATCCATTAAAATTTTATGTGAAACGGGATGTGACAAATTTTTGGGCTTTTGGTCCTTGCTGCTGTCCTCTTCAGTATCATTACTATAATCAAGTGACTCTCTAAGAGAGAATGCTTTTACTGTGCTGGTATCATTGGTGCTGTCAATATCCATAGCACCTACCGAACTAATACTGACACGGGCCACTTTAGGTATTCGTATGGATCCGACGTAATTATATTGTTGTTGTTTTCTGTCTCCTGCTGGGTTTATTTCTGAAGATGCCGGCTTCACACTCTTAAAACTTTGGTTACTCTCCTCACTAACTATTGAAGACGTTATATCGTTTAATGCACTATTTTTACTCTGTGAATTTAACACAGCCTCACTTCGTACCTCCAGCACATGCGGTTTGATTAACTTTTCAAGTGACATTTGTCTCCGATCATTCAAGTTATTTATTTTATTTGTTTTACTATCACATATATTAAAGACAAAAAAAGTTACTTGTTGTACAAGAAAAGTCAATATAGATTTGATAGACCTATATACGTAATTCACAAAAAAAAATTGCTTGCATTAATTTTCATCCAACACTGTAAAATGAACTTGTTTTCCCGAATAAAGTTTAACATTTACACATTCCATAAATTGTTCTAAATAGCGTTAACAAAAAGTTCGACCAGTACAGAAACAATATTATATATTAAAAGGAAAAATATAATAACATATTTTAATGTTAAAGTTGGTCCTAAGATATGTATGCCCTATACAAGATATAAGCTAATGTAAGCAAAAATCTGGCAAACGAGAATAGAAATAAAGAGTAAACAAATATTTGTTGTAGCTATAATTTATAAGTATGATATGTATTGCAATAGAAGCGCTAAATATAAATTGAACCTGTGGCCTACAGGTAAACAAACATAGGTAAAATGTTTGTTTTAAGATACAGGTAGGTCAAAAAATGGTACAGAAAATATCATATTCCAAAATTTTCAGCAAATGCAGACGAATATTTTTAATTCTTGACCTACACCATGCTTCAAATTCAACCCCGATATTGTAATGGTCTGAATAATTATTTTATATTTTGTATAGGCTATGCAAAAGGTTCTCAGAACGAGGGTAATTTATATTTCTCTCTCTCATTCTCTCATTCTCTCTTTTTCTTTAAGTAATGGATGCTGTATGAAAAAGCTCCCTCTCTGTCTTATATTATTAAGATTTATTTTTCTTGCTCTCCCTCTCCCACTTTCTCTTCAGGAAACAGACAGGCGCAGTAGTCATACAAATATCCTTGTTGCCTGCCTGTTGCAGATTTCAATAGGAACCAAGTGAACACAATTTACATACATAGTTATGTGAATGCGAGTATCTATCAAAATTAAACTATTTATATGAGAATATGGGATACACGATTTCCATTTCGGCTCAGGTCTTGGTTTAAAATTTGAATTATTTTTGCGATTATTGTAGGTTGCCGTTTAACTTAAGCACTTTTTATTAGTTTAATCGTTTCAAGCTTTAGTTACTTCGTCTCATCATTTTACAGTTATTAATTTATCTATAATAGTTTCACATTTGTACTTTTTACTACTCTGATTATTTTCACAGTGTTGTAAGCAGTTCTCTTGCCGCTGAATAAGTTCTGGACCTCTGTCTTTCACTGTGAGAGAATCACGTCTGTTGTCCGCGTGTATTGCTTAGTTGATTTATGACTGATGGCGCTTTAAACACACTAAGTATGTTTGCATATATATATATATATATATATATATATATATATATATATATATACATATTTGTACTGACATATTTTAAGTAGATACATTTCCCATAATAGACATACAATAAAACTTTTTGAACAACAGTTTTTCACATGTGGAAATATACTGCAAATTTTTTGACAAAGTTATATTTCTTTCACACTGTCTCTAAAAATAATAAGGAGTCCAATGCAAATGCATTGGCAACCAAGCACAGCACAGATGAAGATTAAAGCGATAATATTGTGTTAACCATTTATGTATTAGACAGATACGTAAACGATATTTATTTATTAAGTTCATATGTGTTTCGAACTTTAAACATTTGCTTTTTACTGATTTATTTGATTTTTGCTAACGCGAATATACTTGCTGGCGAACAATTTTTCGAATTACTTCCGACTTTTTGGGACTTTAAAGCTAACTATTTGCAGTGGTCGTGACAATCGTATATCTCATCTCTCCGAGAGGGAGAGGCCGGCGTGCGCCAATGCTCTAAATGGCTGCGCAATGAGAGCGCATTGTCGCTTCGTCTGTTATTCCCTTCGTCCTTTCTCTGAGAATCAAATCTAATGTTTGATTTATTTATTTATAGAGACAATTCATGCGAACTAGTAATTCAATGTAATTATTGATTTAAATTAGGAGTTTATACTCTAACATATTCAAAAATTCAAAATTAGCTGCGTTTACACGCCGTCCCAAAAAAAGGCGTAAAGCTAGACGTCCTGAATGGATAGTAAAAGGTAATTGCCTTTCTGTAAGTTAAATTATTGATAAGTTAAATAATTAACTGTTATAAAGACCAGGTATAATAATAATAAGTATTAGTACTGTATTCGAGTATACATATTAATGCACACACACTTACACACAGTAATGTCACTGCCTTTTCAAATTGCTTAGGCATATATGTGCATATATATACTTTATGGGGTCTAAGATATTTTCTTCATTAGCCCCTTTATACCCATTTTCAATGGATTGCCAGTTGTTACAGTTGTGGAGGAACTGGACGCTAACCGCATTGAGCAGATGCGTAACAGTTGATTATGGTGGCGCCCCCTGTTGTTAAAAAATGTTGCGTTCAAGATTGTGCTCTATTTATCCAGGTTTTCAACCATAACAGAATTTCCCTACAAAATTACACTTATTCACACACAATATATACATACATCATTTTTTCCCTTGCAAGCAGGGAAAGATCACAAGAAGGCATTTAAGTAAAAGGTAAAGTGAACTTTGCATTTACATTTAAGACTCTTATCACAATGAGTCTGGTTGTTTAATATTGTATATTAATTTGGTGTATTATATTGAAATCCGACAAAAAAAAAATATTAATATATATAAAACGATTATTAAGTTAGATTATTCAATAGCGAAAAAATATGTATGTAAATATGGTAGATTAGAAATGTAAAGTCTTTATTTAAGTCCTTCTATTCCTTATGCATAAACAAAAACAATAATGAGTTTAATATGACAAAGTAATTTTATGTAATCGACAGTTGAATTATTTAGCTTCTTTAACACGCATATCAAATTTCTAGTTTTATTATTGTAGGTATGTTGAAGGCAGTAAGTATAGTTTATATGTTAATTGCATATAAAACCAGTATAGAAAATTTTGTTCGCTGTCTCAAGGGTCCAGGGTTCCAATCACAGATAGACGGTGCGGCTGATACTCATTAAAAAGGTGAAAGGAACTCATTCAAAATAAATTGAAAAAAAAAATGTCAACTATCCGGTATGTGTCGTTTATATACATATCATAACTTTGATTTATTAGATTTCCTTACTTTGATTGGGTACGCGGTATACAGGATTATGGTTTGTCGTATTTCAAGGTTTAATAACCAATAATATGATATTGGTACAAATATGAAAGAGCCAGTAATGAAATTCTACAATTCCAAAGTTGCGTTTTTCTGACTTGACTCAGTTTTGAGGGCAAACTATGAGGGGCAATGGCAAGAATTAGGGGATGGAAATGGAATTTAATGCGCAAACGCATACTCTTGAGAGGGCCAATAGGAAAGTTGACATGTATATGTATATGTGTAGTGTGTGTGTTACTCTATAAATGTGTGTGTGCAATACAAGTGAGTTGTGGGTAATTTAAATATGGCGTCTATAAAACCCCCATTCACTGAACCATTGAGCTATAGCGTTATGATTTCAGTAGTGCTAATGACCGAGTGTCAAAATATTCGATGAATGTATGTGGATTTGCAGAATCGCAGTATTTGGTATAATTGATTATAAGGTCCCTTTATTATTATTATTTATTAGAAAGTCCCTTTTTTCAAACAGTTTTGCCTAAACATCCTCGAACGAGCCTCCTAAATCCCAAGTAATCTTTCCGAGGGCAGTCATCGCATCGTCCACAGAACACATTCGCCACTAATATGCACAAAGAATTAAAAGAGAAACTGAATACAGTGTGTAATGTACCCATCTAATCGTAGGCTAAATAAGTTGATGTACCTCTACAAAAACTGGACTTCCGAAACTTTTTTCAACGCTAATCTCCGGATTTCATAGCTTCATTTTAACTTCATTTTCTTTACATATTTTCTGTACAATATATATAGTATATGGAATTCTTGTCTATTCAAATAGTTATGTTACCTTGAATACCGATTGTTCGTTGTGGTATCCTGTATGCCGCAATCCTGTTTCGAACTAGACGCAACAATAGCCGGATGTGAGTTTAAAACGTGGTGAGGTGTGGCATGAACTGAAGGCAGCAAACTCGGTGAGAATCGAAATGGAAAATCGCTGCAATTAAAATATTTAATTAATTATATATATATATATATACATATATATATAAATAATAGTAATAATAATCATCATAATCACCTCGCCAGCGTTGTATTTATCGGTAAAGAAGAGGGATATGGGGTTCTAAAACTAGATGCTGAGTATACCGATGGAGTGTGCCTGAAAGGTAATAAGATTTAATAGAAAATAATTGTCAGCTCTGTATAATGGGTAGAACTTCCACTACACTGCACTGATATAGTAATTTTGTTTGTAAAAAAGTGACAAATTTGACCACAGGAAGTTCTACCTGGTATAATGATACAATTATATATTTTTTAGTTTTATGTTTCTTTTTTTTAATATATTTTTTTCTTTTTGAAGTAAAATGTGAAAATATCGTTTTCCAAGGATACATTATACTTTTTAAAGCTTTGTAATTCAAATACTTACCACGAAGCTACTTGAGACATGTCAGGACTAAGCATCGGATATGGATATTGGCTGGCAGCAAATGGATACAAGGCAGGACGAGTAAGACCTAAAAAAATAACATATTTATTTAAGGAGATATATCTACAAACAGTTACGTTCAAAAAAATAGTACAACAGTAGTTGATTACATTTACAGTAATTTTATGCCATGTACGTGTGTGCCCATGGGATACTTGTGCACAAGTTAGTTAGAATAGAATGTAAGTAAAACAACCCGTTACTTTTGCTTTGTTTTGTCATGCATTCGATGAATTTTGAAAATTGAATCAAAAATGTCAGTTTCTAAATAATAACACTGCTCGGTTGGAATAGTTGTAGAATATTAATTAAAAGAAG
This sequence comes from Hirtodrosophila trivittata, assembly GCA_035045065.1. NCBI lineage: Eukaryota > Metazoa > Arthropoda > Insecta > Diptera > Drosophilidae > Hirtodrosophila > Hirtodrosophila trivittata. The sequence goes on from JAWNNK010000645.1 coordinate 28,453, forward strand.
AAAATCGTAACAAGTACGTGCGATAAGTTTGTGAATATTTAAATTGTGATACTATTTCCTCCTTAGTGGGTAACGGAAAACATTGCTCGATCGAAAAAGAGAGTTTTACAGTTCGGTTTAGAAATGAAGGCAAAACATATGGAGAAATTTGTAAAATTGTTGGATTCACTAATACCATGAGTCGTACTGCTTTTAATTATAAAAAAAAAGCCCTGAAAATTGATTTTCGAAGCCTAACACTACTCTTTTAGCCGAAAAGACATATTGTCCGTTATTACAAGAAGTTGCCTTCGGCATCCGCCAAAATGGTTAAAATTGATTTTAATTTGCCAAACGGTACTTTAACAGTGCGGGCTTTATTGATCGAAGTAAATTTATATGTCGCAAAAGCATGTGGACAAAACATTAGACTCCGCATAAATCCATGTTGAATGGTCTGCTGAAACATGGCGAAATACATTGTACATTGTGAACGGATCACGACAAATTTGTAGTATTTAATGGAACAGACTCTAGACAATATACAAAATGCTTCTGGAAGACAGTAAAGTTATGTGGGCTTGTCTTTTCTTATACTGGAATTGGTCCGATACATTCGATAAATGGTATAATGGATAACAAAACTGTGTACAGTACACAGATGGAAAATGCCTTTAAAATTGACTTTTGCACAGTCTCCGGATCTTAATCGAATGGAAAACTTGTGGGCAGATGTCAAACAAATGATGACAGGACCAAGTGCGACCTCCACATCACAGCTTTGGCAACTTATTTAATAGGCATGGGCTCGAATACCTGTGCAGCGTTGCGAGCACCTGATTGACTCCATGCCCCGCAAGTGCCAATTTGTAATCAACAACATTGGATGGTCCACCAAGTATTAGGACATATATAAAATATGGAATACTTTAAATAATTTGTATTTTTAAGTTATACATATTTTTTTTCATGTTGGCAGTACTATTTTATTGAACTCAAAAAGTTCCTAGAAAAAATATACAAATTATTATTTTTATAACTTTACCTACTCAACTTATGTTAAACATATATATGTTTATATATATATTTTAAGGTTGTCGCAAAACCGACCTATTATTTTGCATACAAATATTATAGAAGTTTTATACATATATTTGGACTCAACCTTTTATATATTTAATATTTTTATGCCAAACACTTAAATTCAATGAATTCGTAAAATAGTGGAGACACGTTTTGGTTTGCGCCAAATATCCATACACTTTAGTCCCCTCGGTAAGTCGAAATTTTTTTGGCTATTTAATGATCAGAATAACCCTTATAAATCGTAATTCATTTTCGTAACCTCTTATAATTCGTAGTGTATAATAACATCCAAAATTCAAAGAATTGTTTTCAGTTAAGCTATCGTTTACTTTTCACACAGTTCAGTTGGCTGTATGTTGCCTTTATGTTGCCTTCGTGTCGCTTTTGGTGCATATTTTGCTTTGCTAAGTTTGTTGTTTTCATTGAAAACATTTCGAACGCTGAATATGTCACACAAAACATTATCAATGGCTGAAGAACAACAAATAATAACAGCAGTTCATAATGGATAACAACAATTTGAGGTGGCAAAATAATTTGAAGGCGCTCCATCTACCCCTAGTTGAATACTACAAAGAGATTTTAAAATGGAAACATCTACCAACAGTAAACTAAATCGTCCAAAATGATAAATTAAAATATAAATAAATGTAAAAATCAATGAAAAAAACACCCTTTAATTCGAATTTTTATTTTGTAACCTCGTTAAATCAAACCTCAATATTTCGAAACACTCGTTGATTCGTAAATACGCTGTTACCTTGCCCTTACGAATTATCGGGATCCGACTGTATATATGTACATATATATATTATTTTATGTGAAATTATAGAATTCAATATATTTTATTTTTGTTTGATTTATGCGAATCAGTTTGTTTAGTGTTACATTCGTCTTAAATAAAAAAAATGTTCTATGAGAAACAACGGGTGTTTTTATAATGTTTAGAATATTTTATTTAATTTAAGAATTTGAGTGGAGTAAAAATATAATGTAATATAAAAATGATTTCCCTAACCCCAAACTATCATGTACCTTACGTTATGTTTGGTGCAAAAGGGAAGACCTTTTGTTAAGTAAACCTTTATAGTAGAAATAGAAACTGGAGAGAAAATTCAATTTTACGTTTTTCTATATGGTTTACAATGGTTCAATTTCTGTGTTACATATACAACTTAATGATACTTTTTAACCGATTTTTAATGGTGAGGGGTATACTGCAACACATCTTAACAATTGATACTATGGACATATTGGACAGATGTTCTTATCCTCCAGTGATATGTATAAATTGTAAATTTGTGAACATTTGTTTATCTATACGATAAGCGATCGAATCAGATTCACAAGGCTCAGAATCCAACCTATGCTCCGGACACAGAATGAAAGAGGGAGAGAGTTTGGATTGGTTTCACAATTGATTGTCTACAATGATAGTATATATTAATACTATGCAGATACACAAGGGCGGGAAATGTAAAACGTGTCTTCAGTTTGTTGGCTGGCCCGTAAAGAAGACGTGTAAATAGAGGATTATTTAGTAATTTTAGATCTATTCTCATGACGTTTTCACTTTAATTGAAAATTTTATTGTTGTCGCCTCCCTATTTCATACTTGCGTTGATACCACCCGTAACAATGAACTTCTTAGTGTTGTTGTCATTTTCAAGTTTTATTGTAGTAAGCCAATGTTGTATCAGAAAAACAGACACATGAGGCGAAACCTAGAAAGGAAAGGGTGTACAACCGGCTGTCACTGCAATCCACAGCAATCACCCGCGGGCAAATGCGTGTGCCGGATTGAGTGCGGTCGGAAAGGGGGAAAAGAGACAAAAGGCAGGGTACAAGGGACAGAGGACGAATCTAGCGACAAAAAGGATGTCATTATTATGTGGTTGTGCAACATGTTTTTATTCATTAGGCGAGGTTTTTTTTTTACATTTCAAGTTGAATGAGTCTGGACGTATTAGTGATACCGATAGCTTCCCCTTGTCTGTTTTATCCAACCCTTAACTGAAATGCGCTTTAAATGTAGAGCATATAATCGATGGATAATGGATTCGGTACACCTACTTATATAACAGATACAGAACCAAAAATGATTTCTGAGGCCCAACTCTTCTCTTTATTCAATGTATTCAATTATATCAAAGAACCCATATAAATACTAAGAACACTACTATATTTTGTTGTACAACCTTATAGAAGATTCAATTAATTAAATTTAACTGTCTATCGATGTATCACAAAAAAAGAAATGTAAGAACGTAGTACAACAGTAAATGAGTATAGGACATTAGCAAGTCGGTTTAATAACATCCCATTGTCAACCCTGTCTGTCACTGCGAAATGTCGTATTAAAGCTTATTGCTTTAAAATGAGTAAAGCTGGTTGCGTTGTCAACGCAGCCATTTCTGCTTAAGCTGCGCGCATATCATTACAGGCCAATCTAAGGAAGCATGTGCCGATGACGGTGACGACCATGATGATGATGTTGATAATAATGATGATTGCGATCCGAATACCAATTTCGATCCCGATGAACAGCACGAGTCGTTGAATCAGGGTCACGAGGGTTGTTGCCAGTCCTCAAGCCCCCATCACCACAGGTCATGCGCGTCGTCCTTTTTTCGTTTCCTTTTTTTTGAGTGCTGCACAGAGGGCAGTCGCATCCCACTTTATAGTAAAAACGCCCCCTTGTCAGCACATACTAATAGTCCAGCAATTAGGCGTTTATATTGTAACGCAAACAGATTTTGTCAAAATACAGTTTACACAGTTTGTCTTCCTCAGGGAAGTGCGTGTGCCTGTGGGTATCCGGGGTAGATTCAATAGACCAGACCAACTTCTGTATTCTATTGTATGACATTTACATCTTTTATAAATTAGACAAAAAATGTCGTCTGTTAGATAATGTGGTATTAATACCTTTTACACAGACCACAGACACAGTTTAATAATGAACACTGCTTCTACATCTAACCGGTTTTACTTTATGTTGTATTCAAGCCCACATGATCAATTAAAATAACAGAATAAGTCCTACCTTTGAAACAATAACAATATAACAAGTTATAATGAGATACCCCCAGCGCACATTGAAAATACAATTTATATCTCAACTACCTATGCGAGTGGCAAAAATGTATGAAGAGTGGCAGCAAGTTTGTCGACAGATGACAGATTTTTTTCCTTTTTGAACTACGAGCTTAGATCTTTAAACGGGTCTTACTGATCTTTATTTTCCGAACTGTATCATCATCATTGCATTTCATGCGGCCAGAAAATTGTAACTTGAAATCTAGAGTTACAATTGATATATATTTTAAAGGAACAAGAAAATCCGAAGTATCCGACTACGAAAACCCCCTTATCCATGTACACACTTAATCATATATATACACATATTTACACCCATTATATGCTGTTATGGGCAAGTGCAGTACTGCTGCCAAATCCCCTGCGCTGACTACAAGAAAATTTTTGTTGATAACTTTACGACTCAATAGAATTGTAACAAATAGATCTGCGAAAAGTCTAAGCTATCGGTTATAATTTACGGTATAAAAATCGTATCTTCTATTCAAGCTTTAAAATCTTTACTCGTGCTTATAAGATTGTGTGCAAGTAAGTGCAGCACCTCTTCAATCGTGTAAACATGGGACAATCTTAAGGTTAAAGCGCTCAAGAAGTGACTCAACCAATTACGGTAATTACAAGAATATTTATTTTCGATTTGTTTTTGTATTTTCTGCACTTTCTTGTATATATTGTATTATGTATATATTACATATGCAATCTTTAAAATTGCAGGCAACCAACAACAATTAACAGTTAATGTAATAATACCAGAGCCATGGCGAACAAATTTTTATAAAAAGTGATTCCAATGCAATATTTTCTGTATAAACATATGTACATGTGTACATGTGTACATGTGTTCTCGTATGTGTACTTGTGTACACGTAAATATATATGCTTGTACATATATATATATTGTATCAGGAATCAAACGACATTCATATATTGTAGATTATTTGGTAGCATAGTACCCCAGGAGCAAAATTGTGACCTCGCAAGCTATGCCCATAGCAAGCTGGGATTTTATTGTGTTATTCAATTATTAGTATGGCAGCATTGTTAAGGATCATAATGCCATGTAATCCGCAAGCAGCTCTTAAGTGCATGCCTTTTATTTACGCCGTTTGTTCCCATTAGATCGACCAGCCGACCGACCATTATCAGAGCCCTTAAACGGGCAACCACCGCATCGAGCATCGTGGAATAACAATATTAGGGAAAATTTGGTACAATGAATGAATGAATGAGTGAGTGAATGAATGAATGAACGCATGGATGGCCTTAATCGCCCATATACACAAATAAAATCGCATCATGTGCAATTATTATTTCATAATTTGTTTGAATTTCGCTTCGCAGCATACAGGGTGAAGGGTGAGAAAGTCAATAGCTTGCGGTTGGGTTACTCCCATCTATCGCCCTTTTTCTGTTGCTGGGATTCTGTGCTTGCCTAGAAGGCTATGGTCCACACTATATGTTAATTGCTTGTTTGCTGGTAATATGTACTTAAATTGGACTTTGCTTCGCTTGATTAAGCGGATGAAATGTATAGAAACATATAAATTATAACTTGGTTTAAACCCTACCTAATGCATGTTTTTGAACAATATAAAATAAAAATAAGGACTAAGAAATTTGAAATAAAAACCCAGACGAATAATCTTAATTTGCTAGGATGATTTGGGATATCGAGGAGAAATTCCAAAACAATAACAAATAAAAAATAACCGCGTTCTAAGTGGAAAATGTTAACTTATAAAAGACAATTTATCTGTCCCGTTTGCGTCCCCATTTCTAGTCCAATTTATAGTGAGGCAATTTGACTAGATACCACTTACATGCTGTTTACCAAACCCTGACTAAAAGTACCTTATCACCACATTCCAGTGCTTTAGAAAATATATTCAATTTGATATTAAGCATTAAGGGAAATACTTCAGACAATGATTGCAATTTTCCACACAATTGCCAAATAATTATCATATTGTTCATGTCTTTTTCGGGTATTCGAAGAAAAATACATTTGCATTTAAATAGGGCGATTGTAGCTTTACATTCTTATTAACATTTTGATACAGTCTGTTTACATTGAAACGAAGAGGCTTCAAGTGATGTATATAGCATATATAAAATGTAATATATATATGTATTACGTAAATGGTATATTCGCAAAAAAGTTGACGTTTGAAAAAAGAAATATATTGCGGTTAAGTTAACGGAAGTTCAATGTTCACATACTGCTCTAGAAAGATATTAACTTAACTTTTCTGAGCCTTTGAATCTTTCTAACCAACCACTTAATTTCGAGCACAAGTAATTTGCGAACTATAATTCAGGCATTTCCCATATTGCTAGCTTGAAAACATGTGTCTATTTTCAACGTGGAAGAGCGAGGATTTTGAAGTGGCTGAATATGATGACGACGGATGAGCTATCAAGAAAGATATTTTCGAACCGAAAGTGAGTTACTCGGAAGCACTTGCATCAATACATAAAATGGTATAAAAACAAGAACGATGCAAATGAGGTGTCGAATCTTGACGATGAGCGCATGAGAATGGTCATCACATATTACTAATTATACATCAATGTAATTGTCCTCGAAAATGGTCAGGAGAGACCCCTAGTACTTTGCAAAAGGAAGAATGTTAAGTTTGTGGAAGTAACAGGGAGAAGGAAGTATCCGACCCCATTGTCCGGCATCCGTCTGAACGCGTTGACCTCATGAACTATTAAAGATAGCGCTTCCAAATTATATATGCTATGTGGGTTGTTGTATGCCATACAAAGTTCCAGTTTTTGTGAAAGTCATATCCCACCTGGGTTAGGTGTCCGTCGTAGTCGGTTATAGTCGCCTTTTTGTTCTTGCTTGTTTATAATTGTTTTTTGTGACTAAGTCATTGAAATAAACTAGGCTTAATATATTCAATCAATCAATGTTTATTATTGCATTTTTCCAATTTAGACACCGGGCTAGAAAAGTTTTTATTTCGATAAACTTAATCACCCATAGAACTAATTGGTTAACTTTTAAACTTTATTCTAAACATATAAAATGTTGATTAAAAAATTAGTATATCTCTTTAATAATTTTATAAGTGGTCGATTTTTATCTATTCATTTATTTTCCGAACTTATGTTATTTGTTATTTCGCAAATCGAATTAAAAACAACTTAATACAAGTGTTTTAATTATAATCATAATCCAACTTCATTTTGTACTCACCTATTGCCTTAGGATCCAATTGATACGGAGGTATTCCACAATGTGCAGGTGGTGGTGTAGTAAGTGGGTCTCCATTATGGCAAAAGAAGGGGGGTAAGCCAATTTTGTTTGCCTGAAAAAAGAGTAATTGATTTGGTTAATCACTATACACAATTTTAACGTATAAGTTATATTTTACAAAGAAGAATTTCACTTTGGTCATAAATTAATCTAACAGTACACCTGATGCGTACCTTGTCGTCAAGCCGATTCGATTATTGAAATATATTATATATATTTATAGAACATATATTTTGTTGCAAATCCGGACTTATCGGTAATTGGGCCTCGGAAAGGTTAACAATCGTTCGGCTTATTCGGATTATACTTCATATAACTTATGCCGAATACATAGGAGGTATTTAAAGTTACTAGAAATTACACAAGTTGATATGCATACATACATAAGTTTGTATGCTGTGCTTCAGTTTACTTTTAGTGGGGGGTGGAGCAACTATGCGCACAGTTCTCTTTCTCTCTTTCATTACTCTCCCAGCCACTGCTTCTGACCTGGGAGGTCAACATAATCTATACTAGAGGTCAACAGAATGTAAGGTTTGATGACCTCGTTTACTACCGCTTCTGCGGCACTTATTTGTCATTCTGACGCTTTGACGCAGTGTCACAAGCGCAGCTGAAAGCAGGAAGTATTAAAAGTCGAGCTCAGATATTATTAAATATTACTAGGCTATAATATTTCCTTAATAAGCACAGGTGCAGCCACGCCACCCACAATTATTCAACCAAGCACTGCATACTAACTTAAGTTAAGCTAATATAATTTGAAGAGTCTGTTGTTGATTTATGAAGAGTAAAGAACATAATTCTAAATCGAACGAGTAAGAATGCTGTAATGCTACACACATACAAGTAAATTATGTGAAAGTACAAATGTGCTGCTAGTCCACCAGCGTGTCGAAATAAAATCTGCTAGTTGAAAATGGAGCTTTATAAACGTTGTTTTTTGTGAGCGTGAGTAATGGGGTGAAAATATAAAATTAGAAACAAATTTGATCTACGCTTAGTATCGAGGAATCTACATACTAAATTTGGTGTCTCTAGCTCATTAAGTATCCAAGATCCACACTCTTCGCTTACTCGAAAGAATCTCTACACGAAGACCGCACTATCTGAACTTTCTACAAAGAGGCTACGTATTATCTTATTAAAATAACACTAGTATAATCTAAACTAATACCAAGCCACGTCGAAATAGAACTAAACCTCCTACACTGAAAGATGTGATGCTCTAACTTCTTTAATGTAACGAAGTATAGAGTGAGGGAACTAGGGAAATTTGGCTACATATTAACCTATTTAAATATAAGTCGGTGCGGGACAATGATCGCCAGACCACAAATATTGGAATAATAATAAAGAATAGATCACAAGGTCAGTTACTTACTATTCGCTATTTATTATTCGCTTTTAAATTGGGTTCGCATTACTATAGTCTTCAGAAAAAAAGCAACCTACGAAACAATCTTAATAGTTTATAATGTGCTCAAACTCACAAACTTCACTACAAGCCATCAAAATAGCAATAACCAGAATCACTATGACGCAATTATAAGATCACAAATACTGTTGCGTTATGTATATTTAGCTATATATTAAATAGTTAAATAGGTAAATAGCATATAAACTTATATTTTGAATTGGATTCTATTGGAAAATAGCTAAATCTTAAAAGTTTACAGTTGTCGTCTATATCTTATTTAACATGCATTTAATAGAATATATATTTGTATGTGTGTGTGTGTGTGTTTGTGTGTGTGTTTGTGTGTGTGTGTGGCTTATGAACATATGATTATTCGTAAGTATGTTTTATTTTATCATTGATGCTTGTTGTCGCCGTTGTACTTGCTGTGGCTTGATGAAAAAAACTATAATAACACCAGCAACATGCAAACAACAATAATAATAACAACAAGCAACAGCGTCAGCGTCAGCGGCAGCAGCAGGCAGCGGGTACAAAGCAACCGACTCAGCGAAACCGAAAATATGTCTTTGATGTTGCCGCCGCTAAACGAATATAAAAAGTGCCGCCACTGCTGCTTTCCCACTGTGTTTCAGCCGCTTGTTTCGCTTTTACCACCCTCTACCCACCTCCCTGTATTATCCTCTATCAGCATACACTCGCCCGCCACCCACTCTTTCAATATGGTGCCTGAACGTTAGCTACGTTTGGTTGGGATTCAAAGTCTGTTTTACTTTATTTCTATTTAATTTTATTTATTTATTTTTTGCATTATTCGGCTCGTGTTTTTCCCAATTTACAATTACAAATCGAACACATACAAACCAAAAAATACAGACTACCGAGCAATAAACTGAACTAGTTTAAAACTTTCAGTCGTTTAGGCATAGCTTTATCGATATATTATGTACACTGCACAATAATTGTTGTATTCGCGAATAATTAAAAATCAAAGCTTTCTGGTTAAAAAGGTTGTTATATTATTTTAAAGAAAATCGTTATAATTTATACATTTGTCATTTCTAGTTGCTCCTCATTAATTTCCATAAGAAATTCTTCTTAAATCCATTTGTTGAAGTCAACCCCTAAGGTTATGTTCGTGAGTAACATCAGCAATGAATATGCCAATAATTAAAAGCTCTACGATTTCTTCTAGAATATCAATTTACAAGTTCGGCAATAATTGAAGCTACTACGTTTCTTCTTCAATTTGAGTTTGCAAGTAATTCCTCGATCGAGTCGGTATTGAATTTCATCAGTCCAAGATTGGAAATGAACATTATATTCGAATAATTACTGAATGTGGCATTGCATTGCAATCAAAGAACAGAAGCATGCGAGTATATTTTTATTAACATTTTAAGAAAAAAAATTATTGTGTTTTTGGCAATAGTATGTAGTCGGAAATAATATATTTATATAATATTTTATGGTACACTGTGTATAAATATATATGTACATATTCATGATCTTTGATAATAGAAACCATACGCCTTCGGAATGCTTGTACAATAAATAATTGGTAACAATTTCCATAGCTGAGGTCAACTAGCTATTAAGTACATAATTTTAAAACAAAATATAATCGAATTTAAAAAATAAATATATATATTTGTGAATTCTTCGTGTAAATAGGTATATACCCTGAATTTATTTTTATTATAAATTTGGGCAATTGAAATATTTGGGGAATGGGAAAAGCCTTTAACGCGAAAGGACGAAAACTTGCTTAGATGCTGTAAGAATGAAATTGGACGCCATTGTTTAAAAGTGAACTGCAGCGGAAGAATTGGGGGTTGCTCTTTGTCTCTCATTAAAAGCACTCGGGCCAGAAGCAAAGCAAAAGCAAGGCAGGAGCAGAAGATAGAAGTAGAAGAAGGGGATAAAAGGAAACGGTATGGAGGAAGGAGCAGGATTTGGGGGGTGGTTGCTCGTGCTTGTTGCTACTGCTTGGAATTGTATGTAGTTGTGGTAGTCGGTGCGCTTTTTTAGATTACATTGTGAGTTCGGAACACAACGCACTGAGCATACTACTCGGAACATACTGACAGATCTCTCTCTCGCTCTCTCTCTCTCTCTCCTGCTCGCTCTCTTTTGCTCGCTCTCTCTTTGCCTCCCTATATCTCTCTCTCTATATATGTTTTTCTCTCCCTCTCCCTCTCTCTTTCTCTTTCGCTCTCTCTGTGCGTGTGAGAATGCACAGCGTAGATTATGTTTACATATGTGAGTCAGAAAGAGACGCGAAAGAAAGTCGCCGCATATGTGTGTGTTTGTGCTTCTATGGATGTACGTACTACCACCAAAGTACAGCGAACCGATAGCAGCCGACGTCAACGGTAAAAGGAAAGGCAACGGTAAAAGCAACGGCAACAATGGAGGGTGGAGCAACAACGCGATACGGACGTTTGGGGTGCAGACGTTGATTAAAGAGATTTAAATTGAAATACTTTTTATGCAAGCGCAAAAAAATATACTTTCAAAAATGTAAAAAGAACCTTACCTTCGAGATATTTTATGGGTTTCTATTCTTTTTGTTAGCATTTGTAGCTCTCTTATAAACCTCTCCGAGAAGTGAAATCGATTTATATGAATACATTCAAACATGGATTACGCTTAATCTTACAAACGATTGAATATCGGAATTTCTATATTCAATAAACCGTATAATTTTTTACAGTTCATTTTTATAAAAATTTTACTACAAATTAGGATCAAGTCCATATACGGTGACTGAACTGATATTGTATAATATAAGAATATATCTAATATAATAATATATAATATAATAATATATAATATATAATATAATAATATATAATATATAATATATAATATAATAACATATAATATAAAAATATATATAATATAATAAACACACATTTCATAATATAAACAAAAAAAACACAGCCAAATGTGCCTGACTATGATACCTTTAACCTAGGTGTGATATGCTCTTAATTATGCTTAATTTAATTCCGAAAACATAATTATAGTAGACGTCCGGTTTAACGTACACTTGGCTTTACGAATTGGCGATTTAACATACTTGTCAAATTTTTACATTGAGTACCTTATGAAACTAACAGTAATGCTCAATATAATAAACGAAAATGGAAATGTATGTGAACATAACATAAAACCAACCCAATAACGTAAAAAAAAACAATGATAGAATTTAAATTGTACAGTATTTTTTTATATATTCTTCGCACGCCTCTTTAATGAAGAATTTTCGTTGTTAAGATCGCTTAAATAAATGTGAAGTATTCTCTATTTTTGAAAAGTAAAAAAAATATTTTTTCTGTTACCATAATTTAGAATATAATAAGAATAGCTACAAGACTAGGTCCTAGGTTGGGTATTCGAAATAACTAACTTTCCGAAGCCCCCGAAGGGTCTTGCATTTAATGGTTCGTTAAACCGAACGTCTACTGTACACATATGTACATGTTGTTAGTAGCGGCGTCGTAGCAAAATTCATACGAGCGCAAGCAGAGATTTGGTTGCAATATGTGTGTGTATTTTTGATCTGTATGCATATGCGAAATTTTGTAAGACTGTCTATTAGGATATTAGAAATGGGTACCATTGACTCCGCAGGGTACCTAGTGGTGGGGCCGACTCGACTAGAGCATTCCTAAAATATTTATTGAAGACTTTTAATTTGTGAGTTTATACTGTTATTGTGTTAATGCGCATATTCAGAGGAAAAACAAAATAAACAAGTAAAACTGCTGAAGTTGAGTGCACCCGACTAGGAAAAATCCTGAACCCATCTATTCACGTGCACACGAACTTTCTACATGCACTATACGCTGTTGTGTGCACTATACTGCTGCCAACACCTCGCGTTTCGTAATAACAAAATGTTTCTAAAATAACTTCTGTGTCTATTATATGATCGGAGGGACAGACAGTCTTACGTTTTAAGTTGGGTTAAGGGTCTAAAAAACACTAGACATAATTAACTGTCACTTCTAAGCGATATGAGATCATACAATTTTGCGATTATTGATTTAATGTTTATTTGTTGACAAAGTCACTCTTGTAATTGAAAAAAAGATTCATTTCTAGAATGGCAATAGCACACACAAATATGACTTCATATATTGAATATGCATTTACAAAAGTTATTCCCTGATTGCTATACTCGTACAATTGCAACGGACCATGTGACTTCCTTTACTCCATTTACTCGTCACTCATCTTCATCCCAAGGCCCAAATGCCGCAGGAAAACACTTGAAGATTGAACCTGTTGCCGTGCCGTTGAAATGTTTTCTTTTATGCTTAGGATGTTTTGCTGGCGTTGTATCGTACTTAACCTTTCTTTGTTATCTTTTTATGAAATGAGAAACTGTCAGGGAGTTTCTTCACAAAACTAGTGCTCGAGAAGGCAAAAAGAAAAGAAGAAAAGTCTTGTAGGGTCACATGGGGCGTGTGGGTGGTTGTTTCTGAAATATCTCAGGCGTATTGTGCTCGAAGAAGCATGAAGAAGGTTGACCAATTGGTCCCATATAGTTTTTTGTTCATTTTGTGGTTTTGTGTGCTCGTCCTTCCTGCTTAGCTTCTCAGTGAGCTCTGTACAAACAGAATGTCCTACGAATGAACGCCAAAAATTAAATTGACACTGGCTGCAATAGGCATAGGCGTAAAGCTATCATCAGGCTGTTGGCCTTAACTTAATATATCCGTTTCCAATTCTAATGCTTCATCAGTTCAGTGTCAACATGCTTACAAACCTTGGTTTTCCGTTTTAGTCTAATCGAATTGAGTAATTTACCCATTAGAACTATTCTCGTTGTAAAATATTCTTGCTATACGTTTACTTTGTTTAGATATGAAAGACATACAGTTAATAACTCCTTGAAAATTTATTTTAGTTCATTCAATACTAAACAAGAATTAAGCATTTGGATTATGCTAATAAGATTTTTAAATTTGAAACAAACATGAGCTGCGTCCATTACCAAGAGCCTAAATCAAATTTGGTGGCTCTAGCCCTATAACTTTTGATATCCACGCGTTCAGCCGGACGGACATGGCTTTATCGACTCGGCTACTGACACTGCTCAAGCTTTTGTGGTCCAAGATGCTTCTTATCTGTTACATACTTTTGCACAAATTTATTAGCTTCTCAACTTAATGATGGACAAATGTAATAATTTTTGTAATGAAATCGGAATCTTAATCGAATAACATTTTAGGTAAAAATTTGAAGGGTATGGATTAAAGTTGAGACTCTCCATGCTAATTTGTATTTTTGAAACCAATCAGCTAATTGATGAACAAAGATAAAAAGTCGGAATCGAAATCTGGATCAAATAACTAGTCTCTTTCTGCCGAACGCTTACTTAACCATATAATTAGCTTTTAACGAACTTTACGGAACGACGTTACTTAAATAAAGATACAAAAAATGTTCAAGTTTCTTGCAGTACACCATTTTATAGCTTTAAATAGGTTCCTGTATATGTTATATTATCAAAACTATTTACGGATTATTGGAGTGATTGAAATATATTTGTGCTCACGAAAAGTAATTGAGCGCACTCTTTGTATACGGTATTCTTTACTTCAGCATGACTCATAGCGTTAATATTCCCCACGATTTTAGGGTAGCCGAACAAGAAAATTACACGGTGGTCAATGTAGAATATCTGTAGTTATAATTTAAGGCAAGAATAGGCATAATCTGAACATACATATTAAAAAAGGAGGCAGATCGTCACGATAATGTGAGAATCCTCCCCTAAGGTTACATCAAAGGATTTTTAAGTGTAATTACCATTTTGTACTTTATGTTTCACTGTTCTGCTAAAAACTAGTGTAATGTCACCCCTATTTATCCTATAAGCAATATCCATTACCGATAAACAGATTTCCCTCTGCGGACATCCGAAGAAGCCTTTGCCTACACACATCTATAATTATGGCAACGATAAAAAAGTGTTACACTCGCTTTTCGTTAAATTTATAAAACGCTAAACGCCCTTAATAAAAGGGCCCCCGCACACAACACTTTGTACAATACGAATACAAAAGAATTATAATTATACAAATAACAGTACCAGAACTAAAACCAGAACCAGTACCAGATCTAGTATCAGCACCAATTATAAATATAAAATACTGAAATAATATATTAATTAAGATGATTAATACTCTTTTTAAATACGAATATTGAACACCTTACTTAATGATGTATTCTCTATTTTTTATCATTCCCAGTCACCGTTTCACCCAAATTTGTTTGCATTTTTTATTTGCTTTTAAAATAAATATATAGAAAACCTTGAATATACGTATTTATGTATGTAGGTATGAGATATTGAGTGTGTGTGTGTACACGGCAAGCTTCGTAATACGCTTACAGGGATAAGTCTTCTTATGATTTATGGTTCTTAAGAATATAACCAAAGGAAGAGAGAAAAAGAATCGTAACAGCACAACAGTGTGTGGGGGAGGGATAGATGAAAACAAAAAGGTAAATAAATAATATATAAATATTTATTTCAAAATACATATTTACTTACCATAGTTACTGGCAATCCACCAGGTGCTCCATTAGCATATGAGTATGGCGACACCAAATATCCCATGTTGAAAGTGTGTGTATGAGGCTCAAGTTTATCTAAAAAGAAGTTTATACATTATTACAATACATTTTACAATAATATAGAAAAAAAACAACAAATCTATATATATTCTGGTTAAATTATGTTCAATATTCCTTCGGCTAGTGCTTACTCATTTATTGCCCTGCCGTGATTTCAAAAATATATGTCTGTATTAAAATAAGTCCAACTTAAAGTAAGTCTCTTCACATATATAAAAAATATATTTCATTATATTGTATTAAGCTTTTGGAAGATTATAATTTTGTTTAGCAGTTTGCAACAACAAAGATCTGTACGTATAGCAGTTTCTCATAAGCGCATGCCACATACGTGTAAAATTTATATATTTCGACAGAAACCAATAAAATACTACGAAGGGAAAATGTAAAAAAAACTACAGCATTTAATTTCGTAAGAAAGTTGTTTTAATAAAGGTGTTGCTTCAATTAAGAACTTGGATATAAGAATACATGTTTTTTTGTTATACAATATCACATTATACAAACAAAATTAAACTGTGACCAATAACAGGTTTCAAAATCACAAATTGAAAGAATTGCCGAATAGATATTTGCTTCTTGCGTTCACGTAGTGAGTTTTGAACTTTTTTTCTCGTAGGCTACGCAGTGCTTGTATACCAGCATAATCAGTACTGTTGCCCTCAGCCCATGTGATAGCTTTTTGGTTGAAATGGCTTTGAAGTACTTCATGTAAAAGGGTGTTCAATGTACAGGGTGATCAATATACAGGGTGTTCGTTATACAGGGCGTTCACTATACAGGGTGTTCGTTATACAGGGTACTCACTATACAGGGTCTTCACTATATATATTTGTGTTTCACTGTATTTATTTGTTAACCTTTGTTTTGGGGCCAGGCCAGACTAGGGCAACAACTCACATTTATTTTGTGATTATTAAGTGATGGTTTTAAGAAGGCCATTAATTTTTCTATTTCCTATTCTATCAATAACCAGAAGAATAAATGAAGTAAATTTAAGAGATCTTTAATTTGTTTCGTCACGGCAACAATGTTTTGGAACCAAAATTTTGAGAAAATTAACTTATTTCGACATATACGTTACGTTCAAATAAATCGCAACAAGTAAGTGTAATTAGTTTGTGAATGTTTTCATGAAAATATTAGTAAAATTGTTGGATTCACAAATCCTGAAAGTTGCGATATGAAGCCTAAAACTAAATTTTAAGCCGAAAGATGTATTGTGCGATATAAAATCGAATATAATATTAAAACTACCAAACTGGTTAAGATTGATTTGATTTGCTAAGCAGTACTTTTGTGCGTCGCCAATTGATAAAAGTAAATTTATATGGAAGAAGTCCTCGACAGATACTTTTTGTGGACAAAAGATTAGACTGGTCTACTGAAACATGGCGAAATATATTATGGACGGATGACAGCAAACTTAGTCGTCCACCAAACACAAAATTTTATCCTAAATGCACCTGAAGGTCAGTGGTCCGATACATTCGATAATTGGTATAATGCACAAAAGAGGAAATGGTATAATGAAACAATATGGAAACACACCAGTGACTGGGAAGAGTCTGACCAAATCGACATGATGCTATGACTTGAACAGACTCCAGATCATAATCCAAAGGAAATCTTGTGGGCAGATGTGAATCAAATGATGACAGGACCTAGTCCGACCTCCAGATCACAACTTTGGCAAGTCGATTAAGACGCATGGGTTCGAATACATTGACTCCATGTCTCGCAGATGCCAATTTATAATCAACAACAATGGATTTGTCATCTACCAAACAATAGGTCACATGTCGAAGATGTAAAATTAATGTTATTTTGAAGTTTTAAATTTTGTTTCAAGCTGGTAGAACTGTTTTATTGAACTAAAAAATTTTCTAACATTTTTTTTTTAAATGGTCCCATATAAGAATGATATTACTTTATACATAATAAGACATTAAATGTATTTGGAAATACATACAAATTATTTTTTTTTTTTTTAATTTTACCAGCTGTCACACATCCATACTTACAGCACTTCAATACTGCCATACTATTTTTTTGAATATAACTATATATGTATAAAGTAAAGCTAATACGAAATAATAAATGCTATGTTAGGTGACTCCGACTACGAGGTACCCTTAACCCAGTTCTACTATGCACCAGTAGTCACTCTAACTAAATTCTACACACCTATTCATACACTTACAAGAGCACACACTTCAAACAATTATCTGCTTGCGTTTGTAAGACTTCTACTGCATACCGCATATGCCCGAAATTCCGCGCAGTGTAATGATGAACTGTTTTTTTAACATCTTTTGTAAAATTGTATCCAAGTTCGACCGATGGGATAGTAATTAATCGTTCGGATTTGAAACAGTTTTAATTCACTTACCACAACTGATTGTAAAAAGTTAAAAAACATTTATTATATACGACATATATATATATACAGTAGACGTCCAGCTTATCGATAAAATACAAGCCCCTGTACGTTAAATCGGAAAGTTCGTTATTTCGAGTACTCAATCTCGGAGCGCTTAATGCATCAAAAGCTCTAATTTATGTTAACAGAAACAATATATATGTATATATATTGTTTATATATATGGTTTTTTAAGCGAACTTAACAACGAAAATATTTAATTTGAATTTGAATTTTCAGCAGCGCAAACTATCGTTTTTTTATCGTTAAATTTTTACCGTTCTATCATTGCTGTATTGTGTGCGTTGGTTTTATGCTATGTTCACACATATTGCCCTCTTCGTTGATTATATTGAGCATAACTGTTCGTTATATAAGGTACTCAATGTTTAAATTTAACTAGTACGTCAAATCGATGACATTAAACCGAGTGTACGTTAAACCGGACTTTTACTGTACTATATATGTATGTAGACGAAGTCTTTATATATGTATATACGATATTCACCTTTAAATACATACACGAATCTGCACATATGCCTACACATCATGAATGTATTTAAAACTGAAGATCAGATTCACTGTGTCGTATCATTAAATAATTCACAGCTTGTTAGAAAAGCAAGCAAAGAAAAAGTCACGCTAAAATAAGACGATAAAAGAAGGGGTAGAAAATATTACAAAAGAAAAAAAGAAGTGGAAGAGAAAAAAAATCTTAAATCAAAATGTTAAGGAGGAGAAGGAAGCCGTAAACATGGAATGAGAATTAGCCAACACAACGCATAGTAGCAAGCAGCAACGAAGGTATGAAAGGTAAGCGAATTGGTAAATGGGTAACAAAATAATCCAGGCATTCTTAAAACAGCAATAACAACAGCAACAAGCGTCTGCTAGCTAGCAACAAGAATAACTTAAAAACATCAACAGCACACTAACAATTTCAACAGCGGCAGCGCTGTCAGCGTCAGCATCGGCCGTACGAACGAGACGAAGTCGATTCTACGAAAACTCATTAATTTCCAAGGATACACAATACTACAGCAGACGTACTTGGGAATATGTGTGTATATTTATTTATATATATATATATATATATATATATGTTGTATATGCGTATATTCAAAGGCAAACAAAAACACATACATATTTACATATAAGCATATAAAAAGTGAAAAAACTATAGTATGCACATATACTGAAATTTTACATGCATTTATATATATATATATAAATATATATATATATATATATATGTATATATGTATATATGTATATACGATATGATCAACGCACTGTGGTTAAAGCAATTTGGTTTTTTAGTGAATTTAAGAAGAATTTAAAACTACAGTTGAATCTTAATTACCCGCGATGCTCGGTACTGATATTATTTCGGTTAATCGTATATTCTGCTACGGTGAAATGTAAAAATTATTTTATTTATTTATTCATTTTTTCACCCATTGAGAAATATTGCATTTGTGGTCAGGATCAATGGTCAAGTCCGGGTCAAGACATGGATCCCAGATCCAACAAGAGGGACACACATAACACATAATTAAAATAAATTTTAGTGTTATCTTTAATAAAGCAATAATGAGTGCAAAATTTAATAAAATATGTACATTTTGTATACATTGTACACATATTTTTAACCAACATTATCTTTGACCATAAATCCAGCAATCGTTCTTCAGTGTGCAAAGAAAAGACACATTCACACACACATTGGCATGATCATATGTAAGTCCGTCAGTATTTTCTGCCCTCTGAAACACATGCCTAAAAATGCATTTATGGGCACACATACACATGTGGTATATATATACGTACACACATACATACTTGTATAGAACAACCATGCGCATGTATAAACTGTTTTGAATGCTTTCAGTGTTCAAACCAGAGTATTCGGGACAATCTTACAGTGACGTCGCTTTTCTTGATGAGGTAAGGGATGCCCTTCAGGTTAGTTAATATTAATTTTAGGCTAGGGTCATGTATACAATAACATTCAAACAGCTATAATAATGTATATACATACAACTAAATCATTAAGGCAACCATTCTAACTCTTTTCACCTTTAAGACCCCTTTAAACTGAAGATAACCTAAGCCTATGGCTGAATGCGCCTCTTCTTTTTAATGCTCGGAACATTGTTCTGAAGAATCTCCTCTACTGTTGAAAGAAGTTGGGGAAAAAAGCTCGTTATCTGTTTTGTTATGGGCTTTAAAAAAGTGTAGACGGCCACTTGTTGTTAACAAGTTATGTTTAGCACTGGCACAGGGCAAGAGTTTCGAATGCTAAGGCTAGTACATAAAATACAGTCGTGTCTGGATATAGTGAACTAATTATTGCAAGGCCTCTTCACAGTACAGAGGTTGCTCACTATATTAATGTTAAAATGTTCGCTCAAAAACGCGTTTTATTTGTTCAAAATACACTTTTTGTATATAAATTTAAGAAGTCATTCAAATAAATAAGTAGGAAAACATAAATATATGTTTATTGAAAGAATTGGCGAATAGACATTTGCTTCTTGCGATCACAAAGTGACTTTTAAACTGCTTTTTCGCGTAGACTACACAGGGCTTGCATACCATATATATATATATAATATATACCATATATATATATATATATATATATATATAACTTCTAATTTCCGGACAATTTTTTTATTCGAATATAAATACTTTTGCAATTCATGTAACGTCTTTTTTTCAACTATATGTAACAAAACATAAATATTCAGATAAAAATATGTATATAAAATGAATGAATATCTACGAATTGCCAAGCATTCACACTACTATTGTATGCATTAAAATGTACAAGCCTCTATTATTTCTATACTTTCAAGGTATTACAGTTTCTTTTCTGGTGAGAAGAATTGTATGTAGGCTAATTGACCGAATAGTTGGTATGTATGCTAGATCTGCTAATCGCCAACCTAAATTATACACATACGGATATACTTTTGCTAATGCAAATAAACATAAAACAAGGTAAAACATGTTTTGCACTAAAATATTCACACAAATTGGATTTACAAGACATTTATCATGTTGACCATTTCACAGGAAATATATGTTGTTTTAGTCAATTACTTTATGCACACAAACATACTTGTTTTTATAAGCTTTACTCAGTAAGCTTTAAGTTTATCTGATACCGAAAGTCTATCGACATCGGCGACGGTGCCAACGCTGTACGTAAATACCATCTTTAAGCACAGATTCATTCAGTTTTGGTTTAAGCTCTTCTGTTTTATATCGACGGACGGATTGTTGATCTTAATCAAGGATGTATGTTTGTTTATACAAATATGTACATATGCATATCTTTATCTATAGTTTTGCACAACTTTAAGAGCGTTTTTGACTACATTTATGCCTCAGGATACTGTAAACCCGGAGCTGGATATTATCCCAACCTACAGTCACAATTATAGGATTTTTAATTATTTATATAAATCTAGCAGTATTTATTAATATATTAAATATAAAAGTTCTTCCAACAAACTAGTAGACTAGTATTTTTATTTTAATACATCAAACTATAATTATAAGCATATAGTATGAACATATGTATGTACACACATACAAAAGCTTATTTTTTGCGCGGGCATACAAATGCATTTACTTATTGACACATGTGTGTGTGTGTATGTTCGAGTGTATGTGTATGTGAGAATTTTAGTTGCAGGTACGGTTCACAAACAAACCTTAAGAAACACACACAGCGGCATATATATACATAAACACAAATATACATACACGTTTTATTTATTCACTCGCTTTTTTACGAGAACATACACAGGCATATAACACATACATTCAAACCCCTGACGGTCAAAAGAAAACAAAATGTAGCAACAGAAAACAAGAAATGAAGTAGCGTGTCGACGAGGCGATCTGCATCACCTTGTTAGCACCATGGAGAAGCACCGACGAAGCCGACCGAAGCCGACGGAACCAGCGGATGTTAAAGTTAAAGTCTGTGGCAGCCGGTTATTTATCCGCCCCACACCAACTACGGCTTCAAATGAGCACATGTTGGCCCGTCTTTGTTTATAAAATCACTGCATGACGCATATGCACAAACATATGTGTATGTATACATAAGTATCTATTCATATATAGTATAGTATATTTATATATATACTTACTAACTTTATTGTTATGCTCTTTATATTTCGATATTTCGGACACAGACTAGTATGTAAATATGGATATTATCCATTATCATTAACAGGTACTATACGATCTTAATAACTTAAACAACACGGTAATCGAAAATCTCAGCTACTGTCTGTTATAGACTATGTAATCCAGATGCCACGCTTTTACTTTCGGACGTTTTATTTTTAAATCATTAGTCTACAATGAGTTCCTCATTACAAATATTTCCCAATTTTCTAAAGAAACATAGAATATGAAGTGAATATTTTGAACTGCATGATCTATCGAATATAAATGCATCAATACTTGTTATTGTCTCTCTCAGAAAACTAACTGTACAAATACAAAAGCTTAAAAATAAGTAAACAAAACCTTTAAAAAATACTTTATGCATCTTTTTCAATACATACAAAAATGTTTATAAGTTGAAAATAAGTTTTTAGTGATACATAAGTATAGTTTCAGTCGGCTTATCTTTATACATGATTTCTGATTATGCACATACAGTTATTTAGAACCAAATACTTTGGATGCGGTACTCATGCTTTTCGTTATGTTGTCTTTTAAATTTAGCAGTAATCAGTCTAAGTCTAAGTCTACGTCTACTACGGCAAAGCGGGAAAATAAAAGGTATATATGATTGATTGTTAACATCTTAGACTTGTCTGCAACAGCTTATTAGACCCAAAAATGAATTATACAAAAAAAAACTAAAAGAAAAGAGAACCAAAACTTGTTTTGAAGAAACTATATTATTATAGTATTAACGTAATAATATATAATAAGAACCTTTTTTGTTTTAATAGATAGCCTAGTCAAGGGTTCATACACATTACAAGGTAACGGCAGTTTTTAACAAGTATTGCATACCACGCTAGTTTTACTTATTCGTATGATATATCGTAATATGTTTAATTTGCTCAGGAATAAATACATCAAATAACTCTCTGAGTGATTGCACAACTTTTGCCACTACGAATAGAATACAGTTACACTAATAACTGATTTCAGTAAAAAAGGGTTTTTAGAAAGAAATTTACCAATATATTCACAGCAAGTGATCTACTCGTGTATAAACGACTACGATAAAGCCTGACCCAGGTAGGATGTGCCCCATATACACACACACTACAAGGAAATCTCTGCCCGCGTTCGTACGTTCTGTGACATATACAGTCGTGTCTAACTGACATGGCTAGACTGATAAGACTATCTGTCCATCCAGACGGACACGTGTCGCTAAGAGACTTCATTCCAGTATATATTTTAGAATCTGCAAAGGGTCTAATAACTGTAATAATTTTCCAATAGCTTGACTGTGTTCATTATAATTGATGCAAATGTTAGTTATCAACGTATGATACAATTATATCATATCATAAATATGTATTATTATAAATATTAAGGTATATATATATATATAATGTACTTACTAAAAACGGGACTGTGATCCGGTCTCGTTACTGTCTTGGTGCCTTTTTCCTAGAAGGTAAATGAAATATATACATATATGATCGACAACATGAAATGAAAACTTACCTCACTTTCTGTTAAATCAATGAGACTTGACTTTTCTTCTACTAAAAGGTTCTCGGATGATATTTTTTCATCCTCGCGATCACCTTCATCCTTAAATATCTTCACTTCGTCCGTGCTACCTAAATCATCGCCGGATGATCCATGACGCGTATGTGTATGCGGCATGATTTAATACTTCCGGATGTTAACACTATCTTTAGCGTTACCTAAATTATTTAAATATCGCCTCGTTTATGCTAAAAGCATAATACATTACTTTATTTAACCTCATTTGGATATCCTGGAAGACCAATTTTCTATCCATGTTCCATTCTTGACGCGCATCTAACGGTTCAATTAAAGCCCTCAAAACGCCAGTATACCGAACACCAAACACTCACTTTGAATGTGCATTTTTCCACTTTTGTAAGTTTCCACTTTTTGACTGCAAGACAAAAGATTTTTACATGTATTACAAACATATTAAATTAATATAATAAAAAAAATATATATGATATATATGTATATATATTTAATAAACAATAACCAAAAACTGTGCAACGTATCTAAACCACATAACATAGTCTGATTGTATAATTTTTCGACTTCAACAAAAATAAATTATTTAAAGTATGCAGCATCGATCCAGAGTGGTCTCATGATCACATTATTCAACAAATTCAAGACTCTTTTAACAATCGTTTAACTTCTTTTTGGACACATATGTAAAATACAAGTACGATCTCAACCGATATACAGACACAAATGCATACCCATATATTTATACGCATTATACATAATAAAAAGCAAGTACAATGCGGCTGTAAGTACGATGGGGAAATTAACCGAATGTTTCTC
This sequence comes from Hirtodrosophila trivittata, assembly GCA_035045065.1. NCBI lineage: Eukaryota > Metazoa > Arthropoda > Insecta > Diptera > Drosophilidae > Hirtodrosophila > Hirtodrosophila trivittata. Next base: position 52,942 of record JAWNNK010000645.1, read on the forward strand.
TGTATTTACGTATATATATTTTTGATTTGGTAATATTTACACTGTTTCGATTACAGTACTTCGAGTAAGTATGGGAAGTATGGGACTCATTGATGGTAAGAAAACGAACGAGATACTGTCCGTACGTACCACAGGTACCATGCGATTGCAATGATGATTGCATGAGTATCCAGAATCAGGATTGCTACATAGAATGGTGATTGACTAAACCAACGTGAAGAAGAACAACACAAGAGGAGTGAAATGCGATCTAAACATTGCTTAGCGACAGTATGAGATAAAACTGATTTAGCATAATATCGAATTGGTTTAGCGAAAGGGTAAACGATTATACTATTCGATAGGGATTAGGGAAAATATATAGACCATTGTTGCACAGTAGATCTGAAGAGCTAATGTAAATAAGGAAAGTAGCTTTTGCATATCCAACCAGTACAATGAGCTGAACTATTTAAAAAAAAATCTTTTTTTTAATCAAGATGTTTTGGATATTTACGATAAAATCTATTTAAAACCAATTACAACCGCAACCTATCCCAGTCCAGGAAAAAGGATGGATTCTTGGAGTTATACGAAAAAAAAAACTATTTAAGAAGTAATATTGATGTAGCCGGGGGTACTCCACTTCGAGAAATCTTTAACCCTGATAAGTATGCCTTACGCGTACACTCACTTATTCACACTCAGACTCACACACACACACACACACACACACCACAATCAATTATAGTGCTTATGTAATTCATTACACTCTTCTTTTATTCTGCGAGTTTCGGAAAATAAACAGAAAAGTTTTTCAAGAAACTATATTCTCTTTTCCATAGGGGGTGGCAGTATATATATAGCAAGTGTAAATGTGTGTATGTGTATGCATTGGTTAAAGGTTTCTCATAGTCGGGTACACTCGAATGCTGCATTCTTACTTGTTTTAATATGTGGAACTTAACAGCTTAACTTAACAGGCTAAGACGACGCTAGTATAAGTATAACTGTCTAACTTTCTTCATAATTTATGTAGTGAGTATTGTATGATATTTTCTATTTGGTAAACAAAAAAAATATAACTATTTTCTAAAACATGTATACCACTTTTTTCGGCCCGGTCTGTACAAGTAAATTTTAATCAGTTTTAATGATGCTTTATATATCGAGTAGTTCCCTAATACTTAAAAAATGTAGTTTTAAGATTCAGTATTATCCTGCCAATCCCGAAGTTCAGAAATTCTTTACAACTCACAAATAATATTTTTCTAAAATATTAGTCTTAAAAGCTTAAAAATCAGAAGCAAGTCCCTTCATTGAAATAAAAACATAATAAAACTAATTGCTGATCCATTCTTTTGTGGATAATGAGTGATCCTTAGATATGAATATTTTCCGCAAACACAATTCTCCGTGACCACGCTAATCCCCGTACTTTTAACGTATTTTCTTTTTTAGTTATTTTTTTGTATTGTAGAACTATAAAACATTAAATTTGAAAGAGAGGATCAGTATCAGGGGATATACATATAAAATAAATATTGTTCATTTTCTTGACTATATGTATTTTCTTGACTACTATGTTTCTTCCACTGTATTTTTCAAGATGTCCTAAAATGAACAAGGTCTTAAGGTTCGATCGAAAAATGACTTCCTAGAACAGAACAGTCATCGTTGTCGTTGTTGTCTGAGATTTTGTGTTGTGTTTGTGTTAGTATTTCGATATATATATATATACATATTTGTATTTTTCTTTCTGTTTATGTATTAGTGCCGAACCCGCTGTTACTGTCTCTTTCAAAAAGACGAAACGAACAAACGAACGAATGAAATATATACATAAATGCATACATACATGTATGTACACACACACACACACACACATCCACAAACATATGTACATGTGTGTGTCACTGCGTAGGGCTATGGTAGAGTTTGGACGTCGTCGTCGGCGTCGGCTATCTATGTATGTACCTGGTGCGAGGTGCGGGTTTTTAAACAGATTGTGATTGTGTGTACTCGCAGCAGGGAATAACGCTAACTATTAGTTCAAGGTAACAAGCGGTCCCAAAACCACGACGACAACACAACAACAACAGTGGCGGCATATAACTAATGACACAACGAGTTTCTATTTAGAGACATGATTGTAGGATATCAACAGGTAGAAGAAAAAACAACAGACGAACGAAATAACAAAACAAGAAGAGAGAATAAAAGAAAAATGTTTTTTCAATATATATATATATATATATATATATAAGTATTATATACATAAACAAACAGCAAATATAGAGAAAAAGTTAATGTAAAAAAAAATATATATATATCTGTATATATAAGTATTATATACATAAACAAACAGCAAATATAGAGAAAAAGTTAATGTAAAAAAAAATATATATAGATCTGTATATATAAGTATTATATACATAAACAAACAGCAAATATAGAGAAAAAGTTATTGTAAAATATAAATTTGTTTTATAAAAAGTTTTTTACAAATTAGTAGTACTAACAGTATTTAGCACATTTACCTACTATTTTTATTAAGATATATGTAAGAATGTATGTCTTCAACAATTAACATTTAAATCCATATGTAAGACTCCGTCGGCAAAACAGGTTAGATAGCGCGCTTTATAGCTGAGGCTTAAGCTCTCGACCCACGGCTCTGAACATTTGCTCTAGCGCGGGCACAATTATAAAAATGCGACAATTTTTTCAGTTTTCCAGAATTCACTTTGCTTATTAGTGGCACTCATTTGATAATATTTCTTCTTTTATATGTCTGTATCCATAAGCAAATATATATGCATAATAAGTACATAAGTATTTGTGCACACATACATACAACACTGTATGTAATTTTTAATATTTAATCATATATTTTTGAATATTTTATTAACCACTAGCATTAGATTTATTTTTCTTTTATTTGAACTCTCTTTAACTTTTCTCAAATTTATTTTTTATTCTTAGTAACTTTTTTCTCGCCACACGCACATGCCACTACTACACAGGCAAATACACATACGTAAGCTCACGATGACGATCCCGATCGCAATCGCCACACGTTACATATAAATATGCACACACACACATATGTGTGGATCCACCATACATATACACATGTTTGTATCTACTGCATTGCTGATTTACATATGCATGTATATATGTCGGTTGTGTCTTGATTTCTTTAAGAAATAGTATCGTAACGCAACCGCGACGGCAACGGCGACGCGATCTTTACTTTGTCGTACGTCGATTTATTGTATCTTTGACGTTTTTCTATATAATTCTCATTAGGCGTTACAATAATAATGCGGTTATTTAAATATTAAAAACGCTTGAAAATATCACACTAACCGCACACCGCTTGCTCGAGCATCGCGCAACAAATACATAAATTAACAGAAATTCTTCGATGAACTGAAAGCCTGCTATAAATAACAGAAGCACATTTTAAAAAGACGAACTGTTACAAATAACAGAGGTTACTCGCTACGATAACAGCTGCTGTTTAAAAAACATCGAAACTAAAAACGAATCGTAATCGATACATAAGAATATAATTTTAACAGTGTTTTGTCTGCTTTATTATTTAACTTCCATTTTATTATTAATAGTTATTTTACAATGCAGTACTCTTCGATAATTTCGACAAATAAATTAGTGTCTGAATTATTGGAGAGATCCGGAATAGCGATATAGAAAAGTCCAACGAGAAACTATTCAATTATCTTTTTATTTAATTTTATATCGTTATTTTATTATATTTTATTTAGCTTATATTTTTGCTTTTGTATTAATCTAATACCTGCTGTATTATTAAACTACCATTTTATTATTTATAATTATATGGCAATGCAAAAATATGAACATGTTAAAAAAAGGCACAGATTTTTGATTGCTTTACGTTCGGATCTTTATTTAATAAATACATTACTAAGATTTTCAGATTTATTGAAATAGTCCTGTATTAATAAAATATATATAAATAAAATAACTAAAAATAAAAGAGCTTGTTCAAATTACTTAGATCTCTACACTGATATGCTACAATTGGCACTATACATTAGAATTTTGGTTCAGCACCAAGCTGTAACTTCACGTCCATGTCCCAAATCTGGCACGCAAGCACAGACACAACCTTTTTTGCTTCGTTAAGACTACCCTACTCGATTTGGATTTTATCACAATTGAAGAATCAGGCTTAACTATCGCTTGCGCTGTAAACATGTTGAGCATAAATGCCGTTTTTACAATTCAACGTATTAGCAAATTAACAAAGAGCTCCTAAGAAAAATTTACTCTTTACGCATTTCAATTAAATATTGGCTGAATAAGCAGGAAAACAGAAAGGTATACCAAGAAATGCCGTTTCGTGATAGAAAATGTTGTGACGACAGTTAGAAGTTATTTTGGTTCAGAACCAAGCTGTAATTTCATGACACACACGTCACATTCAATACCATGTCCCACCTGGCACGCAAGCACAGACACAACCTTTTTTGGTTCTGTTAAGACTACCCTATTCGACCTGGATTTTATCACAATTTAATAATCAGGCTTAACTATCGCATGCGCTGTAAACATGTTGAGCATAAATGCCGTTTTTACAATTCAACGTATTAGCAAATTAACAAAGAGCTCCTGAGAAAAATTTACTCTTTACGCAGTTCAATAAAATATTGGCTGAATAAGGAGGAAAACAGAAACGTATACCAAGAAATGCCGTTTCGTGCTAGAAAAATTTGTGACGTCAGATTTTGACAGCCACAAAAATTGGCACCGACTGCGCTAAATTCTGTAGCAGAGCGCAACCGCAATCTGAAAAAAATGTAGACATTATGCAAACAGATCAACAGAATCTAGTTTTAAAATTGTACAGCTTAACCTTTTCAATACATTAAGGTTATTAATTTGGAATATGCAATCTATTAATTGCAAATGTAATGTCAATAATCGTGTAAAAAACACCATAAAGAATCACAAGAGTTCTTAATTCACATTTCAATGATTACTTAACTAATGGATAAAATTAAATGAATTATGAATTATTAATAGATATTTCTATTAGATTTCATGAAACGTTGTCCGAATTAGATGGAACATTCACGTGTAAAAAAAGAAGTGTGTCAAAGCTCCATTAATTTTAAAAAGATAAAAAAAGCCAAACGAGTTTACAGTGAAATGGTTATAATACATTTTATTAGATTCTTAAACATAGTCGACAAACCCAGATTTAAAGGACACACAAGAAGTGATTTATTTAATATTTTTTAAATGAAATATTAACTTAGTCCAGTTAAATTACATATGACGATCAATGATTGACAATATAAACACCAATGGAAAGTGTATTAGCTGTTCTGTTTCAGATGGTACAGATGCAAAACGATCCGAAGACTGTCTTACTTAAGAATTGAATGTGTAAAGCATGTTTAAGTTGTTACAGAAATATATAAAATGCCTTGAAACATCACAAACTCAATCAACATTAAGGAAAAGTAGAGGCCACAATTGTCGTGGGTAAGGGCAGCTCCAGAGCTACAGGTTTAACCGTCTTAGGTACAGCCAGAAAATAGAAACGGCATCAGCAGCACCAAAACTCCAGCAACTTAGAAGGCGAAGATGCACTAAACGATCCTAAGTAAGATACAAAAATTCAGTCATTAGTTCGATCTGCGATTCAATGTACAAACTAAATGGGTGGATGGCTTTATCAGTTCTACTATCTTAATACATAACACATACATGGTTATTTCACGTTTCATTAAATTCTCATCACAAAAGAAATTATTATTTTTACTTGATGTATTTACTATTACTACTTACTATTTTCGATATTTCGTTCTTCTTCAAGTCGCTACATCAAAATAACAAGATCTTCCAAAGATTAACTGAAAGAAAAAAATGCGGTATTTAAGTTTTTTTAGGAAGTCAGCAAGTTATTATTTAGCGTTGGTTAAATTCAAGCGAGCTGGGTAACTGACATTATTATAAATCTAAATGTTTAAATATGTGTATGAGTCTAGTTTTTGACCTACCTAGGATTGAGAAGCCATATTACATATCCTGGTAGGTATATTATATGCTACGATCCTTTTAACCTTAAAGAAAAATATGGTCTTAGTTAGATTTTATATTGAGATCATTTTTATAGTCAAAATGTTTAAGCTTCAGTATGTTACATTTTCACTTAATATTTAAATGATGGGGAATCCGTACATGCATATCATCAAATATATGCTATTATTTTAATAAAACAATTAATATGTTAACAAACCTCTATTAGTGCGGCCGGGGGTACGATAAAAAATGTAAATTTAAAATCAACCATTAAAGATTATTCTGTAACGAAATAAGTTTAGGTTAACGAATTAAAAGGGCTGTACAATTTTTATGAAATATTTATATAAAATAAATAAAATTATATCAGATGTTTAATATTTTGCGTTGGATATGGAACAGTTCTCTTCATGGTAAATCGAAGCGAGCTGGGTAAGTTTGTCATCATTATAATTTTATGTATTAAAGTAGGTAGTTCACTTTCCAACTCACCATGGCTTGTGATCCACATTACGTAGCCTGGTAGGTATATTATGTCCTCTTAACCTGCAAAAAAAATATGTTTTAGTAAGATTTCATATTGAGGTCATTTTTATAGTCAATATATTTGAGCTTCAGTATGTTACATTTTCACTTATTATTTAAATGATGGGGAATCCGTACATGCATATCATCAAATATATGCTATTATTTTAATAAAACAATTAATATGTTAACAAACCTCTATTAGTGCGGCCGGGGGTACGATAAAAAATGTAAATTTAAAATCAACCATTAAAGATTATTCTGTAACGAAATAAGTTTAGGTTAACGAATTAAAAGGGCTGTACAATTTTTATGAAATATTTATATAAAATAAATAAAATTATATCAGATGTTTAATATTTTGCGTTGGATATGGAACAGTTCTCTTCATGGTAAATCGAAGCGAGCTGGGTAAGTTTGTCATCATTATAATTTTATGTATTAAAGTAGGTAGTTCACTTTCCAACTCACCATGGCTTGTGATCCACATTACGTAGCCTGGTAGGTATATTATGTCCTCTTAACCTGCAAAAAAAATATGTTTTAGTAAGATTTCATATTGAGGTCATTTTTATAGTCAATATATTTGAGCTTCAGTATGTTACATTTTCACTTATTATTTAAATGATGGGGAATCCGTACATGCATATCATCAAATATATGCTATTATTTTAATAAAACAATTAATATGTTAACAAACCTCTATTAGTGCGGCCGGGGGTACGATAAAAAATGTAAATTTAAAATCAACCATTAAAGATTATTCTGTAACGAAATAAGTTTAGGTTAACGAATTAAAAGGGCTGTACAATTTTTATGAAATATTTATATAAAATAAATAAAATTATATCAGATGTTTAATATTTTGCGTTGGACATGGAACAGTTCTCTTCATGGTAAATCGAAGCGAGCTGGGTAAGTTTGTCATCGAGTCAACGAGTTTATATAAATTTTATGAGAATATGCTTACCAGTACACTGGAAATGAGCTGTGTTAAATATTTTTCTAAGCTGAAATAAAAATAGAATAAATGTATTAGCTTTTGTGTAAGTAGTAAAAAATACAAATCATATTTTAACGATATAGTTCAGATAGTTCAGGTGAAAGTTTCATCAATGCATTTCAAGAGTAGCAAATAATAATCATCAGATGATTTGTCACATTTACAAATATTTCAACTTGACATGTATATAACTCACCATATAACGCAATTTGTAAGGCGTCAACCAGGATTACGCTTCCAATTCCAGAGACTTCATCTGATGTCAGATTTTATGTGAACATAGAAAGTAAAGCAGCGCATTAGTGGTAGAATAAAAACATATTATTACTAAGGACTGGTGTTTATTTACAGTTCAGCTTGTTTAAAGAATTTCATCATTTTGTTAACAGCGACGAAAAATAAACATCATCATAAGAAAGAAAAATTATGGTATTGAGAAATTTACACTTACCATTTAAAACTACGTAAGTCTACCAAAAGATTCCTGTAAGTAAAAAAAAGAGAGAAAAATCCCCAAATATACCCACAAGCACAGAAAGTGAAAGTAATATTCATTTTTTTTTTGTTTTAATTTGTTTGTATTATTAAAGACATTGGTCTCTGAATGCAAATTCACATGTGCAGTCCTTGTCTAATTTAAACGGCCTCCTGTACGGGTGGCTCATAACCCTCTGGGCGGTCAATAACAGCGCCCTCAGCGGAGACTACAGCCTCGGTGGACTTGCCGCCACCATCGCCATGGAGCTCCAAAAGTTTGGATACATCGAAGCGAGGTTTCTTGAGCACCTTTACCTTCCGGATGTAGACATCGTGCAATGGATAAATACGCTGGCAGCTTTTCTCAATGTCCTTTGCAATGGAATCCAGAGCTAGTTTGTTAACCAGTTGCTTTAGATCAGCTCCGCTGACTTCATTGGTGATAATGTCTGTCATGCGGGCGCGGATCTTGCGAACTTGCGACTGTTGAGCATAACATGTCTTACGCTGCGATTGCTGATCCTTGGAGGTGAATCCAATGCAAAACACACGTAACAGATATCCATCGACGGTCTTGGCCTCAACGATAGCCTCAATAAGCGTTTGCCATTTCTTTACCATCGATCTGTTTACAAAATTAATAAAGTTCGTAACTATGTCAGTTCACTGCATACACATTTACTACACATATGCATATCGCACAAACACAAAATTCTTCCTATAAAACATTTACAAATTATTAGAATTATGAGCACATGAGCATATTACAAGCATGAAGTGAATAACTTGTAAGACTAAATTCAAATTCTACTTGAAAGTTTTATGTGATAATAGATAGTTTATATACATTTTTGAAGCTAGTTTCATGAAATGAAACTAAAAGTGCATACAAGCTATTGCGTATGTAATGATAAAAATAAAAAAAATGTACTGACCTGTATTTGTCTGTGGTTAAGTCCATACCGTGGAAGTTGCACAGCACATTCCTGTCTTGAACATCCTCGGCGATGAGACGGAACTTGCGGAAAGAGCGCTCGGGGTCAATATCTTTCTGCAAGTCAGCAAGAGATACTTCAAAAACACGCCCTTTCAGATAGTCAGAGGCAATTCTTTGACCCTGCGTGCGGTTGACAAGGGTTTTGCCAATCTGCCTGGTTTGGAACATGTTTGGAGCCTTAACATCGTACCAATCCTTACGGGAAAATGGGTCCACGACCTTCTTTTTACCACCTTTCTTGCCACCTTTTGAGAGACCCTTATTTTTGCCGACCGCCATGGTAAACGTTTAAACCGGAAAAGATAGAGTCACGTTGACGCAACTGTCAAAACAAGGAAACTGTGAGCAGGGTTGATTTTTGATGCAAAAATGACATAAGGCTGCCACACACCAAACGATTTTTATAGTACATTTTGGAATGCTATAGAAATGATACAAAATCCTAGGTTATCGTTATTGCAGTTAAAATTACATATAAACGCAACACCATGCTTATACATAATTGAAGGAATTTATTGTATGCTAATTAAGTAATCTTTTCGTTTATATGACTGTGTAGATTCTTAGATGAATTTACTTAACTTTATCACTGAACGTTTGTGTCTTTTAATATACAATTTATTACGGTAGCTGCACGTGTGTGTCTTTTAATATACAATTTATTACGGTAGCTGCACGTGTGTGTCTTTTAATATATAATTTATTACGGTAGCTGCATAATTAGTTTGTTGCTAATTAGATGATTACCAAATATGCTATTAATATTAGCTGCATAATTAGTTTCTTGCTAATTAGATGATTATCATATATGTCATTAATATTATTTTAATATCGTTTATGTTTAATTTTCTATTATAATTATTATTATTATTTATATCATAATAATCATTATTATTATAATTATCCTAATCATCATTATTATTATTAATATCATAATCAACATCATTCTTATTATTAATATAATCACCCTTATTTATATTATTGTTTGTAGTAATAAGTCGATAGCATTAGCAGCTTGACTTCCATATTTTACTTGCAATTACAATATTTTGTTCAAGTTTATTATAGAAATTCTGGGTTCTGTTTCACAGCCGTTTTTTCTCAACCATGTTTTAATGCAAAACCTACCCTTACTTGCAAAATTATTTATTAAAGTTATTATTGTGATGATTCCTCATATACAATTAATATATTCCGTCTACATATCTTTTCCCATTTGTTCCATTAAAATCATGCTTCAATGTTAAGACGGTTTGTTGTGTTATGATAAATTTAGGATATTCTTGTTTTCAAAGTCTGGTCACATAGTTAGTTATTCATCGCATCCATTTTTGTTCTGCTTAGTTCGTTTTAAATTATTTTCGCAAGCCAGTATAATTATAATTGTTTGTTTTTATAAACGAATATTTTTCACGTAATCATATCACATAGCACATTGTTTTACTTTTTGTTTTTAATCAAAATACATTCTCACTTAGCAACGGACCCGTGAGAAATTTTGGTCATATGCATGTTGGCTCATACGGTTTTGTATGGCTAGCATTGGCCTTCTTAAAAACATTTTACCAATATATCAAAAAATATGTTGATAATCGAACATCTGTGTTTTTAAGTACAAATGAAATTCACTTGCTGGCTAAAAAGTATTCTAGCGTAAGGCAATTGTTTACTGACATCGGCTCTGCATAGGTGCAGGCAGCAAAATATCTCGTCCAGGAATCGGAACGCATCTTCGAACAGCGTATGTAAATAAGGTTGTATGTAAACACACGTCCACACGCAGTCACCCTTGCAAGCACATGTACGAATGTATATGTCATATTCTGGCATAACCTGCGATGTACAACAAGTAAGAAGTTTAAAAGTAATGGATCCAACTAACTTTGCCTACGAGCATTATGGAATTCTAGTTCAAAACGATGAAGAAGACATTTCCAAGCCCGATGAACTTCGTACTATAAACGTACAAAACCTACATGATGGTCAGTATATATGTATGTATAACACATTGTAATGTCGTAGTATTTCAATAGATTAAGAAATATTTAATATATTTTTTATTATCTATTCACCCTTGTTTCACATTTCGTCTATACCAATGACATTCTTTTAATATGCAAATCGATTTTCTTCTATATATATTTAAAGAATTCTTTTATTTCGCCTTTATTCAAGTTAAAAAATATAATCTGGGACCCTTTTTGCCAGGCACGTAGCCAGGGCCCAATCCCCCCCCCACCAAATTTCTCAAATTCCCATTTTACCTCTGTCGATAAAACAAATATTTTGTACTTAAATTCTTTTTAAAGTTGTTACTGTTGCACTATGACGTATAAACTACTCGTGGTTTTGTGTAATAGTTTTTGTAAATTTAAAAAATTTAAGAAGACGGGACAAAAATTTTGGGTCCCCCCCCCGAAGAGAAACCTTGGCTACGGGCCTGCTTTTTGCTCTAAATCTTTATTGAACTTTTACTTTTGTAACTCTGATGTTGCCTACGTTTCAAATATCAACTAAAACTAAGAACTCTTCTATTTTATATGCATCAGTCTTAGGTTCAGGCAGCATTGCTCAGAGCACCGAAATGGTACTTGCATCACAGGATTCATTTGTCCAATCGGAAGCCCATAACATCATTGGCTTTGATAATAAATCGTTATTAAAGACAGCCAAGAGCATTTGTTTATCATCAACCAAAACGTAAGTTTTTGAAGTATTGAACATTTTTGTTTGACCAATAATTTTTTTTGAACTTACAGACAAAGAAAGTCCGTCGGTAATAACTTACAAATGCACAACGCCGATCACTTGTTGAGAGTTCAAAGTTCAAAGGAAACATTTAACGCTAATGAGGAGGAGGCGATTTCACAGGACTTGGTAAATTGTATGCAGCAGTTACAGCACCAAGAGGAAGTCAATAAAGATCGAACTACAGGCTCAGAGAGCATCATGGAACGAAAAAATATTGCATTGATGAGCGCTAATGGCGCTAAGTCTAGACGTTGGGAGCAAAAGTTAGTTCAAATCAAAACCATGGAGGGCGAGTTTAGTGTCACTATGTGGGCATCTGGGACCTCAGATGATGAGTACTCTAATTCTGATCAAAATTTCGAGGAAGTCGAATTTTCAAACGACAATGAAAATACTTTAAACGCAGAAGTGCTCATATCACCAAACCCAACAATCAGCGAGGAACAAATTCCAAAAAATGACACAGTATTACATCAGCAACACTTGTTCTTTCAACAGCAGCAAGAACAATTCCTGCAACTTCAACAACAGATGACGGTTCCGTTGACAGAAGCAGCAACAACAGACAAAACTACCGGCAACGTCAGCCTTAAAAGGAACTCAAATACCGAGACGCTTGTATCAACTTTTGGAGTAAGTTCTCAAGGATGTCAGCTTGTTAACGAAGAATCAGTTTTGGCTATGGAGAACCAAACATTGTCACAAAATAATAATGATTGCGACATAGGGAATGAAATTGCTTTGTCTGGATCGCTGCCCTTTGGTAAGCTACCTATACAGATTCACCTAGATTTTTTTCTAGTCTCTGATTATTTCATTTAGCTACGCCAGTAGTCGAAAATGTAGCAAACGATACAGTGGATTTCTCTCAATTTGCTAACGATAAGAAGATTGCGTGCCCTCATAAAGGTTGTCATAAATATTTTCGGGACTCGTCTGCAATGCGAAAGCATTTGCATACACACGGTCCACGTGTCCATGTCTGTGCGGAATGCGGAAAAGCGTTTGTGGAAAGTTCAAAGCTGAAGAGGCATCAATTGGTTCACACGGGTGAAAAACCATTTCAATGTACCTTCGAAGGCTGCGGGAAACGTTTCTCGTTAGACTTTAACTTAAGGTAATATGATTGATTGATTTAAACAAAAAATAAAAGAATTTATTTATTTTATATTAATTTTTGCTTCATAAAGAACGCATGTGAGGATTCACACTGGAGACAGACCATTTGTATGTCCTTTCGATGCATGCAACAAGAAATTCGCTCAGTCTACAAACCTAAAGTCGCATATATTAACCCATGCAAAAGCCAAGTAAGTAAAATAATAATCTTAGTATTTAAAGTAGTAAATTGCTTAAATTAACTTCGTTTTGATGATTTTAGACGAAATCCAGGTATATCGCGCCATACCAACTGTCCCACCAATGAACCTTTAAGTCCCAGTGAGGACGTTTCTTCAAATTTGAAAGTTGAATTGCGTGATACTATGATGGACTCCCAAGCCCCTTTTGTAATGTATGCTGACTAAAATGATAGTACAGATATTTTAAGAAACTCAAATGCGAAGGTTAAGCGTATTTTAAGTATAAAGCTTACACATATTTTAAATGTAGGAATATAGTATGTACATAAGTAATCATAAGTAATTAATAGACATTTATTTTTTCATCAACAAGATAGTTATTAAATGGAATCCCTAAAACTGAATGTATACAGCTTTACGGGATTGCTGTCATATAATTATTTTAGTTTTAATCAATTTGAAATCAATCAAATTTTGATAAGCTGCTTTGAATTAGTTTCAAGCAATTTTAATTATGTATATAGTTTAATTTTGAGCATTATAAATGGATTTGTCAACATTGAATCAACTAGAAAACGGAAAATGTCGTAATTTTAAGCGTGTTACGGATTTAAAATAGTATGTTTATATTATGAGGGGCATATTTCACTATTTTTTGGATTTATACTTGGCCGATTTCATATATATACCAAGACTGGAGTGCATTATATTCTGCTTTATTAATCATATCTCTAATTCGGGTAAATTACCCAGATATGCGCTTATAAGTTGAAATAGTCAATCATTCTGTTTCTAATTCTATAGTGTTCCGCCTCTTCGTGATACTGCTCCAAGATAGAGGATTTTCAACTTTCTGAAGATCATATTTAAAAGCTGGCTTTTTGTTCAGGTGAGCTGATTGAAGCTCATCAATTGGCAATGGAGGATTTTTACGTAATGTGAAACCTGCAACCAAATATTAAATATTTACTTAATATAATTTAAATTATTATAGATCCAAAAAAAAAAACAAATAGCAAAGCTGTAATCGAGTGTACCCGACTACGAGTTTCTCGTAATTGGGTATTCTCGAATACAGTATTCTTACATGATCTAAACGTAGATATAGGTATACATCAAAACTATATGCTATCAGGCTGATATACTCACCTCGGATATACACTTGAGAGCTCTTAGTTCGTTGTAGCCGTTGATCATTAGCCTTACGATTTGGCCGAAAATAATTTTTTAGTATATGAACTTTGTACATTTCCGGCGAATCTTTTGAGTTTAACTGCAAACAAAAAATTAATGGTTATCAAACTAATGCATATAACAGTCTTTAAATCTGGCTTTGCATGTTATTAACTTTTCTTACAATATTTTCTTCGGACTCTGGTGATCCTATTTCTTTAAGTGCCTGTGTGTTAGAAATTGTTTGAAGACCTCCTTCATTCGCAGGAGGTAGTTTAAATTTATTTTCTATAGCATTTGGTAATTTCCAGGTTTTAAGATCGTCATTCCAAAAGGAGTTCTCCAAAATTTGTTCCGGATTCCTAAATGGGTACAGTAATAAGATAAGTACGAGTGAAAAGAAGAGCTAACGCCGAGGAGACCCACAAAAACATTTGAAACCCGCATCTTGGAGGCGATACTGGCTACAGAAATTGGAACGGAGAAATTGTCATATTATTTGACAATTGTGCCGTATAGGTTTAAAACAAAAGATCTTAAGATCCTTACCGGCAAAACAAAAAAGGATTAAGGACGACAGTTATAAGCCATAAAGTATTAAAGAAATAATGTAATCAAGTACATTGAAGCCAAACAAGGATTGTTGAACAAATAAAAAAAAAAGCCTGCATATGTGCCAAACATCTTTGCCCATTTGTGTGGACGAGGGGAGCACTTTTAAAAGTTAAAAGTTCATCTAAAGATCAGAAGGCCGGACAGACAGACAAATATGGCAATATACTCAGCTTTTGATCCTGATTAAGAATATATATACTTATTGGGTCAGTGATGCTTCCTATCCGTTTGTTACATACATTTAATTTGTTAGCCACATTTTAGCCATATTCCATGGTTTAACGATTTAATTATAATCCTGGGGTCCATCTGGGCCCTCATGCTCATGCTCTGCATATGGTGTGATCAACTTGGCGTTGTTCCATACCAGCGAAACTATCATTGAAAATAAATCTCAAAGGCAAGTCTATCTTCCGACGTGGAATTCAATTGCTACTCGGAAATATGTGAAAGATAGTCACTCGCGATGAACAATGTCTGGTAAAGAAAAGTTGCTGATCCAACTGACGATTTATAGGTAACTTTATGTATGTGTACTTTACTATTATTATTACTTGGACTCACAAAAAAATGAGTAAAGTATTCAATATATTTACCAATTCTTGCCGTTTTTGCGCAGTATAGGTTGAGCTTTGTAAAGGAGAATTTGATAAAACTTTAAATTTCGTCCAAGATATCGAATTTCGTCTAAATAGTCCTCACGATCCAACTGAAATTCTGAATTAAGATCAGCCACCTCCCTTTCCAGCATTTTTATGGTTTGACTTAACTTTTTCATGCGCTCATTTTTCATGTTGATCTCCTGTTGAATACTAGCATAATGTCCTTGCAATAGATCACGATCTTCGCTTTCAACTCTACTCAGTGCATGGGCAATGGCGCTCAAATGCTTCTGGGCCTCCAATTTCCGCATTCTGTGCCGTTCACGTAGTTGTAAGTCGTCTACTCTTTCACCACCGATCAGAGCATGCTTTATTAAATCGATTCGCTTTCGTGCATGCAACTGAAACTCTTCATTCTCAATATTGTTTTGAAAGGGGCTTTGAATTGGGCTTCGAGTGGGGCTTCGAGCGGGGATGCCATTAATTTTAGTTTTGTGATTTGCTACAGCAGACTTTTCTTTAATATTATTGACGCTTATTTCTGCCATCATTTGCTGTCGGATCTTAACCTTCTCCTCCTCGAGCCATTGTTCCTTTTGCTTGTTGCTGTCCTCAGCAAATCTGTGCAGAATAATCGTTTCATTCTGCTGACTTTCATCAAGCATTTTCTTTAATTTTAAAATTTCTTCCTGATATTGGCGCAACTGAGCATCCTTTGGATCCTCATTAATAACAGGAATGTTCGATATATTCTTTGCCCGAGAAGCGTAGCGCAATGTTGACAGGGTTTCATCATAGTTACTATCAGCTGGTGAGATGCACGATATCATAATTGTTTTTGTATTGCCTCCCAAGGAACTCTATTATATCGTATATATACAATGGTTTTAGAATCATTTAAAAACATCGATGAATTTATTAAGATTAAAGAATGAATTATTTATTTAATGTTGCAATGGACTGGAATGGAAACAACTATAAATTTAAAAAATAAAGATTAAAATTAACTTTTACAGTGACAGGCACAAGGCGAAAGAAAAAAATCTACTTAGCGAATCAGATATAGATATACACATAAAGCCCCTGAAAAATCTAGCGAATTAAAAATCATGAGCTTCTCATCATTATAAATTTTATTATTATTATTAATTTATATTATTGGGCGGAATCGGCCATGTTAAGGGCCGAAGCGTCGGCAGAAGAAGCAGAGGGCAATATGATTGTACTTAGCTTAAATAATAAAAAAATAATAGATAATTAAATAATTTTATGTTACTAAAATTATATGTATAGTTGTATATTGTAACCTGTTATAAAATAATATATAAGAATGAAGATGTGTAGCCCCATACCTGTATAAAATTAATAAACTACAAATAAGAATGATGTTGTCCAGTGTACCCAACTATGAAAAACACCTAACTTATACACAAAAACAAAAACATGTATTTACATTCATTAGTGTTGGCAAAAGAATCACGTTCAGTTATTTTTTCACCGTGGTTAAAAAGTCACCGTGATTGAACTGTCGTTAAATACGTGATCGCATCCCCGTTCAGCGTATCACTTGTTCGTTTATCGAAGACGAACAAATATCGGTGATCGCCAATCATCGTTGAAATGAGCTAATAGCTCATTAAGCTATTGCGAATTTGAACGATGAACAGAAAACGTAGTGAGCTGTGAAATTTTTTAATGCGGTCTATAAAGACTTAGCAAAATGTAAAATGTGCTCGGCAATATTATTCTACAAAAGACAGTGTCGAATTTAAAGAGACACATGAAGAGCAAGTATCCCACAATAAGATTGTCTTCAAATCATCAAAGCACAAGTAGTGCAGCGCTGCAGGTGCTTCTATGAAAATGATTATTCACCAAAAATATGTTATAATATTTATACTTGCTATATAGCGCAATGTTGAGGAAGAAAATATCATAGACTTAAATAACTAAACAGATGAAAAGTATTTATATGTTCATTAAAACTCGTGACTCGGCACTGGATAACAAAAATTATTTTAAATTAAATGTATTATTATAAATTTAATGAACTTAACCCACGGTTCCATATATCACTGGTTAAAATTCACACCATTTTCGAATCACGTTTACCGCCATGATTTAAAAATCATTGCTTTTGCTATGCATGACATGCACTACACGCTGTTATGTAATTGGAATTCTGCTGGATAATGGTATATTGTTTTTTGAACAACTTCTGTGCTTATTGAGGTGAATAAAATTTGCAACATTTACTGAATAAAATCAGCTAAACACAGCTACAAGTTAGAAATTTAGTTTATGAAACGCTTTTTTATTTTTGCTGGTTTGTGGGGTGAAATTGTGATCTGCGTTCACTAACTAAGACTAAATAATGTGAATATAGTTCCTATAGTCTTATAGATCCTCGCGTTCATCTGGACAGGCAGACAGTCCATATGAACGCGAATTTATATGACAAGTTGGTAATATTATATACATACCTGAAGTAATCGCGTAAGTTTTGAGTCCCGATATGGCACATGCTTCGTCTTACCATCAACTAAGGCGGATATAACATTACCCAGAGCTGAAAGTGATAAATTGATCTTTTTCGCTTCTCTTAATCTTTCGCCAAAGGCTCCTGTTTTGGACTGTCTCTCAGAACCAGCTAAATCGACCAAATTTAGTTTGCCCCTACGTATTTCTCCAATAATTGTATCAGTTGCCAAATTTGTATCCGCTTCTCTAGACTCTTTAATTTGCTCCAGACTTAATGTGAATATTGTATGAGATCGTGAGCTCTTCTCATTCATTAATGTGGCTGCTGTGATGCGGTTTTTATTTCCTATATTGAGCCAATTATAGCACTCTTTGGCATTGATAACAGACTGGGTAGTTAATGTTGGTACTGTAATACCTACACCTGGTACATCTTTAAGTGGATGGTTTATATTGCCTGTTGATTCATTTGTACACAAAAGATCTCTTATATTTTCATTATAAATTTCTAAATAGCTCACTAAGGCCAGGTATCTAACGCTGCTAGCTATAGAGATTTTTTCAAAAATGTGATCAAAGCACCTCGGAATTATGCCATTGTTAGGGGCATTTTCAATATATCCCTCACCCTATATTTACCAATATACATATGTAAGTACACTATGATGGATATATAAAAAATAAGTAGTATTACTCACTTGCATTGTGTGGGTCTTACCACATCCTGTTTGACCATAAGCAAAAATAGTTCCATTGTAGCCTTCCAATGTGCTCTCCACCAAGGAGTAGCACATATCATTGTATACCGTCTCAGTTTTTGAAAACCCATCATAAACACTATCGAACGTAAACGATTTTCGAGGAGTACTACGAGCCAAGGGATTAAGCACGGATATTACGTAATCACCAATTTCAACAATGTTCTATTTTAGTTTGGAAATAAATAACAAATGGATACATAGGTATAAGCGTTGTTTATGGATAGGTGTATAGAATCTAAAGTATACCTTAGAATTTATATTCTTATATGATACATAATAATCTATGTATAGTCTACAACGTAAGTAGTAATAGTCTCTTCAATTACACCGTATAAAATTGATTATGCATATACTTTTGTACATTAAGAATGAAGAAATCAATATTATTTCATTGAATATGTGATGAAAGTAATAACTTAAATTCTTTAATATAAATACACATGATTTAAATGCTTAATGTCATGTTTACATACATCACATTTGCTTTCAACTTCTTTTTGATTCATGGGTCGACAGCGCACAATTACTTTAACGTTTTCACCCATTTTTCAAATTTATAATGAAAAAATGTATATTATTCGCGAGAACTTTCAGGTGGTAGCCAACGTTTGTGTGCAATGAACTAGACTGGACTAGACTGGACTAGACCGTCGTGTGTATGTATGACTAATGAATCAATGGCCTGAACTTGAACCAATAACCTAACGTGGTATTTATTTACATATTAACACTATCTATTCACAAATGCATATACGTGCGGGTGTGTATGTGGGCGAGAGTCTATGTGTGGTAGGCTATATATAACAGTCGGTTACAAATAAAACTCAATTTTTATATTATATAGATATATAGATTTCTGATCTGTGTTAACTAAGTAGATGAAAACTTTTGCAATTATTTTTATGCAAGTAAAATATTTCTCCATTATTATATAAAAGAAATTGGTCAATATGTCGATTGTGTTACGAATATAATCATGCATGCAAGGGCGTAGCAGGTGAGGGTACAATATAGACAATAGTCATTCTACCCCTACCAACCTTAAGTTAAAGCGTTAAATTTTAACTGGCCTAAAACAATATAGCTACATATAATACAAGAAATATGGATGAAATGGGGGGATTTACTTATAAAGATAGCTTCTGTCATTCATTCATCATTCAACTCTGTGGTATGTTACTGCTATTTTTCCAAAACGTTTTTAACGTTTTTCTACCATATCTATCTGAAATTCAGTACGCAATTTATGCAACGACTCCGAAAATTTTACCGTAATAAATACAAGGGTTTGGAAACATTTGCCACAAAGCTTCACTTTCAATTTTCTTGCGCATGCGTTGAATATATGTTGGACAAATGGAAATGAAAGCTTAAAGCCATATGAAAGCTACGTTAACAAAAAAATAATGTGACACAATTTACAGTTTTGTGGCTGCATCTATAGAATTTCAGATTAATAATACAGAAAAATAAAACGACAAATTTTAAAATAAAATTAATACTGATACTAAAATAAAACTGATAATAAAAAAGTGTATGAGAAAAAGTTACAATAAAGTTCTTCATAGTAAGAATTAAAAGCCATGAGTAAAAAAAACTACGTGGGATGTTAATCTCGTATTTCCGACATAGATGAGCAACAACAACGCGAAAGAAGAAAAGAAGAAAAAAAGATTGCAGTAATTAATGCCAAAATATGTTACATCAATATATACCCCTTGATGATGATATTAAGGATTACTGCCGTTTCTGTAGAGAACTTCAATTTAAACGAAACAAGTTAATGAGAAGAGAATCAATTGGATTTAATGCGCCCTACGGGATATACATTGCTCATTTAATTTTTTTTTCAATGATCTTAGTTGCAAATGCTCTGCCACCAGTTATCCGAGTTGGTAAGTTGATCAAAAAACTGCATCTATCAAATAGTAATAAAAAGTATATAAATGTATCCTATCCAGGAATAGCATAAAATGTATATAATTTTTTCAAGACAAAAGAGTGCTTTCGTATAATGAATTAGATTTAGAGCAGAGTGATTTCCCAGTTAGCCGATGACTTCCCCATAAGACTGTTGCATATAACAAAACAAAAGCATATTTAAGCACGATTATAACATTAACATAGAAATCAGGATAGATGTTATGCTCTGAGTAATAAACAATGAAATGTCACTTAAATGCTAGCGAGGTACTTGCAAGTAGCGAATATAGAGGATTCAGTAATCTTCAGTAATAAATTCTGAGGTAAACGTTATTCGAGAGCTGAAGAAGGTTTTAAGAACTTGAAATTTTCGAATCACTGACATTATATATATTTATTGATTTTCCCGAAAATAAAAGGGAAACATCGTAAACGAAGATAATTTGTAGAACCAATGAACTATTAGCTTATAGTGCGTTTATGTGTACGTGTGGGCCTATGTATATATGGTATCAGCAGAGAATAATCCAATGAATTGATCGATATGTAGGATTTCGAATACGATTATGTTATTATTTGTATTCAGCTACTATTAATTGGAGGAAATCTTGATGTTCATTTATTATCTTAACAGGTGCTATATTTACTGAAGACGAACGTGAGGGTAGTATTGAGTCAGCGTTTAAGTATGCTATATACCGCATCAATAAGGAAAAATCTCTACTACCCAACACTCAACTGGTTTACGATATTGAGTATGTACCGCGAGACGATTCCTTTCGAACCACAAAGAAAGTCTGTCGACAACTGGAGGCTGGAGTTCAAGCGATCTTTGGCCCAAGTGATCCATTATTGGCAGCACATGTACAATCAATTTGCGAGGCTTTTGATATACCGCACATTGAAGTTCGCATTGATTTGGAAATGAATGTCAAAGAATTCTCTATTAATTTATATCCGTCCCAAAACATTATGAACTTAGCATATCGGGATTTAATGATGTACTTGAACTGGACTAAAGTGGCAATTATTTACGAAGAAGATTATGGTAAGTATAATCCGACAATTAATTATATTTTTGTTAAGATATCGTATATATTATATATTATATCACATACGGTACTACAATTATATAAATAGATTATTATTATAGGTCGATTTACCCTGTATTGATTCAAATATCTAAGACCCGTGTGCCACATTCCGATACCACAAAGTTTTATTTCATCAGTATCAATAGTATTATTATAACCAATTGAGTGGTTTATACCTGTTCGTCTAAGTGTAAGAATGCGTTTATCTCAGATTTTTCCCACATAAACAACAGCAAAGTGACATAACAAAATTTTAAAACTATAAGTTATAAAGCTAATTTATGAGAATCAGACAATAATCACAGAAGATATAGGTATATATTTTGGGATGTGGGCTTAGGATACTTAGTAGTACAATGATCGATATAGTTGGATCTTAAAATAAATGTTTTTTTTTTAATTGTATACTACAATCTATACATCTTTATTTCAGGACTTTTTAAACAACAGGACTTAATTCATTCCTCTACGGAAATGAGAACCGAAATGTATATAAGGCAAGCTAATCCGGAGACCTATCGTCAAGTCTTACGCGCTATACGCCAAAAGGAAATTTACAAAATAATAGTTGACACAAAACCAACAAATATAAAAAGTTTTTTTCGATCAGTACGAAAGATATATATTATATATATTTATATTATTATTATTTATTTTTCTATATGTATTTGGGTGTGTATGAATTCATCTATGGCTTAGATATACAAAAATATTTCTAAGGGCTTTATAATTTTTGCCTATAAAGCTTGTAATCAATGTATACGTGTTCCTGATCACTATCATATGACTTTATTCATACAAACATGCATGTAAATATAGTATATGAGAATATTTACTTCTTGTAAGGGACAAAATAATTAAAATTTTGAAATATTATTCCAGATATTACAACTTCAAATGAATGATCATCGGTATCATTACATGTTTACAACATTTGTAAGTAGAATCAGATGAGCATATCTGTAAATCTATTAAATACCTATTCTCTATTTATTTTAGGATCTGGAGACATATGATCTAGAGGATTTTAGATACAATAGCGTAAATATTACAGCCTTTCGTTTGGTTGACGTTGGAAGTAAACGTTACCAAGAAGTAATAGATCAAATGCAGAAGCTACAGCACAGCGGGTTAGACATGATCAATGGGATGCCATATATTCAAGTTAGTTTGCTTCTGATAATTCTCTTATTATTAATCAAAGTTTTTCCATTTGAATTATATAATTTATTGCAAATTTTAGACGGACTCTGCACTTATGTTTGATTCAGTATACGCCTTCGCACACGGGTTGAGGCATTTGGATTCTAGTCATACTTTAACCTTTAAGAACCTTTCCTGTAGCTCAGACAAGGCGTGGACTGATGGACTTTCTTTATATAATTACATCAATTCGGTAGGAATGAATAATACTTATTTAATTTAATTGAAAATTTATATTTATTGTTATATTGATATTCTTATAGGCTGCTCTTGACGGCTTGACAGGAAGAGTTAATTTTATTGAAGGTCGACGAAATAAATTTAAAATTGATATATTGAAATTGAAACAGGAAATAATTCAAAAAGTCGGTTATTGGCAACCGGATGTGGGTGTTAACATTTCTGATCCAACTGCTTTTTATGACTCGAATATCGCAAATATAACATTGGTGGTTATGACCAGAGAGGTTTGTAATTTTTCATACTTACATTATATATAGAGACATCTGTTTTTTTCCAATTTAACCCTTGTAGGAACGTCCATATGTGATGGTCAAGGAGGATGCAAATCTTACTGGAAATGCTAGATTTGAGGGTTTTTGTATTGATCTTCTTAAGGCGATAGCCCAACAAGTTGGTTTTCAATATAGAATTGAGTTGGTACCCGATAACATGTATGGAGTGTACATACCGGAAACAAATTCTTGGAATGGTATTGTTCAGGAGTTAATGGAAAGGGCAAGTATAACTAAATACACATATATACGAAATCTATAATAATACATATTGTGAAATACTTATTTTCAATTATCATAACCATAACAATAGCGCGCCGATTTAGCTGTCGCTTCAATGACCATCAACTATGCAAGGGAAAGTGTTATTGATTTTACCAAACCTTTTATGAACTTAGGCATTGGCATTCTTTTCAAGGTAAAACATATCTTAATTCTATCGTATTACATAATCATATATTGATTTAGCAACTTTAATCTCATCTTCCGATATCCAAATTAAACTTCAACTACATTGATAATACGCAATAGGTACTCAAGTTGCTGCCAACTTTTTCAATTGGCGTTGCTACATTTCACACAAAATCTGTAATCTATGTATTCTAATTAAACGATAAGAACTAAATACATATACATATACATATACATATACATATACATATACATATACATATACATATACATATACATATACATATACATATACATATACATATACATATACATATACATATACATATACATATACATATACATATACATATACATATACATATACATATACATATACATATACATATACATATACATATACATATACATATACATATACATATACATATACATATACATATACATATACATATACATATACATATACATATACATATACATATACATATACATATACATATACATATACATATACATATACATATACATATACATATACATATACATATACATATACATATACATATACATATACATATACATATACATATACATATACATATACATATACATATACATATACATATACATATACATATACATATACATATACATATACATATACATATACATATACATATACATATACATATACATATACATATACATATACATATACATATACATATACATATACATATACATATACATATACATATACATATACATATACATATACATAGTTCTTTATATAAATGCATAAGTATCTACAAGTTTTAAATTAATGGCTAAATCCCTTTAGGTGCCGACAAGTCAGCCCACACGACTGTTTTCCTTTATGAACCCATTGGCAATCGAGATATGGCTTTATGTGCTAGCTGCTTATATATTAGTATCCTTCGCTTTATTTGTGATGGCTCGATTTTCTCCCTATGAATGGAAAAATCCTCATCCGTGTTATAAAGAAACTGACATTGTTGAAAATCAGTTTTCGATTTCGAACAGTTTTTGGTTTATAACGGGTACATTCTTACGGCAAGGATCGGGGCTAAACCCAAAGGTATGTATGTATGAGTTGATTTTTTTTTGTAATTTTGGGGTCAATATTAAACCGTATATATAGTATATAACTCTGAATTATTTAAAATCATTTAATTGATATTATTATCTGTATCTGTATCAATACTATTCAAATGGTTGTTGTAAATTGTATTTCAGGTTTCAGATCGAGCTCAAACGAAGTTTTTCTCATTTATGAATCCACTTGCGATCGAAATTTGGTTCTATATAGCATTTGGCTACATTCTTGTATCCATCTGTATTTGGATAGTAGCACGATTATCACCAGTCGAATGGGTCCACGCCAAGCCACCTTGTTCAATGGCCTGTGATCATATGCTGCATAAAATTCGAAAAGCAAATTATATAAATGATCATTTGGAACTTAAGTCCCTAGCAATTTCCTCAAAAGCCGATAACAAAGACGACAATGAAAATTTGAGTGAATTAAAAATGATAAATAATGCCGACGACTATACTGGAACATTTGAAAGCTACACTTCAAAAAAATGATATTAACGAATTAGATTTTGATGATGATGTCGAATTAGTTAATGTACAAAATGATTTTACATTAAAAAATAGCTTTTGGTTTGCAATTGGCGCTCTTATGCAACAAGGTGCCGATTTATATCCAAGGGTATGAATCTTTATCCGACATATTATATGATATATAATAATATAATATAAAATAAGGTATAATTTAGTTGCAAAAGTATGTAACAGGGCTATCTATATATATATATATATATATACCTATTATTGATCATGAGCGATAGCAATTTACCTATTCCGTCTGTACAAACACTTAATACCTCTCTAGAGTGCAGTCTTAATACTGCAGTCTTAATACTCATAGAAGCGACACTCAATTTTCTTCCGACAATAATTGTATTAATTTATTAATTTACTTAAACTGTGGCACTGTTTAGAGCTTTAACGGAGTATAAAATAGTCTAACGACTAGGTGCAAATGTATGTAACAGGTAAATAATAGCATCTGCGATACTATAAAGAATATATACTCTTGGTCAGGATCAATAGCCGAGACGCTTCGATACACTGCATCCTGTCCGTAGGTCAAGTTTATTTCAAATTTTTAAATTTTCTTTGCACTTCCACTAAACGAAAGAATGTGACCGCAAACTGCGTTCCCTATTATCTTCGTTGTAATCGCTTTACTTAATCTTCTTATTCTTTGGTTGCACCTGGCTTCCTGGCAATAACATTTTATCGACTAAGATTATATTTCTTGGCATTATTTCCTAAAATACTAGTACAAATACATTTTCAAATTTAAATTGTGAATTTGAACACGATTAAATTAACACGGATTAGAAACAATTAAAAAAAAACTTGCAATGGTACCATCTTGTCAACGTTAGAAACTTAAATTGAACTTTAATGGCTCTTCTGGCACCTTTTAAAAAACGCTTTTTAACTTCGTACAGTATTTATCAGTGTTGCCATCTACTGGGCACAGTAACAAAAAATGCACAGATGGCGGTAAAAAAGGGGGGAAAAGGAACAAATAGATATACAAAATAGGACAGAAAACAGGAATACAATTTGTAGTTGCAGACATTTGTAATTCTTCTTTTTTTTACATATTTTTCTAAATTAAATCAATATTTTCCAAATCAATGTTTCCATCGTCGTCGTATCTAGCTTCATTGTATAATTACTCTGTGCCGACTAATTTTAAATATTTTCCTGGTACCTCATAATTATGACAACATGCAGCACCGCAGTACTCCAATTCTAATAATGAAAATAATTTTCATATAAGCTTCACTGAAGTTTTGTGACTAAACGAATTGTCTCATTACCTTATAGTCAGAATGGCATTTAATGTCTGTTCCTGCATACGACTTCGCAGTTTGGTTTTTATCAACGTAACTTGGCTGTAAACTTGCTCAATTTCAGCACTTGCCCATGGTAGTCTCAATAAATTAAAAGCAAGAGTCGCTAAATTTAAATACGGGCTGTTATTGGCCGAGTCGCTATAGTTAATGACTTCCGCGCAAAACAAGTATTTTCTTTGTTTTTTTTTAAACATTTTAAAAGCTGTATGTTGTTATAGGAAATTATATAGAATTTCATTCCCGTTCCCGTTTAAAAAGTTCCAAAAGTTCTACGATGGGGGCTTACAGGTTCGCAAAATATTTTTCACAGAAAATAATTCTATATTCTTTCAAATTATATAGCTACCTACAATAAAATACGTTTTAATTATATTGGTTTTGTAAAAGATAAAACGTCCTTACCTTTCGACTACGATGTTCATTAGAACGATTAAATAGCACTGATCGTTAAAAATGTTAACAACAGATTTATGTTGAGTTTGAAAACCAAATGCCAGATTTAAGAACTTTTTTCTGGCTAGGCCAAAAAAAGGGTTGAATTGGCAACACTGGTAATTATGTACATATATAAAATGTCAATATATTTGGCAAAAGTAACGGAACGCAGAACGAAACAGATGCTACAAATTGTATTTTTTCAATATATGCCTACAACAAATATAAATAACAACATTTTTTAAATTAAAGCTATCCGCATCTGTTTATTCACATGAGGATCAGAAAACAAATATTAAACAAGTAACTTACAATTGTGCAGCGCGGGGTGCAGTGTGTGGGAATCTGTAAATATGCATCTTTATGTATAATATTGTAGTAAGTGTGGTGTGAGGTATTTCTTATTTGGGTTCAGGGTCTTGGGTAGTTCAGTTCCCTCAACTGGATCATTCTTATTTAATGTATTATATGTAAATGTTAAATAAAATTAGACTGGGAATCCTGGGTACCGCATTCCGAAAAAAATTTAAAACAAATCACATTATATTTATTTTTTTCTGTTTTTCAGGCAACATCTACGCGAATTGTTGGTGGCTGCTGGTTTTTTTTTTGTCTTATTATAATTTCCTCTTACACGGCGAATCTGGCTGCCTTTTTAACAGTAGAACGAATGATAACTCCGATTGAAAGTGCATCTGATCTTGCAGATCAAACAGAGATATCATATGGCACTTTAGAGGGTGGATCAACAATGACTTTTTTTAGAGTAAATATAACTATACGACCACTCTCTGTTGTGGGGAAAAAAGAACACATTAAATACAATTGATTTTTCAGGACTCAAAAATTGGTATATATCAGAAAATGTGGCGTTATATGGAGAACCGGAAGTCGTCTGTTTTTGTTAAAACCTATGAGGATGGTATAAAACGCGTTATGGAGGGCAATTATGCTTTTCTTATGGAATCCACAATGCTCGATTATGCTGTTCAGAGGGATTGTAATTTGACACAGATTGGAGGATTGCTTGATTCCAAGGGTTATGGTATTGCAACACCAAAAGGATCACCTTGGAGGGATAAGATTTCATTAGCCATATTAGAGTTGCAGGAAAAAGGTATAATTCAGATATTATACGACAAATGGTGGAAAAATACTGGAGATGTATGCAACAGAGATGACAAGAGCAAGGAATCAAAAGCCAATGCATTGGGTGTTGAAAATATTGGTAGGGAAAGTATATTTAATATATACAAATTTTAAACACGATTCTCGATATTAATGGCATTAAGAGTATTCTAATATTTATATTTCCTTTTAATACTGTTCTTCCTTCTTTAAAATATGTGTATATATGTTTTAGGTGGTGTATTTGTTGTTCTCCTTTGTGGCCTTGCACTTGCGGTAGTTGTGGCTATTTTTGAATTTTGTTGGAATTCAAAGAAAAACCTGCATACCGACAATCAGTCATTATGTTCCGAAATGGCCGAGGAACTGCGCTTCGCCATGCACTGCCAAGGATCCAAGTCAAAGAAACGACCTGCACTTAAACGAGATTGTTTGAAATGCGCACCTGGATCCACCTATGTCCCAAACAATGTAACTTTACCAAATTTGGGCGTTCATTATAACTATTTTAATTAAAATTGAGATTGAAAATCGGTATCGAATTCGGAATATACATATATATATAATCAAAAGAAAAAGGTTATTTAAGACTTTTAAAATTGCGTTAAGTAAAGACCCATATGTATGAATCACTAACGAAAATAAATTATTTTTGTATCAAGACTTTCAAACAATACAAATGGCGTAGAAAAATGTTCCAAAGCTTACGTAAAAGTAAAGTAAGTAAAAAGTAAAACGCTATACTTGATTTTTCCCGATTATTAGATTCCTTACGCACAGGCGCACTATGATTCTGTCTTAATCAACTCAACCTTGGATGCTGTTTTGGAATATACATATAATCCAACGAAAAAGGTTATTTAATACTTTTAAAATCTAGTTAAGTGCACCCATATGTATGAATTTCAAACGGACATGAATTCTTTTTAGATCAAGACTCTTAAAGAATACAAACGGCATAGAAAAATATTATAAAACTTAGGAAAAAGTAAAGTAAGTTAAAACGCTATAGTCGAGTTTTCTTGATTATTAGATAGCTTACGCACGAACGCACTATGACTTAAAATATAAATATATGAATACCTTGTGAGCTATGGGTTTTTTTCTATAGATTGTTACACACTTGTGTAGCATGTTAATATACTCTTTTCTAGTGGGTTGAGGGACTTAAAATATATTTAATTTCTCTTTTTTAAATCAAAATATCAAATATATTTTTGCTGTTTCATTATCATCCATTGACATAACATAATTATTCTATATACCTGCAAGATAAGTATAACGTTTATATTATTATCAAGAGTAAATATCTGATACCTATACTTTTTTTGCACACGGATCCTTCGCTGATAATTTGTCTATAGCTCGGGCCTAAAAAGAATTTATTCGATAGGGACGTCTCCTGTACAGCGCTCTAAATGCTATCACAAGGGTTTTCTTAGGACCAAAAATGTATAAAATATGGCCCAGGAATAAATTCATTTGCTTTAAGGGTTATATGTATTGATTTCGTTACTTAGTTTTGATTTTTTTTCCACCAAAATAAACTGGAGTATATCTGATATGTTACATGCAAAATACAAAAAAAAAATATTTCAAAATAGTTTTTTAATATGTTGTTCATGAACCCTTGCAAAATTCAAATTTAATTGATTTTATTCAGATAATAAACACAGAAATTATCTAGGAGTCACTGTTTCTTGGAAGTAGCATTGGACTTGCACATACCAGCGTTTGATGGATGTATATACAAGTACATATGTGTCTGTATACTTACTTTTACTTGTACTTGTAGTCCGACTACAGCATGCGTACATGTTTGTGTAATTTTACATTCGAAAATATAATAATATTTTAATTACGTGCATTTGTACATAGGCGATATTTATTGTTAGTGCATGTAAATACATTTCATTAATTGTGCTAAGCAGACTTTAATTTCTAAGTTTCTTTTAAATACTCTATGATTAATATTACCGTTTGTTTTTTTTATGAGATTTGCTTATTTTACGTCGCTTTAAAATCATATCGTATAAAGCATCCAGTCCCTCCTGAAGCCCCTCACCAGTTATTGCACAGGCGGGCTGAATGTACCATGAAGCATTTAAATTAATGTGTTTTATTTTAAATTGAGAATTGCTCATTGTTGCTGATGTTGCAGCCTGAACACTGGCTTTGGTATCAACTGGCGAACTTGGACCCTTGCTCTTCGAATCCTCGCGAGAATGGTGGGAGAATATGCCTCTCATTGATGTTGGTTTTATTTCAATAGTAGATTTATCCAGTTCGGGCGGCAACTGCGCTTGTGGTGATTTCATTTGATTCATTGAAGTTGTTGTGCAGCGTTCGGTATAACTTTGGTGTGCAGCATTGTGTGATACAATGTTCCCTGCTGAAACAGAGCTGGAAGTTGAAATATTCGATACTGGGTTTTGTAGCTCGTGAAGCCCTAAAAGTTTTTCAAGTTCCTTGGGACAGCAAGCATTCGGTAAATCTTGTTTGTTAGCTAAAATAAGCACAGGCACACCCTAAACATACAAGTAAAATTGAGTTTTTTGAATTGATTCCAAGGTATTACAAGTATAATACATTAATAGCAAGTTTCTGCATAAGAAAAAACTTACCTGGTTATCTGGGCATTTGGCAGTACGCATTAGCTCCATTTTAGCCTCTTCCATACGTTCAGTGTCAACCGAATCAACAACAAACAAAATTCCATCTGTGCATCTACAAAAAGCAAAATTATAAATTTATAGATTATCAGATTTCCTATATTATGTTTGTATTTCATACATACAAATAGACACATTCATAAATATGTGTAAATGCTGTAAATATATTTGTATGTTTATATAGAGTAATAACAGCTGTTTGACTAACCTAGTGTAGCTTCGCCATAGCGGGCGAAGTTTTTCTTGTCCGCCTACATCCCAAACGAGAAAGTGTACACCCTTTGCCTTTCCCAAGGTACCCTGGACCTTTAAATGAAATAAAGATTATTTAAAACTTTTTTTATAGTTCTAGAACTACGTACCTTTTCACAATTGAACCCAATGGTGGGCACTGTATTTAAATACTGATCAAATTTGAGTCTATATAGCGCTGTTGTTTTGCCAGCCGAATCCAGACCTAGCATTACTACGTGTAGAGTTCCCTGTAAATGTGCGTTTATAATCTTTATACATAATTAATAAATGTTTAGTGCTTAATAACTACCTGTGAAGGTAGTGCATCTAATAGATTTCCGTTTTTCACCATCGTTGCCCCCATTTTTGTCTCTAGTTGTTTTCCTAATTTTTTCTTCCTCACTTAATGTAATCTTAACATTTTGCAGCAGTTTGCAGAGCAAAAACATAAATTTGACATCTGTAAAGTTGCGTCTAGGCATTAAGCAGCAGAGCAACAACAGATTCTCAAAAAGACCACAGCTGTGCATAACATAACATTATCGATTATTTAAAGCTTAAAGTGCATGAATGTTAAAAATGCTAATTAACAGCGATAATATAATCACGATCTTATAGATTCATTAGAGAGCACAAAATATATAAAGACTGCACATATATATATAAATATATATATATATATAATTTATACATATATATATTACGTGCTCTGTTATATAGGGTAGCCCTGAATGTGTAACTGTATATCGATAAAAACAGCTGTTTCTACATATCTGTTATTTGTAACATTCCGCGGTTATTCTTCAAAGATGGCCAACAACTAGAGCTATATTTGTTTTATCAACATTTGTTTACGCAGTTTTCTACTCAATCCAAACAAATTAAGTAATTTTTAAAAAACTGACAAGCTTAACTTTAATAAAAAGTGGCTTTATCAACTTTAATTTGTAAACTCTGCTTCATAAATTTCAACAGTAAAAATCAATTGGTATTACTTTTTTTATGATTCTAAAAATAATCTAGCAAATTTGATCGGATCTTCTATAAAGTGTATATTAAGAAAGTCGTTGAATTACAAAACACTTTACATTAACAATATAACTTTTATTTTAATTAAATTCCATTTGTTTTCAAAAACAAGTGCACAGCTTTTTACTTGCGAAAAGTAACATTGTTGTTTTATATGCCATATTAGTCTTTTTTCGGTTCCACAGTGCGTGTCATCTGTGTGTTGTATTTTTAAATAAAACTGTATTTAAAAGAATATATCGCTTTTGCATTAGTTTATATATATATATATATATATATATATATGCATATATTTTTTTATGTGTATGCACATGGCTCTCTTTACACACAGCACTGTTCAGATCTCTCTATGTATATAGTTTTGAATTTTGAATGTGCTGGGTGTTGGGGATATAGTAAATATATAGAATGTGGACAGTGTGGACGCTATCTTTGATGTGCACTCATATTCTTTAAATCGAACGGCGTATACGTAAATAACCATCTATATACCTAGATATATATAGGATATATACATATATGCATACATTTATTTACAAATATATGTGTATATGTATATAGATATTTCGTTCGTTCGAGGTCATTATTTTAGTCCGCACGGCATTTTAATTTTATTGTTATCTTACACAGGCTAGACAGCTAATTTAAGTTTGATTGTACCGCGTAGTACAATAAAAAAAAATTAAATTTTAAAAAGCTGGTAAGTAATAACGGTATAATCCGGCTAACCAAAGCAAAGTTTTAAAATAAGTGAATAAAAAAATGTTGGGTATCACTCTTTTATTATGTAAGACGAGAGTTGAACTCAATAGCAAATTGTGTATGTGCATACCATATATATATATTATAAATCTAATGATGTACTCATTTAGTATCAATGAAATAAAAGAATATGTTTAAATATATATAAATGAGTAAATATATAGATTTTTGGTATATATAAAAGAAAAAAATTAATATATATGTATAAATACGTATGTATATAAATAAATATATATAGAGAGGCTCGTGTATTAATTGAAAGGTGTCAACAGGTGACAAATGTAATTTTTGATATTGTGCATGAAAACAAGCAGATTTTCAAAACACATGGATATATACTTGTAGTTGTGTGGTTCCTTAGACATAATTTTCGAGCCATTAAATCTTTGGCTAAAACTTAATTAAATATTTTAATGTTATATCGTAATAACTGAATCCATTTATTTGACTATTTAACCCAGTGTTGCATCCAAAAACTGGACAAATTATAAATTTTCCCAAGAAATGCAGTCTTCAATGCAGGGTTGTTGAACCTGTTCCTATGGCAGTATTGCGATTATTTTATTTTGGATTAGATAGTACTCCTGATAGTTTTTTATACTTATAAAAATAGACGAACTTTAACTTTCAAAAATTTGTAGGGTACTTTTTGTTGGTAATGTTGTTTTTTCCAATAAAAATTATTCTGATTTAACTTTCTTTCTCTTTTTAGAAAAATAAAATTAAATTTTCTTTAATATGGATTCTGAAGCCGTTGTAAGTAAAAAAATAACATTTATATTAACCTTTAGCTGGTATTATATATTGGAACTTAAATTAACTGAACGATATAATAAAAAAAACACTACCTTTATATAGAGCATTTTTTTAACTCAATAAAACATGTTAATATGATAAATTGGTTTCCACTGCGAGACAATCAATAAATTAGAGCATTAATACCTAAGTAAGAGTTATAATACCTAAACTTATAAACTTTTATATATATGGTTAACATATTTTAGAAAAAAACCTAATTTTATTATATTATAAAATATGTATGAATAGTTTTAGTTCTGTCCACTGCCTTTGCGGGCTTCATCACGGACTTGCGCCACAAACTACGGAAACTGTAGAGCTTGCCAATTGCTTTAAATAACTAAGTGTCAAAACTTTTTAATAATGTTTTTTATAAAACATTTTGTTTTTGTGTTTTGTTTACTTTTTTTTTCAATATAAGACCAAATTGAATGAAACTGAAAGTTCGAAACCAGTAGAAAATAGCGCAGAAAGCAGAGCCCCACCTGAGCAATCAGAGAGCAAAGAACAGCTAGACAATGTTACGGCTAATGATTCTGATTCCAATAACATAACCACAGAAATTGTCGAAGAAGTTGAAGTTGTTGTCGAGGAGGAAGTGGAAGTGGAAAAAGAAGAGGAAGAAGATGAAGCGAAAACTCCAGAGGCAGAGACCAAGACAACAACAATAACTACTACGGATGTAGTCCCTAAGAACACTGTTGTAGAGGAAACTCTTCCAACAGAAAGTAAAACTACTTCGACTGCGGACGTTGTCACTAAGAAAGATAGTCCCGAAGAGACGGATCAATCAGAAACAAAAACAAAGATTGAAAAAGAATCCGAAGCAGCTGATAACCAGTC
This sequence comes from Hirtodrosophila trivittata, assembly GCA_035045065.1. Lineage (NCBI taxonomy): Eukaryota > Metazoa > Arthropoda > Insecta > Diptera > Drosophilidae > Hirtodrosophila > Hirtodrosophila trivittata. The sequence continues at coordinate 87,698 of JAWNNK010000645.1, forward strand.
TAAAGATAACGCTGAGCAGAGTATTAGTGGTCCAGAAAAGGAAGCTGAGGAGTCAGAGATGAGTGACAATTCCTCGGAAGATGAAGAGGAGGAGACTGTAACCAGGACAGAAGAAGTATAAACAATTTTATTTATTTTCAAAATGCGCATTATCAAAAAACCCTAATGCAAACGCTCCGTAACTAAAAAAAATTAGGTATAAGAATTCAATTAAAGTTTGTGAGCCCTATTAATGGCAGGGTATATAAAAATAATGTAAAATTAACAAGGGGGAAAATATTTTTTTAATTAAAATGCATTCACAAAAATATTCTTAAATAGATCGAGGATGTTAAGGATCAACCCAAAAATGTTGAACAAAAGGAACTTGCGCCACAAATTAAGAGCACCGAAGCTGTTGCCGATGACAATGTTTCAAGCACAAATGTAAGTACTCGTTTATATGTATATATAATTGAATAATACATGTGTTGTAATGGACAGTAATAATTTGATCTTAGTATTATAAATCCTGTGAAGTTGTTAATTTATTTGAGCTTGACTTTAATTTTAATTTACAGAAGGATGTTAATAGCCAAATTGAAAACATTATATCTGATATTGATATCAATATAAAAGCTCAAGAGAAAATAACACAGCTGAAGGAACAAGAGCTCCAACTGATCCAGAAACAAAAGGAATTGGCCAGCCAGATTCAACAGCAACAGATTTTGGCTCAACAGTTAATAGCCCAAAATAAATTGAAAGAGCAAGAGTTGCAGACACAAATTCTGCAGAAGGAACACCAACCACAGAGCCACGCCCAAAGCCACATCCAATCCCAATTTAGGGAAGTAGTTGTTCCAAAAGCATCAGATGACCATACAAACTTTTATAGCAAGCAACAAGATTCTTACGATTTTAAGGTAAGTCTTTTATCTTCTAGTATGCGAACAGAAAATATGACGAATTTTTGATTAATTACTTCGTGTAAATTGCAATTACATATTAAATTGAAGTAAGTATATAACTAAAAGGATGTAAGAATGACTATATTTTATTTAAGCTACAAAGCAATTGATATAAATAATTACCACTTAAGAGACACATCTTAAAACTACTCCAAATTTATATTTTAAATATAAACATGAGCTGGTTAAGATTAAACGGGAGTAACCAAACTACAGTTAGAAAATAATTCAGATGGTGGAGTGGTAGAAGATGACCCTCCACCCAGAGCTAAGCCCCTGATATATATACCTATATATAGGTATATTTGTTCTTTGTTTACCTAGTATTCGTATTCATATATATATATATATATATATACATGTATATATATATTTGTATAGGAACTGGCCAAACTAGAGTTGGAAAATAATGGACATATATATAAAACTTTATTGAACTAAGCACATATATCTCCATTTCCAACTCTAGTTTGGCCAGTTTTTATACTAATTTATGTACATCTGACTACGCCCTGCTTTACATTTATACATATGTGTTCACCTAAAAGTTATAAGTACATTAAGATATGAATAATTTGTTCTTTGTTTACCCAGTCTTCGTATTCATTCATGTATATATGTATTATTCAATACATATGTATTTATAATAGCTTATAATATATATATATATATATATATATATATGTGTACTCGTTCTGTTGAGCTTATTTTTTCGATTCGTTTTTCACTCTCCCTATGGTGACTCTATAATTAGCATTAAAGAGAGCTATTCTAATATACCTACGTATAAATATTAGTGTGTTTCTCTTGTATGTATAGATGATACATATATAATGTATCTGTTTAGAATTTAAAATAATTTTATTTGAATCAACAGCTAGGTTCGAAAATAAAGCATTTTTTAATGATTTGCGCATACGAATTGAAAACTTTTGAGTAATTTATCCAAAATGCACAAAGGTTTACCAACATACAATATGAAGGGATTGCCTCAAAGTGTTTTGAGTACTTTAGACGTAGATAGGTCACACACTTATTCACAGCTGAAAAACTGTACTATTGAGAAAAAACGTGGTTTTCGACCCAGTGATCGTTACGATGAGAGTAAAAAAAAAATTTTGCTTGAACTAAGCACAAAACTATGGCAAAGAAATAATGTACGTAAGCCCTTTGTAGAGTCATTATAAATCTGCGTAGCTACTACATATATTCACATATGTGTAGACAATATATGCATCTATGCATAATGATGTATCAGTATGCATATAACACAATACATACATATATATATAAGCCTATAAGTTTATATAATTGCAAGCTTAGAAGATATGAACGTGTGTGTATTATTAAAATAGGAATCTTCAAACGTATCGAGGACAGTTGATTTGCGCAAAATATTTACGCCAGCTACAGATGCTCCCCAAATATTGCCAAAGAACCGTAAGTAATCCCAATTAAATAAAATTAAAAAAGGTGATACGTAAAATTAGATAAAATGAATAGATCGAGTAATTATACTTGTAGTATATTTCTGTGGTTACCCAATATTAAGAAGCCTAAGCATTTGGTATCTCTTCTCATTTATGCACCCACCCTCCGTTCATACAATTCTCCTTGCTTTCACCACTCATACAATCCTCCTTGCCTTCAACATAATGCTTTAAACTACAATATCTATATTCCAATATATTCTTATATAATATCTATTATTATTATACTCACATTTGTAAATTTGCATGGATTGAATTTAAACTTTTACGCTTTGGAACGCTTTTGCGCTCAGAAACGGTAGTAGCAGTAGGTTACGTATCGCCTTTTAAGTAACACATCTACAATATATGTGTTACTGTGTATTTTTTGTAAAATGCAATTGAATTTACTTTAAATTTGTCTTAAAATAGGAAAGCTATATGCCTCATCAGCATTTTATTCCCCAACACTGCATCCCACTGTGGAGGACCAGGTTGAGCTTGCCCGCCGAATATCACATTCATTGAGTGACATAAGCAATCACACGTCAAAGGGTCAATCAATGTATGTGAATCGGAAAAAGCGCTCAGTCAAGTGGGTTCACGAAGGTTGTGGCCAAGGTAATAGATTTCTTGATGCATGCCTAAGGTCATATTACAATACTACTCGTACATCACTCCCGTAAATATGTTTCACAATTGGTAAATTATGCGTAACTGCACAGAGAGCACAAATACCCAAAATTATAATTTAATTTTCAAATTGGATCAGTTAATATTGCGGTGCTGAAATACTTATCGAAATTGTATTTGTCCCATAAAATATTTCAGAAAAAGGGTATAATAATGTTAATTTTGAGAATGTACACTAACAGACAGACAGTATCTCTAGCTAACTAAAGTGTATAGAGTATACGATTATAAAATCGATTCTTGAGTCCACATACTCAAGTCTTCAAATACGAGTACCAATCAGATAAAAGAATGAGTAGCAGTATTCCACCCGAGCTTAATCTTTGGCAGAAACTTATATAGTATACTCGTACAGTGTAAAACTATTCCAAATAGTACGTATTCGATGGAAAGAAGTTGTGATAAGGTACAAGGTAAAGCTTTTAGTTTTTCAAATTGTTTAAAATTCTTGAACAATCTGATTAAGCGTTTTGCTTAACAGTTACTTTTGATTAAGCCGCAAATATCTATTGAGTCAAAACAGACTTTAGCGAACAAAATGTTTTCTGAATAGAAGGGAAAGGCCTAAAAATATATTCTAGCATATCGAGGAGAACTAGAATGGTTGCAAATTTGTAAAATATAAAAGTATTTAAATTTTTTGATAAGGCTTTAGACTACTAAAATTTACTATATCATCATTTGATTCGACTACTTGTGTATTATTCCTAGTAGTTTTAGCTATTACATCTCAGGCCCTGATATTACAATACTAATGTGTTCATCTTATTCCTAGAAAGATTTTGTGTGATAAAGAAGAGCTTTTTTCGTAACCTTCAATCTCACTCTTAACGAATAATAACATTATAGGTAACTGACTATTTGATTGATTTGCTTTTCTGATGCCCAAGAAATTATATGTATATTCCAGCCAATGAGGTATTTTAAAGCCGATTTTTGAGATCTATTCCATCCCTTTATACAATACACATTTATACACTTCACATTTGTTTAATTCCAAATTCATTCTAAGCCCTAAACATTACTAAGAAATTGTAATAAAAAAACTAGTAATTATAATATTAACTAGTATAAAGATTCTGTGTTTGAGTTTTGAGGTTGATGATGATCAAAAACATTTGAATATCGTTTAATAAAATTCATGAATAGGGGAAGAAGATATAAATGCAACTCATACAATTTATAAAGAAAATTCGGAAGAAAATTTGAACAGCCAAACGGAACTAACCAAACTGGAAAAATTGCCATTAAAGCTTATTATGAATCCACGAGGACAAATGCGCGACTATAACTCCTTGAAAGAATCAATAAATATTGAAACAGGCCTTTTATCACCTGAGAATTGCGCTGAGCTATTAACTGCGCTGCAACTGCATAAGGGCCGAGGTAATAATTTTAATACTGCATTAATTTTCACATTATGTTCTTAAATCTAATATAAATATATGAATTACTGTTAAACTAATTGGTTATTTCTTTGTAAACATCTTACATGATTTTAATATGCTTTGCCTTCGCCTTCGCCTTCGCGTTCATCTTCGCCTTTGCCTCGGTCTGCTTAACTACGCTGCCACCACAACTACATAAAAAAAAAATATTTCCAATAAAAGGAGCTGAGCTATTTGCAAAACGTCGTAGAAAGGCTGAAAATTGGGTAGTCGATGAGACGAATGCCGGCACTCACAGTCCGTCTGGTATTCCAGATTACCAACAATATCAGCAAGCTAGGCCGGTGAGCTCACCAAATCTCTTACCGGCATATTCAGATGCCGGTAAACATCGTGTCCAACTAAACCTTCATCAGGATCAACTAATTGAAAAATACTCAAAGCCTGGTGTGCAGGTGGTGAAGTCACCTTGGGAAGCTGCACTTCAAACCGGCTCTGCGAGCTCAGCATTTTTGGAAGAATCAAAGTATCGGAGTCAAACGCCAATTGCCTCTGCCACATCGCCCGTGCATTTTGGCAGAGTTGGTAATGATTACCCAGGATCACAAACGGTTTCAGACGTACCGGTATCTGGTCTGCCTGCCTCATCGGCATATGGAATTTCATCGAACAATGGACAGGTTCGTTTCAAAACTTCAATTTCAAAAGCCTTACAATATACTCGTAATATACCAATTCCATAACAATGCGATTTGTACTAATTTAATACTCGTCTTCATAATCAATTTAGCCGTCTAACCCACAAAGGGAACTGGCCTACAAACCAAGTGTGGCACAAGGCTGGGGCAATCGAAATGTGGAACTACCAAAAGGTATGAATATACTTATTGCAAATAAAATATATTTAGGTACTCAAAATAATTACAGATTACCTAGTAAATTTATTAAAAATTTCACTTATAATTAAGAATTAGAACATATAGCCCTTAACTCTTACGCTATGTTGACTTATTACAACGAATACAGCGTTTCGGAAGACAAACAATATTACATCAAATATCTTGTAAGAACGAGCAATACCAGTGTTGTCAGATAAATAATCGATTTTTTTTCTTGATGTGTGAGAACTAAGAGTATTTTAAGTAATTGGGTACTCAGTCCGAATTGAAATTCTATTTAATGTCATGAGTTTTCAAAAAGTTTCAATCAACAATGGTGGGAGAGCTCTCAATGTTGTGGTAAAAGATAATCCATCTTTGGTTCAATTGCCCGAAGATTTGCAAAAGAACTTGTTTTATACCAATCAGATCAGAAGATTATTTGGTTAGAAATTTGGTTTTTATTTTTAGTTTCAGTTTTAAATAGAAATAAGTTGTGGAGGTTCTGTCAGCATATAATGTATAGTTGAATAAATATAAATACGTTGAATAACTATACTATATAACTAACTATAGAGTTTCCGTTAATATATAGTATATACTTAAATATAAACAATTCAATTAATTTCAGAGTATTATGGATACGGCAATATTGAAGAATATGATATTTATGATAATAATAACATGGGTGAACATTTGTTTTGTGATTCCAATGAAAATATTAATGTCCATCAGAATGCTCATGAAAACTATGGGCACTTAGTACCACCTACTTGTTCGAGTACTTACAGTTTAAATGAAAAAACGCCAAAAATGGCTCTATCCAAAGAGAACTCTTTTCTTAATTTCAATGATGAAATTCAGCATAGGTTACAACAATTAGAACAATTTCAGCAATCCTTTTTGCTACAGCAAATGCAAGCTCTCCGACCGGTTCGGAAGCAAGGTCCAGGACCGGTTCTTGAAAAGAAATGTTTCCAACAAAATAAATCCAAGGATAAAACCGAAAATATGTGCTGCAATACAGATAGTCAGCCAATTTCTACGCCATTAAAACCATTACTCATTACAAGAGATCTACAAAAATGTGAAGATCCTACAGTAGATATCGAAAGTAATGCCGAAGATAATGAACCCATCAATGTTCGGGAACTAATTTTCACATTTGAGCAACAAACGCTACGAGAACATGAAGAATGTCAAAAGAACCAGAATCGATCTAAACTTGCAACTGGCACAGAGCTGCTGAATAAAGATAATTTAAAATGTCAAGACAATTTCATATTGGATACCGAAGGCATGGTTGGAATTCTCTACCTTGTTCTTGTTCTTGTTTCGTGTCGTTAATTGGTTACATACTAGATAATTAGTTTATTTTCGTATTGTCTTATTGTTTTTATATTTGGTGAAGTCCTTGTACTTGTACTGTAAACGCTCACAATTTTGAAACCTTAGGAATTTTCATAAGTTAGAACCAACATTTTTAAATTATAAAATGCATTAAAATCATAACTTGAGGCTCTAATCTGAGAATATTTTTAAACTTTTGTTTTTGGGATATTTGAATTGCAAAATTCAATTTTACTTTGATTCAACAAAGGGGAAATCGGCATGCGGCTATTCCTTTTAGAGTGTTCCTCACCATACCCTTATTATTGGGCTGTTGTTTTGAATGAAAATCTATGGAAAGATCTCAGAGAAGCGTTAAAAACGCATTATACTAAAAACAAACTTAATATATTTACAAATATTGATGAAGACGTTCAGGGGAATCTTGGATCAGATATAGATTTCAATGTAATTAATTCTGCCGTCAGCTAAATAAAATCGAAAGGAGAAGCTACTTTATGTAAGGCAAATAGAGATTATCTGATTCCAAGACTTTGTTAAAAATATAGCTGGGCAACCGCTACTTTACAACCAATCCAGATACTTGAAAATCTCGAAAATAGGTATTTCTTTAAGAACAAAGTGGATCTGATTTGTGAGCGTCTACTTTATACTATGTTATCCAATGTTTTAACTATTGTATTTGTTGGTTAAAGACCTTTTTTTAGTTATATCACAAAAATTATCTTGTCTTATGTCATAAATTAACAAGTATGCAAAAATATTTTCTAAAACTTTTCTAAACATGTAAACATGTGGTAGAATAACAAATAATACCCCATTAATTTTTATTTTTATTTTTATTTTTTCGGCTATAGGATTATATGTACCAAAGGAGATTTCTCTAGCTAGCTACGCACCTCCGCCCGTACAGGCAGGATATAAGCAACCTGCATATTATCCACAGGATTCAACAAAAGGCGATTTTTCCAAAGGTTATTCATCACCTCCTTTTGCATCCGTACCTAACAAGGTAACTAGTGATGCGCTGAGTGGATTCCCTCTGTCGAATCCGACTAGTGGTATATATTCATCAGCACCGCCTAAGCAGCAGCTTTATGGGGCAGCGAGCTATCAGAAGGTGCCACCAAACTCTATGCAGGCAGCACCACAGGTGAACTTTAACCCATCGCCGTTGTCATTTGAGAAGCTCTCGAAGTTTGAGGAATCCGACCAGAGAAATACAGATACGGCTAATAGGCGTTACCTTAATGTTAAGAAACAGCCCACATATGACGTACGTAATGTATCCCCCACTCCGTTTGCGCATGGACGATTTGAAGATCGTTCACCTTTTGAAAGTTCGACTCGATTACCCGTATCACAAGTTTCAAAGCCTGCTTATCGTGCACCTCAAATGACAACGTCTGGTACAAGTTTCAATAACTGCGCTCGTGGTTGGAACACAGGCTCAAATGCCCAACGAAATGTCTTCTATCCAAAAGTTCCGGTAACAAACGAATGCCTACCTTATTCTGACTTTTAAAAAGAAAAGAGATCAGAAGGCATTATAATAATTTTATACAAATATATCATTTTTATCCGATTTCGATTTACGACATGCTAAGCCTTTATTCAGACATATATGTATATGTATTTTCTTACTTAAATAATTACGATAAATACTTACTGAATGTACGAGTATATTGATTTCGTTTGTTTATCTGCGTCTTTGAAACAATAATATATAATTACGAAAAATCCGTCTCATGTTATTTTATTTAACTGCAAAATATCTAGCAATGATCCTTAATAGAAAGCGGACAGACTGAAAAGATTCTACTGGCTGATCGGCAGGCACTCCAAGTTGAAGCTGCGAGTAAAACTGCAAGTGTAAAACCAATGTGGACCTACAGAATACAACTGTGGGGCACCGCCAGTATATCCAATCGGATGATGATCCAGAGATTACAAAACACAGCACTTCGCATCATATTGAATGCTCACATATTCCACGACAACATCACGATCCATAGAGAGCTCCACATACCATGGATCAGAGATGAAATCGTACGAAGCAGCGACCGATACATTAGGCGACTCCAAAATCACCTCAAAAACCTGGGCATAATTCTGCCCAAAAAAGTATTGGCACATCTCTGTTTTAAAAGTTTGTCATGTGATAACTTTTGGTGCAATCAACATTTTTAATTGGGAACACTTTATATCATATTGAATAAGAAAAGAAAATATTTCATTTTTGGTTGAGCTCTTAGAGAAAAAGTAACTAAAACAGGGCACGATTTTCACGTCAAAAAAGTTGTGAAAAGATAATAGTATTTAACCGATTGTTAATATTTAATATTTTGTATTTTTAACCGATCTCCTTGCTGATATTTTTTTCCATTCCGTGCGTAAAGCTTCCTTCAAAGAATCTATTGATGAAATATCAAAAAATATCAGCTTCCAAACATTTTTCTCCAGCAGATACCAAATATGCTCAAGGGGATTCATGTCTGCTGATTGTGATGGTGTTTTTAATTCTACAGTTGTAAATAAGCCATTCCTGGACCAGCTACGATGAGTGTTTAGGATCGTTACCCTGCTAAAACAGCCACTGCTGACCATTTAATCAATTTACGAACACTTGGAGTCAAGTTTGCTTTGGGAATGTTCATGTACGCTGTTCTATGCATTATTTCATCAATGAACACAGAACTACCAACTCCAGATGCCGCGAAACACCACAAAACCATGTATAATATTATTGTGTTGCAGGTATTTGTTTGGTTTTCGCCAAACTTTCTGTGAGTCATCTGAGCCAAAAGGTTATATTTTGACTCGTCAGTTAATATAACAATATTCCAAAAGGATTCCGGCTTATTTACTTGGCGTTTGGCAAACTCAAACTTCTTTTTATAGTTAACCTTCGAAATGAAGGATGTATGCCGAGAAATTTTTGCTGGACATGAAGGGTAATAATCAACTTTCGGACATCTAGCGAGATTTCTGATCCTCTGCCCATTTTTCTCATCATATCAGAAAGTGAAGATCAATACTTACTTGAAATGCACTATTACGCAATAGCATATAGTTACGGGATAAACCACAAAAACATCAAACATTACCGTTAGGTTAGCGAAAACATGGCATACACATAAAGTGTGCCCATACTTTTTTGATGTGCTTTAGGTATAATTCTTCCTCTTTGCATTGTATTTCCTTTTGGCTTGCACAGAAAGGGACATTTTTTGATGCATTGTATGTAGAATACGCTAATAAATACCTCATAATACTAATAATATTAATATATAATACCTCATAAACATTTTTAAATAGCAGTTAAGCACTAAAGCACACATTTCTTCAAAGTCAGTGATTGTGCCAATTCTTTTTTGACTCACTCTAACTGCATACAGTGCTAAATGTGTGCATACCAAATAAGGGTTTCTCGTAGTCGGGTACCACTGACCATAGCACTCTTGCTTGCTCTATTTTGTACCTACATCTGTAGACATGAAGTTCTCTAAAGTGACATTCCACGCTAAAGCTTTCTCATTTTGAATGTACATAAGCTTTCAAGCTTTACGACTGGAAGTTCACTTGGTGGTTGCAAAAAGCCGAGTTGCGCATTAGGCGTAAAAATGGTATTGTGCATACAAATCGCAAGAACAAATATGTTGGACAAGTTTTTCTTTAGCAAATGAATTTCAAATTAATATTTACAAGTTAAGAAGAGTGTTAAAATGAATAAAAGCAAGTTTTGAAGTGGTGAAATGTATCATACAACGTTGTAAAAGTGGTCAGACAAATTATTTAAAGTCATTAAAAGAAATATTTTTTTTGGTTGATAGAAAATGGAAGAGAAGGTCCTTTTCTATTGAAAAACGGATATACATGAATTGCACCGTTTGCAAAAATCTTAAACGCGGCAAAAAGCCAAATAATATGACGAGCGAATAATAATAAACAGTAGTATTTGAGTTATAGTCATACTTCATTTTTAATAATCGTTTTGATACGATTATCAAAAACAATTCAGCGTAATGATAACTCGCAAAAAAAAAGAAAAAAAAACTAATTTAAAACAAACTTAGAAGTTTGGTCTGTTGTTTTTGTGAAAGAAAGTGCAAAAGTGTGGACACAAAATCTGATGACCAAGAAATAACAAATATTTTATCTTTTAGTTTCCAGGTTTGAGAGATTAACATTTAGGAAAAGTACCTAGACTGGGCAAAAATGTTGGCTTCAATTGGATATAAAAAATCTTCTAATAATTTTAATAAAATAAAACCTATTATTATTTTGATCCTGCATTTTAATAGTGGTCTTCAACATATCAACGCATCTACTTTCTTAAATATAAATGGTAATTACTAATAATAGTATTTAATTTTGTTGAAAGACACAATATGATCGGATTTTCTTATATTATTTTCAGACCTAGCCAATATGGATCGACCCTACTTTGATGACATAAGCCCCAGAAACGTTTCCGCTGTTGTTGATGAAACAACGACTTTAAGATGCCGCGTAAAAAATAAAGGCAATCGAACTGTACGTATTAGGCTATTTTAAAAGGATTGTATCAGCTAGGAATATGGGCTATTTGCGGTCGATTAATCAGTATTGTTTAATCTTTCAAAATTTGTTTTTAAGCTCTTAACCCTTAAATAAATAAAGCAGTGCAAATTTTATGTGTGAATGCATCGCTCCTAGCGCTTATACTTAGGCAGGAAGCTTCAAATTAGTGCTCTTCCTATGTACATAATCGTATTGTTATACTTTGCCAAACATTTCTTATTTATCAGATAATACACATTTTATTTATTTATTTATTTATTTAATGTCAACTATTAACAGTCGACCAAAATTTGAAAGTAACATTAACAATTTTAATATAAATTAAAACTGAAATACTATAATTTAAATTTAAAATGAAATATTTAAGTACAAAATTAAAGTTAATATCTGTGGTGTTCAAAATGAGAATACTAAATGATCCAACATTTGTTGCGAGGATTGGGGAAAACCCAGAAAACCCAATCAGATCACTTTGATTAGTAAAGCAATTAGTTTTAGTTACTACGTTAAGAATATTGTTTTTAATCGTATCATATAGGACTCTGTGTTGAAGACTCGAAAAAGTCTGTTACAGTCAGCGCAGAGAACTCGAAAAGGTTCATGCAGAGAGTAGTGTTAGTATTACAAGAACTTAGAGAAAGTGGTGTGAAGTTACGAGTACGTCTCAAAGGTACAGAAAAGTTAATTTGGCTCAATAGCAGAGATGAGTCAACTTTGCCAATTATTAATTTATGTAAAAATAGAACTCCCAGCATCATGCGACGGTTAATTAGGAGGTTAATTGGGAGGTTAATTAAAAGCAATCTGCTATGGTATAAAGGCAAATCAGTACCTGGAACCCAGTTAAAGCCGCGAAGAGCAAAAAGAAGAAACTTCTTTTGAACAGACTCAATTCTGTCTTGGAATATTGAGGAGACCACACACAAGATCCGTATTCCAGCAATATCTATATCTATCTTGAGGTATATAGTTAAATGATCATGTCTTAATTATATATTCTATTCAATTATTGCTTGACATATGATTTTTTTTTTACTATTAACGTATATGAGGTCATGCAACCTTTCCCTTTCTACTATAGAATTATTTGTAACAATTTTTTCGAATACTTTTTATAGTGCAAAATCGAGCTTAACTCAAAAAAAAAGAAAAGAAAAATGGTTCATATTGTGTAAATATTTTATATTCATACAAACTAAACTTCAGTAGACAATATGTTTCAGTAATTGTCGTGGGAGATTATCTAGTTTAGCATATTAGCATATGATGAGATATATTGTTTCACAATTCCAAAGAACTTGTAACACGGTTCATAAATTTTATACATTTTTACCAAATATTGTCAAGGTTTCCTGGATGCGAAAACGTGATCTTCATATCCTGACAACAAACATCTATACATATACCGGTGACGAGCGGTTTTCTGTAATTCATCCTTCAAATAGTGACGACTGGGACTTGAAGATTACTTACGTACAAGCACGGGACAGTGGCATTTATGAATGTCAAGTAAATACTGAACCGAAAATTAACTTGGCAATTACTTTGGAAGTCACAGGTAACTATTTAAAAATGTTGTATTTGTAGGTCATAGCGATCTGATAACATAAATGTCAAGTAATTATATTCAACCAGCACACCAATGGAGTGTAGCAAAGTGACAAGTTCGACTTTGTGTTTATATTTAATATGTTTATGTCCATTAAAGATATATCTAAAAAATTTTCAATATTTTTTTAAAACCTTTTCTTCCAGCCGAAAGTGATATGAGAGAAAGGAACTCGGATAAACTTTATTACGACTCAAAAGGTTTGATTAATGTTGAATATTTATTATAATAATTGCTAAACTAATATCTTTAACATTTCAATTATCAAATTCATTGTGTCATATCAAATTAAAATTAAAGCCGCAAGAGCGAAAATTCTTGGGTCTACGGAAATACATGTAAAGCGAGATAGTACCATTGCTTTAGCTTGCTCAGTGAATATACATGCATCATCTGTATTATGGTAAATTTCGAAGTACAGTCGAATCGCGATAATTCGTACCCCGGTAATTCGAAAATCGCGTTAATTCTTAACAGACAATGAAAAAAAAAACTCGGAGTTTCGAAAATCTCGGTAATTCGTAAAAGACGCCGTTTCCCTGCCATTACGAATTATCGGGATTCGACTGTACCTAATCTTAATGAAGGAATGCGTAAACTATTAATAATCATAATTATGCTCAGGTATCATGGCTCAGCGATAGTTGATTTCGATTCCCTACGAGGTGGCATTAGCTTGGAAACAGAGAAAACCGATGTAGGTACCACCAGCCGTCTAATGTTGACCCGTGCTTCCTTACGAGACTCCGGAAATTATACATGCGTTCCAAATGCCGCCGTACCCGCCTCTGTTCGGGTTCATGTTTTGACGGGTATGCTTATCTCTTGGAAATATATTATGTACTAAATGTATTATGGTACTACTTTGTTCGAAATTTATTAATAAACCAATCAAAAATGTATATTTTGTAGGTGAGCAGCCGGCAGCAATGCAAACGAGCGCTGCGAGCATAACAAGTGCTACTAATGCAATCATAATACCGTGTTTGTTCATATCAGAAATAATGTTGTTTAAAGTTTTGAACCTAGCCCAATACATACTTATACATCGAAGTTTAAGATGACTAACTTAGAGAATATAGCCATAAATCCAAAATGTTCTTTGAAGGTAAAAATCTTTAAATAAAACTAATGAGTTTATATGGTATTTTGCAGCGGCGTAGCCAGGGTATGAGTATAAACATACACAAATATTACATAACAAACCTAAGTTTAAAAATTGCATTTTAGTTAACAAGATTTTAAAAATTGCGATATACTAGAACATATTGCTTTTGATTTATTATTGATTTTTATTTCATTTTAAATATATCGAATGTTACCATTTAGCTCTAGCCAATTAACTAGTTCCTAGTTACATTTAATCTTTTGTTTTCATTTATATTTAAGGAAGCTATATGAGTTTGTCCATATTCATCAACTGTTTACTAGTAACTGAAAAAGAATAGTACTCCTGAAATCTGCAGGTATTACAGTGGTTTCTATTAGTGAACAGATCTGTCTGGCTACGCCCTGGTATTTTGTAATCTACGTATGTGTTTTACGATTAATTAAATTGCGCAGCGTTTATTTAAAAAAAATACATAAATTATGTACAAAACACTAATTTCAAATACATACATAGAGTGCAAAGAGCATATTTAACCTACAAATTTATCTAAAGTTTACATTCCTTTCGATTGCAGATTAAAAGCATATTCCAATGGAACGATTGTAAAAGAACGAGTTTAACAAAAAAAAATCAATATACATAGATACTACATTACATTAAGTATAATTCCTATAGTCTTATGTAATAAAACTTACAATAATAATAAATACTTATATACGTATACATATAAATATTAATAGTAAAACAATTTTAAATATTTGGGGGTTCGTGGCAAGTTATGTTCAATTTATACTTTTACATTCTATTGATTAAGCTTGCAACTTTTCGCATTTATTTTCATGTTGTCGAGTATACCCCATTACGAGAAACCGTTAACACAGGTGGGATATGCCCTCACATACCCTCTTACTGACCTCCGCACTCATAGATATACGCACACAAACACACAAGCAAGTCTCTGCTTGCTGCTGCAGCATGTTAAATTCATTCTTGAATTCTTTTTTACTCGTAAGATGCAATTTATCATGTAAACATATAGTGACTACTGTTCAATATATTTTTAACTTTACAGTTTAATAGTAACATAATTATTGACTCTTTATAAAAGGACTTGGTTATAAAACCGTACAAAGTTAAGGACAATCAAATTTTTTTTCGTATATACAAGTATTGTAGGTTAAGAAAAACGGACGGAAACCAATCATAAACCTATAAATTATTCAATTTGTATGCTTCAAATTTTATCGCCTTGAGCTGGGTATTAATTGCTGCCGTTTATACAGATGTTTTTCTTTGGATGTGGATGTTGGTGTTGGAGTTTGTGATGATCCATTAAGAATGGAATTCTTAATAGTGGTTTTTTCGAATTCTGCTGTTTTTGCACTTAATGTTGCTCCTCCAATATTAGATATACTCGCCGGTAGTTTTGGCTCATTTGTACTAGGGTTTTGTATTGTATCTATATGTAGGAAAGCAAATCATACGCAATGTTACTATATTACACTTAACAGCCCAAATTAGGCATATTATTTAACATTACCTTTCAAACCAACTGACTTTATAGGCTGAGAGGATGAGTCCTCTGGGTTTGATATCTGAAGACTGACCGAGAAGACATTTGAGTTGTCTAACCAAATAGGAGTAGACTGCCGCCTTCCATCACTTGAAAGCACATGATCCAGGGTTTCGTTTGTCTTGGATTCCTCGATTTTGGTGTGAGTTCTATAAAAAAGTAACACGCATTACATTAAAAAGTTTGAACGGGTAAAAGAGTATCCATTAATATTATATATATTTTTTAAGGCAAGGAACTTATTTAGGGAATTACATCCCATCGATCTTACTGTGGCAATACATTGAATTTGCTGGTAATAATAGTATGTAATTGCTCTGGGCAAATATCTAACATATGGGAGTAAACAGCATCAATAAATTCACCAGGAACTCTGAAAATTTCTTCATAGTGGTCAATCATTATTCTAAAAAAAGAAAGATGCCAAAACAAACAATTAATAAAGAAAATAAAATTTAATTACATTTTTAACCGTTGTATGAATATTATTCATACACAGTTGTGCAACGAATTTCTTAGCAATGCATTACATACTAAAACCATAGTGCACTGGATTATAGATTATACTTGTAGATAACTTAAAACCAAATATTATTACCTTACTACATTAATCGTGTCGCTTATATCGTTATGCTCTTTGTTATCACGCAAAATATTTGGAGCAAATACTGTAGCTAAATTATTGCTGTCCATTTTGTTACCATTCATTTGAATTTGTCCATTCTTTGAGCATATATCATCACAATGAGCTGCTACGTTTCCAAGAAACCGAAGTAAAACAAATAAAGTATCTCTATGCGCGATTGGAAGTAGTTTGATTAAATGTGATATCGCTTCGAGTTGTAAGCGCCGATTTCGAATTCCTGAAAATATACGTGTTTGTTATTACTTAAGATTTCTTTAACTGTGTTGAGATCTATATATAGTTTCTTACGTTGCGTTTCCAGAAATGTTGAGTATAAGTTTTTGCATAGTAAGGGCTCGGGTAAATCACGTAAAAATTCTTTCAGCAGTGTAGCTACATCATGTGGGCATGTATTTTCAGGAATGCACTTGTTGCTTTTATTATTAAAGTCTTCGCGAAGCTAGGCATATTATTATTAATATTCATTATTATTAGCACTAACTTTAATATTATTTTTCATTAATGTTAATAATTTTATTATTGTTGTTATAATCAATAACAGTACTATTATTATTTACGTATTCTTATTATTTTTGTTATTATTATAAATATATATTAGGATTAATAAATCTAATTTTAATGTTAATAATAATTAAATGAATTATAATATTTAATTTAATATAAAAATATTATTATTGTTATTATTACTTTTATGAATATTATGAATATTATAACTGCAATTATTTATTCTCAAAGAATTGAGTAAAATTCAAACAGACGACTGACTTTTTCCAAGACTCACTTGTTTTACTCGCTTTTTAGAAGTACTAACGCGAAAGAGCCCAACTGTCTGCAGTCCGTATTCTTCCAAATATTGAATACATATAATTACAAAAACTGGTACATTCAAATTAAGAGAAGACTTTGATTCTTCAAACAGTATTCTGTCGAGATCTAGTTCAACATTTGTCATATCAAACTGACTGCGTGACATTTGCATTGATATCGATGATGATTTTTGAATGTTAGTGAAGAAGTCCGTTGAAGCTCCATGTACAGATTGACTACTGCCTCCATAATCCAAAGATTTAGTTGGTAAACTTTCACACGATCGAACCTGTAATATTATATATATATATATTGTAAAATTACGTTTTTTTTTAAATAAATTATAAGTATTTATATTTTTATTTAAGTTTCCAACCCGACTACTGTTGCTGCTTTCACCAGACGTCAACGAATGCTTCGATCCAGGCTCAACAAATCCATCCCGCTTCCTGTCTCTTGACAAGCAACTTTCCAAAGTTGATCCAAATAAAATATCACGTCCATCTTTTTTTCAATTAAACATATAAATTTAAACATTTATGGAAAACTTTTAATTATTGCTATTAAATATTGACAAAGAACATTTTTTTTGATTGTGGATGATCACTTTGAATTTGAAAATGCGTAGATGGGATAATTATACATAAAAGAAATGCCAGTTATATAGAGCACCATGAAAGAAAGCTTAAACATGAATTAAATATAATTTAATGAGAGGCATTAATAATTACCGCTTAGAGATAATTTAGTGACGGATGGTTCAATGATAAATGAAAAATTATTTATTAAGAACTCACTCTGTTCATCTTTTTTTCCGATATCAAAAAAACTGGTTGTAAACGCTCTTTTCTTAGAAACAACTCGCCTTTTCTGGGACTTTTTTTCCAAATCTAAATAATAATTAAAAATAAAAAATAGTAACACATAAATAGTTACAAGTTTAGTTTTTAGAAATTAAACTTTAAGCTGTTAACCCTGCTTACAACTCTGCGCTTCTACTGCATTCATAGAAAAGATTAGCAAAGACCAATTCCATTTAGGAAATTTTCTCATTTGTCTTAAACATTTTTTCAGATAGTGAACAATATTTTAGCAACAACTTTAAATATACATACTTAGTATGTATATAAATAGGCAATGGTTCCGTCCTTTAGGTATAAATAGTTATGTACCATTCGAAAGGTAATTTGATGCTGAAGAGTAGAATTTTCAGCTAGTATTAGTTTAATATGCCGCGAGGAAATCGATTTGAAAGTGTCACAAACACTAATGCCAAAACAGGATTCATATTTTTGAACGATGTGTAAAACAAACACTAACACAACGAAAGGCTAGATGTTCTTCACCCGCTAAACTTTGCAAACGTGAAAGAGATAGAAGTATGAATAAAACTCAGTCCTTTCGTGAAAAATGTGGCAAATGAAAATAATTCAGATTATAATAAAATAATAAGTTACAATTATTACTAATAATCTTGTAAAAATATATTAATAACAGCAGTTTACTAACTAGGTGCTCTCATTTTTCTAATTTCTTGGAGGCTAACAATTAATTGGGCATGTGTGTGTGACCAATTTCAGATTTTGTTTACATTTATCAGCTGTTTTTATCGATTATTGGTCAGCGATGCCACATTTTTATTCAATAGTTTAGCCAGAATATACACCGGTATCTTAGTGACCTGGGTTAGGGTCCTTATGTTTGAATTTAACTGACAAGTTTTTGTATGGTACCGACCTGCTTACTGACCTCGCACCTTTTTTTTGCAAATAACTCCTTACCGGCGTTAGTGTAAACACCCTAGGCAAAAAATTAAAATTGTACACATAAATATAAATCGATTTAATGGTTGAATCTAAACTGAACACTAGCGAACTCTAGTATTCTAAATTATAACAAAGACTGCTGGCCGCTGTTATATATCGTCTTTATACGCATCAATAATCGATTTATACTGAACCTTCCATTAATAGTACTTACGCCTGTCTCAAAAATCTATGTGTGAAAGTCTTTTGGATTTCTCATACAAAATATGTAAATTAAATTTCCTTAAGTTATTGAGTATACATACATACCTATATTCATTCCAATATTTAATTCTCTAATTTTTTCAACAGCTAATTGCATGAGCAACTCGGCTTCGATATCGGATAGTTTCTCTAAGGATGTATCCGTCAATTGGAGAATTTTTCCATCTTCAGAAGTCCATGTACAGTTATCCTAGTTAATAAAAAATTACTACGTTAAATATTGAAGAAATAAACGTATTCATGCAAAGTTTTAATAAAAGATTTACATATTCTTATGATATAAATAATGACCTTACCGAGGGAGCCCATTTTTGTGGGTGTGAAACAAAGTCCTGATTGTAGTTTTGTCTATTTTGACATTTTGAGCGACTTCCCCAAATTTTTCTTGACACAAATTGTCCAACATTAGATAATGATTTTGACTTTTGCATATTTGTTAGGTCATTTTTAGAATCTAAAAAAAATGTAAAAAATGTTATGTGTTTTAATATCAAATTTTTTTATATATGATTTGTGTACGTAAATAACATAAAATAATATTTAGTATATTAGTATATTTATTGAAGTTTCGAACATCTCTATCTTGTAACATGTGTATACTACATACTTTTATATATGTTACACGATAGGGATTTTCGAGATTTCAAAAAATTACAGTCGAACCTCTCAGCTATAACGAGCTTTAAGGTATTAAAAACAATTTTTGATTAAAAAATATGTTCAATAAACACTACAAATTTGTATCATTTGCATTAAGTTCCACTGTAAAACGGTTTTATTAAGCTGTATCCTAGTGAACATGTCTGCTGACGAAACAAATCGAGAAATACGAATACTTGAAAAAGAGAACATAAAAACAAAAAAAAAACAAACCTTTGATGCCTCTATCAAAATTTAGATATCAAGTCTGCGTTTTTCGGGGTAAAATGTACCGAATACGTATGTACATACTTACTTATATATGTTTCATTATTATTTCCATTGTTGGCATGCCAAAAATTCGAAAGAAAATGAGAGCTGGAGGTGAGTAAAGCGCTGGCCGTTCTTCCAACTTTCTCCTTTGGAAAAAGCGATGAACTTGTAGGTGATGTTGGAGCTGATTGAAAAGCGGAGTGTGTTTGCTTTCGGGAATGTATCACAGATGGGTTATTGTTGTTTTTTTCCTGGGCAACTAGGTTGCTCTTTTCCCATTCAGCTTTCTTTTGAATTCGCTCATCAAGATCCTTTTGCCAAGCAATGTGAGCGTTCTGCAAGTTTTTAGACTTCTCGTTACCCCGTATATAGTCCAATGCAATAAGAGCCCAGGCGTCCAGTGTTTGTACTGCTTTGCTATTATCTTCATCCATTCCAGGCGGATTTATCTCCCCCTTTGCTTTAATATTACGTAAATTTCTATCATAATTCACCGACTTAAAGCGATTCGCATCTGCATCG
The DNA here is from genome assembly GCA_035045065.1 of Hirtodrosophila trivittata. NCBI lineage: Eukaryota > Metazoa > Arthropoda > Insecta > Diptera > Drosophilidae > Hirtodrosophila > Hirtodrosophila trivittata. The sequence continues at coordinate 108,199 of JAWNNK010000645.1, forward strand.
TGGACACTTTTTTTTCGAGCCATTCTTAAATATCGTTTTATTGTATCACTAACGGATTGTGAGACATCTTCGTTATCGATAGAACTCTTTCTACGACTTGAATGGGATGGCGATTGGAAGTGGGAACTGGTATTGCTTAAAACTGAGCTATTTTTTTCTATTTCTTCCTCAGATGTTCCAAAGTCATTATAACTACTTTCTAGAAATGATTCGTATTGTTCCGCTAGTAACTTTATTTCGCTCAATTGAATGAAACTTGTCTGGGTTCCACACGAATTTAAGTTTTTCTCACGAGAAATGTGTCCTTGAATCTTACTAGGCACGATCGTCTTTTTCTCTAAGCTAGTATTATGACTAAGTTGAAGTGATTCGGGAGGCTTTCTCTGACGTTTTGGGGCATTTAATGCTACCGTATCACTAGCTTGAACGTTTGTTGTGAAATTTACTTGAGCACGATCATTATTGATTGTATTGTCAATATTATTATTTCTTTTAATAACATTAAAGCTAGGAATTTGTACAGGAGTGAGATTTTGTGTAGAGTTATTACACGTACTACTACTTGGATAATTGAACAGACTAGAAAAGGAAGTGGCGCGGCCTAGAGTCGGTTTTGTTGTTGTTTGTGTTGGCTCCGAGGAATGTAAAATTCGATGTAATTGCTGTTTCTTTAACATATTATAAATTCTTTTTAGAAGTGCTTTATCTTCAAGAATGGCTGGAGTTATATTGTCGATTGGTATACCACCAAGTGCGGAGCTTGTGTACAATAGTTTTAATCGATCTAAAAGATCAATCTCACATTGTCGCTCACTTATCTCACTGGACTCTGGCGAAGTTGACAGTTTACTGGAAGAAGATCTATTGCTGAAAACAGGTCTCCGAGAGCTGGGAGAAGCTGTTTGATCAGGTCGAACAGTTTTGGTTCCGAGTAGAGCCGTAGTCTTATAAGCATCACGTATCTTTAGGTATGATTGCAAAAGCTCTATGATTTGATCAACACTTTCATTCACTTCTTGATCCTTTGACTGTGTGTTGTAAGCTCCGTAAGTGCTTCTATGCCGCGAAAGTACCTTAAGCCGTTTTCTAGAACTCTTGGTGGCTCCGGGAAAGGAAGATTTTCGCCGCCATAATATAAATCGAGGCTCTGAAGCACATACACGCTGAAATTGTGCTTCGATCTGACTTATATTGTCCACTCCATGCTGCATGCCATCCGGCAATAGTTTACGACCCGCATCGGTCATATATCTCCAAGTTTTTCGTGTCAATAGCCATCGCTCCCGTTTCTTCTCCTTTTCTTTGGTATGAGCACGCCGTCGTCCGGCAGTCGATGGTGATACTTTATCGACGGACTTTGTAGCAGATGAAGTTACGTTTTCGTTTTCAGTTGCCTGATCCCCATGAGTCTTATTATTGCATTTAGTAAGGAAAGAAGAGTCCCTTGTTAACATATCCGGCACTGGCGAAGTAAGAACCGTACTTTCTTCAATCCGGTTTAGCTCATCTAGCATACTATCTAAGGGACCGGATCTTTTTTTAATCACTGTAATCGGACGACGCAAAGTTCTATTGGTTTGTTCCGATGAACTGGAACTAGATACAGTTTCTTTATACACATCCTTAGTTTGTTTTTTTGTAGATGGTGAAAATGCCATCTGAAACAAATATAATCAATAAAACATTTTTAAGCGTCTTGAGGTATATTAAAGGATAGAGTTGGAGTACGAGCAAGGATGTCCTTTAAACTCAGAATATGATTATTTCATTTCAGCAGACAAGTCCAATAAACCAAAATATATGCATATATAAATATATATATATATACATGTTTTATTATTATTTGTGATGATTGATTTCATTAACTAAATGAAACGAATCATCTTTTAATAAAAATAGGATATATGAAAATTGCACTACATAGATATTTTGATACAGCTGATCAATTGAACTTCTTGCCTAGCATACAAATATTTATACATATTTTATACATGTATATACACCTATGTCTGTATATTTCAATATGTATTTGTATATTCCAACACCTTCCACATATATATAATATGTATGTTTAAATGCACAAATATATATATATATATATATATATATATATGTATATACATATCTTTGTATATACACATTTGAATATCCTTGTATATTCTTATATTACAGACTTATTCACTGCAATTCTTGTCTGTGTGTATTTCAATAAAAATCACAAGTTTTTTGGGGTAATACTCACAATAATTATTACGTTATATTATACCCGAAAAAGTATTCTATGTACTCGTTCTATAGTGATCTCAGCGGTGTAACTTGTTATGCATTTAAATTTTGTATTTCTTTGTGATGCATTTAATGTATTAAAAAAAGAAAATGGGTCGATAGTTTATCTATATATATTTTTATATATATTTATGTATATTGTATATGTTTGTATATAATAAAGTTTATATAAATACGTCTTTTAGTTCAATTTATAACAATCTTAAAAACAGAACGATTTAGACTGTTCAACAAACACAAGTCTCCGAAATAACGTCAAATATTTTGAGAGCACGCATAAAAAGATAGAATACATAAAAAATCAGTTTATTCTTGAGAAATTATGGCTGTATGTATATGTACATGTATATGCTTATCTATATGTAGGCATGTACATTTTTACGATCATACATATACATACATAAGTATATAGATATATATATATATATACATATTTATATATATATACATATTTCTATAGATATATGAGTGTACACATCTGTGTATAAATACGCTTTTGCCGTTCTGCAGACACACATTAACTGAAAATATTTGTATACCCTGCACCTTGAAATTGGGTCGCTTGTTTCTCCTCAAGATTGTTAAAGGCAGAGCAAAGCTTATGTGAAACCATGTTATTATATATGTATATGTATATTATATTATGAATGGTATATATATATATAATTAAATTAAACTTAAAGTATGTATTTAAGCCAAACAACTTATCACTGGAAAATTTTCACCTACGTTGTTTAGAATATCTTAGACCTCGAATTTGGGGTATCTCGTAGTCGAGCACAGAGAACTGTAATGCTCTTACTTTTTGTACACATTTATCATATGTATGTATGCTTGTAGTACATCCAAGCGAAAGCCTTCTGTTATTTGTATTTATACTTGTATATGATTTAATTTATAAGAAGCTGATTAGGTTTGCCTCTTAATTCCATAATTTTTCATACATCATTTTCATACTATCTTTGATTATTCTAGTGACTTTTGCAGTCGAAACAAATTTTTAAACACTTTTTTAAAGAACCTGAATCATAATAGAAAGTCTGGGAAATGTGCTGGGACTGTATTAAAAAAAAAAAATTCTCAACGTTTATATTCCATATAACTCGGATATTCTCCCGCGGACAAAATTCAACTTAATTTAGGATAAAACTGAATAACTGAAAGTATATTGACATTCGCAAAATAACTTTATAAACTGTGTTCAAGTATGTATTAAAAACATCCCGATCAGCACTGATCGTATAACTTTTACAACAAATTATTAACAGAGAAAAAGAGAGAAACTAGAAAGCTCTGCGTTGTGCTTTAAGCTAATTGTGGACTGTCTGTGGAAGCGTCATAAACAGCATTATGTACCTACCTAGTATATCGTACACATATTATTGATTTTGGTAAGTAAGAGTTTATTGAAGTAATATCCAAAAATTGGTTCTTCTGATTTTCTATGTAATTTGATACATGTATTAGGAAATCAAACTCGAGGATTACTTATAAAAGCTAAATTGAATATATATCTCAAAGTATGTTATCTTTGATATCATTCACGAATAAAGTTTATTTAAGATCTTTCCATTTCCAAAAAACCAAAAAAAAGAATGCTGTAGTCTAGGCGCGAGAGTGTCGATAAACCCTTAGAAACCCATGTACATGAATACATAGTGCGGGAGCTTGCATTGCCTATGTACATGTATTCCGTATATACGTTGGTACATGGGTTAATGATTTCTAGTAGTTATTCGACAAAATCACTCAATACTCAATACTGAATACTTGTTTATGCATTATTTATAACTTTTTTCAGCAGTACTGACAGATAAGAGTTTCCTATCATCTTTATTAGAGACTGCATTTTTCTATATTATCTATTTAACTTTGCCTATATTTTGTTTTTAAAGCAATGTACTTTGTCTATGTAGAAAAATAAGAAACTAATAAGAAAATAAAATTAATGGACAGATGTAAAACAATAAATAAAAATGATAATTAATCAAAAGTTATATGCAAATGGTCCTGAAACAAAATATTTTTTTTTGTACTTTTTAAATTGAGTTTAATTGTAGACTCTTATACTGCATTTTATATATATTATATATTATACATATATACTGTGAACACTTGATAAAATTAGATGGTTCAGTCCAGCAAATTATAGAGTCGAGGATATACATACCTTATTTTTTCTGAAGGCCCCTCAGAGCAACAATAATATTTTTGTATTTATTTAATTTAGAGTCGACTACAAGCATTCGACTTAAACATATAAAAGTTAAATTAAAATAATTATTATAAATTATATAATTTAAATTCCTAAAAAGTAAACAGGAAATTTAAAAAGTTAAATAATAAAAAGTCTGGTGGCATTATTATACATATATGATTTTTAATTTAAATTGAACATTTGTTACAAGGATTGCAGAAAACGCCAAACAAATCAATAAGTATTAGTGTTAGTAGGTATCACCGAAGGTGATAGAAAAGTGAATGTTTGATTGAACGGAGATTTTTCAGAAGAAAAATTACGGAAATGGGAGTTGTAAAGTGTGCATAAAATGGAAAATGCATTGTGCAAAGCATAGTCGGAAGCGCATATAGGGAGATAGTTCCTAGCAGGTCTATAAGGAATAAATAAATTAATATCCAATATTGCCCACTGTATGAATGTATCATACAGGATTGCTACAACGGTAATCGGGAATTCCCTTTTCCCCCTATATTTTCCATCTAGTTCGCACCCATACGAACGGCAGCAGCTTCCACTGCAGCTGATCGACAAGATAAGTCGTACATAGGGAAAGGCTCGGGCAGAGCACAATTGTGAGTAATCAAGTAGACAAATTTGATGTTGTACTAATATATGCATAAATAGACATTTCAGCACACTTTTATTGGAGTATCAAACTGCGTGTTTTACTTTACAAACTGCATTTTGATACCACTTACGGCTAGAAGTAAATAAAACAGCTGACATTTTTATACTGTTAGCTACAATCAGAAGATTTAATACCAAGAGTCTACTAGAATAAGGCGGCAAACGAAGATTGGGGACTCAATTGAAACTACGTAGGGCAAAGAGAAGAAAAACATCTGGACTGACTCTATGCGGGCCGCAGATTCGTGGAAGCTGTCTGCAGAAAGTAATGATTGCATTGGGTTGACCGAAAAGAAACCGGTGATTTTTTAAAAGAAAGTAAATAAATTTTTTTAAATTTTAGAATGAACTTTAATCAATTATATATTTTCCATTTTGTTGGATGACCTTTCGCCATCTTTCCCGCAAATATTATTCTACGCTCATAGAACTTCTGGCCTTTATCTACAAAAAACTGACGCAAGTGCGATTGTACAAGTATATCCTCGTCCTTATCAAAAGTTTTACCTTGTAAGGAGTTTTGCAAAGACCGAAACAAATGGTAGTCTGAGGGTGCAAGGACTGCATCTAAAGTTCCCAGCCAAGCTCACTCAGTTTTTGGCGAGTGACCAAAGATGTGTGCGGTCTAGCGGTGTCCTGGTGGAATATGACACCTTTACGATTGACCAATTCTGGTCGCTTCTCCTTGATTCTCCTGTATTCAATTTGTCCAGTTGTTGCCAGTAGACATCCGAATTAATCGTTGGGTTCCTTGGAAGCAGCTGAAAATATACCACACCCTTCCAATCCCACCAAACTCACAGCATAATCTTCTTTTGGTAAATATCAGCCTTTGAAGTGGTTTGTTGCGCTTCATTATGCTTGGACCATGATCGTTTTCGATTGACGTTGTTGTTAACAATCCATTTCTCATCTCCAGTTATGAATTTCTTCAAAAACGGATCATGTTTATTGCGCTTAAGATGCATATCACAAACGTTGAAGCGATTTGTTAAATTAATTTCTTTCAATTCATGTGGTACCCAAATACCAAGTTTTTCTACCAGTCCAAGACGGCGTATATGATCATATATGGTTAATTGTGGTATATTGAACTTCTCTCCAATCTCACGCTCAGTTACATGACGATCCGATTCGATTAAAGCCTTGATATCGTCATCATCAACTTCACTTGGCCGACCTGAACGTGGTTTATTTTGAGTGAAAAATCTCCCAAACGGAATTTGACAAACCAACTTTGACACTGTGTTGTTTTTAAGGCTTTCACGCAACTTTTTAGCAACCTGAGCTGCATTTTTTCCTTTACGAAAATAATAAATTAAAATATGACGAAAATGTTCTTTTGTGGGCTCCATATCAAAATTGACGCTAAACAAACAAATATAAACAAAATTACGCGCACTTTTTTTCTAAAGCAAGCTAAAAGTGACAGCTAATAACTGACAAAAGAAAGAATGCAATTAGAGTCAATTAGAATGCAGAGTCACATTCCTTCAAAAAAATTGACAACGCCGTTTGTATGCAAAATCACCTGTTTCTTTTTCGGTCGCAGATTCAGCACTACAGTCCTTAGCGAAAAAGATCTTACGGATCACTCAGACATGAATAAAAAAAGATGTACTAGCCGAGCCATAATTCACAGCTTTATGAACATTATTTTCATTTGGTGGAATGAACATAGCGTAAATACTACGAGGAAAGACATGATAAGGCGATTGTTCTCGACCTTATGGTGTCTTATGGTTTCTATAGCAATCAGTCTATGCCTGAAGCAGCAGTTGAACACATATGAGGAAGCAAGAAAAGGGGTGGCTTCCAAGGCCGAGACCTTGTCAAAGGTAACCAAAAATATGAGAAAATGTGGTGGAAAACGATGGACAATAGTTTGACATCTGCTTTATTCATTTACGCAAAACAAAGACTCAAAGTTAAAGAGAATAAATTTATATCAAACGGCCAAAAAAATATCCTGTTTGGATTTTGGTAACCTATACATAGAAAGTATACATGGTATGTAGTAATAACTCGAAACTCGTTTTTATTAACAAAATATACTCTCTGACCGTTTTCAGAGTCTATTTTGTTTTACTATTTTATTAATGCTTCATATTATTTATATAATGTTGTATTCAATCTGTTTTTCTTTTACAATCTTGCTATATATGTATGTAGTAATTGTGTGTGTGTGTGCGTACGTAGTAACTGAAAGCACTCATACGCATTTGTATAAATATGGTAGATGACCATCTACAAGAGATGTACATAAGTTGTACATCTCTATCTAAACAGCATTAGCAATAGACTATATTCACAGCCGATTCGTAAACGTATAATAAATATTATATCAATTTTTGCACATGCCCATTGCTTTTGGTTTTCTTAGAACTATTATTGTACTAGGTAATAATAATAGTATTAATAAAATATAACATTTTTTATTATGTCTTGCCAGTATGTGGTTCTACGTATATATGTATTTATGTAGGTATTTTTGTATACTCTGGTTCTGTACAATATTTACTTTAGGAGCAGCAGATAGAATAGTCTGTATATAAGCACCGTTATCTATGTATATATACCATATATATATTATATATATTAATGTGAATACACTAACTTTCTTTTAATTATCACTATATGATTACTTTATTCATACTATGTATATATATATGTATATATATATATATAGTATGATATATATAGTATATATCTATATGGTATATTTACACATACATTTGCACAAATGTTCATATTTGTCACATTTGTCACTATTTCTAATATTGTCACAATTAAGTCTTACATATACAATCTAAGTATGTATCCCTCAATAAATACATATGTATATATATGTAATTGCGTACATATGTATATGTATGAACCGTACATATGTATATGTATGAACCGTACATAAATTTACATAAGAAGAGAGTCCAACGAGCATGTTATTAGTCTTTATGTTTACTTTATCTTCTAATCATGTATCTATATTAATATCATATATGTCTCACATATCTTTTATCTACTTGTATAATTGTATATGCTAATGTTTGTTCTGTACACGCTAATTCAGTATGTACTTCAAATAAAACTATTGGCGATCTTATAACCTGGTGTAGTATAGGGTTTTACGAAATTCATATAACTCGAATATCGAGTATGGGATACTGATTAGAGTACGTAATCAATATCCGATACGAGATATTCGATTTGCCTTACAAATAATTTTAAGGCGTCGGCGATACATATAACAGTAACTAATGTTTTGATTTGCTCAGCGATGTTACTATTGTTGAATATGTTTTAGGTATATAATAGAAACTAAAGATACATTAAAATGTCTGTATATCCTCATATATGGATATAGGTAGTCGTGTGTTTTTTTTAAAATAAGTTATCGGTATTTTTAAATTGTTAATTGACTTGCGTATGTAAATGTGAAAAAATATACGTATGTATTATGATAGTGTAGTGTATGTATATTCGTATGTAAATATGTGGACTCTTATCATTTGACCATTGATAAGCCCATGCATATTTCGCATATGTATATTTATTTAAGAGACACACATTCTAAACTTAAAATGCATATCCTTGAATAACAGTTTTCACATTTAGATAGGCAAGTTCATGAGTAAAGTAAGTTTTTCATATATGTTTACAATTCTTTTTATAGTCTGTACCCAATTCCAAGTACAGTAGTAAAAGAGTATAAAACATTTGAATTGAGAGATAGAGTTATGAAGTAGACCCGTACATCAAGTTTAATTTATCTAATTGATTTACACCCAATCCTCGCTCTTTTCCTATGCGAGCAAATCAGAAACTGGATATATTTTCAGCACCTAATTTTTTACATACATCGCTCTAATCTAAATTCTATCTTGTGGATTGACAGATCGTACCATAAACTGCTTCACAGGTATAAGCAGCGACGCTACCATCAAACTGCTTAAAGCTTTATAAGATATATTTAAGATATATATATATATATATATATATATATATATATACATAATAATATATGTATATATATCTATCTATATATGTTGTGTCACTTGCGCTTAGCACGTTTAGTTGTCCTTAGTACAAATTGTTTTGAAGTACCAACTAGTTAATGTATGGTATATAGTATGTACATTTAACTTTATACTTATGTATTGTAGTATTTTGTATGCATATGTGTATACCATATGTGTGTGTGTAGGTATAAATCAGTAGTGGCTTGCCCAAAGCCCAGTGATACTTCTGCCTTTAAATCACGATACATAGTCACGGTTTGAATTGGCTGAGTATTCATCGGTAAAACGTGCCGTTGCTGTAAAAATGAACAAAATCGAGTAATGATAATATAGAAAAAGTGTGCATCAGAATAATAGAATAAATGGGGTTAAAATAGATATTAGTCGTTTTATTTTATTTCTTATTTTTTTGGGTATATTTCTTGTTGTTTATTATTCTCACAGCATTCAATATAGCTGCACAAAAGTGTTTATTTTATGGAACGAATAACTAGTTTCTTTGGCATTATATTAAAGTTGAGTGCATGCTTAACTTTACTGCCCAAATTTAACTGCAACGCTTTTAGTTTTCGCTCAAGAATATTTAATTTAAGTGTGGCATGTTAGCAAACAAAACTTCATAGGTGAATTTTGAAACCATTAACCCATAGAAAATGGCTTAATAGGTTTATAGTTTGTACAAATCAATTCAACAGACAAAATGAAGTATTTCCGATCCTATAAAGTATATATATATATTGTTGATAAGCATCAATATACTAGATTATATTACCATGGGATTTACAAGGAATAGAGAAATTAAGACGACTTAAAAGAGTAGAAGTATCTGTGTGGCCGTGAATTCATTTTTTAATAAATAAACCAGCTGAAGTTGTTCCACGCTTAGTTAAAGACAGAAGACTAAATACAATAATAAGACTGTACTAGAGTAATGTGTCAAACGAAGATTGGGATTCCAATTGAAACTATGAAGGGTAAAGAGAAGAAATTGTTTCCGAACGGACTCAATGCGGGCCTCATTAATTTTCTATTGAGGGGACCATACACCTGATACGTAAACTAATTTTGTGGTGAAAGCATCGTTAAGCTCTTTCGAAGAAACCTTGCAACATTTAGTATAGATGAAGTATATAAGTTAATTTTGAGCTTAGGATCGAAATGAACACCTAAGTCCTTAACAGTAGATATGCGATTTAATAAAAGGTTACCAGTGGTATAGGTACTATGGTATGGCTTAGGCACAATGGTATGACCTAAGGTCATAAGCCTGCACTTAAAACAATTAAGAGAAAGATGATTGGCTCTCCACCAAAAATTGCATAGAGATTGCACTTAGATCACTTTGAAGATGGCTAAGATAAGAATGGCGTTCTTGCTTAACTGCGAATTACCGTTCCTTAATCGCCAACATGTCAATAATAGCCAAGCAAGAGTGCAGCAGTCAAGTAAAAAAAACCCTTAACCCTGCATATAACGCTCAATGTCATACTGCATATCTTATACGTATGTGAAAGGCTTAAAGTACACAAAAATTATTCTATTGGTGGCAACCAAATGCAATAGCAGTTCTACAACCCCTAAATTAAGGAGTTATTCACTCTTTTAATGTTGTTTAAATAAAATCCTTCCTGTTTCGAATCGCGTCCGAAAACGTTAGATCCCAATAATAATATGCCACTAAGTGGCATAATCACAGTGTCATTTTGTTTAAATCGCAGTCTTATCTATCATCTATGTTATACTAATACTAACTGATACTTATTACTGATCAATCTGTCTAACATTCCAAATGATTTTACTTTAAATATCTTCTACCGTCCGAATAACGCACGGGATTTCGATCCCGACATAATCACTAGTTTATACAAGCATTTGTAGAGTATTGTGAAATATGCCTATGAAACTATTTCCAAAGAGCCGAATACAGATATTATGAAGGTATACTGAGGCGCACACTTTTTAAAATAAACTAGAAATAATAAATTATCTGTGTTAACCATTGTTACTTACAGTCTTCCATTAATATAACCTGTGTATTCTCAATATTTGTACTAGCTACAGAGTGCGGAATTAAGTTAAACTCGTCTTCTGTAAGTGTAGTGTTCCATCTGGATCTGGCACTTGAACGGTGTGCAGAAGACACAGCCATAGTGGGTGTTGAGTATAGGCTTAGGTTTGTGGGACTTATTACCCCAGACATTGTCGAAATAGATCCGGCATATCCCAGCAACTGCAAGTGTGTGCAAGTATGTCAATCAAGATCAACCAATTATAATGCGATTATAGCCAAATGATAATAGCTTACCGATGTCGATTGAGTATGGAAGTGATTAAAGTACTCTCGCCCATTGGTTGAAGGATACATTTGCGTTGCAATTCGAGTTAGAGAGTTGGAGGCTATTGATGGCATTTTACATCGAGCTGGTTCAGCTGCTAAATGGGGATTTGGAGAATGGCATTGAGATTGGGGTGATGTCCTTGCAACAAGTGTTGTACAGTCGGCGTTATTTGGATCGGTATCTGGGTTAATGGGGCTTTCATTGCTCTCCATGGTATTCACATTTCGATTTTCATCATCAACCTCGGTGCTCTTTGGTACGCAGAGACTGTTAGTAAGGTTTGCTGAAGACGATGGCGGAGATTGGACCATTGCTAGATCGCCACTGGTTCGTATAATGGCCACAGGACGAGCCATCGGGGGCAACATTGGTGGCAACATTGTACTATGATAGTGTGTCGGAGGCGCAGATGTTAATTTTGAGCTTCGTAGCTGTTGATGAATCTGATAATGGGGCGAATGGGTGTGAGTGTGATTGGCCAGTTGATGCGAGTGTGTATGTTGAAAGGGTGGAATCTCTATGGAGCCAGTGCCAGAGTGGCCTGTGTCTTGACAGACGTATGTCACAAAATCAGATATATCATGCGATTCACTTTGTTGCTGTTGGCTATGCGCATGTGCCTGTGCCTGTGCCTGTGCCTGTGCATGTGCATGTGCGTGTGCTTGTTCCTGCTCCTGGTCCAATGTCGTTGTATGCGGCGGTATCCGTGGGCTACTGTGTTGCGGATAATAGAGCGTATTGACAGGACTAACAGAAGTAGCAAGCAATGCCGAGCAGTTATGGTGGAGAACTGCTAAAAGATAATAGGATAGATCAAAATCGGATATACACAAGGGTTAAATCTAACATTTCAAGAACGAGCAATTGCAGAGAAGCTAATGCAATGTGTGATGCTTGTTATCTGCTAAAAAAAGGATACTTAGGACGATCAATTTTTAATTTAGAAATTAGTTGAAAGTCTCTGCGAAGAAATGGGTTCGAAGATTGTTCTGTGACATATCGTAACATATTAAGAAATAACATAATAATTATTGTTTATCATAGGGCGGTAGATTCTGTTTAATTCAGAAATTTTCGGAAGAATGAAACTCAACTGCCTAAACAGAATCCATCGTCATTCATAGAAGCGACGAGTTTATGGGTGCGAATAACTGTTTTCGAGAACCTAAAAACGGCTTCCGAAAATTAGTTACACTTTTAAAAACAATAGAATCAATGTTCCATGGAATATTTTTGTTCTTGAAGTGTAAAACATAACCCTCGTATCATCGGAAGATAAGTGAACATTACCTTCAGCTGAACGAACTTGTGGCATGGTGGTAATTGGCCTGGAATTCAAAGGTGTGTAGCGGTGCAAGGATATTGCGGAATCAGTCGTAACAGTAGAATCTCCATTGGAATTGATGCTATCTGCTGAGCGAAGTATTACAGAGAAGCTGCCCGTTGCACAGCTCTCAGAGGTTGTACTTGTGCGGGAAATTAATGGTGGCGATGAGCTGTGATCAATCTTGCACGCATCGGATGATCCATTGGTCGCATCAGAACGTAATAACGGAGACTGTGATAAATGCACACTTCTCTGATTTTGATCAACAAAGTCAACTGCAACAAATAATAAATAATTAAATGTAACAAGTCCAAATTTATAAATTTAAGAAAATACTCACTGCTATAGCCACCTGGAATTGGATTTGCGATAATAGCGCCTGCCTGAGTGTGGCTCTGAGAACTGGATATCGGCGAATCTGGGGTCAATTGATATGTGTTGCAGTCATAAGTAGCTCCCATATTCTCCCTTTTAATGATGTTCGGATGCAAGTTATTGTTATTACTAACTTCATCTAGTATCGAGTCTAAAATGTTGAGTAATTTTTGTGTTACAATTTAAAAATGGATATTGATATTGATATTGACATACCCTTCGATAATGTCCAAAGCTCTTGTGATGAAAATACTCCAGTAGCTAGGATAATGTCGTTGCAGACAACGCCATTATATGGATTATGTCTAAGGCCCCTGTTCTTCGCATCAATGCCATCACCATCGCCATCCTTTCTATCATTTCCGGAATTTCCGCTGCTGGTACGATTGTGAGAAAATATTGCAACTTGGGGTGATCTAGATGCTACGCCCGATGTTGCTGGTATCAAGGTCGGAGTAGAAACTGTTGCGTTGTGGGTGTTAATAAAATTTGCCAAATATAAGTCCAACTCTCTGACAGAGACGTTTATATGATAGGGATTTACACATAGGCCAGGGTGTAGGCACTCAGGATTTTTTTCTAAACGCTCTCCATCCGTGCTCTCCAAGGGAATAGCCTTAAATAGAATCACCATAACTAAGTCAAGTCGCCATACTTTATCAGCTTGTCTTAGGCAATCTATACGTCGCATTTTGCCCTTTTGGTCTGGATTGGATAGAACACAGATGGATTTGCGTTTGCCAATGATCGATTGAACAAAATCTTCTCGACTTTCCTGAGTAATATCCTTTCTGAGTTTACCCAAAAGACGAGAGGCCCATTTTTGTTTTACTTCTGTTTTTTCATTCTAAAAACGTTTATAGTATAGAAGGAATATATGTTTATTATATGATTAGAAAACATAATTTTTACTTTATTTTCACAACTACCTGTAACTCGTCCTTACAATGCCTTTCTTCTTCCAATGACATTCGCTTTTCGTGTTTCTTGTAGTACTTTCGTTTCGCAGCTTGCAAGTTAAACCAAGAGTAGGAGAATGATTTGACGTATGGTAATAAAGCCTCAATAAATGGGTGAAATTCATCCTACATTAGAAAGATAGTCAAGAATCAGTTAAATTTCATTCATTGTAATCCGTTAACCAATATTAAAGCGTAATAAAGCTTTCACTTTCTCTCACTCTTAAATCAAAACTTTCATTTAATCGTGTGCTCCACAGTTATTATTAGGTGAGAGGTTATGTATACTCCCTAATCTTTAATTAGATTTTAAAAGACGCTTTGAATGATTTTAGAAAGTGAAACCTTTGATCTGCTTGATACATAAGAAAGAGTTCTAGTAGCTCACTTAAAAAAACATTTAGTACATCGAAACGCATTTGATATAGAAAATTTATATATTTAAATTTACAAATATTTAAAACAAATTTATTAAGCATTCACAAAAAAATATACAATTAAACAAAAAATTTACATGTAGGTACAAATGCAGTGGATTAAAAAAAACTAAAATGTTTTTCGTGAATCTCAAGTCCAGCATCAACACACACATTTTGGAATACATTTTGTGTATCAATATTTAGTACAGGATGCGTGTGTCGTTTAAACAGAAAGATTGTGATGTGATTTCAGTACAAATACTATATAAAACACACATACAATTACACATACATCAAATAGTATATAACATACACACATACATGTACATATAGGTATGATACTTACATAGTCACCTATATACAGATGTATATTGTCTACTACTTATAAAATGAGACCACATATTGAACGTTTTCCTATGATTGCCCATCCTTTTAATCCTTTCACCTTGGGGATACCCTGCACTTATGTATTTTATTCTTATAAGCATGTCAATTTGTTGGACTAAATAGAGAAAACGTTCTTAAAAGTCGGCTATCCGACAAATATATATTTACTTTGATTCTATAGGAAAAAGAGCACAGTGTACTTAAAAATAATAAATATAGAAATATTTTAATACTCGTATTAGTTATCTGAAATATTCATACATAGTACAATACATTCACATATAGTAAATATAATGGTGAAAGACACTCTTGCACAATAAAGTAATAAATGAATGTGAAAACACAACACGATGCACTTATTTGTGAAAGTAATTTTTTTTTGTTATTGTTATAAAATTAAAGGGTACATATACATATATCAACATAGAGACATCAAGATTTTGATTTAAATCCCAAGAATCATAAAATTTTTTAATTACATTTGAAATATTATTGATTAATGTTGAAACATGGTTTTCGCAATTCTTTTCCTAAACATCCAGAGCAATTTTTATACCTAACAATAGAATTAGTTATCTGTGATTAGTTGCATGTCATCACATTGGTATTTATGGGTTTTTATGTGAGTTCTATGCTTCAATTATGAGTTTGTATTAAATAAATTAAATAATTGGACAAAAACAACGTCATAAAGTTGATTCAATAAATACTTATGATCTAACTAATTATTTCAGAAAAGATCATTGAACCAAGGATTCTGTTGTAATATGACAATAAATGTAAATTAAGACCTAATAAAAATAAAAAGTCAGGACAGTCTTCGCAATTAGACTTTCTTTTTATCTTTTCATGAAGCTATTTTTCTTCGCATGTAACCTATATTTAATTATAAATATATATAAATAAAAAAATATATATATATATTTAATATATATATATATATATTTGTATATATATAGATCATCCGTACCTGTCCAGTCGACGATGTTTGTAAATAGGAAGATACGTCCGTCTCGATCATACAGCTTCTCAGTGGATCTGGTATAAACATACCTTGGGTAGCTTACTTATCATTGAATTACTTATAAGCTGGATTCCATCGACTAGTATCTACATGTAATAAAGTGAAAGTTCTTAAACATTAGTGATATTATTACGAAAGCATTTCAAAGTATTGTAAGTAAAGCTCTAAACAACTGTCCCCAACTACGAGATATTTTTAACCCAAGTCTGATATCTTCTAACAAACAGTTGTAACACAGTATAGTAGTACTATCTGTTCCAAAAATTATAGCTTTCGGTTTGAAATTGTCGGAGTAAAAAATTCTGATAATACAATAATATCTGCGCCTGGTAAACATTCCAAGTATGTGCAAGAGTCCCTGGGCTCGATGCGTTCATGCAGACGGACAGACAGATTAGATCATCTGTGCTGATCATGATTAAATATACATATTTTTGTGATATCGGAGATGTTTATCCATCTGCTTAAAGCATACGTCCATACAACTTTAATATACCCTTCTAGACATTTGTAATGGGTGATTAGTATAAAAGTATAAAGTAGAAACTATTAAATGATTACCTCAATGAATTGTACATTGCTTTTTCTTAGTTTTTTCAGGTCGAGTTAAAGGCAACTATTTTAATTTATATATTGTTGATATTAAGCCATTTGAGTACAGTCCAGGGTGTCCCTTAGATATTATTCTTTTTAATCATTTTGTTTATTGGGCTAACTTAAATTCATTTTGGAGCCGTATACTCTGAAATAACAAAACGAAATAATAAAGTTATTGTTAGTTATTATTATTTATAACCATAAAAAGGATTCACAAAGGGAGAATTTATTACCTGATTCTGAATATGTGAAAGTAAATAAATACCCTTAAGTCATTTCTATATTTAAATTAATTTAAAATGAATAGTCAAGTTGACTTCCTTAAAGAATTATTATGTATAAACAGCACTTATATACAAATTACAGTAGAAACATTACACAATTATTATACAATGTACATTTGTATATTTGTATTTCAGTCATTTGCCATTGATTTAGTCATATAGAATCAGCTTCATAATCCGAATCGGAATCAGACCTATGCACATTTTACACTGATTATGTTTTGGATTATATATATACATGTATAGAATATGCACAAGGGCCATGCAAGACCTACACCTATACTAGTACATAAAATCTAACAAACTATATATATAAATATATATATAATACATATATGTATATACATACATTATTTTGAAGCACTCCACAACCAAATAGTGACAGAGTAGGTGCGTTGTGCAAAACGGATACCTTTCAACTAAATTTAAAATGGAAAATCTAGTGGGAGAGTTACGAGAGACACGAGTGCTCATAAGCTTTTTGCTCTCATCATATTCATTTCCATTCAATATCTCTTCGTTTCCTAAGATACCCTCATATATGAAAATGGTCGTAGGGAACTTTTGCGCTTGGTCAACTGTCTTCTGCTTAGAAATCAAATGTTTTCGTTCTAAAAATGGAAAATCCTCCACATTCTGGTAGAGCACCGACAAGCAGTCGGTGAATGAGAACGAGCCAAGTGCATGCGCAGAAAATTAAAATGCGAAGTGCGCATGTGGCAAAACGACCCCGGAGAGAAAAAGAGTACTTTTTCTATATATATATATATATATATATATATATATATATAACACCATATATGTGTTTCCCTCGTAAATGCACTGTAAAAATTTATAGTAGACGTAGTTCAGGGCTTTAGAAGAAAGTAAGAAAAGGTGGAAGAATGGCTAACATATTTTATTGATACAAAAAGCTATTTTTCTACGGTACAGTACATATTCGGGTTTTTTGTAATTCAAATAGGAATGGGTTTCGTTTGTATACATACTTTATTTTACTGAGTTTAGTATTTTTTTGATCACCTTTACTATCTACTTTACTTTCTTTTTCTATTGTCTGCATATCCGCTCATAGTTTAATTATCGCAGATCTCCTTTCATCGTTGCAGAAATAACGGATAACCCTTACGCTAAGATGATATGTTCGGTTCGTCGTATTTTTATAGGCAGTTTGTCATTGTATTTTATTGTAATGTATATGTTTCATATATTGTATCAGTAATCGCACAGGCTCAAAAATGTCAAAATTAAGAACAAAAAATATTTGAATCTAGACGAAGCTGTACAGATTTTATGCATAATCATCTAACTCTCCGTTAGGGTATTGTTATAAGAAAGGTAGATAAAACAAAGGGACAAACAAAATATAATTATATTCAACAACTAAGTAGTTAAATGAAAATAAATATAAAAAATACAAAATAAGAAATTTGAGTGGAAAATTAGCTTTTGGTTATATTTGTTGGATAAATAAAAACAAAATTAATTTGAACCTTTAGCAATTTGCATATTGCAAGCACTCACACAAAAAATAACTGCGAATTGTGAGCTTCCACTTTAATAAAAATAGACACAAAATATTAGCGCTCAACTTGTCTGCAGATACCGAAAGGATTTTAAAAGCCAATCTGTTGATGCGCATCCCTAGTTCAGTCTCTTAATCGTTCGTTCATTTTGTCTCTCTTTCCGTTGTAGTTCACTAATCGAATTTGAGAGAACTATTAATCGAAATAACAGCTCTGCCTTTATGATTTTCGTTATCGACGTTAAAGACAATAAATTGGAATCAAAAAAATTGCGGGACATTAGCTTTTTAATTGTAGCATAATTATTATTATTTATTATGATTATTATCTGCAAATTAAATATTATTTTTTGCTTACATTTATGTTGTTAAATATTTAAAGAGCGAATACATTACATTTTGCTAGTCCATATTTAAGATATAGGCGCTTGTATCCAGCGTTAAAAACAGATTATTTACGCCAAGGAATCATTGCATAGGAACATAAAATAAAAAAATATAACAGCTTTGGTGTGATAAAATGATTGTGGACTTCTTACTTACAAAATGTGTTATGTTGTTTACTGTATTTATAGTAAAAATATTATGAAATTCGAACCGAATCTCGCTTTGTATAAGAGTGCCAAATTTGGAGGCATGGTTCGAGTAAATTCGTTTAAGCTTTATTCCCGAAGTACAAAAATGCATACACTGGCATACACGAATTCGTATACATATATATATATATATATATATCTATACATGTAAATTATTTTATTTTTATATTAATCTATATATTTGTGTTTACATACCTACGTACTTAGGTTAAATCAGTTAATTGCAAGAAGGGATTACAAAGTTTATACATGCAAGTATGTATGCATGCAAACATATGCAGACTTTAAATAAAAATTCGTACATTCATTTGTATATGTACATTTTTACCTTTTTTATATACTTCATGTGACTGGCACACATATCGACGTCCCAACGCAACACGATGACAAAGCTCCGCTTTGTTACTCAGTAACCGCATCAAATCACATCTACAAATCTACAAACAATCAAAACTCGAAAATCAACAAAAAGCCCAAATTCGCCTATAAATAGTGGTGCTACCGGACTGGTAGTCTTAATTCGGTGTTCACTTTCGCTTGAAGCGGACTTGTTTCTGGTCAGCGTTCGGATTCGTGTCGTCTACAGCAAATATACTTGTATTAAACAAAAAAAACCAACGCAGTTAAACCAATATTCTATTTACTTATTAGTGATATCTTTAAGCGATAAAAGTAACGGAGAATGAATGCGTATACTTCACTTATAGCTGGTTTCGCAGTAGCCTTTTTATTAGCTCCATCCATTGGGTGGGCAGCTGAGAAATCAGCAACGGATGAGACGGCGGCGCAGAACGATGGTGAAATCAAAGTTTACAAACGTCTTATACCCGCTGACGTGCTCCGAGGTGAGTGTTTTGTGGCTGGGAGTTGCGTTGGCCCCTTACAAGTACCTAAGATAGAACATATTACATTTATTTGTTTCCATTGTATTTAGTATGTTTACCAACTCAAGTTCGGCACTTTCAAAAATGGTGACTACGCCTTTGGCATACAGATTTACTATTTAATTTACAAAATTCCCATCTGAATCTGAATTTACCCATTTTATTATCATTCTGTCTGGACTTTCAGAAATTTGTAGATATACATATGTATTGCATATATATATTTACAATATATATATATATGTATGTACAATCGTAATGAAGTCGTGGCAACTAATGGTGTGTGAGTTATACATAAATCCGACAGTTTCTCGGTCGTTGTCATAGTTTGTGCAAAATCGAAAGCCAGTTTGACGCGTAGTCCCCTCTCCTTCCTTCCATACCGCCTTACCACCTCCCGGTCTTTCCACCTACCTACCAGTTGCTTAAATAAATGTATATTGATTCGCTTGAGCTGTTTTGAAACTATTCGAGTGCAACAACACGATTACTGGGTTGTCTGGCTCTTTGAACCAAGGTCATGTGGTAGGGAATGGAGGGTGGAGCTCGTAAGCGGGGTGCACTTTATGATTGTAAATTACAAATTGTTAATTGCATATTCAATTAAAAAACCGCTTAGGCAGAACTCATATTAGTAGTAATACTTGCATTAATACGAAATCATTATTACTACCTACTGTTCTTGTGGTTTAATATAACATTTTACTTACCAATTTTGGTTTTAATCTACTTTCAATGGATACTATAGCTCTAACGGCTTCTTACCTATCCTGTGATTTAAGTTTTACCTGTATAAAACAAGCATCTTGACTTTTCTTTAAAACGGGCACAAACCCTTTAACCCTTCGTAATTATAAGTCTCACATCAGATGAAATAGAGTATAGTATTTATTGATATTATCTTAATACACATTTCGTAATTTCTTTTTAGACTTTCCTGGTATGTGCTTCGCATCAACTCGCTGTGCTACAGTAGAACCAGGAAAAACGTGGGAGCTAACGCCGTTTTGCGGGCGGTCAACGTGTGTTCAAAACGAAGAGAACCCTGAAAAGTACGGCTTTAAATTTATTTAACTAATTTGTAAAATCACTAATGTGATGAACTTGTTTTTTACAGGCTCTTGGAACTTGTTGAGGACTGCGGTCCGCTGCCATTATCATTGGAAAACGATAAGTGCAAGCTAGATACAGAAAAGACCAACAAGACAGCATCATTTCCCTATTGTTGCCCTATCTTTACTTGCGAACCGGGCGTAAAGTTGCAGTATCCCGAAGTTGAGAAGGATTCTGAAAAAAAGAACTAAACTAAATCTTTAGATATTGAACGACATTTTTCTTTGTCTGTTATCACGACTTTCGGTTTATTTGCAAGTTTATACAATGCTCACATTATAGAATAACTAATAAACTTTGTCAGTTTGCTTGTAACTGACAAATTCATCCCATTTTTATTTTATACTTTTTATTTTTTTGTCATAACATAAACCTAAACTGTATATTGTACATATTCGTATACGATTCTAATTAAATTGGCAAGCAAAAGCTGTTGTGATGTGTGGTGATTTGATTATTACCTATTTCCAATACTTACCAGTAACATTAGTGGTTACACTTACCATTTGAAACAGCAACAGTCCAACTAGCATGGTTGTTAAACTTGCTAGAATACAACTAAAATTGTCAAATCTAATGGAAAGAGCTTTCTGAGATGGGTAGAAATCATCGCTAATCTCAATTTGTTTCGTGTGTTCGTGCTCGTGTTCGTGTGCTGTTACTTTACATTACATAAATACTCAAAATGGTACACTGTTTCTATTACCGTTTATTGCCTGCATATTTATGTTAAGTACTCAAAATTGGGTCACTCTTACTGTTTATTGCATTATGCAATATTAGACAAAGAAGGCGAAATATATATAATTAAAATTGCCCCAATGTTGAATTTCCTTGCAGTGCTGCCAATTGTCGAGAATTTTTAACAGAGGTTTAACAGCAAGACACAATAAGCTGCACATGCCAGTAAGTCATAAACACTCCGTTAAACATTCTGGTTAGTGACGTCACCTGCTGCCTTCCTATTGAAAATGGCACATAGGGTTAATTTAAACAAACCAGAATTATAGAGTATGACAATATTATATCTTTAAATGGCAAGGCATACGAAAATTACTGCTTACGGATAATAGCAAAAATGTTTAGATATAAAAATCATAGTTTGATTTCGCTCTCCGACCTTAAAAAATAAATATATTCTTGATCAGGATCAATACAATATGTCGATCACAAAAACTATATGTAAAACGGTATAAAGAAAAATACCAGTTTCAATTATTATATTATATTAAAAATCAATAACGTACTATATATGAATGGTTTAGTTTACGTCTTGACAAAAGTATATGTCTGCTCAATCTCGATCGATACTTGTATGAGAATCAAACGACAAACACATTAAGGTCTTTATTAAACGTAAATATATTCTCAATCGGGATCGATGCCGACACATGTCGATCTCAAAAACTATATGTAAGTACGGTTTTCCTTAAACCACTTTCAATTATTATATTATATTTAAAATCGATAACTATGACTATAGGTTTACTTTTTGACAAATGTATATGTGTGCTCAATTTCGATTAATACTTTCATGAGAATCACGCGATAAACACATTTAGTTGTTTATTATAACATAGACTTTAATATTATATTTCTTGAAACTACGTTTTGTTACATTTTTAAAATATAGTTTGCTTTTTGTAAAGTAAAAATTTACAACGAACGATTGAATCTTTCTACCTCTATCCCTATACTACTTAGTGTCGCAGTCATTAAAACCGCACAAAACAGATTTAGAAACGCACTGAATATCCTTTTTTGATATAAAGCGTTCATATTGTTATCAAATTTTTATTTTATGAAATTTTTAGAACATGGATAGAAATGAACAAATGCTTTAAAAGTAGGTTCCCAGCATATTCTAAAATAAATGTACCCCGTTTGTAAGTGATTTATTCGCCATTTTGTTTACCATCTTAAACTCCTCCTATACAACCTGTTTTACCTTTAGTTTGCTTCACATAAATATCGACTATAGATGTATAGAATTCAAGCTCCGGAGAGAGCATCACACACAGCCACAGACACACACCCATATGTGTGTGTGTGTGTGTGTTGTCCATTGATGTGATATCTCTTTCTCGTTGTTCATCAAGGTTTAGTTGTTTTGGGTGTCCGAATACAAGTCCTTCGAGCGAAAAGGAGAGACAGTAAGCTTTACACCTTTTTGACAACATGTATATATTGTATTTTATATGTTTAATAACATACAAATAATAATTAGAAGTTAATTCAAAAATAAGGTTTATATCTTTGTCATGCACATAATAAAATTATTTAGTTTTGCGTTACTACAATACTATACTATCATGATAGATATATATATTTTTTTAAAGTATTGGAGGCAATGATATATTGAACAATGTCACTTTATTAAAATTAATTATAATTATTAAATTTTCCTATTACTATATTAAAGTCTACTTTAAAATAAGCTACTAAAACATTTAAAACCTAATATCTTGGTCCCTTTCGAGGTTATAACTTGCTGATATATTTCAATTCTTACTATATTTACATATATACAAGTATATATTTACATATATATATATATATATATATATATTATATTTTATATATTTATATTTACCAAATAACTAATAAAGACTTATTTAATCAAGCAGCACGTGTCAAAATTATTGTTTGTTGGGTGAACGGTTAGCTCTTATACATCGTTCATGAGATGAACCCACATACACGAACGCAATTTTTAGAGTATACATATACATATACATACATTCGACTTTAAAGTAAAGTTCCATGGGACCGGTTTTCAGTCTTTATTGTTTTTGTGCTGTTGTTTTTTTTTCCTTTTTATAGTTGAATACTTCATCGACCATAAGCCATCGTCGTGGAATGTCTTCATTAGTCAAGTAAAAGTTGCTTCGCTTGTCAGTTCAGGTTCCACTTCTAATACCCTAACTGAATGCTTCGGATGCAAAGTAGACACAGTCGCTTTATAACATAATTTGTATGCATTAAGATTTATTTTAAATTTTAAGATTTAGTAATCGGCTATACGTTGTATAAAAAACATTATTTACAAAGATACAAAATAAATTATTATTTTATAATACATACTTTTATACAATATTCTAAAAAACAAAACACTCATTTCGGCAAGTATTTTCTTTTTAACAAATCCAAAATGTAATTTCTATATTTAGACCCTTTGATTGCTTCTGAAACTATTGTCGCATAGTTCCTCCAGTCCCAAGCACTGTTATTTTATATTTATTTATTAATTTACCTTACAAAAATCTCTTGTTGAGTTTTATGTTTAACCATTAACTATTTTTCTGTTATTGCTATCAAATTTTTATTTTGAAGTCAAAAAATTAGTATTGTGTTTCCAAATTAATAAGAAGGCATTCCAAAACAATTTCTATATGTTTATAAAAATATATTATATCGTAAACATTTATCTTCATAGTTGAGGAAAATTGTATGATTCAAAATAATAATAGAATATCCTAAAAGGATTATGGCCTCTCTGTTAGCGGTTAAAAGACTTATGCAGTCCAGGGTCCTTACTTTTTTTTGTATCGTATATTCTTCACCGCAAATGTTTTTTTTTATTTTGCTTCTTATATTTATTTATATTCTTCAGCAATTCGATCATCAGAGCAAACTTACTAAGTAGGTACCTTAAATGACGATGACGAGTAGACAAGTGTCTACCGCAGCTCCTCTTATTTATAAAACCGCAACTGCGTGTAGCGATTTAATGAGACTGCTTAGTGGTAAGGTATACCCAATATATTAATTGGTTATCTACAGTGTATACAGTAGAGTCTGAATATAGTGAACACCTCAAAATAGTCAACACCTTAATTTTTAGATGGAGTACTTTAAATAGTAAATTATCGAAAGACTAAATATTTGGTCAACATCATTTGCTAACGCAATAAACAGACTCTTTTGTGATAAGCTTATTTATATATTTATTTTGTTATTTGGTTATGAAAAAGTATATACTGCAGGTATATGCAACGGACAGCTCCTGCCACCCATCATTGAGCATTCAATTTAAAGAACAATATTGGAAAATTAATAGCTCAAACATATATATTCTTGATCAGCAGTAATAGCCGAGTTGGTATAGCCATGTCTGTCCGCCATGATAAACGTTAGCTAGAGCCACCAATATGTAGGTTGTGATTGGAAGCATTTAGAATTTCTCCCCGCAGCCCCGATAAATGAAAATTGTTTCAGTTTCATTTTCCACCGATAGTTTTTCTTTTGGCAAATCGATTGGATTTATTAGTCCACTCTTGATATGTGCTTTAAATGTGGATTCACAATGCTGCTCGACGGGACTGGCGACATTGTACAGTGCGTTCCAATGTGTGTGTACTGCTATTTGTATGGGCTTACGCTTTTTTATAGTCAGGAACATAGAATTTTAAATTGTTTCCCTTGTAAGACATAATTATCAAAAATGGTGTAATCGATTAATCGGACTACGAAACACCGTAACCCAGGTGGGATACGCCCATTTTTAGAGTCTTAGAGAACCTAATATGGACACACTATATTTAAACTCTCTCCTTCGCTTATACGAAATCTTCTGCAGGAAAGCTCATGTTGATATTGAATTTATTCCTGCATAACTTCGTTGAAATTTACAATATATAATAGGACTATAGCTAGTTTAAATATGTGCTAAAAAAATAAACTATCGGATAAAACATTTGCTTTACAATCGTATTTTATTTTTTCACGGTGGAAGGTAATGTCCACACTTTTTAAAATTCATTATATGTCTATGGTATCCAAATACCAAATTTAGTGTGTCTAGCTGTTATAGTCCATAAATCCAGCGGACGGATGGACAGACAGAAGTACATGGCTAGATCACCTTGGCTATTATTCCTGAGCAAGAATATGTTTACTTTAGTGGATCGGAGATACTTTTCCTTATTGTCACATCCATTATCGCAGACTGAATACACTGCCTGTGTGTAGAGTGTGGAGTCTAAATATAGAAATATGAAATATGAATATATACGTACAAGCATCGAAAATACGTACGTGTAACCCTAAAGTATATACATACCTGTTCACAACTGATTACCATCAATAGTTGTGATATTAGCGTTGATTCTAATATGATATTATCATCGAAATTAAATTTTAAATTCAGAGCAAAAGAAATATGTATGATATCTAAACATATAAATTAGATTAATTTGAAGCGAGAAAAAAAAGGATTTATAGAGATTTTCTGCTAAGCTCTCAGATTTGTCGGCCACAGCAATTAAGCCGTTTTGTTTCAATGCATAGCCACTACGCTGCGGTCACTTGGCACCTTTTAACAGGTTTTGTGTTCCATGCATCTTTTAATTTTTGGTATAGGAGTATAGAATCATAATCAGCATGAATATCCAATCTGATATGAAGCTCTACGAAAGCTACATTTTATCAGGTAGTTAACTCTTAGGTTCTTTCAAAAAATAAAAAGAAGCAGACGTAGCTAAAACATTGCTTTGAGAGTCTGGAGCAGACTACAAAGACTCCCGGGTTCAGGATATCTATATTTTTCAATACAATGTTTCACTAAAATCCATGAAACGTGGTATTCCAAGTTAAATACTGCATTTGGAGACAGAACGCTAAAAACAATGAGAATATTAGCATCAGTTTGGTTCGTCTAGTCATCTCCTCAAGCGAAAGCGCATATGTATTCGTACACATATTTTGTATGTATCTATGATAGTATGAATGTGTGTAATTATGTAAGATATATATATATATATATATATATATATATATATATATGAACACCGACGCGACTCGAAATACACATCGAAGCTGGGCCATTATAAGTACTAACGTGCCCATCTACACAAACATATATACTCGTTTATATGAAGATATTTATGTATGTATCTGCATGTGTACGTATGTACGTACAATTATGGGGAGCTGATGATGACGATGATGGTACGATCTCACAGCTGTGTGTTTTGCTAAAGGAACACGAATACACGCACAGACGGAGAATCTCACAGACACGGACACGCAACATTCGCTGCGGTTGGCCTTATAAATAATAATGTCTTCATCAGCAAAAGTAGCGACAGCAGCACGATGCGAGATGCGGACATAGGATAGGGTGTAACGGACGGCGGAGACAGCGAGAGTATGAGAAGACAGAGAGGAGATGGAGATGGAGATGAAGATGGAGAGGGAAGGAGGGAGGTCACGATAGCAAGTGATTGCATCGAATGGGGCTTAACTTGAGCTTACAGCAGCCTTTACCAACTCTACCCGCCATGGGTTAATCGAACTTTATGGAAACTAATACCCAAAGGTCAGTACAGAGTAAGTTCTTGTTAGGTTAAGCGAAGGTTTATTTATTGGTACGACCTGCTTTACACATTCTTGTTACATATTACAGTAAAAGTTCATAAATTTTAGCCCTTACAAATTAAAGTTTGCAGATATTCAACCAACATTTTAAACATTTGATTGCATGCGTAAATAAAAATTAATGAATTACAAATTTGCTTTGGGTGCAAACATAGTTTGTGGAAGGGGTATTTCTCTTCTTTTTACTGTTGACAGAAAATTGAAAAAATGTGCAGAAATACGAATATTTCGAAAATTGGAATTATAGGATCAAATAAACAAGTATTTGTGAGCGGCTGCTGTGACTAGTATAAATAAATAGTAAGTTTTCCTAATTGTGATAAAGCTGTAATTACAATTTAACTGAAAATTCAATAATGGGACAATCACTTGAGTGTTTGCTTGAACATACTTGTCGATCAACCCACGAATATAAGTCGACGAAAGCAACAATTTACTTGACTCTGTTGTTGTTGCTGTTCTTGTCAGTTTTTCCCTTTCCTGTACCATCAAGCACATACATATGTATATACATATATATTGTTGATCTCCTCCAAGTAGAGCTCTAAACTCATAAAAATGGGTAAAAAGGGGCTAACGAATTTGTGAAAAAGTATGTATAATGCTTTCTGTCACAGTAACAACTAGGACTGAAACATTGAAACATCTGTGACAAATATCGATGACCAAACGATTTCCAACTGGTGAAAAGTATTCGTTGACGAAAAAATAAGTTCATCCATAACGTAGTCAAAAGAAAAAACAATCATTTTGTCACCGATATTTTTGAAGTTCTCTCATTGGTGTCACTGCATTTGTCTTTAAAAAAATGACAGCAGCGAATAGCGGATAAAAATATCTGTGCGCTTTTTTTGTGTACGTGTGTGCACGGATTAAAGGTTCTTTGTAGTCGGGTACACTCGAGTACAGCATTCTTACTTGTTGCTGGTTTTGCTGATGCTGTCTTTGGTGTATGTATGCATCTGTATGCATACATGTTTATATGTATACATATATATATGTATATATTTATATATATATTTACATGTATATATACCAACGAATGTTTGTTTGTATGTGGCTGCCACTGTCGCTTTAATAAAAGAAACTGGATTTCAGAATGAGAGTTGGTATCACAACTGACCTGACTCCGCTGACTGCTTCGTTTTGGCTCCGATTTGCTGACTAATTAAGCCCTTAAAATCGGCCCAGGCCCAGCTCGAGCCACAGTGAAAATAAAGTCATTTGGCCGCTACGTTTGTCAGTCATAATAAGAGCATAATAGAGACAGAGAGAGCGTGACTAAAACTGAGAAAAGTGAGAGACAAAAAGCAGCCTTGATGTTAAGCATAAATACATACTAACGTGTACATCTAAATAAGCACGAAAAATTCATATGTACAAACCTTCAAGTACAGTAGACGCTTACAAGTTTAAACACTTAGAATACATAAACATATATGTACATTAAATAACCACGATGTAAAATATTTAGATATTATACCTAAAAATTGTATTTAAAGTAAAATTAAAAATTAAAATTTAATTATGGTTGTGGCTATTCCATTTAGAGTGTTCCTTTCCGCATAATTGGTCACTCGCAATTGAATAAAAAGCTATAAACAAATGCAAAGGAAGATTGAAAACATTAATATATTTTCTATGGAAAAGTTAAATAAATTTTAAAAATATGGTGAAGAAATTCAAAGGAATTGCTTGGATTGGATAAAGATTTCAATACGACGAAAATTTTAGAAGTCGGTTCTAATTTGTGAGCGTTTACTGTTCCACAAAATTTAGGTAATATTGCTTCCTACTTGCTAACCATCACTACTCACAGAGTTTTTATTATAAAAATGTATTAACAAAATACTCTTGGTTATCATTCTTTACGATATCACTAGTAGTACAATAATAATGAATAATTTTGATACATACATAAATGTATAATGTGTATAAGAGGTTATAAAGGATAAGAGTAGAGTTATATATGATTAAAGACACATACATGTTCATATTTACACATGTATATTCAATACAAAACGAAAGCTTTTGGATTAATTCAATTACAAATTGAATTGTAGTATAAATGTATTTATAGGTACGCGTATTTCCATTTTCCCTCTAGTTCTTTAATACATTACTTTTGTGCTTAAATATGAGTTTCAGTCAAGGTAACATCGTTTGGTTTTTTATTTTCTTTTTGATACACCTACACATACACATCACATGTGTGAATTACGCAAAGGTAACTACATTTGATGAATACATATATCAAATATTCGAGCTCAAGTCATCACTAAAAAAAAGTGCGATAATCAAAGCTAAACAAATTACAATGAGTAGAGAATTTCTAATGTACCTAAATGTTATATGTACATAGTATGTATGTACATTACATTCGCACAATGTCGATATGAATTGTGTTGAAAATGTTACAAAAAGTTTTTTATCGGATTATTGTGATATGCAGATTGAATAGAGTCGAAATGGTAGTATCTATAAAAACTAAACTTAAACTATTAATCTACTTATACACTGATACTATGCATATAAAAGTATATGTTTATACATACATACATATATAGGTATGTTGAAATATATGTAAGTGCTGAATCAGGAATAGTTGGTAAGGTCCTACAGTTTGCGACGTGCTCATTTATGTATGTATGTATGTATGTATGTATCACGTAGCATTGCTGATGATGCTGGACGGATCCGAATGCAGATGCAAAACCAAAAAACTTACATACATATATTATACAGCATATAAGCATACAAACTCAATGTATATACATACATACCTATATAAATGCACATACCTACATAAAACATACATACAAACAAATATATCTGGTTTTATGTTGTTTCCGAGAACCGACAGAAGTCTCCTCGTTAAATAAGACGAATGCGTGCAAGTGTGAGTGTAGATGCTTTGTATTCACGTTCACAGACACATTCACATTCACATTCACAAACACAGGGACAGGCACAGACACAGGCACAGGCACAGGCATGCCAAGCAAGGCAACAGGCAGCTCGAAACGCGGTGCTTGCAGCTCACAGCGCGCAGCTCTGACAAGATCGGAGCTCTCGTGTTTTTTCATAGAGTAAAAGAACTGGGAATGACTTGAATAAGACGTTAAATTACAAAAGGAACACACATAATGAGAACGTAGGAGCGCGCAGCGAGCGCATTTTTAGGTTCGCTCCAGGCCCGCTGTTTTCTCCCAGACAGATCAGATCTCGGGGTACGGGGCACAAGAAGATTCGTTGTTGGTGACTTTTGAAAATAGTGTGCTTCGCCATAGGTTACCGAAGGTTCTTTTCTGACGATGACTCTCCTAACAACTACGTTCTACATTGACAAATGCCTGCTTCTGCAGGTACTCTGCCATAAGATGCATACATATGTACATGAACACATACATACAAATGCATGCATACGTACATATGCATAATCAGTATGACACTGCAGCCTAACTATTTTATCAGGAAATACTCCATACAGATATATGTATGTATTTATTGTATAGCTTTATATTAGTTTTTAATTAATCGCTTTTGCCACTTGTTCTTTTTATATTTGCAATATTCTTTGTCATAAGTACAATTGCATGAAGTCCCGTTAAAATCTCCTATATATAGTCTATATAATTAAGAATTTATGTATAAGATAATGTATTGTAGTAATGAGCGAAGCCCGGCAAATCGCTTAAACGCTTTAAAGGAACTTTTTAACCAACATATATGATATATATGATATGTAGAATACTTTTAAAGTATGAAGATATTCACGGAGCAGCATTACTCTATCTTCAAGTTAGAAAATGCTATAACTATTTATTTTTCTAATCCACTCGATTGAACCTTTCTTGCTTCATACTTTTTCTTCTAAAAATTAACTATTGTGACTCCAGGATGCATAAAATCTTACTTTCAGAAAAGAATTTTAGTTTTTATCCAAACCTTTTTGGCTTAAATAACACTCTTAAGTTTCGCTTAACGAAGGGTCAGTTCACAGACATATGTACATTTATATTTTTCATATTAGTAAGAATGCTGCAGTTGACTAGTAGTTGATCCCGAAAACGAAAGATCCTTGAGCATTATACATATATCATATAGAAACAAATTTATATGAGCAAGTAGAATGCTGCAGCTAACCAAAACTTTTGTGATTTAAAAGTTCTATATCTTAATTCGTGTTACTAACTTCATGAGACTATGCATTGTTTGAGAGTTAGTTGTAGTCGGAAACACTTGACCAGAGGGCTATAGCTTGTTGTGTTTACATACATGTGTACTTGTATTACTGTACAGTGTACACTGGGGGCAAATATTGTCAAAATCAAACAAATCTTCTTATGAAGAAAGACATATTTGCATACCGTATAGCTATATACACTTGTCTCATACCCATTATCTAAACTACTAAAAGGGTGTTTATTTTCTTCTAGAAATAAGAAGACCTGATTTAACCAAACCCGTCCAAGATGTGGCGATCTAAATTTTACTTACTTTTGAGACCCTTAACCCATAAAAGTGGTTTTTAAGGAGCTAATGGATTTGTGCAAAAGTATATAACAGGCAGAAAAAAACATCGACCGCATTAAGTATATATATACCTGTTCAGCATGAATGACATAGTCTATATAGCTATGTTCGCCTGACTGTGAAGTCGTGAATGTCAGAGACCATAAGAACAAGAGTCACCAAATTAGAGATATAGTACACGCTCGCAACTTATAACTCTCTGAAATTAAAATCTATCAGAATTTTTAAGTGAAGCTTGTTAAACATTTTAAACATTATCGCAATTATTTTTAGTTTTTTTATACATTCCATTTTTCTTTTCTTTTTTTTTTTTGAGTGAATCATTATGTGTTGTTCCATATAATAAATTAATTACGTTAAAAACAAAGTTGTTCTCATTTGCAAGCGTCTACTGTATAAAGAATCTTGGTGCCAAGTTTTTTCCAAATTGACTAAATCTAGCATGTATATAAAACGTTGAAGTATAAATTAATTAAAGAACGGCCTAATTTTTTATTGATATTTTTTCAATCTTCATATCGATTTATAAGACCACTCCCGACCGGTGCTTCAAATGTCATTCTAATTAGATAATAAACACAGAAGTTATTCAAGAAACAATATATCAAAACGCAGCGCGAGGGGCTGGCAGCAGCACTGAAGTTGCACATAACAGCGTACTGTGCGTGTAAATGCGTGTGAGTGTGTATAGATGGGTTAAGGGTATTTCGTAGTTGAGCACAGCATTTTAACTTGTGCATAGTATCGGTAGTTTAAGCTATTACTATCGAATCTGCCTTTTGACCAGTACGAATTTATGTACGCACTTAATACCTTCTTACGGAGTATCTGATAGTCAGCACTCTGGAAAGCAATCAGCACCTACCGGCGCTGCAATGATCTAGACACATAGGTTAGCCGCTAATGTGATATATTAACTAATGACTGTGACGTTTGGAGGATTTAGGGTATAAAATATCCTTTACGATGACGTACAACGTCAAGCCATTTAAATCGTTCTATTAGGATTTGCTCAAACTAAGTTAATCGGTTAACTCCTCAGGAAAGTGGAGGGGAAAGTTTTGGTCATTTGTTAAAATCACGTAGTCTGACTATTAAAAACCCGGATGCAGCCCGGTAATTTCTTTATAGAAAGAGCATTTATTGCATTAATTGAGCATTCATTTATGTACACAAATGCACACATACACAAATATGCGTCTGTATTCGTTAGTGTGTATGTACATACATTCTCTTAAACGAAAATACACACAAACGCATACTTACTGTACAGTGTACACTGTACTAATACTTCAACGGCCTGAACGAACAGAGGACGACAGAGAGACAGAGAGAGAGAGAGAGTACGAGACATTAGTGCAAGAGAGAAGGAGTGGAGAAGCGCGAGAGAGAGAAAAAGATTAAGCCTAAGAAGAGCGATCTGCAGACACAATGTGGGTGCGCCTAAGAGATCGTCTGTGCACGTCTCCTGCTGCATAACAAGTAGCAAGTTGTTGATGTTGGGTTAGTGACGTTGAAGTCAACATATCTCTATAAGTATTGTACCTGCTAGCTGAGAGAGCGAGGGAGAGAGAGAGAGCGACAGAGAGAGAGAGAGAGGGAGAGGGAGAGCGAGAGATAGAAAGAGAGAGAGAGTGTGTGTAAGAGACGATGACTTTATTGCTTGTCAGTGCTGGCAACTATTATTTGCTTAACTGAATATTGTTTTAAGATTATTTGGCTATAAAGCATACACTAATATTAAATGATAGTTATATAGCTCAATCTTAAATATAAATCAAAGCAATGCCCTTACAACTATTACTAATAATATATAAACAAATTAAGTTTATAGATTGTGTTGAGTGATATTCCAATGAAACAAAACCAGCTCTCGCAATTTTATATGAATCAAAAGCAAGTCCTTAATCCGCATGGATTATTGAGGAGCATCATATTTTTGGACAGTAGATATAACACAAGCTTCCATATCGTAGGATTCAATGTATGTTCTGTTATATTCTGTTATATTTCCACATTAGGCACAGCTAAGTCTGACAGCTCTGATATTGCCAGAGAAAATTAACACAAGAGTGCTGTGCATGGCCATCTTCGATCTGCCCGCCCCTCTCAATTTTGGTCTGTGAGAGAAGGCAAGAAAAGGAACAGGCAGAAATAGAGGCAGTGGCAGTGGCAGTGGCAGAGGCAGAGACAGAGCAGATCGTGACCTGTGGTTGTGTACACTTGTATCTATGGCGTTGTGTTTCTATATATATATATATATATATATGTGTGTGTGTATGTGTATGTGTCTGTGTTTGCATCTGTATTCGTATCTGTTTTTTGTTGTTGTTGTTAATAAACATGGGTGTGCGTGAACGGCGCGTTGCTCCAGCTAAAGCAAACGAGGCATTGCAAGAGCTGCTGCCGCTCAGTCCGCTCGAAATAAACACGGCAGTAAGACGCCGTGCCGTACACGCCCGTTATATTGACTTTGTCACACATAATTTATATTGTTGTAATATTGCTTGCTTGCTGCTCGAGAGTTAGTACAAATGAAGTGTTCATTGCGGGACTTAATCGGTTCAAAGTTGTCGTACTTAATAATGTCTATATATACTCGAACATAGATCAGTTAATCGCGAAAGATATATGTACATATAACACACACGTATACGCACACACTATTGAATAATAGCTGTGAGATGCGACGACTTCATCCACATCACGAATTGAATTCTCGGTGCTAAATACATGTAAATGCATACTGAGTACTCGCACGCATCCTTATGCGGACTCCATCAGCAATATCGGAAAATCGGTACCCAGTAGCAGCCACGCAGTAACAGCAGTCAACCCAGAGACAAGAAACAAAGTGCTAAAAATAATGAAATTCTAACGAAGTTGTTGCCCGTTCGCTGTCAAGCGTAAATATAGTACTAATATATGTATGAGCATATATGTATGTTACATGTACATATATTCATAAAATTTGTGTTAGTTTGAACATCCATGTATAGCATTTAAGTCTATACACACATTCTGCATGTGTGCATACATATAAATAGTGAGTGTACTATTAACAATTATGCTCTATGTTAATCCAGTCCATGTTAAGTCCATGTTTTCGCTGTAATTATGTGTGCTATATCCGAATTGATCGAATTGGCTATCGCATAGAACGAATAATTGCGAATCGCAGTGCCGACGGCAAGTGATGACGACACAATGTTCACGGCGCGATCTTAAGGACTGTGTTTCTCATCCACCCACATTAAATACCAACAACTATAATGGATGCATACGCACTGCCCACCTACTTCCCCCTGGCGTAAGTACAACTTTCGTTTCATTCGTTTCATTCGATTCATTACAAAAACAACAGTCGAATATACAAATAGAGGGAACATCTATTTTTTCTAATTTTGTTTGATTAGTTTTTAAAAGTCAGGTTTTATAATGCACCAAATGCTTAGAGAATAGGTAGAGGATATTTAAAAATATGATCTTCGAAAAATAGGAAATTAGGTGTGTTTAGCTCTTCTTCGTATTCTCTGAAATCGACGCGTGCATTCACAGAAAGACTAGATCGACTCGGCTATCTTTAAAAAGAATATGGATTAATTTATGAGATCGGATCATCTACTAGATTTATCTGAATGATGTAAAAACTGAACATCTTTCTCCAAGCATAGGTCGCCGCTATTTAATTGTGGTATAAAATTTATCAAGGCTAAAAAGTAGAGTTACTTTTAAGAGATATTTCTGATTGTTTAATAATTAAATTGGTTTGTAAAACGTTTGTCAAATAGGGGATTTCTCCTTTTTCTATTGTTAACAAGAACTTAAAATCGTCCAGAAGGTGCCAGGTCCTAATTTTAGTTTCTAGATAGAGTATATAAAGTGGGTAATCTAACTGATTTATGTACTATCTAAATATAATTTATTTATCGACTTTAAGCCCAGATTAGAAATGTCCTAACACACAATCCCAAGCGTTAGTTTTTATTCTCGGAACTCGAGTGTATGGGTCTATTTTTGGTCTACCTTAAAATTTCAACAACGATCGGATAACAAACACAGAATTCAAGAAGTGTGCGGAGCTCACTCTCCTCACGCATAGTGAGGGCAAACCCACCTGGGGATAAGGGTTATTCGTATACCCGACCTCAGCATAGTATATATATAGTATAGTATCTCGATGGTGCGTAAAGTGCAATTCCAAATTTTGAAATAAACATGAACTTGGTTTGGTATATCTGCTATTACATGTCATGCTCAGTTTAAATATGAAGCGATGTAATGTAGAAGTTAAATTGTTATTTATTTTTATTATTTATTATTTACCATTGTAATTTGTCGATATTTGTATTTAAAATATAATTTTAAAACAAGCTGCAGAGAATTGAAAGTGTTTTGCTCTCTGGGGTTTAATATCAATTGTTCGTTTATGTTTTACATAATTGTAATATAATGCCCATGAGTTACTCGTTTGAAGCAATATATCAGTTCGACGTTTTCTTAAAACGTGGTTAATTGAGATCTCAGCGTGGTTGAGAGCATACGACTATAACTATATGTTGCCAGCCTCAGTCGCCTCCCTGAATAAGTATTCGGCTACAGCCCGCCACGATGTCGATCTGGATATCCATGTGAATGTGGATGTGGATGTGGATGTCGATGTCGATGTCTTTGTTAGCGTCACGATGTCGGCATCATTTTATTTTTTCAGAACTGTTGTTCGTTCTCTCAAACCAGTTTTTGATATCTGAAGTACATATTATCAGACTCTGAAGGAGTAGCAGTATTCTTTTCTCTTACATATGTCTTTACGAGGGTTACTCCTAAGATAATGGGCTCATCCTCTAACAAATATTGCACAGAATTTCTGAAAACTGGAGACCATGAAGAACATGCATGTGCCTAAATATTTCTTGGAAGAAAACTTTTTCTTAACCCCTCTTAATTCAAGCTCAAATAGATACGTTACTCATTATATAACGTATTTTAAAATTATTTCTCATTTAATTAGTTATTTAGTACAAACATTTCTTTTTTTCTATTTAGATGAATTCAGTCGTTATTTTATTCGAAGAACTCGCTGCCAGCAATGCAGTTCAATTGATTGTTTAATAAGTTTTTTGATATATGTTTTGTTTGAGAAAGGGGATAAAAATAGTTTATTATCAGATTGCGAGGTAATTGGTAACAAAGACATTCAAAACTTAAAATAAACTTAAACAGGAAGCTAGCTGTTTTAATCGCGTTTTTAAAGATCGTCATGCGGACAGACGTAACATACATGACTAGATCGACTCAGGAATAAACGTGCTATGGGATCGGAGATTTGTTTTCCTTTGATGTTACATATATTTGCGATGCTTTGCAAAACATTTTCAATCGTATAATTGTCTAAAAATCTTTGTACTCTAGACCAAACAGAATAATTTGTTTAACTCGTCAAGTGCTCCTGGCTTTAAATCCCAGTTAGTTAGCATCCAACGTATCGATCGTATGCCAACATTGTATAGCAGCTTAATTTAAAATAATAAAAAATGGGTTCGTCGTTCCACCGATCTTAATTCTTAGTTCAAATTATGTTATAAAAAACAATATGTGGTATATAAATTATGAGTACATATCTGAGTACATAGAGGAGTATGTAGATACAATCATATATACATATATCCATATTTTATGGCTATCTTACGTTATCCATTTGTATTTGGAGGCTAATACTTCGCACAACGAATTTCAATTGTTTACTTTTTGATGTCAGGTAAATTTTGATTATTTATATCCAAAGCTCGATTCCGCAATTTCAAAATGATGCCATGTATATTCTGATCACTTGACAAAAATCACATTAGGTGCACACACATTTTATTAGACCCTTAACTTTGTGAAAAATATAAAAAAGGGACTTTTAGTTAGAGCAAGTGTATCTGATCCCATAGTTACATAGATATACAAGTATATATTTTAGTCAGGATCAATACTCAAGTATATCCTTGTACAGTTTTACAGACTATAAGAGATGTATACACCATAGCTGCTTCCTGCTGCTCAGTGCTTTTAGATTTCGTCAATTGTTATATTTACTCACGATTATCTTTTAAATAAACGTTGAATTCTTATAATCTGGTTAAGCTGAAGCAATAAAAGTTGAGAAATGTAAATATTCTGATTTTTGGGGTAAAATTATTAGGGAGCTTATAATATAAATCAGAAAAGTGTGTAGACTTTATCCAAATTTATCCAAATTTGTAAGTTCACGAATTATCAATGCTGTGAGAATTTTGTATAAAGAGGTGAATACATACTTAGTACATAGTCCACAGTACTCGGTGTGAGACATTTTGAATAGTTATTGAAGGTTACAGATTTTACACGAATTATATCTATAATTTATAATTCCAATTAATGGGCCTCTCATTTTTTATATACAATATATTGCAGATACACGGAGCTACAGTTTTTGGCTTCTCGTCGAGCTGCTGCTGCAGCCGCTGCGGCTTCTGTGGTGCCCAGTTCACATTCAAGTAACCACGTCCACACAACAGATGTAAGCAGTTCGGTTCCGGTGCCAATCCCAGCATCTCCCATGTCATCTGGGGTGTCGGACTCAACGCCCGTATCTACACTCGCACTGACCACAAACGGAGGCGGGAGCCATACATTACTTAACAACACAGCGCACCATCATCACCATCATCATGTCCATGGCCATGGTCATGGCCATGACAATGGTGTAGGTGTAGGCGTAGGTGTAACTGGGCAAGCACAACAGCACGACTTTCACCCGGCTTATAGAATTCCGGGCTATATGGAACAGTTGTATTCCTTGCAACGGAGCAGCCCCACCGCCTCTTATCATGGTAATAATCCCGATATGCCTTTTTAATCGCTTAGCACTTAAATTGTTAATTTGACTTTAATAATTGTTTATTGCTTGATTGATGTAGATCCGTATGCAAGCTGCTCACCAGCCTTTCACTTGGCCGGTCTAGGCCTGGGCTCTGGAGAGTACTTGACTGCACGCGGCATGGGTTCGCTGAGCGAGCTGCATCATGCCGCTGTAGCAGCAGCTGCAGCTGCTGCGGCAGGATCCTTAGCAAGCACTGATTTCCACTTTAGTCTGGATGGTAATGGTCGGTTGAGCAGTCCAAGGCCGGGGGCCAGCATGCGGGCCAGTGCTAGCCGAAAACGTGCACTTTCTTCTTCTCCGTACTCGGATTCATTTGACATAAACTCAATGATTCGCTTCTCACCCAACTCGTTGGCCACTATTATGAATGGTTCGCGAACGAGTAGTACGGCGAGCGGTTCATATGGTCATCTATCAGCCGGTGCCATCAGTCCTATGGCACATGCGCATTCAGCTATGGCACCACATCTACAGCAACTACAGGCCCATTTGCTGCGCGCTAGCGCAGGGCTCCTGCATCCAATGACACCACAACAAGCTGCTGCTGCAAGCTATTCCATGAGCCACGTAGCGAGTGCTGCTGCTCTGGGAATGAACGAGTGTGCTGCTGTTAATTCCAATTCCAAGGAAGTAACAATGGGTGGTGCTAGGCAAGCCTTGACGCCTACATCAAATCAGTTAATCAGTCCAACTGCTGATGAATCAATTATCAAACCAATCAGTTCTAATAAGGTAAAGAACTACGACGATGGAACAATGGATATGGATCGAAATCACCTTGCCAAAAACAAGACACTCGAGCAACCATCATCCACATCCGACAGCGTTACCCAAGTCGAACCAGACAGCGCTTCGGCCAATCTCCAGGTGCGTCGACAACGCAACAAGGCCTTATGCAGCATAGGCATGGGACATAGGGATGTTAGTCACGACGATGGACTTGGCCAGTTTGGATCAACGTCAACGTCCAACCATATCAACGAATACGACTGTGCCACAGCGGATACAACAGACATTAAGGATGAGCCCGGCGACTTTATAGAGACCAATTGCCATTGGCGCAACTGCAGCGTCGAGTTCATCACCCAGGATGAACTTGTGAAACACATCAATAATGATCACATTCAAAGCAATAAGAAGGCCTTTGTCTGCCGCTGGGAGGATTGTTCACGTGGTGAAAAGCCTTTCAAGGCTCAGTATATGCTTGTTGTCCACATGCGCCGACATACCGGAGAAAAGCCTCACAAATGCACCGTAAGTGGCAATAATGCCTAAACATTGTATAGATATAGATATATATATGTATTTTTCCTTAGTTCGAAGGTTGCTATAAGGCATATTCACGCTTGGAAAACCTAAAAACGCACCTGCGCTCTCATACTGGGGAAAAACCATACACTTGTGAGTATCCCGGTTGCAGCAAGGCCTTCAGCAATGCCAGTGACCGTGCGAAACACCAGAACCGAACGCATAGCAATGAGGTATGTTAAATGCACAGTGGAAATCACGCTTTGATCGTTTCCTAATCCACTCAATCCATCCAATCCACAGAAACCGTATATATGTAAGGCACCCGGCTGCACAAAGCGTTATACAGATCCCAGTTCGCTGCGTAAGCACGTGAAGACAGTTCATGGCGCCGAGTTCTATGCAAATAAAAAACACAAAGGGTTACCCTTGCATGATGCTAACTCTGGTCTGGACAGGGAAAGGGATAGGGAAAGAAATAGGGAAACACATAGGGATAGAGACAACAGTTCCATGCATCAGCACCAACTGCAAGAACAGCATATCGACTCCAGTCCATGCAGCGACGATATGCACTCTGGAAAGGCAATAAGTGTTTCAAGCCCAAGCATCAAGTCCGAGTCGGATGCCAACTCACCTGGCCAAATGGCTGCGCACCCCTCTGATTGCATGTTGCACAGCTACAGGCAGGATGATCTGGGCAGTGCCAGTGTACCTACCCTGGACGAGGGTTGGCTCTACGACGATGATGTGGATGCGGCCGATCTACCTATTGTTCTGCGTGCTATGGTTAACATAGGAGGTAATGGTAATGCCGGATGTGTCGTCGGCGGTGCTGCAATGGCACGGCAGCGTTTCCGTAGTCGTCTTCAGACGAAAGTCATCAACTCAAGCAACTCAATGCTTTCGAACATACCAGAAAGCAATCGAGCTATTGGTATAAGCGAGCTAAATCAGCGCATTACTGACCTCAAAATGGAACCAGGAACAACGCCAACAACTCCGCAGCCAACAGTCTCAGGTCGACTTTCAGGGGGTAACTGCACCGGGCTTCAATTGACCGATTTCCAGCAGTCTCGGCGGTCATCTGCAGCCCAGCTACAGCAGGGCTACTCTCATCATTCAATAGGAGCAGCGTTGCGAGAAGCACAATTGCGTCGCGATAGCCAAAACTCTAATGCCAGCACATATTACTGCAGTATGCAGAGTCGCCGGAGCAGTCAATCCTCGCAGCTATCATCGATATCGACAATGCGAGCGGGTCCTATATATAATACAACATCTGGCTCGGCATCGTTATACGATCCAATATCCCCGGGTTGCTCCCGTCGATCCAGTCAAATGTCAAACGTAATCACCTCGAATGCTCAAGTCCCACCGATAGCGAACTGTAATGGAAACCAGGATGTCAATGCGTCTAACGCACTCTCAGGTACAGTGGCTGGAACGCAATACATTGGATCTTGCACTCGAAACAGCAACAATAGCTTGCCACCACCACCATCATCCCACTTGATTGCCTCACATTTACATCGTATCCAATCTAGCGATGCGGGCAGTTACTACCAGAACCAAAATCAAAAGTTGGCTCAAAGTGGCGGTCGGTACTCTATTCCAAGCGTTCTTCAGTCCCCTTTTCCCAACAATTACATATATGAATCAGAGAGCCCTATTCAATACATAGCCAATCATGCTAGACGCCAATCGGAGCCAATAATGGCACAACAGACCCTGGAACGGACGTCAACAGCGGCTTCTATTAATGCAACATTCCAGTACATGCGCAATTCTGTTTACAACAACAAAAATAATAGAACTAGCACTCAATCTGCCGCTGGTGTTACTGGTGCTACTAGTGCTACTAGTGCTAGTGGTGCAATTTCAACATCAGTTTCATGTTGCCCTTCAAACAACGCACAAAATAAAGAAACTCCAGCTGCAACTGCGACTACGACTACGACAACGGGTATGTCTATTTCACGTGAGCATCATCCAAATGAGAAGGTTAATTTGGATGAGGTCGAGGAGCTTATATTACCCGATGAGATGCTGCAGTATTTGAATTTGGTAAAAGAATCTGAGAAGACAACAACTAAAGACAGAACTACATCAGAGATCGATGGAAAAGTTCAATTGACAGCAAACCCAGCGTTTTTGTCATTAGTATCAGCAGTATCGAACGGGGGCACACCCATAACTGCACCCACAACTACACCCAATAGCCCAGCCTCCCACCGTACGCATCTAATGTCCCCCCAATCGGGGCATACCATGTCGGCGCTAGGTAGTCCATACTCCCAGCGGAATTATGAATCTGGCAGTGCCACCCACACTTATCATTATCAGCCTACAGTCTACTGCAATCCGAGAACTAATGATGACATCCACCCCTATGTTCCCGGCCCAGATCACGGCGTAGGTAAGGATCCAGCCCCATGCCCAGGACCAGCAACACCCAGCTTGGAGCCGCATCAACTGATGGCGCCGCAAAACGACATAATCGACTCGTCAATGACAAGTCTGCCCGAACTACCGACTGTTGCGACTTCGGAAGCGGATCGCAAGCTTAACAAAGGAAACGAGATACAATGCCGGGTCGTAAGCCAGTCCCAGTTGTCTCCGAGTGTGAATATAAATGGCCCACCGCAGATGACAAAACCGCCTGGTTGTAGTCAGAACCCAATTCAAAATCAAAATGAAAATCACAATGCAAGTCGTCTTACCCAATGTTTACCAAAACCTATTGAAGGCGAAGCGGGTACGCAAGGAATAGCAACGGATCCCAAGATATATTCAGAACAGACCAGTAACATGACATCAATGCATTCGGAGACGTACCAGCGTACCTTAGAGTATGTTCAAAGTTGCCAAAATTGGATGGAAACTAACAATAGTATTTCCATGGACAATATTCAAATGACTCCAGCTGTTAACAACAATCCAGTTTGGCCGGACGTAAGCAGTTCGACTCATCCGCATCCCAGCACAAATATGATAATCAATGATATGACAACTTCTTTAAGCTCGCTTTTGGAGGAAAATCGATACCTGCAGATGATGCAGTAGTAAACTAAACTTAACAAAAGAACTGTCCTCCGAACGAAGAGGTGGTAAACTATATTTTAGATAGTCATTTTACTATATTGGATGCTTAATTCACGTATATCTTTGTTCAAAACCAAATCATATTTGTATACCATATCCAGCCATATCAATCATCATAAATAAATCTATTTTGTACTTAGATTCAGTTAACCATATTAACTCGTGCTTTAGTATTGTTTTCCACCAATAATGTCTATTCGATCGCAAATTTTTTGTATTGTTAGCAGCTGTACTTACCTTATTAAAAAGAATTTGGAATTTTAGTTAGTATATAAATCATAAGCCATATACCAATACGCATTTATATTAACTTAAGCTAGCGATAATATATTTTATACTCTTGATACTTGTGTCTTCCTATTTTTGAATAAATCTTTTCGAACAGAAGTTAAACGTATTGCTCATGAAATGAATGTGAAAGTAATGAAAAAAATGACTATTATTTATTTAACATAAATTCTTATATAAAAATCCAAGATAATATTCTATATAAAACCCCCTTAACGAAGTTAAGTTCGTAACCCGAAGTTACGAAACACGCAGAAAGAAGAATATCCGACCCTATAAAGTGTATATATATTCCTGATCAGCGGCAATAGTTGAGTCAATACAGCCGATCCGGTGAATGCGTGGCTCTCAGGGACTATAAGACATAAAGTCACTATTTACTGGACGGAGGACTAATCGACCTTCTTGGTCCTCTAAAAAATAATGCTCAAACATGTGAAGTCGCGAATCAAAAGTTCGAAATATTCATCCGATTTCTGTCTTTATGTTATCACCGGATCAAATATTGCTGCATGTGTTCTTACAATAATTACTTAATTCGTAGTCGCTTGCAAGTTGCTTGAAATCCTAGGCAGTTCTTCAACTTTGTCAACACTAAAGGTGAAACATCCTAACTGACCCCTTCTGTTTCTTATAAAGACATCAA
Source organism: Hirtodrosophila trivittata (assembly GCA_035045065.1). Lineage (NCBI taxonomy): Eukaryota > Metazoa > Arthropoda > Insecta > Diptera > Drosophilidae > Hirtodrosophila > Hirtodrosophila trivittata. The sequence continues at coordinate 152,310 of JAWNNK010000645.1, forward strand.
AACAAATACTGATCAGACTGCAGCCGATCGTTTTGCAGCATTTTTCCAGTCTACGTATTCGTTTTCTAACTTTCTGTCTTATTGCCCTTAAACTTATACCTTACGAAAATTGAACTGCATTTTTATTTCTGTGATGCCAGCAAGTTCGTTACTCTACGAACTTAATTTAATCAAGCCAGTTTATTTATCAGTCCCAGATGAAGTACCAGGATGTTAACTTAGTTACTGTGCTGTTTCCCTATGTAAACCTTTTATTAAATGATTTGCATTCTCTGTCGCGGTGTTTCCAAACATGTTTCAAAGTTTGATTTTAAAAACTGGAGGGATATTTCAAAATTATATACGAGGCCCAAGGGGTTTCAGAAACTGATAACATCTCTGCAGCAACAGCTATTTTGTAATATCAATATGGTATTCTAAAATCGAGGTCTGCTATCACTAATTTACTTGATCTTTCCTGCCGTATTATGAAAGGTTATCAGAACAAAAAGCAGACTGTTGTTATTAACACAGATTGCAGCAAGGCTATTGACTCTGTTAACCACTATATTTTATTTTGCATACTAATAAACTGTCTCTAAACCCGTCTTTGTAACTAACTTTTGAATCTGTTTATTAACGATCTCCCGTCTATTTTCCAGCACTGTTAAGTACTAATGTACGCCGATGATGAGAAGATGTGCTTCACGTATACTGACAACAACTCTTTGTTCACTGTTCTCATTACTGCAAATAAACCTAGATCTAGTTTAATGCATCGTTGTTGTGTCTTTACTGTTTTAAGTGTAAGGGGCATATCATTTTAACGAAGTACATTTATTTACAGCCTTGACAGTATTTCCTTTGAAAAATATATTATATATATTGCATATTGCGCTTACAGACAATACGGCGACTCAAGCTCGAATCATCAGTCCTAGCGACTGATCTATCTATCTATCTCTCAAAAACTATTAGAACCCAAACTATTAACTTTTCACCCCGTAGTAACTACGACTACTAGCTTTACTAATTTAACTGATCTAATTGGGTTATTTTGGGTTTTTCGCAATGCTCGCAAAAAATGTTGAATTATTTAATACATTTATTTTGAACAGTCCAGACTTTAATTTTAAAATAAAAATTGGAAATATTCAATTCTTTATTATTCTAAGCTTCAGTTTAAATTTAATTAATTCTAATTGATTTAATGTACTTGGCATGCACCAATCATAGTTGGATGGTTTCTTGTCGGTGCATAAGCATTTACCATAGCTGCTATACACACAGCTGTTCTTGTGCCTGTCGGCACTTTGTGCACATATTTAATGATATCAAACCATTTTTTGTTAATCAAGCGAAGAAGTTAAAATACTTTAAAAAAGAAAAACCTGAGTTCAACCAGACTATTGAAACCGTCTGTTATGACGGGGATAAAGCTGGGACGGCCACACTGATTGTTCTCCTCCACTGTTAATACCAAGCGATATGCAAAAATATTGTTAGCATATCGAAAAAAAACCCGTTCGCCTAAAAATGGGATAGATATGCAGAACAACAGCAAAGTTCATATATATATACTTTTTTATATTAAATAATATAAATATTAGATGTATCACAAAATTAAATAATTAACTGTTTCTGTTAAATAATGTGAGTACTATCGCAAAATGCGATGTCTACCAATCGATGTCTGTAAAACACCAGTTGCATTACTAACCGATAAGATAAAAGAATATTCACCTCATTTATTTTTTTATAATATTATTTTCAGAGGACCTTATTATTAATTTCATAAAAAGGTTATAAATTCATTTTATTGATGAAAAAGTGACTCTTACTTGATTACTCTTCTTTCGACATTTATAAAATATTCATAGTTAAATCTTTTTTATTTCAAACGTTAAGTTATTATACAACTTTTATTATAAAAAAGTTCGTTTTAATTTGGAACAAATTAAATGTCACTAATTAATAAATGTATTTTGAAATATGTGAATAAATAAAAAAAAATTGTGGAAAGAAGAACATATCGATTCTAATGAGAGTAATAGTAAACTTTTATGTAATAATAAAAATGAACAATGATATTTTTCCATAGGCAAATCATTCTATTATTGCTAATTTCTTAATAAAAATTATATATAGAAATTAAAAAAAAATCGAACGAAAAGAAATTATGAATACCCTGCATGTGTTGCAATATTTATACTTATCAACAACTGTGACCGATACATGAAATCATCGTTGTTATCGATAGAATTAACAATAGTTGACAGCTCTAATATGAATGTATACAGTTTTTTTCACTAATCTTTTATGTGCGCGTGTGTATACAGTAAATGTAGAAATTTTATGTTGAACAACATATAATTATGTGGCTTAACTCGCAAAGTAATTCAGTAATATCTGTAGTATCGAAATGTGATAATAAGCATTGGTAAAGCTGGCTTTACGTTAAAACAGCTTAGCTCTTCTTGCACCTCCACCACCACTCCTTATGAAAAGGAAAACACCATTTTGAATTTGCAATACAGCAAAGAATATTGACTACAGGATTTATAAAGGATGTTGGCCAAATTCGTCGTTTTGTATGCTCTTTTTATATTGCGAATACATAGCGTTCGCTGTGCAAAAGCTGAGCACAGTCACACGCGCCAGCCCTTAGAACTGGACAGTGAGGCATCGGGTAGGCCTTCGAAGTCAACCTCTTACCAATCTAGTGATATTGTCGCACAATTTACCTTGCCTCCCATTGTGAGCGCATCTGCATTTGGAAATGGAGTTGGGATTGGAGGAGCCACTTTAAGTTCAACGGTGGCAACCTTTTCAAATCGTACAAATGCCGCAGCAGGTGCGTCTGGAGTTGGATACTCAAGTGCACAGTCTAAAAACTATTTTACGCACCTTACCTTTGATTATACACATGACGTGCTGTATGCTGGTGCTACGAATAAGATACTCAAGCTTAATGCAAATTTACGCGTTTTATCCGAGGCAATAACTGGCCCCAAACATGATGCACCGCAATGTCATGCAGGTGGTTGTCCGGAGGATGTGGAAACAGGGTTGGTGAACAACTTTAACAAGATATTAGTGGTAAGCTATGCCAATAATGACGGCATACTTATCTCATGTGGTAGCATACGACAAGGTAAGAATTGTTCCTCGTTCCTTTTCTTGTTGACCATTATATCCATTTCTTTAAATTTTTATATTCTTTTAAGTTTTCGCTCTTTAGATCTATCTATATGTTTATATATGTTTGTTATATTTTGTATTCGGAACAGGTGCTTGTGAGATTTACAATCTTCTGCGATTCCCAGCCGCTCCACAGTTTGTTGCCGTCCCATTGGCGGCAAATGATGAATTCGCATCGACTTATGCATTTGTAGGTCCGGCACGTTACTTATGGAAGGAGGAAGATATCCTTTATGTGGGTACGACATTTACAAACGTGGGCGATTATCGGCATGACGTGCCCGCTATTTCGTCTCGGCGCCTAGATGATTTAAATTATGCTGAGTTTTCAATACAGCAGTCAATTATAAACATAGATGTAAAATATCGTGATCACTTTTTGGTCGATTATGTCTACGGATTCAATTCATCAGAGTACGCATATTTTGTGCTTGTACAAAAGAAATCCCACTTAGCCGAAGAAGCTGGTTATGTCACGCGCTTGGCGCGCATTTGCATTACGGATCCCAATTATGACAGCTACACCGAAATAACTATACAATGCACAGCCACAGACGATCACATCGATTACAATATATTGCGAGATGCTAAGATCACTCACGCTAGTCAAAAGCTTGCCCATCAAATGGGTATTAAGAGGGATGATCATGTATTGGTTACAGTTTTCTCGCCATCAAAAGAGATTAGCGATCAGCCAGAAAATAGATCGGCAATGTGCATCTATAGTTTGAAGGACATTGAAGACGTCTTTATTGAGAATATACACATGTGTTTCAATGGCACAATTAAGGATCGTAATCTCGGTTATATATCTGGGACAATAAATGATGGCAGATGCCCGATTGTCGGCTCTTTGGGCAACATTTATAACTTCTGCAGTGTCGGACTGAAAATTAGCGGCGTTGCCCCCATCTCTGCACATGCCCTATTCCATTTTGACAATGTGTCAGTCACTTCGGTAACTGCGACAACGACGACTGATCAGCAACATTCACTTGCATTTCTGGGTACAGAAGCTGGAACCATTAAGAAGGTGCTGCTATCCGGACAAATACCTGGCGAATATGAAGAAATTGTAGTTGATGCTGGAAACCGCATTCTACCCAATACAATGATGTCACCTAAAAAGGATTTTCTCTATGTGTTGTCGTTGCGGAAAATAACAAAATTACGAATCGAGCACTGTTCCGTTTATACAAATTGCTCAGCGTGTCTGGAGTCACGGGATCCCTTCTGTGGTTGGTGCTCTTTAGAGAAACGATGCACAGTGCGCTCTACCTGTCAGAGGGATACATCAGCGTCGCGATGGCTTTCACTGGGTAGTGGTCAGTGCATTGATTTCGAGTCAATAGTTCCCGATAAAATTCCCATCACAGAGCTAACACAGGTGCAATTAATTATACGCACTCTGCCAGAACCATTCAATGCCAAATACCGCTGTGTTTTCGGCAACTCGACGCCGATTGATGCCGAAATACTGGATCATGGTCTGGCTTGTACCACACCGCCAATTGATCAGAGGCCGATAATTGCCAGCAACATGGACCACGTTCTGGTGCCGTTATCAGTTCGTAGCTCGGAGACAAATAAGGATTTTGTGTCGCGATCATTTGCCTTTTTCGATTGCTCCCATCACATCAATTGTCAATCTTGTGTGCGAAGCTCTTGGGGATGCAATTGGTGCATTTTCGACAACAAATGCGTTCATAAATCGGAGCAATGCCGTAACATGGAAAACACGATTAGTTCAGAGAACCAGTGTCCACATCTGAAGCACAACCGCAAGCCCATCCTTCTGCCGGTTCGGGTTCCCAAAGAGATTCGCTTAGAGATTGAGAACTTGCCAAAACCAAAAAGCGCTCATGCCGGCTATCTCTGTACCATTCAAATTGAAGCAGCTCAGATGCTCTTGCCAGCTCATATCGAATCCAACAGAATAGTCGTTTGCGAAAAGACACCATACTTCTATGAGACAAACACTCACGAGTACGAAGCGAAGGTAGACATCACATGGAACCGTCAGCATTATATAGACACCGCCACGGTCATCTTGTATAAATGCGATGTACTTGGCTCACATCGCGAGCATGCAGATTGCAGTCTGTGCGTTACACGTGATCCTAAATACCAATGCGCATGGTGTGGGAGCTCATGTGTATATAATGAGACGTGTGGATCAATTACTTCTGGCTTTGACACTAGGTCTGGTTCAATTGGTACATCTCTTGCTAACATAAATCATAATAATGCTTTGCTGCAAAACGAGTGTCCACGTCCAAGAATAGACATCATTAAACCCTTGTCTGGGCCTGTAGAAGGAGGCACTTTAGTGACGATCGAGGGAAGTAATTTGGGTATACGCGAGGAAGATGTACGTGGGAAAATATCAATTGGATCAGTGCCATGCGAATTGGTCAACTATCAGATATCTGTTAAGATTGAGTGTCGAACTGGTGCTGCTCTGCATGAGATGTCGGCGCCCATTAAGGTGGCCAATGATGCTGGCTACACGGAGTCCAGTGTACAATTTCATTTTAAGGATGTTCAGTTGACTGGTTTATATCCAACCGTTGGCCCCAAGTCAGGAGGCACACAGTTATCTTTATTGGGCAAGTACCTGAACATTGGGTCAAGCATTCGCGCCTTCCTCGATGAATATGAATGCCACATAAATGTTACACAAGCCTCATCATCCCGTGTGTCATGTACAACCTCCGAGGCAACACAGCCGGAACCAATACGATCTCTACGCCTGATTGTGGATGGTGCTAACCGAACATTCACCTGTCATTATCCGCTCCTAGAATCAGGGCAGCATCAGCTGATAGGTTCATCGCGTCTCAATTATGGATCATATTATAATATGCCGCCTCCACCAATGCCATGTTCTATATTTAACTACACCCAGGATCCGCGCATTATGCAAATAAAACCACTGCGGAGTTTTGCAAGTGGCGGTCGTATACTAACTGTGCATGGCATGTACTTAGACTCAATACAAAATCCAGAGCTGGAGGTTTTCTTCGATAACGAGCGCGTTAACAAGACATCTTGCACGGTCATAAATTCTAGCCAAATGGAGTGCCCATCTCCGCCTGTCAATTTCAAATTTCAATTGTTAAAGAATGTAATCGGCGGTGTGATGTCATCGAATCCAATAGAGAAATCGGAACAAAAGCGAAAACGTAATGCTCTCTACAACGATAATTTTAACATTTACTCTACGGGCTCCACAGCCTCAAGCTACTTTGCTGGAAATAACATGGATGTGGCTGCTTTTGTAAAGGTGCACGAGACGCAACTGAACCTACAACTTAGTTTTGTTATGGACAACGTACAGCTGGTGCGGGATCTGAATAAATACTTTCACGATATTCGGAGCACAATAGTGTACTTAACCGATCCCAAATACCTGCCATTTCCCAACGATGGCGTTAAGCTTTATAAGGGCGATACACTGGTTATCGAAGGAGAGCTGCTCAATTTAGCAGCGGATGAGTACGATGTTAATGTAACTATAGGCACCTCGCAGTGCAACATAACAAGCCTGGCTCTCACCCAACTTTTATGCATACCACCGGAACGGCAACCACCATCAACTGACGAAAATGGTGTAGATCAAGCAGCCGACTTGCCGTTGGTGGTTGTCAAGGTGGGACGTAATTTACGGTTTGTTATTGGCCATCTAAAATACGACCTGAACAAACCGTATACGTTCTCCCATGCCATGCTAGGTATTATATTAACTGTGGTGGCTTTGATTATCATATTAGTGATTGTATTGATCATGTTCAGAAGAAAGTCCACCCAAGCGGAGCGGGAGTACAAACGTATTCAAATACAAATGATAACGCTGGAAAGCAATGTGCGCTCCGAGTGCAAGCAAGCTTTTGCCGAACTGCAAACAGATATGACTGATCTAACGGCTGACCTTGAGAGCAGTGGTATACCAACTCTTGATCATGTCAACTATATAATGAAGGTCTTCTTTCCCGGTGTCTCGGATCATCCAATACTCAATTCCCCAAAAATGCGAGGCAATAACCACCACACAAACTACGATACGGCCATGATGCAATTCGAACAACTAATCAGTAACAAATACTTTTTGTTAACATTCATCGACACCTTGGAGGCTCAAAGGTCGTCGTTCTCCATTCGAGATCGGGTTAATGTCGCGTCGCTTCTAATGGTGGTGCTGATGAACAAAATGGAATATGCCACAGAAATACTAAAATCGCTCTTGTTACGCCTTGTCGACAAGTCACTGGCCAGCAAGCATCCGCAGTTGATGCTTCGTCGCACCGAAAGTGTCGTAGAGAAGATGCTCACCAACTATCTAGCGATATGCATGTACGACTACCTGAAAGAGTATGCGGGCTCTAGTCTATTTCTATTATTTAAGGCCATCAAGCATCAGGTTGAGAAGGGTCTTGTAGACGCTATAACGAATGATGCGCGATATTCACTGTCGGAGGAGCGCTTGTTGCACGAACAAGTCACACATTCCGTTGTAATTTTGCACATACTCCAGGATGACCTGGATGAGAAAGTGCAGTGTCGCGTTAATGACTGGGACACCATATCTCAGGTCAAACTCAAGATCCTTGATGCCATATTCAAAAATACACCATTTTCAATGCGGCCATCAGTTCACGAAGTCGATTTGGAATGGCGTCACGGCCGCGGTGGTCATTTAACGCTGCAGGATGAGGATCTCACAACAAAAACTATTAACGGCTGGAAACGTCTAAATACATTATCACATTATGGTGTTAAAGAATCCGCCGTTATGTCGCTTATCGCGAGACAGAACGATGGCTATAACATGCCTTATGGAAAGCAACAAGCCCCATATCACAACTGTAAGTAATCCTTGAAACCCACTATTATTATATCCAATTCATTATGTTCCCTATTTTACAGTTTACTATATCAACAATTCTCAAAGCCATATTATAATAAACAACGACATTGAATCTGGGCTTCAGCAGCCCAGAATTTATCATTTGGTCAAGCCAATAATACCAGACCACTATATGAATATCAAAAATTCAGCCATGTCCGGAGTAATAGCCCCACCACAGGGGGCTCATTGCATTGGCATTGGAACTGGAAACGAGCGGGTCAACAAGACCATACCGGAAGTGTATTTAACGCGGTTACTTGCCACAAAGGGCACAATTCAAAAGTTTGTCGATGATTTCTTTTCTATTATACTTACGGTTAACGAAGAGCTTCCACCGGCTGTTAAATGGCTATTTGATCTACTTGATGAGGCGGCCCGACGTCACGACATCGCTGACACTGACATTGTCCACGCATGGAAGTCAAATAGTTTACCGTTACGTTTCTGGGTAAATTTCATAAAAAATCCGGACTTCATATTTGACGTAAATAAAACGTATTCTGTGGACTCCTGCCTGAGCGTAATTGCACAGACTTTCATGGACGCTTGTTCAACAACGGAGCACCGTTTGGGCAAGGACTCTCCATCCAATAAGCTTCTTTTTGCAAAGGTAAGAATGGCGTTGATAAAAAGAATGTCTATTATTATTTCCAAATGCTTTGAAAATAATTTAAAGCTGTATTGGCTGGGTTTTATACACAACAGACAAACGCCTTTAAAACATAGATACAAAGTTTTAATTCATTCGTATTCTAATTTTCCGCTCAGGACATTCCAAATTATCGAATGATGGTTAAGGAGTTTTACCGTGACGTGGCAAGGCTACCCCAAATTAGCGATCAGGAAATGAGCACAGCTATGCAGCAATTATCAGTGCAACAGAATGAAGAATTTGACACAATTTCTGCCTTAAAGGAACTGTACATTTACGTGACAAAGTACAGAGAACAGGTTTGCATTCAATGTCGAAATAAGATCCTAAGAACCTGTCCTTTAACCCCTCTTTGTTCGATCGAATTATTTTTAGATAATGGATGCACTAGAATTGGACCATAACTGTAAAAAGATGCATCTCGCCCGGAAGCTAGAAAACGTTGCTTGTACACTTGACGGTGAGGACACATCAAACTGCTGACATGAAAATGTGCTCCAATCTTCAATCGACATTTCCGCTGCAGACCTACCCCTTCCCTTTCATCTTCATCCCCATTCGACTTGTTCTTGGTGCAAAATACGTTCAAACATAGCTTTTTCCGAATCGCTTCAAAAGTCTTCTACATTTTGTTGTAAGTCGACTGCTACTTAATTTTCTGGTCGTTTCTCAAGTTGCAGCTTGATTTGTCTGATAACTGGAACTAATACCCAATTGGCTAAAATTTGATATTCTAAACATGGTTGCCGGTGGTTTACATGTTTGGCTTAGATTTGTTCTATTTTTGGTTATATAACTGGGGGTTTTTTTTTCTATAGTATTTGTAAAATATCAAAAAAATAATTTTTTATATATATATTCTGTACATATTGATTCCACTTACAGTTCATCCTGTTTTGGATTAACATTAAACTCTATTGTATTTGTAGATTTTTCCCAAAGTATATCTAAAATTAATTGCATTGCCTTGCTCTATAAAATAACTATATATTGACCTAGTACATTAATATTGTTTCAAAAGTTGTTAAACAGTATGTGAACTTATGAATTGAACGTATTCTGCCCATAACATAACAAGAAAATTCAGATGAATTTGAAAAATATTTTTTTTAAATTTTTTTTTACTGCTGTTGGACAACCCAGTAAACAATTCCGCACGTTCATTTAAACTTGTTTTATCAGCACAGATTAACAATTTAGTAATGAATATGCCCTTTATATAGGAATTCATGTAGATAAAGAGATAGATTTTGGGTTGAAAAGGAATTTGAAGGACATGGACATTCAGACAAATGAAAAGTCCATGATCCAAAGTAAACATTTTTTTATAGGTAAGTAAGATCTAACTGAGATGAGTCAGTATTAGGCGTACTGTGTATACATATATACATATACATATAGATCTTACAATACTATACTATACATATATATATAAATATTATGACTGAATTGTACAGAAAACTCTCGAAAAACATTTATAAGTCTGCTAGGTATTGCGAATATGTGTTACAGGCAAAATTCTTTGCATTTATATTTATATTATATTATACTTGGTAGCACGTTAATATTAAAAGTATTAAAACTACGCATTTAAATGATGCATTTATCGAATATATTGATAGGGATTTCAAAATTTCATAATTCACAGTTCAATAGACTATTCTTGAGAAGTACGAAGTATGTGAATACCGAGTAATCGAAATTTGATTCCGGAACTCTACTTAAGTACTTACAATACGAATAGTTTTAACTTGAACACGATTACAATAATATATACACTCGGTGTCCGCATCCTTATTCCATAACAACCATTTCTACCGCCGCCTTTTTCCGATAGTTTTTTATTCTTTGCTCGAATATAGCAAAAACATGCAGAGTTTTAGGTATATTTGTAATTGTTAGATCTTAAGTTGAAATTTAATTCAATGGAGTCGTCCCGCATTGTACTAACTTCTTTTTCATTCGACTTAAATAATTGAGTCGTATTTTAGGGCATGTGATATTTTATAATTACATTTTATATTGGTTAATCACTTTCATACAGTTAATATAAGTGCAAAACCTTTTATGCGTTGATTGCATTTTGTTTTCTGGGTCTAATCCAGTTCTTTCTTTCCTACTCTTTGGTTTACTTTATTTTACGTTCTTATAATTTAGAATGTATTTTACTGCCATCCTGCAATTCATCTTATGCTACTTTAAGTGTTCATAACATTGCAGACTTGTTTTGTTGTTTTTTTAATTTCGGTGTCTAAGTTGTGGCGATTATATTGTATTTAACTTTGTTGCTAGTGGATGCGCTTGGACCAATTATGAAAACTTATGAAATCGGTCCTTCTGTAATAAAGAGTATTTAACGCTCTCCACATTATCGCAATATATTGGATATAATACATAAAAGCTCTAACGACTCAGAGCCGACTTAAAATTATTATTTGTAATCACAAGCTGCCGGTGGAAAATGTATTCAACATATTTTTTAATAACACGTCGTATGTTTGCCATACATGTGCCCTCTACTGTATGTAAATAAAACAAACAGATTAATGCATTTGAATAATTAATACGTAAGCAACTAGCTCTTAAGTTTAATGTAGACATAGTTAATAATACCTTCATCTATGGGTACATACGATACACCTAAAAATACATATAAAAATACTTTATAACAGATACTTATAAGATCTTCAATTTAATGTATAATTATGTAATAGCAATTTTGCCTATGAAATTAAATAAATGAAACATATTTTAGCTAATACACTTGTCGAAATGAATACAAATAAAACATATCTAGGCTATGAAAATAAACATATCCTTCATACAGATGAAAGATATAGATACTGTTAGCACGTTAACCGAGCCGCAGCGTGCGTTTAGGCAGGCACTTTAAGCCTAACAATGATAGACGCAATTGGTAGTTGTTTGTGGCATTGCTACCACTTACAATGCGCTGAAATGATTTCACTATTTTATGAGTTATACGCAATAAGCAATGTTTGTTATGCCGCACCTCCAGCACAGGTAAATGAAAAATCAATTAATTGAAGTTTACTTATTGATTGGTTTGTTTTGTAACAGGTGTCTCTACGCTAAGGATGAGAGTAACAACTGCAATCGTTTAAGCCAGGATGTTCTTGAGAACATATTGCTGGTAAAATTAAGTCCCAGCTTTTTGGACACAGCCATTTTTACATAGACACTTTTTATTTTTAATTGTCACAGAATTCAAAAAAGTCATAGATGCCCAGAACTAGATGTAAAATCAAACGCATCAAACAACGCACAATTTATCGCGACGGCGACTGCGACTGCGACTATCGACGACTTTCGACAGCAGATCGCTTGCTGCAGCTTCGACTTACGCGCATTGTCGAAAGCAACAACACAGCAAAAAGTAAAAAACGAAAAATGGCGACAGCTGCTACTGTTTGATTTTTGTCGCTGTTTGATTTGTTCTGCTGCTTTGACTGCGACTTCTGTTATTTTGAGAAGCAGAAGCAAAAGCACATGAAATAAAACCTACTGCAGTTTTTTAAACACGGCTGAAATCTATTTATTTTGTTAATATTCATTATTACATTTACTCATATTCATAGACTTACATTCGTGCTCTGCACACGCTTGTTTTGTCTCTTACAATAAATTGTATGCTTCTGTTCGCTTGCATACGTCTTTCGAAACTGCGCAGCAAAGAAGAACAAATTGGCAGCTGCGGTCGAACGTCGCCCGCACACAGCGTTCACGTTCAATTCTAACGGTGTGTTTCCAGTGCAAAGAGTAAACACCGATTAAAACGTGTGAGACCCAATGCGAAAACACCCAATGAGAAATTTACTTAACATATTCTAGCTTCGCCACGCAACAGATACATACAATTATAGGTTAAATTCCAAATTTCCTACTTCAAAACATCGGCGCGTAATGGTATTCCGCGCAGTAATAACAAGTTCTGAGCTTTACCTTTAGCTAAAGGTTTATTGCTAAAGTATAATAGTTTTTAAATAAAATTATATTTGGCGACATTGTGGTTTAATAATCTCGAACACACACGTCAAGCAGGTTATCCAAAATGTCCTCGCCCCGGCTTATCTCACTGCCATGAAGATAATTGTAGGTCTCTTCGACGCCGTCCAAATATGGACGAAAATTTAGGTAATCGCAATTGATAGTTAAGCTGCTTGGGATCTCCGGGCTTGGAGTGGGGATGACAGGAGCTATCAGTGCTGCAATGTTCGTATTCTTGAGCTCATCGACTTTGGTTGCTGTAGATGACAGAACTTTGGACATGTGCGACGATATGATAATATTCTCACTGGGTGTTGGTATCTCATCTTCTGCATAAATCTATAAAAATAATAGTTTAATAAACAATGCAATTAAAATTGTGTTTAAGTTGGAACAAACCATATTGGAACAAGCAAATTTGTTGTTGATTATGCTATTTAGACGGGCGGAGTCATCTATGATACCCGTGGTACTTATAATAATGGTACCAAGCTCGTATTGCTGCTGTAGATGAAATCCTTCACTATTGTTCATGGTCATCGCAAACTCATCTTGGCACAGGAACGTGCTGTCATGAGGGCTGAGAGTAGTGGGTAGTGATTGATCAAAGCCCACTGATGCTGTTAGATTTAGAGACTGTTCACCCGAATCCAATTGTTCAACATCCACCTCCGCCATGCTATTTGAGACATCATCCAGCTGAGAGTGTCTTCGATAGCTGATGTGAAAGGGCTTTTCACTTTGATCAGGCAAGCAACACATGCTTGGAATCCGTTCTGGGTTACAGTAACTACTTTCTTCATTTTTCGTAGTGGCGTCACAACGTTGATACGTTGACAGTAGACAATGACTGTTATCCTTTTTTACATTTTTACTAAAGTTAGTCTGCGTGCTTTTGCGATTACGAATACGTTTCCTATCACATTTCTTTGGATCTACACCCAATTCCCAATAGCCTCCTTTGCCTTTCTCCTCGCGTTTTCGGTTGCGAAAGCAGTGATGCAGTGACAGGTTATGCCTTATGGAATTCTGAAAAGATAACAAAATGTCATTACAAGCGCCTATAAGAGTTCTGCTAAGACCAGGTGCATAGGAACATTAAAGGAAGGTAATAGTCCCACCAAAATCTTTCTAATTACTAGTATTTCAGATCCCTAAAGACTTACATTCCATTTTTTACGCACTCGAAAGAACGCAAACTTTGATTCAATCCATGCACAAATTTGCTGCAATGTGACTCGTCCGTTTTCTAACATTGCCATCCCGATTATATGGGAATAGTTGAATGGGGGCTTCTCCGTAACATCCGTTTTATATTTGAGCGCTGACTTTTCATATTCTGCCAGATCACTGAAATACAAAATATTTCTTTTTTATTTTTCATTTGATTTCTCTTAGTATCCATTCATCTAAATTTTAAGACTATTGTATCCCCAGCCATGACTTAACTGATTCAACACTATCTCCTTTAACGAATGCGAGTTCTGTCAAGAACGAGACATCCGTCCAGAATTGGAATTATAATTATTTTCTTCAAATTGGCAAATCGGAATATTTTGCTATTGACAAGTCTATGCGTACCGTTTCTAGACCCACTAAATTTTAGCGTACTTAAATTTAATTAAAGCTCCACATAAATAAACATGGATATTCCTCTGATCTAATTCCTAAACTTTACTCTCTAGCTATCGGATGTAATCCTAATCCTTATTTTTGAAAACTTAATATTATAATTGTAAATATTATAAGTTGACCGAAATTTCTCACCGTTTAATTTTATTGATGAAAATATCGTAACGTTCAGCTGGACTTGGTCGCTTGGAAGGTGCGGTCACTGGTATACTAGTTTTCCGGGGGTCAGAAAGTGCGACAAAGTTCCGGGTAACATATTTGTTTGTATTTATCTTTGAAGTACCACAATCTAATAATTTTTTTTCTTTTTTCTGGCTCGGTTCGGCGGATGCGGATATGAATCCGGTTTGTGTATTCACATCGTCCTCACAGTTCCCATCAATTGTTTTCGGCCAAGTTAGGTTCTGGTTGCGCAGTAGCCAATTTAAATTGGTCAGCTCACGTTCCTCGTCAGATTCATCGACTTCTGGAGCTCCTCCAATTATGTTGCGGAACGGTGTCATTTGATTCGCGTCGTTTCTCTGCAACTTATCTCTTGATGTGATCATCTTATTCACTCTTCTCAGGGTTGTGCTCGTTACCTACATACAATATTGAGTTTTTAAGAATTAATATATTAGCATATGCTCTGCCATGTTTTATTTTTTGATTAATACCCAAATGAAAAGTCACAAATCAATCTATCGATACCTATAAGTTTAGCAGCGAAATTTTCGCGCTCTTTGCGATTTTAATATTCATTAAATTCTGTGCTCGTAACTTTTTATTTCAACTTTTTTCCCAACGCCCAACGTCTGTGCTGTTTGTTTTTGTTTTTGTTTTTAAATTCGTCTTCAGTGCATCTCCTAACGCGACTTCTGTGTGTTGTTGTTCTCGTTCTAAAGTTCTACCGTTGTTGTTTTACCCTTTTCATTTCGCTTTCGCTTTCGCGCTTTGCGTTTCATTTTCTCCCAACTTGTATTTTGTTTACCACCTTTATTTGAGTGAATATTACTTTCTTCTGTTTTATACTAATATTCGTCTACCACTAATACTTTTACAATACCTCCTGCTGTCTGAAGACCTGCTCACTCAAAGCGTCTGAGCCTGCTCAACCACAATTTATCTTTTGCTGGTTGTGCGATAATATGATACTCTCTGAGTGCATCATCGGTTAATCTGGGCGCGACTGTGACAAAATTAATATTAATAGAGATGATTTTATATGTTATGTACAAAAATTAAAATTGTCAAGTGTATTTGAATTGCTTAAAACTTAAACGCTGTCTAATAGGAATGAAAATTATAATCATTTGGGATTGCGTCAATTTTGCAGCTTAAAGTTTAAAAAATGGTAGTTGTGGAGAAAAGTAAATTTAGGTGCAATTGATAAAATAACACCCGGAACCAGCAGCTGTGAGGATTGCGAATAGCATCAGTTAGATTTCTAAAGATTATAACTCTAGAATTCCGCATCAAGTGTAAATACGTTGTCCAAACGATTTGATGTTACACCCATTCGTTGATATTCACCTACTTTCTTCTCAAAAAAGTTTGTTTTTCCGTCCAATGAAATCATTTCCATGAAAGTAAATAGATTTTTGGTGTTGTAAAACTTGCCAGCAGACCATCTGTTACAAACTCAATATAAACACAGTTCCGCTACGGTGTAACCAAAAGGCGGCATTCGATGGGCGTGTTCATCTGGTTATGCTATGCAGGCCGCTTTCAGCCAGATCTATAATATGGTACGCACTCAGTTCATTAAACTGAGCAAAACAACAAAACGACTGTTATTGATATTGATTTGCTTAGTCAATTAAAATTTGAGTCGTGTCTATTCCTTCTTCCTCGTCCCCCACCCTTAATTCTTCTCCCAACATATAATTAGATGTTTCTTCTATTCCATTTTGTCTCCTTCTCCCAGTAATTTTCCCAACTCCTCTCCGCTTACGCTAGTTGCGGCACCCACAGCTCCATTAGCTGAACCATTCCCATCTACTGGTGAAGTGGCAAAAGCCACTTGACGTAAAAACAGGCACCTCCCTATCCCGGACCCTTCCCCAGTAGTTAGTCCCCCTACTACACTCCCTACTCTATCCGTCATTGCTCCTCGTAGACAAGTATTTGTGTCTAGACTTGTGAGTCGATAGTAAGATATATAGCTAGTAGATCTTCTGCTATGTATCTGTGACCAAATTTACCTCCTCTGTTCCTAGAGAAATCTCTTCTTTTAAAATTAATGTTTCTTCTGATTTCTTTAATACTATCTGCGACTCAAATTTCTGGCCTCCTCACATGATTGTTCATGAGTTTAGGCCAAAAAAACGAGCACAGCCTTCCCAGTAGTTCTTCCTACTAATATGCCTGCAACTAATGTCTCAAAAGCTAGGCTAAAACTCCAACAACTATATCTGAATAGTATTTCATTTGATTTCATTTCTGAAACATGGCTAAGCCTTACCATATCCGATTGTGAAGTTTTGTCAAACAACTTTCAATATTTAGATGCGACCGGTCAGAATTGGTAGCGTTGCAGTCTTCCTCTGATGTCGAAATAGTAGAAGTAACTCTTCCATCATCAGCTCATTTTATCATCAGTTCCTATACTCCTCCTACTTCTGATTTACAACTTTACATGCAACACATAGGTTGCATTAACGAACTATTTTCTCTAGCGCGTGACAATGACAAATTTATTGTGCTGGGTGACTTTAACTTGCCAAAACTTGGTCATTTTTCAGCAGCGCGACTTATCTTAATCCCTCTTCTCAACATGACTTTTTAGATGGTTTATTTCCTCTTTATCAATTAAGTACAATTCATAACAACCTACATAGATTCTTAGATCCTGTTTTTATAAATCACTATTCTTATGCTTCCATCACCAGGTCAAATCTTTTATCTCTGCCTGAAGATCCGTATCACCCTACTATTCAAATCTCTCTCTATATATCTAACCAATTTACCTTATCTTCACCTATTCCTACTCAGCAGTGTTGCCAGGTACTGAGCGTCTGTATAAGCTAGATTCTATGGAAGAAAAGCTAAAATAAGCTATTGAGCTCATTGCTGATATATGTTTTTGAACGCCGCATGCTGTTTAATATCGAAGATATTTGCTGATATTGCGGATTTATAATAATCTGGCAACACTGCTACTGAGCAACACCGTTGTTTTCGCAAAGGGAACTTCACTTTGCTTATCAACTGGTCCTTGCAACTGATTGGTCCTTTCTTGACAACACAGTTGACATCGATATTGCTCTAAGGTCTTTCTACGATACACTTAACTCTCTATATGATATCTGTATTCCTTACTCTTATCGTAAATTCAGTTCTTCTAAGCCATCTTAGTTTACTGCCAGACTCTGAATATTGAAAAACATTAAACATTCTATCGCTAAATCTAACTTCTTTCTGCGTAACTCTCAATGGTACACAGATTATATCGCCCGATGTAAGAATCAATTTTCAAGTAATCCAAAACTTTTCTACTCCTTCGTTAAATCGAAGCGTAAATCTACACGCCTCCCATTTTCTTTCTTTCTTGGTAATGAAAACAGCGACTCAGCTGCCACTGATATGTTTGTTTTTTTCAATCCACGTATACATCTACTCCTGATTCTTATATTGTCTATCCTTATAGTTTAACTTCATCCAACTCTATTTTCGCTCCCATAGTATGTGAGATTTCTCTACTCTCTGCTATAAATCTTGTCAGATTTTCTTACTCAACAGGGGCGGGTCAAATCCCAAGTTGTGTCTTAAAAGAGTGTAGCACGTCTCTTAAACTTTTTAATCTATCACTTACCACTGGAATCTTTCCTTCTCTTTGGATAGACTCATATATCATACCTGTCCATAAAAAAGGTGGTAAATCAGATATTTCTAATTAAAGAGGTATTGCAAAGTTGGCTTCTATTCCAACTTGGAAACTTTGGTGCTCAACCAACCATCGTCCTCTAAACTGCTCTAAGTGCGTGCTTATGACTTTTAGCCGTCTAAAGTACATATACCATTGGTAACCTTCTTTAGAACGTATATTTATCATCAAAGACTTAAGTGTCCTTTTTTATTCTAAGCCCAATTTTAACTCACATATTGCATCTATTGTTAATGTTGCCAAAGGCGTTGAAGGGTTTAGTAAGCGTTGGTCGAAGCAATTTAACGATCCTTTCACCACGAAATTACTTTACGTATCACCAGTACGGCCTATTCTCGAGTACTGGTTATGCTTATGGTCCCTTCCATACAAAATCAATGCAAACCCGCATAGAGTCAATCCAGAAGCAATTCCTTGCCTTTGCCCTTCGTGGTTTCAATTGGGATCCTAATCTTCGTTTGCCACCCTATTCAAGTAGACTTCTACGACTAAATCTTCCCTCTTTTTAATAACCGTAGAACAACTTTAGCTGTTTTATTTATTCTAAAATTAATAAACAACATAGCAACATAGATTGTTCTACACTTTTAGGTGGCCTAAATTTTTCTATTCCTTACAGACCTACTAGAAACTATCTTCCTCTATATCTTCCGGTATCCGTCTCTGATTATGCCCTGCACAATCCTTTTCGCATTTTATGTTTTCTTTATTACTCTCATTTCCATGTTTTTTCTTCTGAACATTCTCTTCGTTTAATCTCTTCGTTTTATCACCTTCACTCATACCTTTTGCATATACTAACACTAATACTTATTGTTCTGATTGGGTTTTTCTGGGTTTTCCCAATCCTTGGAACAATTCAAAAAATCATTTTTAATATTACCCCAGACCTCTTTAGCTTTTTAATTTGCAGTTTACTTTCAGAATTTTATATTGTACAATCTGTGTTAAACTTTTATTTTTCTGCTAGTTGTTAGTCGTCTCTAAATTAAATAAAAAAATAAATTAATAATTTAATAAAAATAAAATTAAATTAAATATGTTCCTTTCTGGACGAGTAACTAAATGACTAAATGCCGTTCTCCTGGTTCGACTTCAGCTACATTATGAATGTTGTGGGATGTGTTGGCCGATGGTGCTTGAAGCCTTATTAATTATTGGGAGTACAAATTAAGAAAGTCCGTTTTCAAAGGATGGCTCCACCTGAAATTGTGGCCAATCTTGGAAGTGTATACATATTCCATTGGAAAGGTTTGACATCTGTCAATAATAATTAGTGTGCTTCAGCGTCTGTTTGTGACCGCAACATTGTTTTTTGACTCTTCGAAAATGTCTGAATTTGTGTTAAATAAACAACATTCGCTGGAAGTTTTGATTTTCTTTTTTAATGGGAAGAAAAGTGCACCCAAAGCCCATCGAATGCTTGTGGAAGCTTGTGGTGAATCTGCTCCAACCGGTAAGTCATGCAGAGAGTGGTTCGACGCTTCAAAAGTGTTGATTTTAGCGTTGAAGACAAAGAGCGTCCTGGCTAACTCCAAAAGTGTGAAGATAAGGATTTGGAGGTTATATTGGATCAAGATCGGGGCCAAATGCAAACTGAACTCGCAGAATCGTTGAGAGTGACTCAGCAAGCAATTTCCTTTCGGTTAAAACAATTGGGATTAATTCAAAGGCAAGGAAATTGGGTGCCGCACGAGTTGAAGCCGAGAGATGTCGAAAGGCGATTTTTCACTTCGGAACTGCTTCTTGAAAGACATCAAAGGAAGGGATTTTTGCACCGGATCGTGACTGGAGATGAAAAGTGGATATATTACGATAATCCCAAAACGGTATTCGAAAAGTACCAGAGAGATGGGAAAAAGTAGTCGCTTCTGCCGGACAATACTTTGAATGATTTATTTTTACTTTTTTCAAAAAAAAACAACAACAACAAAAAAACGGACCTCATTGTACACACATTATATATAATTATATATATCATACATTATAATAAATATAAAAAAAAAATCCAATCCAAAGTCGAGTGCACCCGACTACAAGAATATTTCAGCCATGTACACAAATATATTATATATTATATTATACGAAAGTGTTGCTGCTTCTAGAACTCACGGTGAGTAGTTTTTATTTTCAAATTTCGTCATGCAAATCCGAAAGTACATTAATAATAATAATAAACACAAAATCGAATTCCCTGCAGAGTTTGTAGTAGATTTAGAAGACATTAATTACATTGAATACGGATTTTTACTTTCTGAGAATTTACCGTTATCTTCGTCCACACGTTCATGTTCATTATATAATGCATATAATTTATATGAAAAGTCTATGTGTATACATCTATACATATATACATTTAAATACACAAACAAAATAAGTCTGGAGAAGCTACCCTCCCTTACGGTGACCACCAGGAATTAGTCATTGGTTCTCTCAGAACGTTTGAGTAACGATGGCGTGATTGGTCAGCGCCACTTTTGTCGCCTGAGAGTGCTTTCGGGTGGCAATGGGTGGGCATGGGCGTGGATGAGCTCTGGCCAGTTCGCTTGCGCCATTTTTAAAAAGTTATCCTATTAAGTTTAGTGTATATAATATGTTTTATATACAGTGGAATCTGAATATATTGCAAGGTTGCTTATTTGGAAAATTAAATAGTCCTAAATTTGGATTGAATAATGATGATTATGAGTTGTGGTCTCTTCTTTAAACATATATATATACTTTTTTCTCCCTCTCCGAACAATAGGAACGTTGTTAAATGAGAAGATGTGTTCAAATTTAGTGATTCACTATAAATGGTAAATAGAAAATTGTGAATTGTGTCCACTCTACTATATTCTTATTGGGGTTTCAAACTTGTTAAGGAACAACTTTTCTTTCTATAATAATAAAATTATGAAACATATTTATGATTATTTTGAATTATTGTTATCGTTAATGCTTCTATCTATTGCCCATTTTAGTTTCACTGTACCAAACTATTGAATTTCCCTTACCAGTTTTTTCTATTGTTTTAAATTGTGTTTCGAAATTGGAAAGTTTTTTTCCGGATGATGCATTTCTTTTCAATATATGCCCATATATAGGAGTATATCAGTATCACAATGGGCTGAGGAGTTTTTTACTTTTCTTTATTACAACTGAGAGAAAATTGCTTAAACAGATGGAAGTCATTTCCACCAACCTCAGAGATATGTTCACAAAACCTTATACATATATACATAATATACACAATATCTATAAGTAAATAGCTTATAATATGTGCAATTATATATATACTTTATATGTACACAATGGATATAAATAGTTGTATACATGTGACATATAACTATGTATGTCTGACAACAAAAGTAGTCCTTAAATCGATCGAATCCTTGTTTAAGAAACAAATACATAGGAGAATTATAGTCGCAATAAGGTTGAAAGAACTTATGACTAACACCTTTAGTAAATACTCATTTACATACAGATACTGAAGGCCGTCAAATTATTTTCTTTATATATATATGTATTAGTTGCAATTTGCAATACTTTATGCAATAACCGCTTAAAGAAAAAACTTCGCAACGATACGTACCAATAACTGTTGTCATTTATTTTTATATTTTGCCTATATATATTTTATATATATTATGAAATCCTTGGAAGTTTTTTTTATGTGAAATATGAAAAACTTTATGAGTTTTGGTTTAACCAACTGTTACCGACGAGCTGCTTAAGTTAGACTGTAGTCGGACTAGTCCAAGCACCTGTACCCTGGTTTCTCTTCTGGTCAACAATCCATTGCCAACCCCTACTGGTCGACAATAGTCGAAAGTACATGTACGAGCATAGAGTGTAGCGCACGATTGCTAGCTAGGGGGTATCTCATTGAGCTGGGAGAATTGGTCATATAGAGCAGGTACAATTCATACTAACGGGTATTTGGTTAAAAAGGTGCAGTGACCCAGTCAGATTCTGGAAAGTGTAAAGTGGGTATCAGAAGTAGCTTCTAAAACTCGTGTTTTATTGAACCCCTAACAAAGGCGCCTCTGCACTGTCTAACGAAAGTTCTCGAACCCTTAAAACTCCTCACATATATTCGTGATATTGCCGACAATCAACGAGCGAACATCGACCACAGTCCAGTCGGTACAAGCGTAATACCAACCCCTATTTCTATTTTACTGCTGGACACTAGGTTTACGGGTAACACTTGTCGTTAGCTTCCCACCCTTCCACCACAACAATCTTCAGCATATTTTCGCCACTTCCAGAAGGGTCGTAATACGAGTTGCCACTGCCTAAAAAGGTACAGTTCAGTTCACTTACCAGTCAGTTGTCGGTTAGTTTATGATTATTCAAAACACAATAGAGCTTTTCATTCGATTCGATTTAACCATATAGGAAGTCTTAATATTCGCTTGCCCGATATCAGAGGCCGAGAATCTATATCTATTGTAGGTACTGATATACTCTCATATTCCTTTGTATATACCATAAGTATATTCTAAGTACATGTTTAATATTACTTAGACTCTTAAACCATTCTGCTCCTTAAGCGCATTTTACATCCCTGACCAACTGAAAAATAAGAAAAGGAATATGTAACACGAAGAAGAAGGGACGGAGGTCCCCATAAAATAAATAAATAAAATAAGAACTAGTGTAAGTGAGGGTATAACCCACCTGGGTGAGAGGTTTATTTTTAGTTATTTTCGAATTCAAAATTTTGAATAAACCTGATCTGTGTGTTTTTATAGGCTATGTTATAATATATTTATGTTACTGGCAATAAAATCACATTCGACGATTTTTTTAGAGGATAACTGAAGTCGATTATTTTTCTTCTGTATTTTACTTCTGATTTCTCCCTTTGGAGTAATATTTATAATGTACTGTGTTTAACATTAACATATTGCTTTTCGACTAAGATATTTTTATTCTACGAGTATTATCTGTAATTGCAGAGTGGAAAAACCTAAACCTTAATACTAAATTATAAGTAGACACTAGGATTTTATCTTGTCGTACACAATGAACAGCTCCTATTTTATGTACAATACATATTTACTCTTTGTATAATGTGGAAAACTTAGGCCTAGTTTTAATAATTTATTTTGACACGTTTGTGCACAATTGCCCCAAACAGAAGACCCATACAGTGCGGGTATGAAAATAGTTTTAAAAATATTCGTATTAGGAGTTCGGAGCTTCGATTTTTAATTGATTATTGGATAAAGGATGCGAATAGTTTAATTTCTTTTATTGATTGTGTATTCAATATTGTATTTTCAAGTTGCGACAACCCAAGCGCTGATACTGGGGAAGACGATTCACTAGCTTCAACTAATGGGATTATGGATGTCCCAGCTCCAACCTATGGAAATTGAAGTCGCGATTTAGCGACTAAAGAGCAATAAGGCCCCGGCATCTGCCGGTCTTCTGGCTGAGTTGTTCAGCATATAATAATAAGAATTAATGTTCAATATGAAATTTAAATGTAAGTTTTCTATGTATAGATATATACCAAGATGTATACTAAGATAGCGTATATTATGAACTCACTGTTTTGGTGTGTTTTGGATTTTTAACGGAGTATCAGGGAGACAGCAAGCTTTCCTTCCTTTAGTAAAGAGGATCGCATTAGTTTGTGTTTGGGTCTAGCTCAAAGAGATTGTTATAGTTAGATACATTTAATATAAGGGAGCAGAGCTATATATATAGCGGCATTATCAGCGAATAATGTATATATATATATATGTATATATATATATATACATGTGAATATGTTAAACAAGATGGGCCCTAAAATATAGCCTTGTGCGATTGTCGTTTGGACGACTGGCTGCCACGTAGGTCACAAATAATTCTCGATGTGTTAACGAATTTGGGACTATTTTAATTAGGTAGTTTGGGGTTTCAATAACTCTTAATTTGTGCATCAGTCCGTCCTGGCAAACTGTATCAAACGCAGCTTCTATATCTAGTGTAACCTACTGAAACCTAGTGACTGTTCTCTCTGGAAACTTTCTTGAATAAAATTGTTTAGCTTAAGGGAAGAAGTTATGCTCTAGATCTAAAGCCATATGGCATAGTAGGTAGCGTATTGTGCATCTCTAGAAATTATATCAGTAAAGTTTTAATTAATTTATCTAGAATCTTGCACAGTCTGCATAGTAAGCTAATAGGTCTATAGCTTTCAGGTCTATCTGGAGGTTTTCCTGTATCGCAGATTGAGACTATTTTGGCTGTTTTCCATACAGTGGGAAAGTGGAACTTACGAAGACATTGGCTAAACAGACAAGCTAGGTAATTTGTAGCATTGTCTGGGAGATTCTACTCCTGATTACTCCTGTGGTCTACAGTAACAGACTGCAACGGTTCTTGGACTTATTGGATAGCTCCACTTTGAATTTGAGTATTCAGATGTTAACTTGTGTTTTTTTTCAAAAACACCTTCAAGAATATTTACTTTTTCTTCTCCAGTCACAAAAGTGGTCTGCTACTCTGAAGGCAAGGTACGAATTGTTTTCTTTTATTTAAGGCTTGTTGCACTTGTCCAGTTTTTGAAGGTTATTTATTCCATTTTTCATTATTGTGGATGAATAGTTTTTTACGTATGATGTAGTTCAAATGATTACATCTGGTTTTTATTAACGGTAACTGTGATCTTACCCATTGTCTTTGGTAAATATTTCTAGTTTTGAGCAATTTAATGATTAGGAATTTTTGTAACAGGTAACAGTCTCGGTTAAAGTGTCGCCTAAGTAGTCAAAATCTTGAACTGACAAAACTGTGTTATTAAAGTCTACTTCTTCCTTCAAAAGTTTTTCATTAATTATTCTTTTTCAGAGAGCCCAGTTTGCTTTTCTAAAAGTAGGTTAACTTTTTTCAGCTTGTGTGATGTTGGTTGAGAACTTAACGACCACTGGCAGATGGTCAGAAGAAGAGAGATCTTTAAAGCATATTGGAATAGAGAGTTGATTTGGAATTTTAGTGGGGCAGATGTAACCTTGTAGTTCATTGGTATAGAACTATATCCTAGATCCTTAGGGTACAGCATATACAATTTCCCTAAATCTAGCATTTGGTTCGGGATATTTCCCCAGCAGTTGGCACGGGAACAGTTCCAGGTGCTACGACTTGAGTTAAAACGACCACAAATTATAGAGTTACTCTGTTTATTGGAGATTTTAGATAAGTCAGAGTTGAACAGGCTTTTTAAATGATGATGATTATTATTAATGCATGAGTTGGAGAGACATTTTGCAGTATATCCAGGGAAATACGCTGAGTATACGAGGTCTGTTCAAAAAGTATTGCGAATTTCGTATTTCTTAAGAAAGTGTTTATTTATTGATGAACATACAATTTGGCCTCTTTAAACTAATCCCCCTCAGATATAATGCCCTCATGTCAGCGCTTCTACCAATCTTCAAAGCACTTTAATACTTTAAATCGAGCACGTATCCCGCGAAAACTTGATATTCGCGATACTCTTTGAGCAGACCTTTTTTTACTTCAGTCTCTTATATAATTGTATAGTATTTAACATAAGGTTTTTACAAATTCGCCGTTGGTTTATTATAGGGAAATAATGTTAAGTTTTAACGCATTCGCGACAAATATGTCGCCTGTGCAGTAAACTATAGTACAAATTTGCATGCAGCGCAGAGCTTTTGTAAGCTTCAATGTGACGAGCTTGCAAAGCGGAGTTTATGTTTCCAAAACGCGAGCGAAGCTTTTTGTTTGTTGTGTCAGCTTTTTGATGAGCCGCTGAAACTGAAGTTCTAACAAAGCAAAGACATCTGCGTAATACTTCTTTAATGGTTAGCAAAAGTTGAGGAGCGTCAAAATTCGACGCCGGGAATGGCTAGTGTTTCCACATAAAAAAAATCCATGCAGAGTAGAGTGCAGCTAAGCAGGTAGTCAACGAGGTACTCTTACATATTTATACATACATCGATTAGACTCTGCTGATAAGAAAACTGATGTCTGCCCTAGCCGAAGACTGTTTAAAAGTAAAACTTTGATTGAACGATGGGAGAAAATGCATGGAAATTAGTGTTTTAAGGTGTGCATAAAATGCAAAATGCTTTTGGCAACATTTACTTAAGTTGAAATATGTAAGTCAATGTTGAGCTTAGGACCGAAAAAACAGGTAAGTCTTTAACAGTAGATATGCGCTCTAATGAAAGGTCACTATTAGTATTTGTAACATGGTATGGCTTAGAACGACTTAAAGTAATAAACATGCACTTTAGCAGTAAAGGGGAAGATGATTGTCTGAGCACCAAAGATGTATAGATTTCAGATCATTGTGAGAGAAGATTAAGATTAAGCAGACTAAGTTGAGAAGGATTGTAAGATAAGATAAGTTTAACACAATCATCAAGCATAAGTATACGCTAATATGATATATTAGACGGACGCTAATTAGTGAAAAGTTCAAGCGCAAATAGATTTATGCCGTTTAGTTTTGAGCGAAAGGTACTAAAAACATGAAATCCGTCCTATGAGCCACCTGCGAGACGAATTGGGTTGGGATTCTAGAATATCCATCCACCGATTATTGAACATCCTTTAACCGCTCACTTTCTAAATGATAAGACAAGGATAAGGATATCCAAAGTAAAGCTACTGTAACGTTGACCAATAAATGGTCCGCTAATTGTGTAATGTGCAATGAATGTGAACACTGAGTAGGAAAAATGATTTGGGATACAGTTTGGGAATCTAGACAAGAGTATAACATTTGGTGCAGCTAAATTCAAGTGATCCAAGGTTTGAATTGGAGCCGTGGGTAAAAGGTATTGTTTGGCCACTAATTCGGAGATAATTTAGCGCGTGCAAATTCCAATATTGCCCACTGTATGAATGTATCATACGGGAGTGCTTCAACGGTAATCGGCAATTTATTTTATTTTCCATCTCGTTCGCACCTACACGGACGGCAGCAGCTTTCAGGCTGCACCTGTACAATTGAGTGCGAGTTGGGATTGAAAGAGAAGATCAACAAGACAAATCGTACAGAATCGAGGGCGCGGGCAGAGCACAATTGTAAGTACACCAGTCGGCACAATTATTTTGTGTTAAACATAGTTGTAACTATTAAACGTAGCTTTGATCAAAGCGGTGCGAAAATGATGCGCAAAACAAAGAAGCTATTTTTAGCTCTATGCATGTCAAATTTTATGTTGTTTACCGTTAGCAATCACTTTCTGCTGATAAGAATGCATGCAGACAACGACTTTTTGCGTGGCATAATTATTTTGACCGAAGCTTTGTGTGAATTTTATTTTTCTTTTGAGCACGTGAGAACCAAACAACTTTTGTGTTTAACTTTAATTGATTTAAAAAGTATATATTAAAAAAAAAATTGATCGAAGATCAATTAATAACATGGGTAAAACGACTGAGTTAAGTTTGGTTGATAGATCTTCGATGGTAGCAAAGTTTTACGCTGGAACGGCAATAAAAGACATTGCAAATGAATTTAATGTGTCGCGTCAAACCGTGCACTACCAAATTAATAAGTTTAAAAAGCATAAAGATTTAAAAAACTTAACGAGATCAGGTGCTAAACGCAAAACAGATCACAGTGATGACCGAGTTCTTTTACGGCAATTTAAAAAAAATATTTTTCTGAAGCCCCAACATGCTGCAGATCAATGGAATTTGACAGCCGAAAATCCAATAAGTGAGCGCACTGTCCGACGACGTTTACAGGAAGCCGACTTTAAGACTTTTAAAGCAAAGGACGTGCCGTTCATATCAAAGAAAAATAAGCTTAAAAGACTGGCCTTCGCAAAGAAATATCTGAACAAGCCAAAGGAGTTCTGGAGACGCGTATTATGGACAGACGAAAGCTCCTTTGAGTACAACTCTTCAAAAACTAAATTTTTTGTAAGATTGCCAACAGTAGTAAGTAAAAAAGATGGTCCTTTGCCAAAAAGTGGGCCATGGGGCGGCTGTGGGATGTTTTGGGGATGTGTGGCGTATAATGGGCTGGGTGACTTGGTTCCCATCGAAGGCTCTATGAACCAAGGACAATATTGAAGTACCCTAAATGACAATGCATTTCCGTTCGGGAATCCTGCCACAGGATAATGCCCCATGCCACAAAGCCCGGATGATAACTAACTTTTTGAAAGATGTTGGTGTTTCAACTTTGGACTGGCCACCTCGAAGTCCAGATTTAAATATAATAGAAAACGTCTGGTCTCTTTTGAAACGCAAAAGAACAGTTTCGTTAAATAAAACCAGAGAGGAGACAATTTCTGAGATCAGTTCCCTTTGGAAAGAGACATATCCAGAGATTCTTCAAAAAGTTATTGAAATCAAAGGAGGTTATATATTTTACTAAATTCCTTTTGATTTCTTTGCTTTTGTTAAATTGAAACTTTGTTATTCTTAGTATAAGTGGCTGTCAAAATACTTATGCCATATGAAAATTACTTTTGTTTAAGATCTTATGAAAAAACGTACATTGCATTATCTTTAAGTTTGTATTAGCAATAAGTAAAAGAGAAAAAAAATTATCAAGTTATATTATACCAATCAAAAGTTAAATAAGAAAATTGTTAATTTTTCTTCGTCAAAATGTCCAACTAGTGTAATTAATTAATTGTGCCGACTAGTGTAATTAAGTAGTTTTTTGAAGTTGTACACCTAAACCTGGCTTATCACGGGGTTGCGTGAATAGAAAACCTCGTGTTAAGCGATATCGTGTTAAATGAGCCAGGGAATTAGTAAAAAATATAGGTTTAGGTTCCACGATTAAAAAAAAGGCATAAAAAATGTTTTTCTCTGTTCAAAGTTGAGTTTTAATAGTTTTAAAAACATATACAAAAAACTAACAAAAAATGCCAGAAAATGTTTTTTGCTGTTCAAAGTTGAGTTTTAATCGTTTTAAAAACATAAACAAAAAACTAACAAAAAATGCCTCCATTAACAAATCACGCATGTAAAAAGGCGTAGTTGTTAGACGTAAAAAGTGAAACAAATATTTTTAAATCAATTTGGTGGCATTTTCGGATTCAATATCCTCCTCTTGGTTGCCATAAAAATCAGTTATTTTGGATTGTTGATGGGCTTTTAAGGCTTCTTTGTAGCACTCTTTATACTTTAAAAGTATTTGTTCCAACTCTCTTTAATTTCGATCATCTTTCGATAAGCGGGTCAGAATATATAGAGCATGACTCCAAGCTTTTAGCACATGGGAATCCTTCTCGAAGTTTTTCTATGATTAAACCATTTATTAATAAGGTTTCTCCAGAGTTGCTGTCATCTGATATAGAATTGGCTTCATCCACATTTTGCAATCGTGTAGGAATGAGGTTTTTAGCGTGTTTAAAGGGAAGCAACCAATCGTACCCCGTACACCACGTCGAGCGCTTTGTTACACGGGCGAACAGGTATTTTATGGTCATAGTATGACATCCCACAAGAGCTGTGTGAGTAGCTTCCTTTGCTGTTACTTATAAGAGAGAGGTTGCAATGGAAGTCGTTTAGTTTAGGCAGATTAGATTAAATGCGATTTATTAAAAAACATAATACACAATAAACATACTTATTCAACATGATTTTACTGACTTATAAATAGATCTAGTGGCACAAAATTCAATAATACACAATTTTTGAATAAATAAATACAATAAATGCTATGAACATTCACGTTTGACACATTTCTTCTTGTTTAGTTTAGTTGTAAATATTAAGAAAAATAAAATAACAAATTATTAAATAAATGCACTATATACATATAAAGGTACAAATATTAATATATTTGGAATTGAACTAAACATTCATTGACATACAATATACATATATAAATACTTGTATATGTATACTAACTGGAACTGAGTGTTCATTGTAAAACCCTGTAAATTTGGTAGAAAATTCTAGATTAAAAAAAAAAAATTTGAAAAGATCTTTAAATCTTTTGTATGTATCCAAAAGTAACAGGAACCATAATAAAGTTAATTAAAATAAATTAATGATGACTTAACAACTTAAATGCAGGTGCATATATTCGGTGTCTATTGGGTTTATGTTTCGTTCTGATCTAAATGCTTTGTCTTCTTATATGGAGTCAAACCCGGATAGGTCACTTTCAAGCTAAAAGAAAGAGAAGAAGAATACAAATGAATAATGTGTCTATGTATTGGGTAAGTTATGTATTAAACCTTTTCTGGTTTGTAAAGATGGGTGTGTGGCAGCAGAAAGGTTGAGCCCAAATCCCGCTCAGTCATTGTATTTGCTTCCTACAAGGAGTGAAAATAAACACAGCCATAATACTGAGTATCTTAAGGAGTATATATATACAAATTTACCTCACAGGTATTGCTCTGTGTCTGCATATCGAAGCACATGTGCATTGACTTGGTTACAGCCTGAACTGTCGTTTCATCAAAGGAGCGCACGTCTGCCGATCTGTGGAACACATCCGATTTAGTTTATTTGAATAGCTTAGAACTAGTTAACTTACACTGCATTCGTGTGAACGTTGTTCATCCAGGAACTCATTTTGTGTATGTCTCTGGAATGTGGAAGATGAGAGATTTGAGCTATAGGAAATTTTGATAGACGCTTCAAAACTTACTCCCCGGAACGTAAAAAAGTTTCTAAATTTGTTCTGGATAATTTCTGTGGATTTTTTGGTCCTTTCTGTAGTTCTGAGTCAGCCCCGTTATCCGAACTCTTCGACTCAAGTGCTTCCCCATTTGGTTTAACAACCGCAGATACTTCATACCCGGCAGATACTAAAGCACCGTTATTCTGGGACGTGAAAGCCCGGGCACATAGCTTTTCCCCTGTGGTGTTCGGCATTTGTTCTTTGGATAAAATGAGCCTATCGACTTTTTCTAGCGTCATTTGGTGGTTACTTAGTTGGGCATGCGGTAGAACTGTGGGATGGTAATATTTCGCTCGAGGAATCATAACTGTAAGGGATCGGTCCGATTGCTCTTGTCCGACAGGATCCATAGTACTTAGATTCGACTGGTTTATCAGTGCATGCAGGGATGCAGAATGCTCGTTTATGGCGTCATTTAAATCCATGTCGTCAACGTCGTTTTTGATCTTGGTTGTGGTCCTTTCCTTGTCCTTCGATTTATAGAAAGTATTGCACGTATTTGGTTTACTTAAGACTACATCAAAGGACTCCTAAAGACGAGCATGAGAAGATCAGAAAATTACAATTATTTAGTTTTTTTTAGTTTTATAAAGATTAAAATAGGATTAACATAAATTTAAGAATCCAAATAATTGAATATTTAGAATTTTCAAAGGGGTGTTCAAAATAAACGTATTTAAAGATTCTACTTAGATTAGTAAAGCTATTAGCGTTAGTTAAAGTTAGAGTCTGTTGTAGTCGAGAGGTTAATGGAAAGAGTTGTTGGTATAGCAAGTGCTTAGAAAAGTGAAGCTACGAATAGGTCTAGAAGGTAGAGAATAGTTAATTTGGCATAAAAAGAGAGATCAGTCTCTTTCACCAATTACATTTTAAATAGAACCTTCTGTACAGACTCAATTATTCTTTTGCGTACCAAAAACCATTCGTATTCCAGAAGGAGCCGAACAAGAGAAGAATGGAGCAGTTTAGTTGTATAATATAAGGGATTGACTGTAAGTGCAATATGCGTGTTAAATTTTAATTGATCAATGAACAGGAGGAGTTCTTAAATGGGTGACGTAGTCCAATCTTCCAAAGGAAATACGGTCAAATACTCAAGGAGAGTCTTCACATAATCGGCGTACATTAGTACATAATATACGGGAGATCGTTAATAAACAGATCGAAATTTATAGTTTCGAATACGGGTTTAGAGAGAGAGGTTTAAAAAAAAAACTCTTTTTGTCTTCTACAACTAATGTATTCGGTGATCCATCCAATAATGTGAGGAAATCCAATATAGCAAAGGTTTTCATAGCAAAGA
The DNA here is from genome assembly GCA_035045065.1 of Hirtodrosophila trivittata. Lineage (NCBI taxonomy): Eukaryota > Metazoa > Arthropoda > Insecta > Diptera > Drosophilidae > Hirtodrosophila > Hirtodrosophila trivittata. Next base: position 184,478 of record JAWNNK010000645.1, read on the forward strand.
TCAGTACGTAATCCTGGTAATCTATCTTGGCCTGGTAAATAGACTGAATCCTGCTAAGTATTTGCTTTCATGTCTTTAAAAGATACAGAAAAAGACAGTAAGCATCTTTCACGTTTAATGTTGCCAAAGTTGAACAACTGCCTAGGATTTATGCAATTTGCAAGCTCCTGAGTCTTTTAAAATACCTCTACTTTACGTTTTTAAGCATTGTTAATTCTTTAGACGCCTAAGGAGATCTATTAAGGTCAACTAGACGACCATAACAGTTTCGAATTGGATTGTATAGAGAGAGAGAGAATTGAATTGGTGAATCCGTGAGAAGTGGATGGCATGAAAACACTTGGAAAATCAGTCCTACCACATCTGGTAAATTAAAGTTTCCAAATACAAACATTCAATATCATTACTTGGGAGCAGTGACTAATGGGAATGAATAGCAGAAATATTATCAAGGTATATAGGGAAATATGTGGTGGAATGTATGAGCAGGTTATGAATATAGAAAAAATATAAATTGTAATTTGTGATAGAATATAATAATAGTGAATGAACAAGTTTCGATAAAAGATCGGAGTCTACAGCAAATATAACACCATCTCCTACATACGACAGACGATCACATCTAAGATTTTTTGTAAAATAAAGAAAGATCAGATATTTCGACTTTAACCAGGTTTCAGTCAAAATAATTAAGTTAGATTCAAAGAAAATACTATCTACATACAGTTTGTTAAGCTTAGAGTTAAAGGTCTTGACCTTTAACGTTTTGTTAAAGAGAAGAAGAGTTAGTGAATTGTTCAATAAAATGAAATGACTCGAATTCAAATTAAAAACCAACCTTATAGAGATATTGATCCGAGCTGTGACTTGATTCACTGTTCGAGTCATTCAGTATAGCATGCTTGTCCAGGCCGCGTTCACGAAAAGAAGATGCAGTCAACATGGTAGGATGATAGTTGGATGGTGTTATAAATATGGGCCGTGCTGGCCTTGGTCCGCCTGGCGCCTTACGCCTCGTATAAATGAGCAACATGCAGACTAACAGGAATATGAACAAGGTGCCAATCGCTATCAGACAAATCAGGAGGATCTTTAAGTTCAACTGGCACGTTGCGCCTGCGTACCAGGCGAAGCATTCGCAGACAGGGATCATCCGCTCAACTGGTTCCTTTTTATTTGAGGTGGGTATTACGCAGTTACCATGGTAGTTGCATTTATTGCAGCCAATTATGTGATCGGCACAATGACGCCCTGGATATATGGGATTCTCCGATATGTCCACATATCCATCAGGACAGCTGCAGGTATAGCTGCCGTCCAAGTTGAAGCAGTTCCCATTGGAGGAGCAATCATTAAAGTTTTCGTTTCCACATTCGTTAAAATCTAGAATAGACATAATTAGTATAATGTAAATTTAGCCTAAACTTTAAGCTTATTCAAATATTCTTAATACAATTTAAAAGTGCATATTCAGTTGTGAAGTGATCAATCAAACTAACATCCCGTTGTCTCATCTTTTCGGGTATCATTTGAGTTCTACATCGGAAGGTATCAATTGTCGCTCGTATTTGAAAGCAAACCAAGCTTCGCATCATTTCCTTAACCAACTTCTTTATACTTGTTCAACTGCTGCCTCAACAATTGGAAAGGTAAACGAACTGGGGAATGGAATAATACAGATACAATGGATAAGACATCCCATTTCAGGGATCCTCTCCAAGTCTCTCAAACACAACTTGTACGACACCCGATCTCCAACTATACTCTATACTTCTTGTAGAATTAAGTTTTTCCTTCAAAAACATTTGGTTTTTGCACTTTGAACAAAACGTTTTAGGGGACTTTTTTGGTTGATTAATTTGAATTGTTATTACCTCGAATGGTCAAATAATTTAAGCCCTCCTTGGATGTATACAGCTCGGTACCGCCTACACTGAAATTACTCTGTCGTAAGTGTTTTTTGAAAACATGTTCCAAGCGTTTTTCATCACTGTTTTCCGACAGCTGAAAATGAAAATGAGATAGTGTCACTTTATTCGTGTTTGCTTATTATCAAATTCAATTCAAACCTGTAGTAGAAAGTTGCCTATGACAACGTCATCCTTATTGGAGTGGAACTCTTTTAATTGTACTCCATAGTAGACATCACGGAAATCGGATTGCATTACCATGCGATCGATTGCATCCAGAACTATTGAGCTTAAATGTCGATATTGGCTTGACAAGTTATTCAGGAAGTCATCGCTGAATTTGAGTGAATAATTTCCAACTCGGCTGGTTGGTATTTGCATCTCGTATGTGTACGTAGCTAGAACGAGCCACATAAAACAAATAATTATTATTGATAATTGATATTTATATTGTCTAAGGAACTCACGTTTGCAGGGTCGATCGGGAAACATGCGTGCAAATCCCAATCGACATTCACAGCGGCTTCCATAGCCCGACTTAAAGACGCAGACTTCATTCTTGTTCGATTTGCAAGCTGGACTGCAAGTTGGGTAGTTCGATGAATTCGAGCTTGTCTCTTGGATATAGTCAGTATTCGAGGGTGGGGAAATCAGGACACCACCCACTAGTACACTGTTCGAGTTAATATGCGGTGTAATGTCTTCATCTCGCGTGGGTAACTCAAATGATATATTTGAATCGTAGTCTATAGGAATGGGAACTGGAACTGGAACTGGAACTGATAGATCAATGACATTACTGTTATGTCCAGTGGCCTTCGTCATTACCACCAATATACTTGAGATATCTGAGCTTGACCTCTCTGTTGTCATTGATGGGCCTTTCTGCACACTGGCTTTCATTTTATTTCTATCAGCATCAGTATTTGCGAAATGTGCTGACTGCTTCGGAGTTACTTGGACTATCGTAGCCGTGGGTGATAGTATGTTAGATTTCGACATCGATTTAGATCGTTTGGCTTCCATTGAAAAATGTAATATGTCGTTCAGAGATATTCCGTTTAGTGGAACTGTTGGTACTAATTTATATAGCCTGGTCTCAAAACTATCGAATTCCTTTGGATCCTTTGATAGACTTGTTGTATGCCTGAGACTTGGTTGCACTACAGTGGCAGTAGGCATTAGTACATTCGATTTCGATTTCGACTTTGACCTCAAACTCGAATGTTGTGTACTACCTATGACCCGTGATTTATTGACCTTTGTCAAAATCTGTGAAGTATTTCTATCTATCATTGCAATTGGCATCGTTTTCGTGCCTAGCGGCTGTAGGGTATTCTTCAAGGTAGTAGGGGATCGTAATATAATGGGTTCCAGTTCAGTCGTTTTAATTATGAAGCCTTTCGTTGTCGCTAAGGTTCTTTCATCTAAACTATCAATTACTTTAGTTGAATCTAACGCTTTTTTATTGATATCGCCATTAACAAATTTGATTCTACCTTCTGTAGGCACAACAGCTTCTGATGATTCCAAAGAATGAAGTGTACTTTGACTTTTGTTATTATTATGATTTTGACTGTGATGCATTAAGCTATGATTGTGAGTCATGTAGCTATAATAACTGTGAATATCGTCCCTCACAGTATTTGATATGGATGTTGGCATAAGTACTGAGTTAGGACGTAGGCTAGCAATCGTGGGCCTTACAATGTTTACGCTTGTCGATAATCTTTTGAATGACAACTGTACTTTGGAGCTCGAATCCGACCTGACCATAGGCATGGGCTCAGTGCTAATCGCTGTGGATTGAACACTCGACTCGATTATAGCTGAAGTCTTTAAAATGGCGTTTCCTCTGTGCGTCGAAGATTGTTGCTTTTTAAAGCCCATAGGGTGTTTCAACGTTGTCAAATCTGCATTGCTAGTAACTACTTTGAAGGTAGAATTCGGTTGTATTCTAAAACTGGATACTACTATGGTTGGATTGGTTGGACTCAAGTCAACTTTTGTTGATAACACAACATTTTCCTTTGGTAGATCTTTAGCAAGTGTTATGGGTGGTGGTGGTGGCGGTGGTTCCAATCCTAATACATATTTAACTCCAGGTCCTCCATAGCTCAACATAGTTTCTGGTTTGCTTGTCTTTATGTGTGTTGGCACTGGGGGAGGTGACAAAAGGATGGCTCCAATATCGGAATAAGACGCGATTGCACCATGTTCCTTGTTTGGTTTTTGTACATTTTCATTACCAGAGATAGGTTCGGATCTCAGTTTAAAACGATCTCCAGCTGCCAAGAACAATTTGCTTGGGACATCAGTTTTACCGGATTTAAGGTCCTTACTAAGTTCACTCGTGTTCCCATTATTCTTGACAAACGCTTGACCCAAGCTAAAAGGTTTGCTGATCAAGCTCTCGATGGATTCCTTATGATTGGCGGGTTGTACTTCCACATAGGGTTCTAGTTGTGAAAATGGTCTATTCTCTGGTTGGGAAATATTTCCATTAGACGGTAAATTATAATTTGAATTGTAGGTCGTGTATTCAGCTTTTTGATCCTGTTGCGTTAAGATCTCATCATCGTCCAGGTCATTAATTTGACTCTCTTTGTTGGTACCGTTCTCATTATTGAAAGTCTTAGAGTATATGAGATCATGATTTTTATTGTAACTAGGTGATATAACCTGATCTGAATGGAACTTGGATTCTAATACACTGATGCTGGATGTAAATTGGCCATTCCATTTTCTTATTGCCTCACTTACATTAACCGGATGAAGCTGTTTTGGATTTAAATTCAATGTAGAATCCGGGTAAAAAATATTCTGCGGACTGCTATAATCTCTATTAACCTGATTATTAGAGCTGCCACTAAATTTATTTACTGTCGTACCCGAATCTGAATTGAAACTCGAGTGTGGGGTCTTGAAAATATTCTGATTTCGCTGCTTAAACGTGCCAACTGTTTGCATATTTAAGTCACGCATTTCCGTTGATTCAAGAGCTATGCGAGTATTTTGCGGTGTCAAGCGTACTTCAACATTAGCCTTATTGGCGGGTATCTTAATCAGTGGCATAGACTGTGGAGCAATGTATCCCTGGACGGCAGTGGCAAGTGGAAAGTTTTCACTTTCTCTCTTAAATGTCAGAGGTGGTACATTCATGTTAACATTGTGACTGAGTACATCCGTCTTAAGGTTAATTTGATGGTGTACTGAGTAGCCCGGTGGCATGGAAAACCTTGAGGAAGGGAGTATCTGGTTGTAGTGGGTGCTTTTAAAGATTGGGTATTGTGTGAAGGGAGGTAATTTTGTGCTGAATATTTGGGGTATTTTCTTGACTTCCAAGATCTCGTTATTGTGAAGCTCTGAATTCAAATTCACTGGCTGTGAGCTATGGAGGTGATGGTTAATAAAGTTCTGTTTGTTGTACAACGCTGGCAATCTCTGGTGTGTCCCTGGGGGTGGGGATGATGCCAGCGCAGCTTGTGGATTTGGCAGCTGGTATATTGATGTCGATGAACTGAATTCGGGGTACAATTTGGAAACCTTTGAAGGCGGTGTAAGTATGTTGCCGTAATCATCAGCAACGACTCTATTTTGATTCTGATACTGAATCTGATTTGGAGGTTGGTTATTGTTTATATAGAATCGATTCTGATCGAAGCCAGCAGGTCCTTCACCCAATGGTATGATGCGTGGTGGAGTAAGTGAAGATTTGGGAACTTGAGGTGGCAGCCAAGTTTTCTTCTTAAGAGGTTGCACGTTGTAGTGGTTCATTGATCTGTTCCAGTAACCAACAGAAGACATTTTATTATAAGTAGTGGGTATGGAAGGTATTTGTGGTGTAACTTGTGAATCTATGGCTATGCCGTTCGGTCTACCAATGATTACATCGGCATTGGCATTTATGACCTCTCCCGGCCGAATGGGAATCCCATTGTTAAGAACTGAATTCTGATAGCCCGTATAGCTCAATGGAATCAAGGAGTTAGAATTAAAGCTATGAGAATTATTATTGGGATGTATTTGGTGATGTAGCAACCAGTTGTCATTATGTACCACATCTGGGTATTCCAATTCCGGTGGATTAATGTGTAAACTATATGCTGTTAGCCGATCAAAAGTATTTTCTCTTTCCAGACTATCATTGGAAAAAACGTTATCTGGCTGGAAGCTGGGTAAAGTGTCTTGGTTGTTAGCATAGCTCGACTGTTGGACTACATCTACTTGAAGAGGTATGTAAACAGGTCTTTCACTTAATGGACTCTGGTCTAAATGATTGTTATCCGTTTGATTTTTCCATTCGTTAGCAGTGCTTGAAGTTGGACTTGTTGGCTGAGACTGTCTTTGGACTATATTCTTTTGCAGTAGGTCAGCCACTACGTTGAAAACTGGTCTAAATCGTTGTAGGTTAAGTGATCCAATTAATTGCGCAACGCTCGTTGAGGACGGTGAGGGCGACGGTAACAATGACTGGTTCACCGGCCCTATATGTACGTCCTTGTTTTCGGATTCCGCAATGCTTAAGTCATCATCTGAGCCGAGCCAGTCTACGCTTTGAGTTTTTGTTCTCGTTTTCTCAATTACAATTTTATCGCGAACTGAGCTTGGCTTAATATCAATTGATTGATTTGACTTTTTGGTCGATTGATTTGGTGTAGCTTGAACCTTGTAGCTATTGGTCAATTTGTCGTCCTTGATATTTGATATGGAAGATACCCTAGTCAATGGTTCCTTTGGCAAATTGACGGCAGTTACATGTAGGGTTTCACCACCTAGCAATGTCGCCAATGTTACCAAAACCTTTCGATTATTTTTGCCCTTCTTTAGCATTAGCTCCGTTCGCAAGTGGGATACAAGCTCCGGGCTTAATAGCGAACTTGGCACAATATTAGTTATAACATTCTGAACCACCTGAGTGTGTAACTTTTTCACATTTTTCGTTGCTCCCAGCTCAGTGTCCGATAGATAGGTTATAGTCGTTAAAAGAGTTTTAGTTGCATAAATGTGAACATCCAAGTCTAACTTTTTGTCTCTTTCGTTTGAATTGCCATTAGTATTGTTATTGATATTGATATTGGTATTGGTATTGAGCGTTGTAACCAAGTCGCTAGGGGAAATGTAGCTCTTAGTCGAGTGAAGCTTCGATGAACCGCGACCTGGTACTGCCTCCGTGACTACAACTTGAGTTAAAATACTTTCATCCATTACTATTTTGGGGGTCTCAAGACCATCTTGTATGGTTCTTGTAAAGGTGAGACGACTGTAGTAAGTGTTAGTGTCCTGTGGAGTTGCTTCCTCTGATGGCTGCAAGTATGATATATAATCCTCTGGTCCAGTCACCGTATTTATTACTGTATAACTAGACGTCATCACAAGATCTTTCCCCAAGGTGTTATAATAGTGATATGTTGTTGGAAAAATGCCAACCACTAGCTCAGGCGTCTAAAAATATAATGTTTGAATAACATAAGTACAATGTGATATATAACAATTTAATATATAAAAAAGTTGTAGCCCTCCAGTGTGCTCCTCATGAAGTTTGCAGCACGGATCGAGACAACGCACATGTACACAAGTTAATGCACAACCAAAATGCGAGTTCCACTAACTTACGTAATACTACTGTGGGCAAAAACTAAGGCGAATTTTCAACTCAAATTTTCGTGGTGTGGTGCACTATGAATTCCTTCCACCTCGCCAAACTGTTAATAAGGAATATTATTTATGCGTTATGCGGCGTTAGCGTGAAGAAATTTGTCTAGACCAAGAATTATGGGAACAAAATCTTGGTTTTTGCATCACGAAAATGCACCGTCTCACACTGCGCTCGTTGTTCGTGATCATTTCGACAAAAATTCGACGCATATCGTTCCGCAACCAGCGTATTTGCCTGATTTGGCTCTGTGTGACTATTGGCTATTCCCAAAACTCAAGAGACAACTCGTTTCGACTCAATGGAGGAGATAAAGTTAATCGAAGAAGGCGCTGATGGCTATACCCGAAAGGGACTATTTGGCATGTTTCGAGGATTGGAAAAAAAGCTGGAATAAGTGTATTTTATCGGGGCGGGATTACTTTGAAGGGGATGAAATTGATTTACAAGAATAAATAAAGATTTTTCATTTTACAAACAAATTCACCTTACTTTTTGCTCACAGTAGTGTTGTATTGTCCGTGCCAAACAAGTATAACATTGCGGCTTTTTGATGATTGGTATTATTGAAATCAAGTTATAAGGCTTTAAGAAACCGAACTAGGCAGCGAAAGGAGAATCTTTTCCTATTTGCATGTTAGTGCAAGCTATGATCGTCGTAGAAGATCCACCCAAGGAAGGAGGACAATATTGTAAGACATGAATTAGTCGTATTGGAATTCAACAATTGTATTAGACGACTAGTACTGGCCAAAGAATCACGTTCTGTGATTTTTTCACCGCAATTAAAATATCACCGTGTCACGCCGTGATTGAACTGTCCTGAAATACGTGATTGAATCACCGTTCAGCGTATCGCTTGTTCGTTTATCGAAGACGAACAAATATCGGTGATCGCCAATCACCGTTGAAATGAACTAATAGCTCATTTAGCTATTGCGAACGGTGAACTGAAAACGGTCCTACAAAACGACGGTGCCAAAGCTTCCCACAATAAGATTGCCTTCAAATCATCAAAGCTCAAGCGCAATTAGTGAAACACAGCAGGTGCTTCTATGAAAATTATTATTTACCAAAAATATGTTATAATATTATACTTCTTCGCAATGTAGAGGAACAAAATACCATAGACTTAAATAACTAAACAGAAAAAAATATAAAATGTTTTGTATTTAAATTAATATATTCTTTAAAATTCGTGCCTTAAGAAATATGGAAACACGGCACTGGATAAGAACATTATTTGAAATTAAATGTATTATTTTAAATGAAATGAACTTAAGCCACGCTTCCATATATTTTATACGCATGCAAAAGAGCTTTAAGTGAGCCAATCACTAGTTAAACTCACGGCGATTTTCAAATCACCAATTACCCCGTTTTGCCATCTCTAATACACACACACCTTGAAACAAGTTTCTGTTTCGGCTTGTACGAATTCTTCTGCGACGGCTGCGAAGCTCTAAAATCTGTAGTCTCTAGGATCGATGCGTTTGTCTGGACTGACCACTGGCACTTATGAGTATGTAGCATAGACATGGCTGAAGTGACTCGGTTTTCAATAGGGATCAAGAATACTTGTTCAATGAGATGCTTCACTCTATCTGTTACAAACCCAATGATATCCTTTTGCATCCATTTTCCATTTATAACGGACTAAGTTAAATTGATACTTACATTAGACAGTGTAACGCCCAGTGGCAATTGCGTACTAGCCCGCAAAAAGTTGCGTTCCTCTGTATGTCGGTTTGAGACGACCTTCTCCCTACTTTCCACAGTGGTGCTACCATTGTCCAGATATGTGGTTCGATATGTGTAGGTGGTGAGGCAAGTCTTCGTAATGAACTGATTGTCATTGATAGGAAGTGTGAAGTTTTCCTAGTCGGTTTTTGGATGTAAGCCATTCTTTCTTTTAAATATTGAAATGGATTTAGAAATAGAATATGTACCTGTTTGGAAGTTGGCAATGCCAGTATCATGTGGTTCTTTAGCGTGCTTGGGGCAAGAGTAACTGGCTTCTTGTCGTTATGGTGGTCATGCCTTGGAGGTACGTTAGTAGAAAATCTCTGTGGTGCCAATGGACTTTGCTTATCACTATGCTTAACCTTTTCGCTTGCAATTATCAGTTCCACTCCATTGGACATCACATGCGTAGCCAGATTGAATCTGGCTTCATCCAGATTCTTGTCTGACAGATCACCAGAAGTGACCTCAACCTGTTGGTCACTGTCAGCTAGCATCCGGATATTCTGGAGGCGGTATCTGGTATCAGTTGTTTCACTTTTAATATGTGTTGTACAATGCTTAACGTGTCTTTTATTGTAGCCTGCATCAATTACAAAAGAGTTTTGTTGTGGGGACATTAAGTTATGTGCGCATGTTGCGTTGAATGCCCTTTAGCCTTACGAGAGTTTTAAATTAATTAGGATGTGAGTATTGTACATACCTTAGTTTTATATTACCATCGTGTGTGGTCTTATTAACCTTTTCGATTCCAAAACACGTTGAAATAAACTATTCAATTCAAATGTAATTCATATTTATTCGATAAACCCCCCGATAAGCCTAAGGCCTCTCTACTAGCAATCGTTCTCTAATTGTTGCTGTATGTCTTAAGTAGTTACTACATCGTAGGATAACACTTTTGTTAATTACTCAATTATCTCAATCTACTAGCACACGCTATACTCGGTATCTATCCTGATCTTAAGATATTAAATTGGGGAATATACAGTGTGCCACAAAAGTGAAGATACAGCAAGATATTTATATTATAAAGGCAAATTTCCCATTTATTGCTATAATATTTCAGGAAAAATGATGTAAGTAGATTTATAAATGCAAACACGAGGTTAACTTATTGACTTTTTGTTGTATTTGTATATGGTAATTAAATTAAAGTTTTAGTGTTAATGAAATTTTTACATTTGATATTGCGTAAAAATTAAATAAGTATTAGTAAGACCAATTTGTAAACAATATTATGGTATTAGCATTTTGAAAATTTATTTATTAAAAACAAAATGTGAATAACAAAGAAAAAAATTATAACTTTACAAATATAATTTAATTATTAATTGGAATTTTTGTATGTTAACTAACTAGTTACTCAAGTAACTAGGTTCAAATTGTACTTTCAAGTTAGAATGTATTTTACAATTGCCTAAGCTAAAAGGGATGCTTTTCAGGACAGCCTTGGTATATATGTACTCGTATATATATTAATTTACAACAGATAAATATGTATACCACCATATATGTAATGCCATATTATCATGTTATTGGCCATGGTCAACAGAACTCAGCACTGATTGATTATCGATAACTGATTTATCTTTACTTGTCTCACACATTAACAACAAAGCTTTTTTAATAGCACTCATTTTAAAAAGAGTATTCTGTACATGTAGTAAACATATTAAAATGTCTTTTAATACACACTTAATTAAACACGTTTCTTTGAATACGTTTTACTTTTAGATATAATTAAAGATATAATATAATACATAATATACTTGTAATTTGATTTGACCGCTTGAACTTGACAGCTGCGCCTCCAAATTTATGGATAAAATATTATTATATTAAACTGCGCATTAACAATAAACAAGTTAAAAGACTTTAGTCGAATTTACCCGACTACGAGATACCCTTAGCCCACATCTCCAGCAGTGAACAATCATACTAACGTGCATACAGACACAAACTATGTGCAATGTTATTTCTCAGGTCAAAACTTACTAATTCCAAACTCAACTTTCTACTGTACACTCTTTAGTGCAGAATAAATGCTTTTTTTACCTTAAATATTCAGATATTCACGTTACCTAACGACAAGTATAAGTGAATACAGGAATACAGCTCATTGTATTCCATTTGAAAAAATATACAGTAGACGTCCGGTACTTTTGAGATTCTTACAATGAGTACCTAACGAACTGGGAAATGTATGTGAACATAGCATAAATCAACGCACAATAAAAATGAACAGTAAAAAACGGATCTTTTTGAATCAAAGCGCTATTAATTATTTTGAAAAATGTATTGAATGGGCGCAGCAAAATATTGTTGACTAGTGTTAGTATTTGTATTTATTTCTTGAATTTAAATTTTTGCCTAAATTTAGAACGTTTTGCTTTAAAAATTAATCTGGCAGCTCTGCTTGGGCCTAAGTTTAGAGTAAACAAAGCCATTCCGCTCTAACTAATTGCATCATAAAGCATTGCACAAAAGTAAACAAAATACTTCTATCTCTTTCACGCTTGCAAAGTGTAGAGCGTGAAGAGCATCCAGCCTTTCGTTGTGTTAGTGTTTGTTTTACACAGCGTGTGTGATTCGTTCAAAAGTATGTATCCATGTGTTGGTGACACTTTCAAATTGATATTAAACTAATACTAATTAAAATGGGAATGCAACTCTGTATACCTAAGAAGTATAGTTTATCAGTAAAGGCGATGTAAAGACGGAACCACTGCCTATTTATATATTATATACATAGCAAAGTGCAAAAAAGAATTGCAGTTTGAAGCAGCAAACAAGCAACTTAGCTAGAAGCAAACTTCAGTTAAAGACTTTTTCAAGTAAAATGCTTGAACTTTTTATGTAAATACATGTGTAATTTACATATAAATGAACAATTTTGTTAAGTTCGCTTAAATAAATGTGAAGTATTCTTTATTTTTATCAAACAAAAAAATGTTGTCTCTGTTAACATAGATAAGAACTTGCAATGCATTAATAGCTACAGGACTGGGTCCTATGTTGGGTACTCAAAATAGCGGAATTTCAAATTTAACGTACAGGGGCTTGCGTTTAATAGTTCGTTAAGCCGGACGTCTACTGTATTTTGTTGAGGTTAACATTATTGTTTTGGTAATGTGAACATTTCAGCAATCAGACCGTGTATACACATATATTTTCTTTTGATCAATTTCGAGAATAAGATTAAAACGAATGATGCAAATTGGATTCTGAACATTGAGTATACAAAAAACTCTGTTCTGTTTCTGCACCTTGTAGGACTATTGTATTGGAAATGTGGACTTTAGGTTTCAAATATATATTGACGCTTACATGTATATTGTAGTATTTATATATGTATATTGTTATTAGCTAAGTACATAACATATGTATATAGAATTAATAATGTAAAAATAATAAAGTGTAGATGTGTTTAAAAGGGTGCATATGTAGCTCACATAACAGATATACATATTGATATATGTACATATAGATAGATATAACCCTATTACAATGTTATGTAGAAGTTACAGATGCCGAGTTAAACTGGGTACGGGAAACGGTGAGTGTTATAGGTACAGTTCGGGTAGTCACCCGAATAAATGTTGAAACGGACTGTGTTTCTCGCTGATCATCGTGCACACGCTCTACGATATATGTATATGTTCGTGTCGATAGTTCAGTACTTGCTGTGGTAAGTGTCAAAAGCTCGTGTGATGTCTGTAGAGTTATTTCTCGGCTTTTACTTTGTTTTCTACGTTTTTTAGAAAGTGATGGTGGAGTTGGCTTTGTAGTTAGTATTGAAGTTGATGGCGTTGGTGATATAAAGAGACTTTTTCCAGTTCGTGTGTTCGATTCTTTTATTTTAAATACATCTGTATCTGTTTGGTTTCTATTTGTATATCTATATTTGAAAATTACAACACGATGTTTCTTTGGCTGCGTAGTCTGCGGCTGTTTTGTTTCTGTTTTGTTTTTGTTGTTACTTTTGTTTTTGTTGACTAGTGATAATGGGATTATATGATCCTTCAAAGGCCTACGCCGCACAAGCTTCTTGCGCAAGCGACGCATGTGGGGAGCAGAATAATTTTGAATTTCACGCTTACTCCTTTCTGTATTCGTGTTCGTATTCATGTTTATATAGTTATAGCTAAGGTTCTGGGGACTTAGTTTGGGCATAGAAATATTTGTGACCTGCAACTGAGGTGGGGACAACTCAGCCAGGTCATTTATGCTAAAAAATAGCGAGTTTCTAAGGGATCAGCATATTCTGATGGTATAGCCGATGATATCGCCAGTGGGGCTGTCTTTGTAGATTTTGCATGCCACAACTCAACATCGCCGATGATACTTTCTAATGAAGCAGTATGAGATTTCAGTTCACAGTCGTCCATATTGTTACCCTCCTCACCACAACCATCCAAAACAGAATTGTTGACATGTTCTTGTTCCTGTTCCTGTTCCTGCCCCAGTGGCACATATGATTGTATCCTTTCGCTGCCTTCGAATTCATACAAATCCTCAGGGCTATCTACTGATGAAGTCTGCTGTATCTGAGCAACGGCTTGTCTCTTTTGCAAGCTGGCTGAATGATCATAGCTATTGTACACTGTGGATAATATGGTACTAAATTCTCCAGGTCTGCGGCCTGAAACATAGAGCGTAACTACACTGCTTTCTTCCTCTGGTCTTGGCATCTGTTGCTTGTTTCTCTTATGAGATTTGTGGCCCGACTTTCTTGATTTCTTACGGCTGGTCTTAGTAGACTGAACTTGATCTTCTACTGGGCCAATATGAGCAATATCGACAGTATCAATGTTATCATGTGCATCAACTTCGGTTTCGTATCTCGTATCCTCCAAGTTCTGCAAATTCTCGCTCAGAAAGATTTGCGGAGATGCAGTATTGGTTATCTGAGGCACCTGCTGCTGCTGTTGTTGTTGCTGTTGCTGCAGGAGCAACTGCTGTAGTAACAGGCTATTCACCTGAGCCACTTGTCCTGCGCCCGGCTGTACTTGCTGTTGAATCTGCTGCTGCACAGTTGGAGTATTTATAATGGTATCCACGCTGTACTCTGTGGCAGTTATCGTCTGCGCCGTCGTATCAAACACTGTTGTTAGGATCTTTTTGCCTTGGAATGTGATGGGCAGGATTGTAGACTTGCCATCGAATATGGTTGTTACATACGTTGAGGTATGTGTGCGATATTCCGTAACTGGCAGTGCAGGTGCAGGTGCTACTGAGGGCTCTAGGGGTAAGCCCATAGCCAAGCCAGTGGCCTGTGGGTTACCTAGTGCACCCAAGAGTGGATTTGAAGGCAAATTGATGTTACCCAAGAGCAACTGGGATAGCAATATGTTCGCAAGAGGAGCATTGGCTGATATCTGCGGCTGTATCGTGGATATTACATTCTCCACTGAGTACACCGTCGAGGGCAGTACATGGGAGAATGAGGTCTTACGTCCTCGGATTGTCGTTGGAGTGAACGTAACGGTCGTTGTCGAAGAATCGTGCAGAAGATATCGGGTGAGCTCCGTAGCACCTGCCTGATTAATGCTAGAATCTTCTCGAGTGAGGAACACCGTTGTTTGACCATTGTTACCCAAGATCTGGGTGTATTGATGTGGACCCAGTACCTCAAGACTCGTCTTTCCAGTAACAATGTTCTTATATTCTGTCACCTGACCGTTAACCACAGGCACTGTAACCTCGGCTGGTATAATATGAGTAACGGTAATCGTTACGCTCCCCAATTCGTTGGCTGGCACATCCGGATTATAATCGTTACGATTCCGTCCGCGCATAGATCCTCTTCCTCTGGTCGAACCATTTGTATTGACATTACGAGAACGGGAAGTGCTTGTGCTACGCAAAGCAGAGCTATCGACATTGTTATTATGATTGTGATTGGTGTAACTGTTCAAGCGACGCGAGCTAGAGGTACCACTGTTACGTCGTATCCCTGCCGGTTGCTGACGACTGCGAAAATTTGATGTCGAGCCAGGTCCAGAACCCTGCCTAGTATTACTCTTTGGAATTGTGTCCTTTTCTCGGAGTGTGAACTGCGTTCGCGGCGAGGTGGGCCTTGTTGGACGTATGGACCGGTTACCACTTGATGTATTGGGTGCAGTTGAGCTCGTTTGCTGTTTCAATAAAGATCCTTGCAATCTGGAGCCGAAACGTGAATTAATTTTTGCTCGTGTTGGTGTACTGGATGTCGTTTCAATTGCATCCTCATTCCTTGATTCTTCAGTTGAGACGCTCATTTTGGGACGTCGGAAACGAAATCGGTTTCTACTTAATGGATCCAGTTCTCTACGCCTCCGCGAAAGGCTTTTTACTTTACTTTGCTTTACGATCTTTTTATTTGAACGTCTGCGGCGATTGGCCTCTTTTAGGTCATCTGCGTCATCTTCCGCATCGCCTTCCTCATCGTCCTCATAATCCGAATCATTGTCTGAATCATTTTCATTCTGATTGGTCTTACTGTTGTCTGTTTCATCCTTCTGCTGCTGATTCTGCTGGAACAGCCCTCGTGGAGGGAAGAGGTTATTCTGTGGCCTGGTACGTGTTTGGATACTGCTCAGAGTTGGCCGTTGAAAGCTACGGGTTCGAGGCTTAGGGGTTGTTGTTGTTGTTGTTGTTGAGGTCGGGGAGCTCTTGGACCTTCCTGTTAATGGATTCCTTCTGGGTGTAAAAGTAACTGGGTTGGCATTGGTATTGGTACGCGGAGCCGGAGTGAAGCCACTTGGTCGATTTAATGGTCTGCGGAAGCGCAGTAAAGGATTTTGATTGCGTCTCGAATTCTCAGTGGTCGTTTCCTCATCTTCGCTTTGCTGTAACTGCTCCTCAGTAGAGAGGTTATCGTCTTCGGTATCGTGTCCCTCATTGCCATCTAAGCTGGTTGGCTTAAGGGATGCTGTTGCTACAATCGACTGGCCAATAGCAGAAGTCGGCTTAATGCGTTGCCTGGAGTTGCCTATATTTTGAGCAGACGCACGGAAATTCAGGCTGCTGGATGGACGATATGACGAGTTTATGCTTAGACGCCTCGAACTTGATATGGGGCCAATACGGGATGAGGACGCAAAACGATTTCTGGATGGTGCAAATCCTGAGCCAGCTTGGCTGCTACTATTTGTATTACTGCCAAATGAAGTGACTCCGGAACTGCTCGATGGCCTTATTGGGCGACCAAATAAGCGTCTAGACGAAGATGTTGTTGTTTGACCAACATCGTTGGGATTATTGGGAGCATTTGAAATGACGGCTCTACGCGATGAGCTGTATCTACCCACAGACTTGAGGGCGGGAGTTGCTGTGATAGTTGGCGTTATGTCCGATCTGGTAATAATCGTTGCACTGCTCGGACTCAAAGTCTTTTGCTTTGGCGCAAAAGTTGGCCTATTCCGAGATGCAAATGGTCTAATCACCGGTGCAAAGGTTCGTTTCTTTGTCTGAAGTGGTTGACGGCCGTTGCTGTTGTTTTTGTTTTTGATGCTCTCACCATCTGTATCTGAATGGTCCTCTTGATCTGATTCATTATCGTTTGAGTCGCTATTAATACTGCCTTCAACCACAGCTTCTGTCTGCAAAATATTGACACTCTGTGTGGACACGATCATTTCGTCAAATGCACCTGTTGGTGATATTGATGATGAAGCAATTGGCTTTTCAAAGAGAAAACTAGATGTACTTTCAATAATCTGTGCATACCGATCGTCTATTACGGTCCCAATGACCTTCGATTGATATAGTGTAGTTGTCCTATTACCAATTCTCGTGCCTTCTATAAGACGTACCAAACCAGTCTTATACTGTCTTGTGGGGGGTAAGCCCGGATCAATTGGCTCTGCACCAGTAGCTGTAGCTGTAGCCTTCGCCAAGCTTAATTTCTTCGTTTCATCAATGTATAAACTAGAGGTGCTACTTGTCGTCTCTATGGCACTGCCCTCAGCGTTAAGTGTGGATTCAATTTTAGTTGTGAAATACAAAGTGCTAACTCCATCTGCATCAATAATATGTTTGTAGTCGTACAATACCAAATCAGATTTATTGTCCACGTTTTCTTCCAATATGCTGCTACTACTACTGCTTGGAATTGGCAATGCCGGTTGAATTGTCATCGATGATACGGTACTACCTAGTACACTAGTGGGTGTGATGACATTTGTGATGGTCTCAAATCGGGAATCCGTAACAGTCATATTTGCTTCATATGAGGTAGTATAATAAGTGTATGTGGTGTAATAGGTTGTTTCATCTGACAATTCATTTGCTATACTCGGATTGTTATTATCGATGTTATTACTCGAGTCGGGGAGAATTGTCTGAAGTACACTCTCACCTTGGAGAGTTTCCGAAGGAGAATGTGCAATCGTTGACAATGTCACATCCGAGACACGATTTGTGTGTTCGATAACATTCGATATGGTTTCCTCTCGGCTTATAGTCGTTATCTCCCCATCCTTGGCCAATTTTGTCCAATACGTAAAGGTGGTAAAATATGTAATCGGTAGAGTGGCTTCCTCTTGGCTCAGCATCTTTGTTGGCTGCAACGTTTCTGTTGCAATATTGGTAACTGTTTCAAGTCGACTAACAATATTTGTGCTATCGGCCATGTACATTGTTGTGTAGAATGTGAACGTCGTGAAACTGGTCTGAAGCAGTAGAGTCGCTGATGGTAGAATCTCCTCGGTGTTACTCTCTGAGCTCACTTGATCATCTACCGCGTCTTTTAACTTGCCAATAACTTGCTGTTCTCCATTTGAGCTGCTGGATCGAACGTCTGTAACCAATGTAACTTGCTCCTTTTCCACGTCCTCCACATAAATACTACTCTCTCCAGATTTTTCCCGAAGTGGATTGAGTGGTTCTGAGATAGACGAGGATGGAGATGCAGATGACAATTCCGCTTGGACAGAGTTTAATGAGATTGAAGATATTTTTGGATTCCTCGCTTGAGGCTTTACATCAGAATATGAAGCTGAAGCTGAAGAAGAAGGAGTTTTAGTAGCTGATTCCGTTACATAGTTCGTAAAAACCTCCGTCCTTGACATTATTTCTGTATCAGTATCAGCAAAGATAGTCGTATAATACGTATACGTTGTCAAGAATGTTTTCGTATATTTGGTATCATCAATATAATCGGTTTGTTCTGCAGTATCCTTCGTACTTGTACTAGTACCTGCTGCATCGATAGCACTAGCATGGAGAAAGTTTTGAATATCATCGGGAATGATATACTTCGAGGATTTCAATAGTGTTGCTGTTGCACTTGTTGTTACCAAGTTATCAGTTTGCGTGGCTGATATATCTTTTTCAACGATCTGAGGCGAAATATCTGGTAGTCTAGTGCTTGGCTCCTGATCACTGTTAACAATTGAAGTTGAAGTAATAATATTGGAGACAACCTCGGTATGGCTAGACACAGTTGTTGACTGTCCTTGGAAGAATGTCGTTAGATATGTGTAGGTTGTGTATAGAGTCTTGTAAATTAGATCCACCTCGTCCGAGTCATTGTCATTATCGTTATCATAATCATAATTTTCATTCTCGTTCTCATTGTCATTGTCATTCTTATTGTCAGGGCTATTTCCAGACTCAGTAATGTCTTCATATTCAGTGGTTAATGTTTCTTCCTTAGGTGTTGTTGTCTCTGTTAAGACTACTTCCGTTTGCGACTCTAGCAAAGGATTCATCGTCGATGAGTTTTCATCTTGATCCTCATCAACATCTAAGTCAGATTCAATGGATTCATTCACAAGCACTTGTGATCTCATCTGATCAAGTTTCACATCGTTTTTACGCTCTTCTTGAACTGGAGGTGAAGATGGAGGTTCGGTCTGAGGCAACTCAGTGAGTGGAGCTTCGGTTTGAGGCTCAGGAGACGTACCTACTTCAGGTGGTGACTTCAAAGTGGTCACCACTGATAATTGTTCGTCGTCTAGGCTCATGGGTGCATACTCTTCCGAGCTCACGGTTGTAGAGCTTGCAATAGCTGCCTCCGATATTACTTTACTATAATTAATTTCGGTTGCTTCTGTTGTTGTTGCTGTTCTTGTTTCGGTCGAAGACTTGGAAGGCAATATTGTTGTCTCTACAAAATTTGCAAACGGATCATCATCAATAAAAACAGTTGTTGCTCCTCCATGAACTTCAAGACCTGATGATGTTGGAACTGCCCGATCGCTGAGCACAGTATTCTCTTCCATTTTTATTTCCATAGTTTCTGTTAATGTCTCAGAAGCTCTAGGTTGAGCTGCAGCTTGCGCCTTGGCCAAGGACGCATAGATCTCTAGAATTTCTTGATCAGTTGGCAACGAAAACATTGGTTTTGCATCGCTTGATACTGCTGAGGGTTGAGACAGGCTCTCCTTTATTATAATGTTTGTAGTCAGAGTTGAAGTTACAGTTGAAGTTACAGTCGACAGCAAGTTTATTTCGGAAGTATTCAGCTCCGGAGTAGACGGGTTTACTGAAGAGTATGGTAAAGTCTCGTCCACGACTTCTTCTGTGACATCTACCGGAACGGTCCAAGGACTTATTGTTTTCATTGTTGTGGCTTCAGTGTCCACTGTCTCCTCCAACGTGCTGGTGGGTTGTATATCGAAGTTCTTTTCAGCTGTCGCCAGAGGCTGAATGTCACTATTCCGAAGTGTCGCCATGCCAGAAATTGATGTTACATGACCAATTATAGAGCTGGGCTGAGCACTGTTTGGCGAGAAGACAATAACGCTATCGCCCACAAGTGTGGTGAATTCAGCAAATCCATAATATGTCACAGTGGACAGTACTCTTTTTGAAACATTGGGAGCTTCGGAACTATGAGATTGGTCTGACTGCTTTTGTCTCATTAGATTTTGGTAGTAAAGCTTCGCAGAGCGTCCTTCTTCCGTCTCAAATTGTCCATTAGCTGATAGGTCTGAATGTAGTCCAACCCCATTAATATTTAACTCAATTGCTTGATACCCACTCGGCTCGAAATGATTCTTAACTGTAATTGTGGGCAAATCTCCAATAGCAAGCACCTTTTGTGCAGCCAACTTGCGGTCCTCTGTGTGCCCAGAACGACCTACCAGCTTGACACCTGAAGTCTGTTTTGTATTCGTCGTGTTCGAAGATGAAGATGCAACACTCACATCCAAGGTGTGAGTAACGCTTCTTAGCTTCAGGAAGTCAGTATTACCTACAAACTCATCATGATTGGGCAAGTGCATGGGGACAAGGGCTAGACTGTCATCAATGTCCCGCCAATCTGGCGCCTCCGCGTTGAGCAGATCATTGTGGCTTTCTAGGTAGGACTTGGTTTTCGACTGAACGCCGTCGCCCACCCAACTTGTCACCACGGACGGCGGTGCCACATGACCATTCTCGAAGAGAACCCGGGAGCTCTTCTTCAGGTATTGGGCATATAGGCGGCCATTATTCAAAGTGGTGCCCACGACCTGTGTGGCATACTCCGTTGTAATGCCCTCCTGTATAAAAGTGCGTGCAGTGGATGTCAGAAGTCCGACTTCGGGTCGAACCGATAGAAATCGGCCGTGACTGTCACCTAAACGTCCCACTCCATCGTTATTTACCAATAGCACAGTAGTTAAATCTAAGCACACACACACACACAGAGTCAACCACAGATGCAGACAACGCGTAGAAACAGCGCAGTAGATAGGTTAAAATGTATAGATAAAAGATAAAATATATAGATAGAGAAGGATGAATACATATCGTACAGATATTTACAAAATAATATACACATTAAACAAAGTAAATAGTTAAACGTAAGGAGAGTAGAGAGATTTGTTAAGAATATTAAATCAAGATGTCCAGAATGTACAGCATAGAGAGATGGTGAAATCATTTACATAAAAAGAAATCAAGAGAAGAAATAACAATGGATGTAAGTATATAGTACACATATATATATAGTATATAAGAATTATAATATTATGTATTTATATTTATATTTATATACAAGTAATCAGTGCAGAACGTTGTGGAATTGAATAGCTTGAAATATCCAATACTTGTACAGATATATTATATGTACATACCATCTCGATAATGTTACATACATACATACGAAAGGATTTTAATTATTTTCGAGAGATTTACTGCTTACCGTCTGCCCCTGTCACACGTAGAGCTGGCGTCGGTTTTATAATGTAAGGCTCATCTGAAATAAATTAAACTCACACGTTTAAATGGTTGGCTAATACTTTGCGTACTTAATTTATTTATTTAAGTCAACTAAAAGCAGCTGACTACGAAATTAAGTTTAAAACAATAAAAATATAAGAAAAATTTATTTAAGGATTGGGGAAAACCCAGAAAAACCCAATTAGATCAATATATTGGTATATTAGTGTAGAATAAAGGAGTATTCGAATATTGACAATATACTATTATTACGTATATATAGTATTAGGAGCAATAGTATCGGGTGATTGATGACGAGGCAAAGAACTTTAAGTTGGCATCACTGTTCAAGATGGCGACCGATTTAACAGCTGTCAAGTGATTTATTCTCAGTTTGGTTTGCCAATTCATCATGAATAGACTCACGCCTGAACAACGCTTTCAAATAGTACAATTTTATTTCGAAAATAATGGTTCTGTGCGGAATACGTATCGCTAATAATTTTGTTTAGCGATGAAGCACACTTCTGGTTGAATGGCCACGTCAACAAACAAAACTGCCGCATTTGGAGTGATGCTAATCCTCAACCCAGAAAAACTGACTGTTTGGTGCGCTTTATGGGCTGGTGGAATCATTGGTCCGTACTTCTTCAAAAACGATGATGACCAGAACGTTACACTCAATGGTGATTGGAGTGATGATTACTAACTTTTTCATTCCTGAATTGAACAACCGTGATATCCAGGAGCTGTGGTTCCAACAAGACGGCGCTTGTCACTCAGCTCGTGCCACAATCGATTGTTTAATAGCAATTTAAAGTTCTATACCTCTAAAAAAAACTCACTTTATATAGAAGCATATATATATTAAGTACTTGTTACTAATTAATTTACTATTAGGAGTGATAGTATATAAAAGTAGCAGTATAATGAAGAAATAAGAGGAAGTAAGATCAATTGACGAAATGTAGCTAGAAAGGAGGTTAATTGTTTCTACTAAGAAGAAAGAGAAGATGCATTTGAGATCACGTTGTGTAGATTATTATAATTAATAGTAATCTGTTGTGCATGTAGGAAGGGACATTGGGATATAGTTCCTAATACATCGACGAGGAATGGAAATACTAAGACGACCTAAAAGGAAGGCAGACTCAATATTGCCTTTAATCAGTTTATGTAGAAAAACAGCATTAAAAGTTTTGGATCTACTTTTGGAATTTATTTGGCATAAGAAGGGCAATGCGTTTCTCTCATGGTACCAGATCTTAATACCAGATCAAAATCAGGTTTTTAAGAAGAACAATTTCCCGATAATGAAAAAACTTTGAACCCTTGCTCATACATATGAAAGATCCACAATACGTACATAACTTAACTTATAAAATAAAATTGAATCGATCTTCATGTATGAGAAGTAACTATGATATAAGATATGAAGATATCAAATAAAGAAGTATAATGTCTTGACATTAACAAACCAAATGTATAAGTGGTATATAAGAATATAATATAATATAAACGATACATTTGACTTTCTTGAGTTAAACAAATGCCTCGTCATCTAATTAGTGACGCGCAGAAATGAATGTATTAACGAGATTCCTACTGTCCCTATCTACGGGCATCGAATAATACACGGAGAAAGAAGACTCTTTTGAGCTTGACTCTAATCTGTCAATGAAAAGGTTGCACAAATATAGAAGTGCATTTATATATAAGTTTAATGCTTCTGCTAACGCATTACAAAATGGTAAATATCTTCTTTGGTTTTTAATCTTTCAGCACAGAATAAAACGTAGTTATATAATTATGTGTAGTTAACATTCATCAGATAAGAACTGAACTAGTTAATTCAAACTTATAAAACTAATTTGATCTGAACAACACATTCAAGAGCCGACATACCAAATTTGATGTCTGTAGTTCATACGGCCTGAGGGACTTTGCTGTTTAGCATCAATATAAAAATACACTTTGTGGAGTCGGAAAGCTTCTTCTTAGCTGTGACAAACATTTTCACAAAAGTATTTTAATTAAAGGAATTAAAGACACCTTTTTTCTTACATTTATTATATGTAGTAATACTATAATCGACTTTCGATTTATTTTAGTGGACAATGTCCACAAATATTCCACTGTATGAATGTAATCGGCAATTCCCTTTTCCCCTTTTTATTTTCCATCTCGTTCGCACCTACACGAACGGCAGCAGCTTCCAGGCTGCACCTGTGCAATTGAGCGTGAGAAGATCGACCAGACAAATCGTACAGAAGCAAAGGCGTGGGCAGAGCACAATTGTAAGTAATTAAGTAGACAAATTTGAAGTTATACAAGTTAAGCACACAAATTTGAAGTTATTTATGCATAAATAAAGATATCAGCACACTTTTTTATTGTATGTGTATATCAAAAATGCGTGTTTTTATTTATAAACTGCATTTTGATACCACTTACGGCTGGAAGGAAGTAATACATACACGCGCCAACAATTGATGTACATGGTAAAGAAGCGTACATAACCAATTTGGTGTTTCATTCACATTCTATGAGTTCATCGACGCCTTCAAGCTGATGGACTAGGCTATGTTGACGCGGTTATTGATATTCCTTAGGAATATTGTATATGCTTAAAAGGATCGTATTCTGCGTAAAAAACTAACCCCTTTTAAGGTCCTTTGCAATGTAAAATTGGTAAAGAACAGTTTCTTTTGCAATGACAAAAAGAGCCAAAATTGTATGTATTTGAATATAACATATGATATGTTATTAAACAACATCAAACCAGGGGAAGATGCTAAAATAAACGAAAAAAAAGCGAAAGCGTTCAATCTTCAAAATTCATGGGCATAATATAGTATTGCTCCACGCGAATATCTTCAGGTGAAATCCCTCCTAAAATAACTTAAAACCTTGAACGGCTTAGTTTCCTCAAACAAATATATACTTACATATATACATATACATAAACATATATATAAACATACATTCATATACATGCATATAAATGATTTCATTCGGACCCAACGGCTGCTGCTGAATAAAAAGAAAGTGGCCAACCAAAGATAGAGAGTGATAGAGAGAAAAGTTGACTTTTACGCAGCTATAGCCTAAAGCAGCAGCTGCACCTTTCCTCACCTGACCGCATCTCTCACTAATGTACTATTGACTTGCTTTAACGATTTTCGATTTTTCTCAGACATTTGAAGTTGCCTGAAATAGGAACACCAAACTTTTCCAATAAAAGTATAATCATAGTAGACTTGGTCATAACCATAGCCCAACTCAGACCCTCTGACTGTGTTTCCGCTCTTCCTCTTAAGATAAGCTAAATAACAGAATTTAATTTGCATAGTTCAATATTAAATTGATTTCACAGGAGAATTGACCTTTGTCAACGTATTATTATTATTTATTATAATTAACCTGACTCACATTCACATAAACTTTAAGCCTATAAGCACAAATTTAACTCCACATATATCCCAGTTTTGTCTCTTATAGACTATAAATTGGGTTTCCTCCTCCTGCTCCCGATAAAGATACATATATTTGTATATTTATATATATATATATATATATATATATATATATGTGTATATTAATAAAAAGTAATGGTATAGAAATATATAATAATAAATATATGTATAATATTAGATTATTAGGCCTTACAGTCTTTCAACTCCCTATGACGAACTGCGAATAAAATGCCATAGAAGGCCTTATTTTCTACTCTCTTCTAGTCGTTGACCCACTTGTTGCTCTTGTTGACGCTTCTGCTTTGGTGTCAGCGCAATATCTATCTGTATGTCCGCTCTATCGAATGATAATACCGACTATACTTCGGCTGTGAATGTTTCTGTTTCAGTTGCAATAGTGTTGGTGTTGGCGGTATTGTTGATATTTGTGTTGGTGTTGTTGTTGGTGTTGGTGTTGGTGTTGGTGCTAGTGTTGGTGAACCATCATGATGATGCGGATGCTGTTGGTGATGGTGATGGTGATGGTTGTTGTGATGAGGCTATGAGTTTTTCTCTTGCTTTGCATTGTGAAAGCTGTTTTAGCCGTGAGTTCAATTCTTGTTTTTGCACCGCTTGAGCCAGTTGCAGAGACTGCATGACAACGAGCATACATACATACATTCATACATACATACGTACAAAACATGCTTACGTACATATAGACAAAATAGATATTACTGGTTGCCGACGTCGACATCGACATCATCGTCTCCGCGATTGTAACTAGCCCCTGCAAAAGCTGTTTAGCGTGCAGGCTATCGACTTAACAGTAAAACGGACGCAAAAGCGGACGCCGATTTTGTTTCCAGGTCTGCACTTCATAAAAGTCAATGACATTTTCACACTTGTGGGTCCAAATGGCCCCAAATCAGCATTATTCAAAATATAAAATAATAACCAGTAAAAATAATCTAGTCGTCTGCACCCAACTACGAGTGGGCAATATAATGAAACATTTTTGTTTGAATAAGTTCTTTATTTATAAGCTGCTCTGAATAAAATGTACTCTACTGATCAATTTATCAAAAACCTATTTTTTTGAGCTTACACATACAACTTTTTGCTTCGTTTTACGGGGGACCAGGCAGAAATGTATTAAATTTGCAACCAGCTTCATAAAACTCACATACCGAATTTGATAGTGTGCAGTCTGAGACATTGACTCGGGTAATCGGGAATATCCAAGTACTCAGTTTATGTTGTCGGAGATGCTTGTTACTGCCTGCTACACACATACATTTGCAAAACGTATGTATATTTTTATGGCCTAAAACGGTTTCTGCATACATGTAACTACATATTTCATAGTGATTAATACGTGTGTTCATAAAACATATTTATATTATATTTATGTACAACAAATAATTGGCTGATCGTTTTACTGGTCAAGTGTCTGGTCTTAAAAATGTCTACTCCCGATACGCTAAACGTGCGAAATTCCATTGTCTCTCTGAAGCGTCTCTATTTTGGATTTAATGAATGACTTTACAGTTACAACCTTATTCACAAATACTTTTTAGATTTCTTAACACTTTTAACAAGCATTCAACAAACTAGTCAACCAGCTTTCTCTTCCCTCGAAATGTATCTTTTGTGTTGTACAATAATTTTGATACCATTGGGCGAATTGGAAACAAATGCCGCAGTCTATATTCAACCCTACTATAAGTCCATTAACAATCCAGAAATGGCTTATGTTATTGAGCAAATGTATCAAACAGCTGGAAGGAAGCATTAAGTATATGCGTACGTTTTCTATGAGTGTGGGTAGCGGTATCAGGAAACCCGATTTACTACTTGCGGTCTGTACTACTGCGACAGTACATAAACAACAATGTGTAGTATTTTCTATACCCTACATAAGCATAAATTATAAGTTTGAAAATTTAAATTTATTTCAAATATCAAACTTTATATTTTGCCGGTAAGACAATCATTACAGCTTAACATCCGACGAGTTGTACTATATATATATTAATTCTGCTCGGGCACTCAATCAACCACGACAGTCAAGTAGAGGCCTATATATATATATATATATATATTATATAACTAAAGTGCTTATATAGATAATACTTGGTATTTACTGTCTCTAGATGTATTCTTTAGGCGACGTTTATCAAGTTTTCAAAATGTCTTCTTTTGTCTATTTTTAAAATTTATTTTGATTTTTTATATTATATTTACTAATTATGTGTAATCTCAACAATTGAAAATATTTATTTGTTTATATCGATACACATAGAATACTGTAGCTGAGAGTATTTACTAATACAGCTTCAAATATAAATGCCAGATTCATTAGAACGATACAATATGAAAGCTTTGTCCTTGAAAGCTTTGCTTTGCCCTTTAAGGTTTTTCGTGAAGGTTTTTCGTCGTTTATTTCAAATTAAATAGTCGAAACTAACAGAAAAGTTCGATCAACGAAAAATACAAGTCCACATGTCAAAGAAAACAATTAAACTAAATGCATGTTCTATTCAACGAATGCTAACATAAAGTGGAACAAAACATATAACGGATCTTTTGCAGAACACAGAGCGAAGAATATTCGCACAGACATAACGTACAAGTTTACAGTTATTTTATCATTTCGCTTTCTAGTTTTGAGCAAATGCAAAGAGAGTGTACAGGGTGTCCTATTCAAGTGGCGAGAAGTGCATGTTATTATTATATGGCATTTAAGATCGGGTCACAGCCTGATGCACGATTTGCCTCCACGCGTCTCTTTCCTGTGCGCGTCTTCTCCAATTGACAACACCAGGACCCGTCAGAGCTGTGGTGACTTGCCTTCCTCTCCGCCGTTGTCCACCTACTACCGCATCAAAAACCTTACGAGCTGGAGCTTCGTCTTCCATGCGTACATCGTGTCCCAGCCGGCGAGGTCTCTGTTCGTGCATGTGTGTTCGACCGACTACGTCCACGTCGTCGTACAGCTCGTTGTTCTACCTGATGCGGTAAGTCTCGCCAATGCATACGGGTCCAAAAATTTTACGAACAATTCTTCTCTCAAAGTGTATATAACATAGTCTTATATATGTTAGGAAGTGAGCCCATTATCCGGATGTTGTACACAGGGGCGGATGAAAGATGGCAAAGTCTCATTCGAGCTTTCTAGTGTCCAGTCATTTGGCGCCCTAGTAGCATCAACTTGACTGTTTCACTTCACTTGAATCCATCCCTGGTTGCACATGATAAAGAAGTTAAGGCCCAAGGCCTCAATATTAAAACGTATACCCTATAATCTTATTTTATTCTTAGAATTAAGCTAAAGTCAAAGTTCAGTGTAAATTACTAAGATGTGCAGCTATAGCTATAGTTATGGTCGTATACTTAAACAGAAATGATAGATTAAATCAGCGGCAGAAAAGAAATAATATATAAGTGTTAATTACTTAAATTAACTTGTTTAAGAAATTGATGTGCCAATGTTCAAGCAAGCAACTTGTCAAATTTCGGCACTGAAATCCTGAAAGCCATAATAAGTTGCAATACAATGAGTAGTTTTAGTCAATTGGTTGATTAAAACCCTCTATGTATTGCACATATATGTAATTTTACATAATACATATTACAACCATATGAAATACATAATCTGTGTAAACTTACCATATGTTTGAGCAGCTCCAAGTGGTGGCGCTCCTAAAAGAGCGAAAATGATGATCAATAAGCTTAGGTTTCGGCAGACCAATGCTTGAGACTTTTGTAGTATATGCAGACAGCCACGGCCACCTTCAGTCTCGGAGCTATGGGCACGCCACAACTTTTTCCGGGTACCTTGCCTTCCGGGAGAGTGCATGTTTTGTGAGCTTATATCGTCTATACGGGGCTCTAGCGTTTTTGGATTTTTTAAACAGTTACACCCAGGACCTAGACACGCATCTAGCTTTCTACGCGCATACGAGGTTCATTAATTGTAAATATGTGTGTGCGTAGCTCTAGAAATGTATTTGTATATTTATAAATATATATGTATATTTATATATGTAGTAGGTGTGCATATATGTATACTATAAATAGAGTTTAATCTCGATAATCAGACACTTGCTAACTCGTACCAGATACTGAACTTCTCAAAGTAGTAGGTTATTATCCATCTATTATCCGATTTCAGCGATTTATCCTAATTTAATTTCTGCACTCGTAAACTAGAATATCTGCGTTTTGTATTCGTAATAACTATGAGAAAAATAAGTAGTGTTTAGGGTCATAAATAAAGAAAGAAAACCAAGTCTCATGTGGAATTGATATATCCTCTCAATTTAGATTATAGGGAATACTGTACATATGTATATCAATATGTAAATATAACTGTCGTACCGTTCGTCGTACGTAATTTGTGTATATATTATATACTAAGCGAATGTTCGACGATCAAGCCTCGGATTGCGTCAAGGGTAGTTATTTAGTATTTGTATTAGCTCATTTTGGCAATTTATTCACAAAATATTGCATTCAAATATTTGTTGTGTTGAATTTTTATTATATTGTACAACAGCGAATGGCGTTTCAAACTGGAATTTTCGATTTCGTGGTTAACAGGTTGTCTGTAGGTATACAAACATGTGTATATGCGTAGTCTACATATATAATATGTACATAAAACTTGTATACATACATATACATATATATATGCAGTATGATATATCCATATACGTTTCAATTCTCATCGATTTTGATTGTTTCACTTTGTAACCGCTTTTTTGAGAGAGACTTCTGTCAGTTAGAAAGTACGAGTACAAAAATTGTACTGGCAGGAGGAGCATGAGATAAAAGAAGGAGAATGTAAATTTAATGGCACAGCAACTTATTTGCACACCACGTCGCGACGTGGGAAACTAGCACATGCGATCACATATATTCATATAACATAATACACACACACACGCACACATACACATACAAATATATTTATATATATATAATATACTATATATATATATATATATGTAGTTTGTTGTAAATTACTTTTTTGTGATGCGCACACCGACCATTTCATGCAGACGAACCCACAGAACTGACTTGGTCAATGCAATGGCAAAAAGTTGGTGGCCTAAACCCGAAAGACACCATTGTGTAGTATATACACTACCATCGCATCGTGTCCGTGTTTGTTGTTGTCTTCTGTGTGTACGTTTTCTTGCGCGCTTGCGTACATGCGCCAAAGCTGTTTGGCTGGTTCAGGTGGGCAGCAGCCAGTTGTGGGAGAGCAGGAGCCACAGATGGTGATCTGCAAATGTCAGCATTACCAACTCTCAAACTCACCACGATTTGTGCTACGTAAAACTCACAGCGACTGAGGTAAGTAAGTTTCTTCGTGTGGCTTGCTAAAATCAGAGTAGACCCATTGCCGTACTGTGGCTCAGAGGCTGGTTGCTGCGAAGCAAACAAGATTAGTTGCTGTTAACTTTTTATTGAATCAGCGCTTTCCAGCGCAACTATATTAAAATACACAGAGATAAAATGTTAATGAAGAGGGTATCATTTATTTGAGTGAGTTTTTGTTTGCCTTTTGAGTCGTAACGGGTCGTATTGCATACACGAGTACGACTAATATTTCTATTTATAGCCAATCTATCTTAATGCTCTTGACGTGTGCTGCCAATAACATTAAGATCTGTTTCTAACAGAAGTTATTCAAGAAACAGCTTACAATTATGTAGTAGGGGGGCAAGTATTGGCTGGGAGCTAGTACCATTGCAGTTCCACTGTAATGTAACTGTGGATGGGTCAAGGGTTCCTCGTAGTCGACAATTAAAAGCTTTACATTTTTTTCAGTGTAGCTATGAACGTCACGTTGAACTTCGTTTCTGCCATTTCACACAAAAAAACGCCATACTTGGTAATATGTGGCCCTGTCTTATACAATTTGCTTATAGCTAATAAAAGCGAGTATCGCATTGCGCCTTTGTATTCACCATGGCTGGGACACATGCATATGAAGTTGATGATATATGTGTATATATATTATATACTATATATTTATATATACATTTGTATGAAGGAACTTTGTACCTTTTTTTGTTTAATGTAGTTTTTACTATAGTTATCGCAGCATTGCTATGTATTACATGATTAAATTCTTGTTCTCATTTTGGTTTTCATCTTAAATCTTTTGTACATAATTTTTAGCCTATCGCTGCTACTACTGCTCATAACAGATTACTAATGGATACATATCAAACTAGTAGGGTCATCCAAGGCCCATCCTTGAACGCTAGCGGCTGGCTAATAGCCTAACAGTCTAGGCCAGACACCTACATTGCCCCCTTCTCCATAGGTATCGTGCTTTTCGGTCGATGCCTTCCTTCTCAACTTTTATTTCACAATGTGTGGAATATCCCTCAAGTGAATGTCCTGGCCAATATGATACATATATCATATCATATCATATATCGCAGGACCAAATGTGCATAAAATGAGTTGAACGAAAGTCAACCTCTTACGATTTAGTGAGGATTGAAAACTAACACCATAGCCTTCTTATCGGGCCCGCTGAGGCTAGGTATCGGCTACTGTGGCAGTGGTTATGTTGCTCTAAGGCAAAGAGAAAACCGTATGTGAGTATATCATTCACTTTATGTTGTACAATTTGGAAATGAAGACTATCAATGGCTAAAAATAAGTGTAATGGGTATCTTGCCTAGAAGCGTTTTGGAGCCGTTTGTGGCAAATAAAGAACAACAGAAAATTTTCACAAGTTTCAAGAAAATTCATAACGTCTTTATTCAATACTTTTTTAATAGCTATTTGTTTATTATATGACTACAGGACTACTACATGATACACACTATAAAATAAATATATCAAATATAATTTGAAGGTGCGATCGTAGGAGCTGGCCAACTCCACCGTGTATGTCGGGCACGAAAGGTATTATCAGTCAGTTACCATTCAATACATTAACCTGCACACACACACACACACACGTTATTCTGCCAGCTGAACATATATGTCCGTATATTACGTTACGCTTTATAATGTCGATATGCTGAATCCGTCTCCATCTCAAATGCTTAAATTGGCGGCGGCAGGTACATCGCCAGAACTATTATACTAAGACTCTAGCCATATATAAGTACATACATAAGTACAAATGGGTATGCTAAGTACTAAATGTACATGCTAATACAATATATAATATATGTTATCAAAGCTCATACATTCTTATGTACACAATAGCAACAGTTACGAATATTACAATATTATTAATTTTAAGCTAGTAATTATCTTAAGTAAAATTTTAGTTGAAACACAAATACGTAGGGATTTATATCTGTATATAGTATGCATATGTATATGTGTATGTATATACATAAAAAAAATGTTTATATTTATACAAAGCTGACATCGTTTTCAGCTGTACTGAGCTTCCTTCCCGGGAACATCAGATATCAGGTGGGTTGATAGGCGTCGATGGTCTGTACCACCATTGTCGGAACTATCAAAAAAACCAGGAAAACCGCTGTGTTGAGCGTCCAAATTTTGTTCGGCACCAAGATTTACATATGTTGGCTGCACTTCGCCTTCTATGTCCGTCTGATCGTGCAGTTCATAGACCTCCGTTATGGGTGGCCAACTATCAAACGACTTGATATTATGTTCCAGGCGCATATATTTGCGCTTGGATGTGCTTTCGTTTTGCTCACGTCGCACTTGATACCGGCGAAATACCAAATGCTCGACCACAAAATACTCGAGTAGGGTATGGACTATAAATCCAGCGACTCCATAGAGCAGCATTATGTATCGAAATCCCAATTCTGGCGGCACAATTAGCTGGAAGAAGTTAGCTATCCAATCGCTTGGGTAAATAACCAGGTAAATGACAATACAAAGATTGATCGTAATCGCCAAACATAATGGCCAGTTTGACCACAACGGTTTGCGGTATGGCGCACCTTTAGAGAAGACAAATGCCAATATGATGTACTGGAAACTTGATATGGCAAACATGGTATAGTTTTCATAGCAACCCAAATGGTTATCATCCGAGAACTCAAAGGGTTTGAACCAAGTCTGCTGGTGTAGCTGAATCCAGCCTTAAAAAATAAATCAAATATTAGTTTTAAATAAAAGGAAATGATTCAAATTCACTTACCAGCCACTTGGAAAATTGTCACAACGGCAAGATGAAGCAGGAGAGATGCCAACGGTGTTGGTGATATAAGGGAACTGAGCGGCACTTGCTTAACCAATTGGCCACCATAAGCTTCAGTTTTTCCAAAGAAAAATGCAAATATTGATATCAGACCAAGATCAATGTACAGGTATTGTTTATCCGTCAGATTCGATTCGATTGAGTATAGGATCATCACGGAGACAAACTGCGTCAGAGAATATGCAGCCATATACTTGAAAATACCAAATGACGTGACCAGTGCAGCGCGACCCTCTTTAATAACATTGGGAACGGATGCAATTGTTGGATTGCGGGATGTGAATGGCGAGGCTATGGACGATTCAGTTTCGCTCAGCGATATACCTGTGTGCGCAACCTTTAGGGCTCCACAATCGTTGGCCCCATCACCGCACATGGCTACATAATAGTCCAGACTTTGTAGCTCCATAACTAACGATTGCTTTTGTTCCGGTGACATACGCGCGTAAATGGCACCGCGAGTTAATATGACTTCCATCTGATGGGGGAATTGATCTCGAACAATTTGCCATGTTTTCCCGTCCATGGCAAATCTATATTGTCGTCGCCAGTTATCATTACGGGTACTCTCTGTAGCTATAGCTGTAGCTGCACCTGTAGGTGTTACTCCAAGCTCCACATCGTTACCATCGTTATGGGTCCACGTGTCGAAGGTCTTTACACTGGTCAGACTATTGCTATTGGGCAGTGCGCTTGTCGCACAACTCGAACCGTTCACCAACGAATTCGTTGACTGTGAAAGATCGAGATCCAGGGGAAGTGTATCTGTGGAATATGTTCCATTACCATTCCCATTGACTACTGGTGTACATGCTTTACTTCCTAGCTCAAGTGTATACTGCAGCTCATATTGATCATGCTCCTCATCCAGATCAGCCTTATCAAATACTTCTAAAGGTACCGCATGAACCGTAATTACGGCCTGTGTGGCACTCACGATGCCACAATCTCGAGCAACGCTCATCGCCGTTAAGATATTATCACCTGTTATCATAATCGTACGAATATTCGCAGTATTGAGGGATTTTATAACTGCCGTAGTATCTGGCTTCAATCGATTTTCAAGTATGACAAAGCCAAGGAACTCTAAGTTGTGTTCGACCTCCTCGCGCGAAAGTCGCTGGACCTTTGTGTAATTTACCTTTGGATTAAGCGATTTATATGCAACAGCGATTATACGGAAACCCTTCTTGGCAAATACTGACAGCTGTTGCGTATAGTCGTCCGGTAGGCTTTCAGGTGTACACAACTGCTGCAACATTTCCGGCGAGCCCTTGCAATAGACGGTAAATCCTTGAGCGCTGAGACAACGTGTTATGACCGCCATACGCTGTAGGTTTGATGTAAAGGGAAACTCCCTAACAATCCCATGATCAAAGTTTTTTGCTGACTTTGATAGTCCAACATTGGCTAGTAGATCATCTACGGAAGACTGACGCTGTACAGGTGCCGATGATGTTTCCGACATCTCAATTGGTTCGTATGATTTGAAGGGAGTTATGGAAATATCATTTTGAGTGGGTTGCCGCAAAATTGTTGGATAAATCAGACCATATTTCTCATTTTCTGGTATATTATTGGAATCTTCAAGTATCCAACCCGTTGACTCGAACATCTTTAGATCCAAAGGGTCGCCCATCATCATACCATTCATAACAGTTATTGAGTGGCAGGTTACCATTCCGAACAGAAAGTGATCATTTGGCAGTCGCTTTATATCTTTTAAAGGTATTTGAAACTGATTCGTTGGTGACTTTGGAACAACGCCCCACATATCTAAACCATCCTCTGTTAGAGTTCCAGTCTAAATGTGCAAAATAAAGAGTTATTTACAATCATTTAAAGTACCTCCAAGAATTCTCAACTTACCTTGTCAAAGCAACAGCAATCAATACTGCCTGACACGTTAATTGAACGCGGGGATATACAAAATATATTGTTAATTTGTAAACGCTTTTGAGCATAAAATCGACCAACAGTCATTGCTGCAGGCAAAGCTGGTGGTACCACAATCGTTATGAGATCCAATGATTCCACCGCTATTTTCACAGCATCTGTTCCACGCAATATCTAGAGACAAGAGGAATTAAAATAATAAAAACAATTATTGAAATTAATCGATTTTCCGATTCACTAACCTTTGTGACAAGTGTGTATATGAAGCCAACGCATGCAATAAGGGCTAGGCACTGAATGAACTTGTACGAATCCTGTTCAAACTTATAGTCCACAGGAGGTGGATAAAGAATGGACCGAATTAAGCCGCCCTTAGCTGTTATATTTCCGGTATTAATAACAAACGCTAAGACTTTCTTAGACCCAATGTAACGGGTCTGGATGACTTTGGTGCCACAGAAAAGTGTGTGTCTGGCATGCTCCTTTTTATCGAATATTACGTCGCGCTTTGAAGGCAATGGCGTTTTGGTAA
This sequence comes from Hirtodrosophila trivittata, assembly GCA_035045065.1. Lineage (NCBI taxonomy): Eukaryota > Metazoa > Arthropoda > Insecta > Diptera > Drosophilidae > Hirtodrosophila > Hirtodrosophila trivittata. The sequence goes on from JAWNNK010000645.1 coordinate 220,029, forward strand.
CTGGAACACTTTCTCCGGTGAGCATAGACTCGTCGAGAATACAGTTACCGGATAGTAATACTGCGTCGCACTGCATTGTGCAGCCCGTTGATGGTATTTCAATTATATCTCCAGGAACCAGAGTATTCGTTGGCCACTCACTAGACACTCCTTTCGAGTTAACTACCAACGCGTTTCCCGTGTTTAACACTGTTTCCTGCAGAACATCTTGATTCTGAAATAAAACATTACTGTTATTTATGTACCTTGCACTGTGTTCATTAATAACGTATGCTCACCTTTTTAGTTTGTACGATCGACATAGATATGCCAAACACGGACATTAACAAGATGACACAAGCATAGTAGTAGTAGTCATAGGTAAACCAGAGAACCACTGAGAATATTTGGAACACATAGAAGGGATTAAGTACTTCGAGGAAAAGCAGTGTCATATAATCTCTTAATGGCACAGTGATCTCGTTTTCGCCAAAGACAATTCGCCGAGAGAGTTGCTCCTGCTTTGTTAAGCCACGTTGCTGGTGAAAATATGAGCAAGGTACGTTGACATCGAGGCCATTAATTTTGTTGAAATTGTTTATGCTGCTGTCCCATGCATAAACCAGTTGCTTGCAGCGAAAGATTCTCAAGGATTGGCAGCCTTTACAAATGAGAGTTTAAATAAAGTTAAATTAGTCATAAGTAGCTCAGCAAAATAAGGAATGTTATTAAAAATCATTTAGATTAGAACTTACAAGATAAGAAAATGTAACGAACTTTTGCACATAATTACATATAGTCAAATTTTACCCTTCGGAATATACCATAGCACACATATTAATAGTGTTAGTCTTGAATTTCATATTACCAACGATATTGCATATTTCACGTACATTTAAATTGTGCCGAAGTGAAATGAACCGATAATTGGACGTTCTCTCCTGACGCATTTTGTGACTCCATTGATTTTCTAAAACAATGTGTAAATCTTTATTACAATTATCTGACATATGACATAGGGGAACATACCTTAACTGGTCAACAGTTAGAACTTTCACTGTCTTAACATGATAAAGCTTGTGTTTTCCCTGATAGTCTTCTTCGACCAGCACTTGCTGTGCCTCCTGCAAAGGACATGGCTTACAAGTAGCTAGCAAATACCAATGCCGCCACCAGTGTAAAACTAGACGCAACAGACCTCCAGTGAGGCAAATGCATATCCAGCACAAAATAAATCGGGTGCGGGAACGGCGATAGCCGCCTATTTTCATCTGGTCTGGCTGATCTTGGTTAAGCCAACCATCGCATGGCTTTTCATCTGAAAAAAGCAGAGGAAAATTAATTAACTAATTAGACACAGTAAAATAAACATTTACGACAAATCTAAATACATTTGCCCAATCCATACACATATGTATGGTATATATATATATATGTATGTATATACCATTGACCATTCACCAAAGTATTGTAAGTAATTTTTATTGCTCATACCTCGGAATATTTCGCAGTTCATCATCAATTTAGCTTACAAATTGATCGAAGCAATGGAATGTCTGCAATATGCCACAACATTTATTTTTAATTTCTCAAATTTCAGACAACTTCTTTAGTTTAAATATTTATTATTCTTATTTTTTTTTTTTTGATACTAATTAATATACTAATAACCTAATTCCTTCAGCCTATCTGGGCGAACGACTGCCAAGTAAAGTGCGTCACTTTCTCAGCCTTCGGACAACATTGTATTAAGTAATTGCGATTTGCGATGATCTCTATTAAAGTTAACGTATGATTTGAAAGAAATTGAACTGATATTCAATGAAATAAATGTACATTATTATTTACATATATGTAAGTACATATGTACATATGTATGCTTGTATCTATGAGTATTATTTTTTTGCACGCGCGTTCGTGTTTCGATTGTGGCATATGTACATTGTACGTATGTATTAATTGATCTACATACACATGTATGTTGTACATAAGAATTAATTATAAATAAGAAAAAAATTAACGTTCTTTCACGGATCGACCAAAAAACAATTCAAGAGCAATTGACACTTTGGCGACCAAACGAATCTAGTGCTTAATCACAATAAGCAACGTTGCGACATCGTTGAATATACACATGTACATACTACAGACGTACATACATACATACATATGTAGATAAAATTGGATTGATAAGAAACAACGTGCATTTCCAGAAAACTCAACTCTATAAATACAAAGTGGCAAAGATCGGTGATCATACAAGTACTTAAGTAGACTCTCACACACACGAACATATATAAACATATATACATATATATATGTATATATTATATACATATATATATGTATATATTATATACATATATATTTTATATATTTATATACGACCGTGTGTATGAGTCGCAAGTAACCACTTTAACGCTGTCTTCGTTGTTAGCTCCGTTAATTTTTATTGTTTTATTTGTTTATAGGGATTAAATTATACTCAGAATTGCTCAACCGCCTGCCAACAGTGTTGCCAATATAATTTTGAGTATTTAAACACAGTATACATATGCATGTATGCGTGCATACATTCATGTATGTATACGAATGTGAGTAACACACTAACAGATACCCTACCTTGCAATTTCCCTAGATTATATAGCATGCATTTTTTTTTTAATTTTTCTATAATTCAAGTCACGTTAAGTATTGCAACAGCTGACAGTGTAAGTTGGTGTTACCAGACATTGAAAACTTAAATGAGAAACATGTAATTATAATAAATTGGTACGTTTTACAGCTGTTCAAAGTCATATTTGAATATAAAGTACCCACAACTGTTCTTCACTGCACATGTGAATGAATAAATTTTTACCTAAATTATTAAAATCACAAGACTTTACGTACAAGATTACAAAGCATATTGAAAAGTTGAGCGAGTCTTAATATTAGAGAGTAATGATAATAATAAAGAAAAATTAAATCAACCACTCAATAAAAAGTAACAAGCACTCAAATTTATTTCGACTCTGCAACATACACACGCACACTTACGATTGCTCGCGAGAGTCTAGCAATTAATCAACAATCTTCATCAATTAAGCCATGTAGTAGTGTATGTATACATACTAATATACATAAAAAAAAAAAAAAAAAAAAAATTATATATACGTGTATAAAATGTGCAAATTTGAATATACTAAAATTCTAATGAATACTAATAATGCTTGAAAATTGTACGCGTTTTTTGAACAGGAATGGCAGCTCTATGGTGGCACGTCGACACCCACACAATCGCACACTCATACTGTTACATACTAAAAAATATATTTATATTTATGAAAATATAAGTCCAAAGTATGCATGTGAACATATACATAGCTTTTATGTATATTCAATCGCCCTTGTCCGCAATGGTCACTCATTGTGAGCATTTGACCGACCTCAAATCTGACCTGGCAGCCCCAATATGTATGTATGTATGTTGCTACTAGGATGTAGCATCGGTAATGGAGTAGTTATTGAAAATTACTTAGCTATGCTACTTGATAGCCGTAAATAACTATAAACTAAGTACACACATATTCTATTTGATATTGCAAGCATACGTCGTTATGGCATTGTAGTCGTAACACTCTCGACTCTGACTTTGAACGAAACTGAAACTAAAAAGCGAATCGAAACCGAAACCCGATCACGCTTTGTATACTTGAAAATGAACCGAACCGTACAGACACCAAGAAATAACTGCGTCGCGGCAAGAGTCAGTCACAGAATGGTAAAAAAATATTTTTGTTTGTTAATTAATACTTTAGATTTACTTTTAATTGACACATAAACAAACAAGTTTGCTTAATGAAAAATTGAATTTCTGAGCATAAATGTTCTCCTGATAATACGATATATATACCTCGCATGCGAATGATGGTTGGAAAATTGTTAATTTCCCAAAAGAAAACCTTAAAGCCCATAAGTACATAAGAATGGAAGTTAATATTTCCACGTACCTAAAGTATGACTTTTTATTTCCTTTTATGCATAAAAATGGAAAAGACTTTTGTGACACTCATAAAACTTAAGCAAATGCTTATCCAAATAGTAATTCTAATTCCCATTAGGTTTAAATTTAAGCATCGTTAATAAATTATACTAAATACTAATAATTACATACATATAGAACGAAAATTATTTTCAGTTACAAATACTTTCTTGACGTACTATACTTTATGTACACCACACAAAGGCGAATGAATCCCATTGTTCTTTATACGAATTCATCCATGTACCAGAGATTTCTGACTGATAAACGAGTTTTTATTCAAGCAACAGCTGCAGCAGTGAGAAAACAGCTGATCGTACAGCTGTTTTTCTAGCCGCGTATCAAATTAAATCTGACGGAATACAGTGCGGCTAAATAGTAATCATCCACCAATGTGTATAAAATGCTGTACTGAAATCCTTTGAATTGCTATTCTAGAATCTAAATTCATTCTCTATATCTACTATTTTTTGACTTATTCACCTTAATTTATAATCCAGAATTAACTTTTGTAGCCAATTGCAGATATCGTGATCACTTTTCTGCTTGCCTAAATTTTCTTATACACTCATAGATATGATAATTCACCTTAATAGAATAAATAAAATAACTGAATTAACGCGATTAGATTTAAAGGGCATACAAATTTTGATAATAGTTTTACAAATCAAATCAGATTGCGATTCTTTAAATTTGCATATAATATGTATATGTATATGAGGTCTTTGGTAATACCTACCCTTTACAAGTAACTGGGAGTCTTGTGGATCAAAATCGTCATCTAGCTCATGAGTACCGCTCTCAGCGCTGGTTGTCGACATTATATTCTGTTTCTGGTCCTTTTCATTCTGTCGTCGGTTAGTGTTAGGTGGAGTTGACTTAACGGGGGTATTTAGACTGCTTCGAGCAGCGGTATTATTATTGTCCATATGAGTGGGTAAATTGGTATCCGTACTAAGGCCTGGTGATGACAGGAACGAAGCCTCAATATCGAGTGGCTGTGTAGGCGAATGCCACCAATTAAGCTTTAAGAGGTTATTTTTGGTAGCGATTCGAGGAAAATTTAGCAGGCTGCCTTCTTTTTCAACCGGCGAGTTGCTGTCAAAAAGGGGCTGCAGTGGAAGGAGTTCCGGGTAAATAGGTTCTGCAATCAAGCATTCGGCACCTTCAGTTTGAATCGCAGACATTATTAAATATTTTATGATTTATTTTTCACTTTCAGCGGGATTATATATACTCTTGTGTTTTCTTTCTCTTGGATTGGTTTAAATCTCACGATTTAACTATATTGTGTTATTGTTAGTTAATAAATTTTTTTTAGTTTTATGGAACGAAAAACAAGCTTGATCCAAATACACGTCCAGAAGCTGTGTCAGCTACACATCTCTTGCACTTCCCGATTGCACACCGCCGAAAGGGAAACGCCACGTTCAGAGATCATATGGAGCACGTGAAATAGCATCCTTATCAACTAAACCGATTGACACAGCCAGTAAATCCGAATATTAAGCGACGGAAATGTGGTAGATATCGACTAGAAAAAAACCAAAACTGGCCGCGCCTGCAGCTTTTATATCGCTTTCTTTTGCGTTGGCGTAGAGCGTTAAATCCGTACCGGCACTTGGCTATCCGATTCCGATAAAGCCTACCCTTACACAGCTCACAGCTAGCTAAGTTGTGGGCTATGGGTGTAGGTCTGCTGTTGCCACAATTGATCTTTAATCATCCGGAATTTGCACTTGCTCTGACTAAACCAGCCAGCCACTCTCCTTCGTCCAGTTGCTGTCCTCCGCTTCCGACGCGTTTCTCAAAATAAAATTGCTTTACGTATTCCTTCTGAAGTAGAACCAAATCTAGCAGGACCCCAATGCCGCCAGCCTTATCAGTCAACGGGGCTGCTACAGTATCAGCGTCAACATCAACGTCTCCGTCTCGACGTCTACGCAACCTTCTCTTAAATGACCCGATATGCTCCTGCTGCTCGGTTTCACTTTGAACTGAATTCATTACGTTATTACTAGCAAAAAATACTTGTTTGTTCGACAACCTAATGGCGTGCCAATGTGTTAAGATTATCACGGTTCCGCGTACTGTCAGTTTCACAACTTTGTGATTATGCGAGCATATATTTATATGAATGTTTTTCTTTAGATTTAATATAGCACAGAATATCTTTTGCTTATTTATTCCTTTCGATGGCTGTTATGCACAATATTCACACACGAGTTTTTATTTTAGTTTAGTGTATTTTCCGACAGGATTGTCTGTACCTATTATTAGACATTCGACGATGTCTTAGCAAGCAATATGCTTAAACCCGATTGCTGACTGTTTAGTCATATGATTTTCCCAGAATTGAGCGGTCGACGACGACAAAGATTTTTGAAATATCTTGGACTTGCTATGCTTATGTTCCTTTGTTTTGTATTGAGATACAAACACACAAACGTTAGCTTGTCTCAAAACTGGCATATAAGAAAAGTTCTTTAAAATTGGACTCATTCCTTGACATTTAAAAACAGTCAACAGCATTTTCATCGCGACGTTTGCATGCGGCTTGACGTTCGCTAATAGTGCTATGTGCTTATCAACATATTTGCTCCGATCTTAAAGACATAGTATGGTTATCCTTATGTATCAGTAAAATATCTGAAATGAAATACCAATTACATTAGTCTATTAAAATGGAATTAAATATAAATTAATATATGAGATTTGTTTTTGTATTCCTTGTAAATTTAACCTTTCCTCTGCACAGACGGCGATTGGAGAATAATCGATAACGATGTACATTGTACATAAATGACGTACATATGTTCATTTACCGCTAAAGTTACAACTCTGGCGAATTTAGCGCTTGCGTCTTTCAAATCTCGAGTGAGGCACACCACTATTAAATACATATGTACATATGTAGCCGCAATGTGAGTCATCGGTTATTGTTAGATGACATAACGCGAATTAGTACATGTGACATGTGTACATTCGTGCACTCCGTATCAATAAACATATGTACATATAAAAGTTTCTTATGATAGTGTAACTTTCCCACAAGAGAGTTTATAGAAATACGTCAGAGTATACCTAGTACACACATACGTATATTTATTTTCCGATATTTATTCATATTTCTACTCCATGATTATTTCAATTTTTTTTTGGTATGCTCTCATAACGAAATCTTTCTAGTACTCAATTTGGTATTGATTATTGTTATATATTTACTTTTAATTTATGATCTGCAATTCTATGAATCTCAGTGGAAACATTCTACACTTAGCACGTTTTTCGAAATACATACATTCAATGAGTGCGCGCATGTGTCCATATTAAACAGACTTAAAATATATCTACATTTACAAAGATATTGTCGGCATGTAGATAAACTTGTAAATCAAAAAGATATACAGTCACACTGATCTCACGCAATCGAAAATTATTCGATAAGCACGCACGACCGATTAATGTATAGGAACGCAGGTACGTTAACATTGGCCGGTAATGCAGCTTTCTTTTCCATATGCTACAATCTAATGGCCTATTTCAAAAAACTAAACGAAAGTGGGTAACTCTCTTTAATTTGCCCTAATTTATAAGCCCCGACTGCTCTTAACAGTGAAAAACGACAACTACTGTTTTCTTACCGTGTGTGATACCACTGTTATTTGTCAATGCATACGATTTAAATATTCGTTTTTTTCGGCAGTTTTTTCAGCAAATAACAGAAGCGTAACATAAAATGTAGTCACTGGCTGTTAAATTTGAGTTCGACCACAGCTGCCACATTTGGCGATTTGGTGACAAAACTGGCTCTTTGACAGCCTTTTTTATTGGAATTGGCTTCTATACAGTTGGAATTCATGTCTTAATTTAATTGCCACTAACTTCATTATGTTGGCAAACGAGCTGGACCAAAAGTTGGCAAGCCTTGAAAACAAAGAAAATGGATTGAGTTTACCTTTTTCTATTTTCTTCCAGAAAACGACGTTATCCAATATAAGCTCTGCTGTCATTCGTTTTTAATCGACAAATCCCAAATTTCTGATTTTCACTTCGGTGCTGTTGTGTTGTAGGGTATATTTTGTTCTTTTCTGTTTGGCATTACCAAATAAATAAAAATAGCACAGATATTTGGCGTTCCATATTTTTCAACACTAGCTCTGGCTGGTTTTTTTTTAATTATAAAAATGTTATATTTCTAGATTTTTCTTTTCCCTCTATCTAGAACCTAAACTGAATTTATTTGTGTTTCTTCTTTTAAAATTGATACACTGTTCCCTGTTATTTTCCCACCCAAGTCCAGTTTCTTTGGCAAAATAGTTTGAATCAGCGCTTCCTTAAGTGCAAATTAGATCTTTTGTATTGGACATTATGATTTTGTACAGTGGCAGCCGTATGTGTGCTCTCATATGAAGGCCAGCACCCCAGATAAATAAGTTATTTATTCAATTTAATTGTAATAAATTTTTGATTTAAACAATGTATTTTACTTAACAACATTTCAAAGAAGTTTGTGTTATTTGATGCGAAACATGTTTGTCTTTAGCGTCCTGGACTTCAATATATATAATATATGTATATGTATATATAAATTCTATACTTTTTCTCTCGTCGATCAAATCAATTGCAATACCATATTTTGTTTCTAGGTTCTTAATCTTTTCTTGTTTTAAAATCTTATTTTAACTATTGCTGGGTATTCGGAAAAAAATTATTATTTTCAGAAATTATTTTAGGGTTACAAATAAAAAAGAAAAAAGTTTGGAAGACTTGGTAAAGCTTTGAATCAAGCATTGAAAGATTCAATCTGCCAATCCGGGTGTATCAATTTTGTACGATAAGTGTAGAACACGTTTACCAATTTATAGATATCATATAAGTTTTAATATTTTCGTTAAGTTGCTTTTCTGATTTGCCTTAATATATATATGTATTTCAGATACAGTAAAAGCAACCCTAGAAAGATACTTGGCATCAAATACAGACACGCAGACCATATATAAATCAGTTTCATATAGAAAACTCTACCTTGTGCGGATGAAGATGACATTCTTAACATAACCCCTACGTCATATTAGGACGAGCGATTGAACTTTTTTTTTGACACAGATTTATCAGGATCAGTTTTGATTCACACAAGGTTCGCTTAACAGAAAGTTTACTGTAATAACCTTCGCAATAGGTACATGCATATGAATTATGGGTACACTCTATGAACTTCGCTTTTAGTTGCAAACAAAATGAATAAATACATACATTTAAAATACAGAGAGAGATAAATAAATAAATAAACCAAATGAAACTTTAGCAACTAACTGTACTTCACTATTGTTTAGTTGTTTTCTTTGACATATTGCTTTCTTCAGGATTAGAAGTTTTGATATGCGGATGCTTGCTTGCTGCGGCGGTACCATTATTTTCGGTCTGCAAATCGTTTCGACCACTCATTGTGGGCGTCGATTTCGGATTACATTTATCCACCAGGGACTCTAATAACGCATCTTCGGCTGCAATGGATATCTTCTCAACAGCTTCTAAGGCTAAGGTTTCGATTAATTTGTCTTCCGCGTTGATGCCTTTTTGTTCAAAACATAAAAATTATAAGGAAAAAAGTAAATTAGTTTATAATATTAATTACTATTATTTAAATATTAACCATGTTCACCTTCTGGTTCAAGGATCTCTTGCGCTTGCTTTGAAAGAGACATGTTGATATCATACTCAATTGCACGAGTGCCATTCTCGGCCTCAATGATTGGCGTTGGGGGCGGTGTGGAACACAATCGATCCCCCGATGTTTCTTGAAGAAAAAAAGAAAATATTTTCAGATAGTTTTTGTAAATTCAGCAGACCTCATCACAGATCACATACCGTTATTCGACTGACCATCACTGGAAACATTGGTCACTTGGTCTTGACACATTTCATCAATTCTACTGAGTACATCAATGTTTAAGGTTTCATTAAGTCCATCCGACAGGTGGTGGACTTGATTGGTTAGATTGGTTGGATTGGATTGGGGCGACAGCATTCTAGCAGTGGCCAAGCCCCGCTCCAACCTATCAGTAACGGGTTCCAAGTTGAAAATGCACTGTTCCACAATATCGTCACGTCCAATTTTGTTTAACGCTTGAGACATGGCATTGCCAGTGGCGCGAGAACCCTCTTGGTTTAGCCAGAGACGCAGCATGACCAAGCCTTGCTGTGCCGGCTGGTGATTAGCATACTCGACTTTAACTAAATCGATATCGGTCTCGGGAACACCCAATTCTTTAGCCAGCTGGGGCCAGTCACTACCTAACAAATTTGATATATCCGACAACCTGATGTCGGCTCGCTGTATGTCCTCGATTGATGGACCAACTTCGTTTAGTATCAATTGCTGACCCAATGGTTTTATTGCATCTTCTGCTGCTGATATATTATCTGTTGCGTGCTTTGTGCTTGCCTTAATTTCGGCATTCATCAAATCTTTATAGTTGAGGCCGTTATCAATGTTACCTAGATTACGTTGGCCCTTACGATTATCCATAGGATGGACATTCTCAATTCGATTTATACTTGCATTTCCATTGCAATGATCGAGTAGTTGGTCACAATCAGAATCTTGGGATGTTAGAGACACGCTTAGAGCGCAAATTGGCTGCAAGGGTACCTCACCAGGACCTACTTTGGGCTCGCTCATAAAGCAGATACGAGCATGCGGCTGTTCCTGATCCTTAATGTGGACTATAAAGGATAGGCGATTTTCACGAAATGCCTGAAATTGGGTATTTAGCTGCTCGCCTGATTTTAACACTGGCACTAAATTGCCGGCAAACTCGAGATATATATTCTGATTCTGTAAGATCTCCACATCCCGACTTTTAGCCACTTCACTAAAATACTCTTGCTGCTCTAGTGTCTTATCCTCTTTGTCGTCGGTCATGCAAAACACGGACAGCTTTGCCTCGGATGCGGATATACGCTTCGCAAATACTACAAATTTAACTATAAATGGCACCTGAGCCATATACGTATAAAGTTCCGTGGCCATACGGCCAGCGTCTGCAACATTGCGACAGTCCATTAACCAAAAGCGTGCCGATACAGTTGTGGTAAAGCTAACGCTATCCTTGACAAATGCTAATGGCGTTGACCCAGTTACATCCTCCCAAATGGCACGATTTTGTCCACCCGTTATTGAACACAATAGCCTTAAAGTGGGTGCATTACCGTTTGAGCCACCGTATAGAGTGTTGACCATGCCTTTGTTGCAGGTTTTGGGTGCAGGAATGCTCAATGTGATTGCTTTGTGGAATTTCCTGCGACGTGGTTCAACGGTGACTACTGGAGATACTGCAACACCCTGACCGAGAAGTTTCGAACAGCCAATCAAATCCACTGGCTGTGCCTGAAGACCGACTCGAATTTTCTTAGTCAATGCATGAGGTGGAAATATTGCTTGCACCTGAGGCACGGCTATAGACGACACAGTACCGCCGTCAGGTCCAATTGCATGCACCTCCTGGCGTACGCGCGAGACAACAGCAAAGAAGTGCGGCACATTTTGGGTGACGATACGAACTATTCGGCTGGTATGTAAGTCCTCCAGCGGATTTACATCTGCATCAATGGTTTCGTTCAACGACTCCAACAAATGCTCTTCGTCCTCGTACATACTATGCTCGCGCCAACTCTCCCCGTTGTCTGACCTCAAAATTATAATCTCCCGCTCCTTCTCCCGCAGAGATCCAAAGTGTGGTACTTCCAGCACAATTGGGCTTCAACATGAAATGAACATATGAAGATAAAATTAAATCTCATTTAAGGGATATATGCACGATTAATGGATCCTACCTCAGAAATTTACCCTCGACGGGCGACATTTCCAGTATGCGACTAACGAGAGCCTCACCTTCCATCAATGGTGGCGGATTGGCCACTCTCTGTGGCTTTACATAGCGGCAAGTAATGCGCGTGGGCTCTGCACAAGCTCTAGGTGGGACAATTATGCGAACGCCACTATGGCGACAGCCTCTCATTGACCCGCCACGCGCATCTACCAAGAACGAAACGAGGAAGCTACAGTGGAAGAGGTATGTTAATATAAAAAAACGGGAGATATTTAAATATATTGGACGTACCCCAGATGGACGGGTGGTCGAACGATGACTACATTGTCACTCTGCCGTTCCATTACAGACGCATTCAAATTACTTTCGGTTATTTTGGATATCTCTATACAGAATACCATGTGAATGTCAATACCAAATTTAAAACGGAGACGTTACAACCCAATCTACCTTTTTCAATCATGCGACTGCCTAGTCCTAATCCATCCAAATTGTCGTGTTCCGGATTGGTGGTATCAAAGTTTTGATTATCATGCTCATTGGTGGCTTTTAAGTCATCGGTCGCCATATATTTGTATTGGTTATGATCTAAAAGCTCGTCGCCACCTTCGTCCTCCGAGTCAGATAGCAAGGTCTCGTGCATAAACTCCGGCGCTACCACCTTGTACTTCTCTTCCAGTAGACCAGTCGTTGTATTAATTACGGATGTTTGTGTCACAACTTTAAGAGTTTCCACGGCCGTAACGTATCCCAGACTATGAGCAATATTCAAGGCTGTTTGACCATTCTGTAAAACGGAATTAGTGAATTATAATTAATCAATGGGTATAAACATAATATATATAAAAATATATATACCATATATATATTTCACTTTACCTGAAACACAATTTTAGTTAACTGCGCTGTTTTTTTGCCTTACGCGTAATTGATCAGAATATTCTACAAGTACAAACTACTCAAAATTTTACGAAATACGCCCGAATTTTCAGTATGCAAGCACCTGCTCTCACCTCGCTTTTCAACTTACCCAACACACGCCCAAGACACACCCACACATATGAGTATCTAATATTCTTATTATTTTCTCACGAGCCCACCAAAAGTCAGCATCAAATATTTGGAGAGAAACGCAGAGAGACGAGAGAGAGAGAGTGTGATCAATTTGTTCAAATTCTTCTATTAAATCAATTGATTCGTATGTCTGGAGAACACATCAGTGGGTATACGTACATATATGTATATATACCAAAAATATATAAAATAAGCCGTTTAAAAATAGATCTTATCGAGTATTGCTGTTCGCTGCTGCTGCTTCTGCCGATGCTGCAGTTGTTCCCAGGAGACTGGTATTCAAATATGGAACCACTTTTAAACATATGTACACTAAATGCTCAAATTTCCACAATTTGAATAAGCTACCCGTTACATAATTCACTATATAACCCGAAAATTTTAAATTCATATATAACTATAAGAGTACAGTTAAAATAAGAAGTATATCGGTTTCTGTTTTCATATATTCAATTATTACTATCAAACGTTATCGGAGTAACCTAAATATATTGGCAATATAATAACGATGGCATAAGGATAGAATTTAAAAATTTAAAATAAAATATAATTTAAAATAAACACAATTAAAAATATTCAATTGTGTAAGTTCGACACAACTTGCGGCTACGATTTATCTGGTCCGCAGCTAATTTCCGTTTTTATCAAAAAATTACTTTTATTACTATTACTTTTCTTTAGTTATTATGTAATAAGTAGAAGAAATCATGTCCGACCCCATAAAGTATAAATATTCTTGAACGGAATCAATCTGCACATGTCCGTCTGCCTATGTGGAAGCGTACATCAATTCCAATTGGTATATACAGTGAGTCAAAAATGTATTGACACAAGTTATTTTTTTTTTTTTATCTAACAAAAGGGCTGTTTGAAAGGAAGACAAAATCGATACGGAAAACCTTAATGATGCATAAGGAAAGGGGCAGCAAAAAAATGTGGAACGCTTCACGATTTTGCGTGTCATCATTTAAAAATCATATGTGTATGTTTATCGAACATGTTGGCGAGCTTGGCTCGATATGACGAAATGCGTTTTGCTACACACAGTCAAACACGTTCGATGAACATAGTATATGAATTTTTTGGTTCCGTTTTTTTTTCGATCATTTGTTCAAGTGATGATCGTCATCTTGCCCGTACCCAGTCGTACAAGTTCGGCGAGCCTTGCGAAGATTGGAATAATTTTTATTTTCGTCGAGCCGCTCGGTAACGATAAAATGCTAATGCAGATTTTTACGACATGCTCGCTAGCATGTTCGACTGTGTATGGGCCGCTTAAGTGAGAGTATGATCAGTGTTGCCGTTCCAGCTTTTTTTTTGTCAGATCTGACGGCTTTGGAAGTTTGATAGCAAGAGAAATTTGAAAACTGTGAAAGGTAGGGTATCATAAGTATACAGTCGAATCCCGATAATTGGTAATGACAAGGGAACGGCGTTTTTTACAGCGTGTCGAGTGTTTCGAAATATCGACGTTTCGATTTACCGAAGCACGAATTATCGCGATTCAACTGTATATGCACTCTGGACTCTTTGAGCTAAGTTGGCATCAACGCTGAATGAAAATCGCGAGCGGCATGTTTGTATGAATTTTATCGTACATTGTGCTTACTTGTCGTTTTGCACAGCAGAAAGGCGGCAAACTTTAAAACCTGCTTGATTTTGAAAATTTAAATCAATTTTTAAGTTATTCAAATTTGGAACAACGGCAAAGCCGCTTGATCTCAACGATTGTGCACACACGAGAAAACAGCAAAGTTTGCTTGGTGCATTCCATATAACAGCTAAAACTGTTAGGCAAATGATTGCACTCTACATACTTATTTGTAGCCTCCAATAGGACGGCTTAAGTATGTTGTGTGCTATCAAATTGTGTCCTGTAACAAACATATGAATGCTATCTTTTCCAATGGCTAAAGTAATCAATAAAGAATTCACAAAAATTTGATTTCCAGAGTGAAATACGAATCCAGTTACATTAAGGACTTTGACTCACGCAACAGGGCAATCTTTTTCGAGTGAGTCACCAATAAAGATATAATAAAAGGTCTGATATCACAATATAACTAGTACTTAAGGTTGGCTTAGTATATGTGTGAAGTATTGTTATTAGTGATAAATTTGTGGAGAAACTTACATGTGTTATTGCATCTGGATTTGCTTTGTGTCGCAAAAGAAGGTTAATTACCATGGTGTGACCTTGCTGGGCTGCTTGATGGAGAGGTGTGTAGCCAACATTTGTGGTCATTTCAATGTTGGCATCGTTTTCAAGTAAAAATTTGATCTCATCTATTTGATTGTTATGAGCCGCAATGTGAAGTGGAGTATAGCCAGCTTTGGTACGCTCTGAAATGTTTGCTCCATGTTCAAGTAGAATCCGGGATACTTCGACGCGTCCCTCTTGAGCGGCCAAGTGCAACGGCGTCAGGCCATTCTTAGCTGCAATATTTGCATCAGCACTGTGTTCCAGTAGAAGTTGAACCATATCAAGGTGCCCTTCCTGCGCAGCCAGATGAATCGGAGAAAAGCCAGACTTACTAATGGCTCTTACGTCGGCATTGTGCTGCAATAGCTGCTGGGCAATTTCTAGATTGTTCTTCTTAGCCGCGATATGAAGAGCGCTATGGCCATTCCGAGCGCTTATTTGGGTCGATGCGCCCCTCTCCAAAAGCAACTGGACCACTGCATGGTGATCATAGTGTGTGGCAACGTGCAGAGGTGTAACTTCATTCTTGCCCTGGCAATCAATTGCAGCTCCTTTTTGTAGCAATAGGTCAGCCACCTTTGCCTTGCCGTACTTGCTAGCAAGATGTAAAGGTGTAAAGCCCTTTTTGGTGACCGCATCTAGTTGAGCACCATTCTCGATGAGCATTTGGCATACTTCCTCCTGTCCTTCCTTAACAGCAATATGCAAAGCCGTGTACATGTCCTTCGTACAGGCATCCACCTGGGCACCGTGCTGTATCATCAACATGATTATATCAATGTTTCCTAGACGAGCTGCAACATGCAGCGGCGTCTGGCCTTCGCGAGCGATCGCATCCGCTTGTGCTCCATTGCGTAACAATATTCGTATAATATCAGTCTATAGAATTGAGCGTTATTGAAATGTGTGAAATTTACCCAAAACAAAAAGCCAACTACAAACCTGGTTAGCACGTGCGGCCAAATGAAGAGGAGTCTCGCCGCGAACAGTGGGCATATCTGGACTTGCATCGTGTTGCAGCAGGTAGATAACAATGTTCATACAGCCTAAAATAAACCAGATCATGTCTTTAATATTACCTTAATATAATTGATTGTTGACTTACCCATGAAGCTGGCCACATGTAAGGGTGTTAGCCCGGACTCTGTGGTAGCGCCAATATTGGCGCCATGCTTGAGTAGCAATTCGGCTACCTTAATGCGATTCTTCTTACAGGCAATATGCAAGGGTGTAAAACCATTGAGAGCTCGGGAGTTCGGATTCGCACCGAAGTCGAGCAGCAATTTGGCCACACGCACATGTCCACAGTGGGCAGCCACATGAAGGGCTGTCAAATAGTCAACGGTGACCTCATCCACGGGTGCCTTATGATCGAGTAGCAAGCGCGCTGCTTCGTCATGTTCACCTTGCGCGGACATGTGTAGTGCGGACAATCCATTCTTTGTTTTCGACAATATGGGTGCATTCTCACTGAGTAGCAACTGTATGACTTCGATGTGTCCAGATCGCGAGGCACAGTGCAGCGGAGTGAGACCATCTCGAGTGGTGGCATCTATGCGGGCGCCTCGTAACAGCAGCAGGCTACAAACAGCAGCTTTTCCCCATTTGCAAGCCACATGCAACGGTGTGATATTGTGCTTCGCCGTGTAGTTGACGTCTGCGCCCCGGTCCAGCAACAAAGTGGCTATGTCAACGTTTCCATAATGTGCGGCGATGTGAAGCGGCGTAAAGCCAGATTTCGATACAATGTCCGCATTCTTATCATGCTGCAGCAGAAGCTTTGCGGCATTAACATCGTTCTTTTTGGCCGCAATGTGCAACGCTGGCAGACGCACCTTGCCACGCACATCGCTTTCAAGCAGCACAGCCACCACCTTGTCGTGTCCCTGCTGCATAGCCACCGCCAGTGGCGTAAAACCATCTTCGGTAGCCAACGAAGGATTCGCGCCTTTGCTGAGCAGAAGGCGGCAACACCCGTCATGGTTCTCCTGTGCGGCCATATACAACGGTGTAAATCCGTTCAGTGACTGAACATTAACGTTTGCACTGTACTGTATCAGCTGCTTTATAACCTGCTGCTGGCCTGCCAATGAAGCTATATGCAGAGCTGTGTTGCCTTTTTTAGTCGCACTGTCGACCTTTATACCGCGCTTCAGTAGCTCATTGCAAATATCCACAAAGCCATCCTTAGCCGCCAAGTGTAATGCATTCAATCCGTTCTGCAAATATAAGCAAGATAATTATCGCTTACGTTCATAATTTAATCACATTATTCAAGAGTTCTTACCGCATTGCAAGTGTTTATATCCGTGATTAGTTCTCCATCAATGAATTCAAGCACCCTTCCAAGATCTCCACTGCGCGCAGCTCGAAGAAATGATATTGTTGCATCGCTCTACATAAACATTTATTGTATATTAATATGATATCAATATAATATATATAAAGTGTGTCTAGCTTAACTTAACCGTATTCATTTGGTTTCAATTAAATCATTTTTAAGATGGCGGAGTAGCGCCTATCTTCTGGGAGGGGAGTCGACAGACATCCGACCCGCTCGGCAGAATGATATAAATGTCGTTTATGTCTTACAGAAGACTTGAGGTGGAGCGTACTAGAATCGAAAGATATGAGCTGACAAAGGGCTAGTATACCAGATATTGGAGTGCTGAGGTTCAGGTGGCGGGATCAGAGCGGTACAAAAAACTAGGCCATTAGCCTTCGGCTGCTGGCAACGATTGCATGTTGTTAGGTAAGGATTTTCTTCTTTCAAAATGTCGTTGGTAAAACTGCTGTAGGGGTTATATATAAAGGCAGCAATATGGTAGTCTCCAGTGAGTTGTGGTATAGGTTTTCACTGCTACTTTATATGAATTGTAATCTTTCCTCTCTCAGCTGAATCTGAGTAAGCCAAGCTCTTTATGATATTAGGATATTAGGGCTGGATCACTTTCACACTTTCAATAAGAGAGATTACATTTCATCTGCTCTAAAATGAATTGATTCGAACTAAGTACTATAATACTTGCAAAATAATTGAAATGTTTGTATTTGTATTATTTGGCTAATCCGGACAATACAAAAGCGCAGCCTATGTCAAATCAAAGGACTGAATATAACATCAAATTATACAAGCTATTAAATAATAAATCAATATTTATAATCAATATCAGCTGTTTCACACAAATGCCCGCATCATGCGAGGGATTTCTAAATTTTCGAAAGAAAAATTATAAAACTCAGTTCCACCGTTTACTTTGTGGTCAGTAAGAATGAGGTTGCGATAACTGAGGAATTTCGTGTATGAGGGTTCCGTTAAGCGAGTGCGTGTGTATATATAGAGTGCAAAGTTATAACTTTGTGTAACATCATTTAACTAAATCCACCTATTAATCTAACATTCCTCACGAAAATTAGGTCCTGAGTTGTCCGAGCTACTTATTGTACTGTTTATAAAGGTATAAATTCAATTAATGAAATATTCACAATACTTTAAGTACACAGTTCCCTCCAGCAGTCAAGCTATAAATATCTGGGTATATGCGTGTCTGGGTGTAGTGAACACCTCGATATAGTGAACAACCAAATTCTTACAAAACCCTAAAAAGCGAACAAAATTTTGAAAACAGTTTCAAGCAAAAAGCTTGATAAGGACAACAACACTGATTATGTTGGTATACAAGCACAGCGTACTTTACGCAAAAAAAACGGTTCAAAAGTCACTTTGAGAACGCAATAAGCAAACGTCTGTTTATCCATTGCTTTAAAAAAAACATAAATTTTAATTTTCCTACTAATTTATTTTAATGATCTCTTGAATTTCTATACAAAAAGTGTAATTTGAACAACTCATACGAGCTTTTGAGCAAAAATGGTATCCTTGATATAGTTAACAGCTTCAATACTGTGAACAGGCTTTGCAATAATTAGTTCACTTTAACCAGACACGACTGTATGTGTCAAATGGCTAATTTGCAGCTATTCTAGGTACGTACACGTACATTCATTTATTTATATTAAGTATACTTTTTATTTCAGCAACTAAATTAATAAATACATAAATATACAATAGTTGAATATTTTAAATCCCAAATACAATAGTTTCGTTTATTTCTTCTTTAATATTGTTTCGGACTAATAAACAGTTGCACAGATACATACAGTACACATACATACAGCCATGCAAAAGTATATGTGTACACACATAGATACATGCGAGTATACACATATATATATATATATATATGGATATATATGTGAACTTACTTTTTTATTGGTCGGCACCGCACAAATAGTGCGATCAACAATTGTCTACATTGTATGTATGTGCCTTATTAGTGTTTGTTTTTATGTACTTATATGTTGTATGTATGTGTGTTTTGTACGTATGTTTATGCACGTCTAGTGATCTCATCTTAATGGTGCAGCTAGTGGGGCAGCTTTATATATTTGGTCAATTTAATCCGTCACACAATAAGATTCACACACATGTAGATACTTGGTGTTCATTAATGTTAGTATTTTTAAAAAATCGAATTTAGTATTTTTTTTACCTGTTTTTGATACTTTACATTGGCATTAGTTTTATCAACGGTCCCGTTGTCCATTTCGTCGCTGTTTTGATTTGTGTGTGTGTGCACTTGCGTTGTTTTTATTGTCGTCGCTGATTCGATGCTCTGGGTTTTCGGATGTATCTCGTTCTTGCTGTGTGTCTCGCCAAGTGTCATGATTCTTCAAATGGTTCCTGAAAATAACACTTTTTACAATGTGGATAAACTGCTGACCTACGCCTACAAATTTAATATATATATATGTATATAGCATATATATGTTGAATATAATGAATGAATACATATATACATATATATTTATTTATTTTATTTTATATGGATCCCAAATATATATAAAAGAATTCTCGCGCTATACTGTGCACAAATTGTACACTACATAATTGGTTTAATTTATGTTAATTTTTTATTAGATATTTAGATCAATCGTATGACGTCATTCTTCACATACCTCTTAAGTTTGTTCAAATCAATTTCACTGTTAATTATACTTGCTGCTGCTGACTATGACTCAGTTGGTTTTTAATTCGTAAAAGAATTGATAATAATCAAAGCACATATAATCACCAATTTACAATTTGTTTTCAACAACAACGACTTTAAGTTTTACAAACAATTTGTCCACCACGAACATGAACTGAAAACTAAATAAAATCACTCAATTTGTTCACGGGTCTAAAATGAACGACTCATTAAATAGAACTGATTCAAAACAGCTGAGCCTTTTAACATAGTCGTTTTAAGTGCAGTTATAACATCATAGAAGTTTCTTGAGTATGCAGAGTTAATATGTAACACACAGAAAAATCTTACGACGATTTTCTTACAAATCTGGCCATCTTTTATAGATATTTAAAATTGTTTACTAAATTCAAACAAATTTTAACTTATGTCAAGAAATTTTACAAGTTAACTGTATGCCCATTTACAATGTAGTCCAGAATCCCTGATGCCTCTTATTTACCACACACAATAATAATGGGTCAAAAAGGAAATAGAATGATATAATATATTTAAAAAAAAATTAGCTTATAGTGCAGCCCCGAATGGTTACAAGTTCACCACCAAGCTAAAAATGTCAGCTCCTCCAAAAAATTGTACCGTTGTTGCTTATTCACTGTCAAAGCAACCGTCACTTACCCAAACACTATACGAAATTTAATAATCAGATGTACCCATTGTATATTCTGTTCAACGAATTGAAAATAAATGCCGTTCAATAGAAAATGGATAGAATATGAGGAAAACATCACAGTTTAAACCAGGCAGTGCCGTTTTGTGGTAAAAAGTAGCAAAACTGTTAACCGTCTGTTAAACGTTCTCCTCGTATACAAAAACGGCTCCCAGTAGCTAACAGGCGGCACCCGCGAAATTTAAATGGAAGTTAAGTTGTTGCTGTAAACAGAACTAATTTCAATCAAAATTGTGCCAACGGGGAAGTTAGAGTAACTTTTGTTATTAAATCGTCATATATGACAGCCGTGATTGGACAAACAATCCGTTGCTAAAGGGTTCCATGCGATTTAAGAGGTATTTTTAACACAAGTGTAATATCAGCCAGTGTGTGGGGAAATAAATTAATATTAAAATAGTGTCCACCGCTTTAACAAATATAATATCATAATAACACATTCGTAACTTTTTCAAAAGAATTTAAATAAAAATTAATTTAAATATAATCGATCAGTAGCATTTCATTCTTTTTGTAAGACTCTAATGTGATAATATGATTAGAATATGGAAAATATTGCTAATAATTGTGTATTATTCTAATGATTTGAATATGAAAAATTTTGTTAATTATTTGTGAATAGTTCTAGTGTCCGATTAAAATACCATGCTTTATTGTTTGAAATGGTATTAAAATAATACGTAATTTATAAAACTATTGTATTTTTTTGCTGGCAAGATACGGTAACACTTTCTTTAAGCGCTGCACGTGTTTATATTATTTTTGATTGTGTTTTGCGCTTTCTTAAAAAAATGGCTTTTGGACGACCTCGTGGAAGTGGTGGTGGCGGTGGCGGTGGCGGTCAAAGAGGTGTGTATATATAGTATTTGGTTGTTTTTTGGCTCTTAAACATATTTGAATGATTTTTGTTAAACATAGGCTTCCGTGGCGGTGGCGGCGGTGGTCGTGGAGGAGGCGGTGGTCGCGGTGGTGGCGGATTCAACAAGTTTGGTGGAGGCGGTGGCGGTGGTGGAGGATTCAATCGTGGAGGGCGTGGAAATTTCGATCAGGGTCCTCCAGAACGTGTCATTCCATTGGGAAACTTCAGTTATACATGCCAGAATGACTTAGTTTGTAAGGTCGATATTGACGATGTACCTTATTTTAATGCGCCGATTTTCCTCGAAAACAAGGAACAAATTGGTAAAATTGACGAAATTTTCGGCACGGTTCGAGACTACTCCGTGTCTATAAAACTGTCGGATAATGTATACGCAAACAGTTTTAAGCCCAGCCAACCATTGTATATTGATCCTGGAAAATTATTGCCAATTTCACGATTTTTACCAAAACCACCACAGCCGAAAGGTGCTAAGAAAAAGGGCGGTCCTAGCGGAGGAGTCGGTGGTGGTAGAGGCCGCGGTGGTGGAATGGGTAAGAAATATATAGCCATCTATGTAAGCTTTAAATAATTATATCATTAATTGTATACTTTAAGGTCGTGGTGGACGTGGAGGCGGTGGGTTCGGAGGCGGTGGATTTAGAGGTGGTGCAAGCCGTGGAGGTGGAGGAGGAGGTGGATTCAGTAGAGGACGTGGCGGCGGCGGTGGTGGTGGTGGTCGTGGCGGAGGGCGTGGACGTTGGTAAATCATCATTTGACAACCCATTAAGTTTCAGTATATAAGAAAATAAATAAATACGGGAATAAAAAAGTAGAAATGAATGAGATACAATATTTATTTGAAAATACTGATCATGATACATTGAATATTTTACGATTATATATATAGTATATAATCTATAAATATATATATATACTTATATATATATATATACATTATATAATTTATATATATATATATATATATGTCAATATATATATATATATGTATGTACATGTGTATATCTTTGTGCACCGAATTATTGTGCTACTTTTACTTTAGATGATTTCAATTAGGTATGGAAGATTTATAGGCCCTTAAATTTTGTATCGTTTATATTTGCAATAAATTTGTGATTAAGTTGAGTCTCCACTGTGGCATCGCTTACGACGCGAGAATTGTTTTTCGCTTGCTTATTTAATAATCGCCCTAGTGCTGGTGAAGTAAAAGATCCTTTGACATTTAACGCATTTCTGTCTGCAATATTATTCTCGTCTCTGTTTTTGTAACTGCGATTTGCAGTATAGTTTGAGTTATAGCTGAATGGATATGGATAAACACCATCCTGCCAGAGCTGAACACCTTGCTGTCGTTGTGGTTCAGGATAAATATTCTATTTAGACGAAAAAAGCGTCAGTTAATAAGTTCGAATTCGATTTGAATGGAATTTCTTAAAATTAAACTAAACTTACAAATAATTATGTGATGGATATCTTACCGTAAGAGTATTTCCTTCGGTGAACGCCACACTATTCCTAATGATATCTTCGGAATGATGATGATAATAATATTGTGGCTTTTGTGTCTGGGAATATCGGCGTGTAGTACTACTTATTATATCGCCGTTATGGTGACCAATATTGCTATTTGTAACACTAATGTAGCTATTTCCAGTATTTCCAAAAAAATCATCAACAAAGTTAAAAGTACTAAATTCACTGGGATATATGTAAAAAGTTGCTATTAATGTTGCATACACAAATACATGAAACAATATGCACGTCCAAATAAGTTTTTTCTGTAAATATAATATAATACTGTTATTTTATACTCCTATGACCTGATGTCATTGTTTATATAAATCACCTTCTTATTGCGTCCATACTTCGTGAAAGAGGCAAAGGGAACCAATGATATTGTTAGAAATCCCCCACAAGCAACACCAGCAAGCAATCCGGCAAAGTTTAACTGGTATGGCAATGTACCGATTCCAAATAGAACTGTGCATAAGAGTAATAGCTTAAATAGCGCAACATATGGTTTATGAAGATGTTTCCAATGCATCCATATTAAAAGCGCAACGAGCGAGGATACTACACCACACAGCGAGGCTGAAGGTCCCACCTGTTAATAATTGCCAAAATCAAATAAAGTTACAATTTTACTCAACACATAAACACACTACAAACGAGTCAATGTAGCATAAATCAAGAGTGTGCGATTATCGATTTGCGGATGGAATAATAATTTATGTCTTTATTGTTCGTTAGAAAATTTGAAGCAGACTTGATGTGCATACGGTTCTAAAAAGCTAACATTTAAATTTCGTATCTCTAGCTCTTATAGTCTCTGAAATCCACACGTTCATCGAGGAAGATGGTCGGGAATGACTATGTCGGCTAGTAATGGTAATCAAGTACAACCATATACAAAAATGTTTTTCAGTCGGAGCTGATTCCTTCTGCATATAACATACTATCTTTATACCTTTGAATGGAAAAGTTAGAAAAGTGTTCATTCAAAACCAATAGCTAGTACAAATTGAATCAATACTGACAGACACCCGCAATGTTCAAATTGATACCAATAACAATTGGGTCATCGAAGTGCCACTTTTCACCAAACCACCAAGTGTGGCATATATATATATATATATATAATCATATTTTAGTAGTAGTAGAAGATGACTGTAGACAGTTCTCTTATACGATATCGATACACTGTCGTTCGACATTTTACGCTCCAAAATATGACACCTAGTACTAATCATTACAGAGAGACTCCCGCGATATTCAAATATAAATTGAAAGCTGCCAAATGTGGCATATACAATATTATAAAAGGAGTAGAAGATGACTGTGGACAGTACTCTTATACGATATCGATATACTATCGTTAATTTTTAGAACTCATATGCTGGGAAACGATAGTCTATCGATATCATAAGGGCAGAGCTGTCTATATAGATGGTTTAAAAATAATACAATTTTGTTAATCCTTACCTCGGGTCGATGTGGCACTAGCACTGCACTGGTTAGATTACCAGCTAATCCCGACATAATATAGACAACGGCGGTGCGCAGCGTTCCAATTACCCTCTCCAGGTCCGCGAGAAATAAATGTTGGAAGACCAGTGTTATTGCCAAGTGTACGACACCGGCATGCATACAGAGTGATGTCAATAGTCTATATAGCTGATCTGGTATTTCAACAGAGATAAATGGAAACATGCCACAAACGTTGTTAAGGCACGATATCTAAAAAAATGTTTTTCATAATTTCAATAACGACATTATTCTTTGCATGTATATATATACTTGTGAGCAGAGCGAAGCTTCTTCGTGAAAGTATCCATTGACAAAATCACAATATTCCCGGGTTGTTATTCGGCATTCACCGTAAAGGCCAGTACAGCAGGGATGTCCAATCACTTCACAGACCATATGCTCTGCAGTATGATCTTTGTAGCGATAGCGTTGAGAAAACGAATTGGTTTTCCGGCAAATGGGCCACTTAGTTATATCATCCGGCCACTCGTATGGAGCTATAGATGCAGGTGCGTCGCAAAATTTTGGATCCAAGCCGCACACTGATCCCGAAATACGCCCGCCCGGCCCAGATTCACCAGGTGACCATTTCTTCCAAGTCGATATGGATTTCTTATGAAGGGTATGAATATGTTTAATATTTTCGATATTGCGACCTATTCATGAAACTTATATCTAACACTTACCGTAGGATAAAGACCTCTAATGGAGCAATCAGCCTGAGAGCTTTGAACGCAGCCAGAATCATCATTTCGTATGCAACAAGCCGTTTCTCGCTCTTGCCTTCTAGTTTTTGTAACAACTTCCATTATCTTAACGTCGCGTCGCATACACGCTGCAAACTTGGCGCCCATGTGAACAAGATCATTATTTCGTGGTCCGATCCAGAGATTTCGCTGCTCCACATGCTGTACTGTCTGTAGGCTTAGGCTGGTCACAAGCACTTGTCCGGTCTTCTGTTCAGTTCCAAAACCGATTGGTGCAATACCATAGCATATAATTGATAAGAACAATACTGCAATTTGGACCGTATTGATCCAGTATGTGAAATAGGGTCGATGGTCAGTACGATCATCTATATCATTTATCGAAAAGTACTTGATGCGACGCATTTGGGGACGTCTGGAGTTCTCCAGGACTCCATCAAGCAACTGTGCAGTTATTCGATTGCCACGATTTGTTGCCGACGACATGGAATTCGATGTGCGTAGGACGGGTTGGCCCTGGCTTGAACCGCCCAATTGCATATGGTTCGTTTGATGTGCTTGATGTGAGTCGACCATTAGATTCAAATCGCTGTTGCCGTTGCCATTGCCATTACCGCTAGCATTTAGAGCAGATGTCCGCCAACCATTATGATGCCGCTCACTCATATAAACACCCACACTGCCTTCCTCGCCGACTCCAGCACCCATACCGACGCCGACACCTACACCAACACCCATGCCCATGCCTACTGTAGTGGCACAGGGTTGTTTATTTGATTGGCGCATCAATTCGGCACTTTCATCATTTGTAGACGTCGCCGCAGCTGCTTCGCATGGAGTATCAAAGAAGACTTCGTCGTCAATAAGTGTAGCTAAGCTATCACCAATGCCAATGCTATCATCGGTATCCATGTCAATTTGTTGCTCGTCAGAATCCATATTAGCTCTACCGTTCACATGGCACGGTGCAAAGCTACGCGACCATTGGCGGTGGCGACGCCTTCCAATGACGTGCCCATTGCCATAGAGTTGGTTTTTTGCCCGTGTGCTGAATGCGCTGATCAAATATGTGATGCTGGTCATCAACATGTGAGCCACTGATGCCTTGCGCTCTACGTATTCTCCAGCATTGAAATCGTTGGTGGCATAGCATTTGCGCAATCTACTGTGTCCCATCCCGTCCCGGGTCATGTCAATATTTTGGGGATCCTGAACCGGTAAAATATCGGGACGATCTGGTGTATAGTAACTGCTAGTGCCATTTGATTCGATATTGCTACATTGGCCAGCATTACTAATATCACGATTGTCAAGTGTTATTGGAACATTGTATTCCAACTCAGAGTTTGAGCTCAGTGGTCCAAAGCGTCGTATTGCCAGGCGGCGCTGGCGTCCATACCAAAGTGCATAGTCGACCACTTCAGTACTTGTTTCCACTCCAAAAAATCGCGAAATCTCGCGTCTCATATAAATACTGATACGTTTCTTGCACGAATACCGATTGGTTAGTTGCTGCTGATGCTGTTGTTGCTGATGTTGTTGCTGCTGCTGTAGCTGTAGCTGTTGCTGCTGTTGTTGTTGCTGCTGATGCTGCTGCTGCTGCTGCTGTTGAGGCAGCACCTGCAATGACTGCTGCTGCTGTTGTTGCTGTTGCTGTTGCTGCAAGTGATGAATTTGATGGGGAGTCGCATACATTTGCTGATTCGTTTGGCGCTGGTAGGACACCATTGTGCTAGCATTATCCGCAATAAGGTTGGGCTGTTGCTGCGACGACTCGATGGTCGCCGGCGAAAGTGAGATCGTGTTTGCATGGGGCGCTATTATGTAATCTTGATCATGTTTAAGTCCTAAATCATTTGACATACCAGTCAGGGGTACGTGAGGCATGGCCACTGGCACTGGGCTTATAGGTCCAGTTGTTTGTGTTGTCTGATGCACACCAGTTGTCCTTCGCGCGGTATTGCAGTGCAGGCAGGTGCCGGAACTGTCCTGAGCCTGATTATTGGATTGCTGTATAACTATAATGGAATCGCCCTCTTCCGCATTATTAACTGCGCTAGAAGACATCAATCGAGAATTTTCGACGCTTGTTTTCACTGCTGAACGAATCTTGTGGCAGGATCCGATACCTTTTCCTACGGTTATATTCGGTGAATGGATGCCGGACGCTGGAAAAGGTACGGACATACCGGAAGAAGGCGATGTGCATGGGCATGGGCAGGTCGATGACGATGCCGACGATGTTGACGAAGATGGTACATTAATAACGTTGTATGCTTGTCCAGATTTTGAATAACTTCCTGATCCCTGTCCAGAGTCGTCACTGTGGCAGCACTTACCACGATTATTGTATGTATTGTATGGCAAAGGCATATTGACGTATTGACCAGACGACATGGATTGATTAGCAGAAGTAGATGTTGGTGTCGATGTTGACAGATCCGTGTACATATCACTTGCTGGTGGCGGCGTCGGCACATAGCGCTTAACGGGAGTGTGCACCGTCGAACCCAAATAGCCACTGTATGTATCGCACTGCACCACTGCCTTTGGTGGCAAGAAAAACCGCGCTGACGATGCACTTGATGGTGTTGGTGATGATGATAGATTTGATAGATTCATGGTATCCATTATCTTCGACTTTTGAGTTTGCATTGGATCTCGATAGCGGTCCAAACGGTACTTTGAATTGGGTGACAAGGCCCTCTGATGCTGGTTATACTTCCCATGTTTATGTACACTGCTAGTGTTGTCGGCCCCAATGCATGGTTGCGACTGCGACTGTAACTGTGTGTTCCCTGAGTTGGTACAAAGTGATGACGTTGAGTTGGAGGATGACAAGGGGTAGACTAGAGCCTGAGCTTGGGAATGGTTGTGATGTTGAAAGTGGTTTAGATTTAGTTGTTGCATTTGATTGGTATTGGCCTTGTTTTGAGATTGCGTGTGAGGGTGCGTGTGGACATGGGCGTGGGCGTGCGCCTTGCCATGGGCTTGATTAACACCAGATGAGGACAGGCAATCAGTATTTGGAGCAGGCGATGGAGGTGGCAGGCAGCTGCCTATAAACGAATCATCAAACTTTTCGAATGGTGGTATCGTTAATTTAGCAGACTGGGACAGGAATATCTCATTTGGATGAGGACTAAAGCGACCAGCAGAAGCTAGAATTGTATCATCTCCATTTGACTTAAGCGACAATTGCTGCTGGTAGTTAATCGATTTCTTTCGACCACTGCAAGTATTTCCTGGTCCTGCTCCCGGCCCTGGTCCTGGTCCTGGTCCCAGTCCTGACACTGGGCCGGTCCCAATATTCATGGAGCTACATTCACTCACATTTGTATTTCGACGCTGATTACCAAGGATGTTAGGGTGTTCATTTCCAGCAGAATTCATATTTCAATATTTGTGATTGCTATTTAATGTTTTATCTGAAATATAATATAATAACATTCGCATATACATATTAACTATCATTATAAAAGATACATATTAACTATTGAGGCTCATCAAATTTACCTTCATTCAAACAAACTACATTTTTTAAAGTAAGTTTAAAAATTTAAATAAGATAACAGCGTTGTTCCTAATAATTTACCCCTAATATTCAGATTGCCTATTATAATTTATAATTTCTAGGCCTAGAGATGCCTCCTTTCGTCAATTTCATACACTTACCCAACGCAATTAGATTAAGAATTAAGAATTTGGACGAAATTTAAAAAAAAAGAAAATAGTGATGTACGCATAAGTGTACATCTGATATGATAGGTACACAATTAGGTATTCCTTTGTATACATACATATATGTATATGTACTTCACATATATTTTTCATTAACGTTAAACAAATTAAACAGTTGGACAGAAGTACAAAAAAATAATAATAATGAATTTAAATAAATATGCATATAAAAACTTTTTCATTCAAATATTAGAACTTCTCCCAGATATATTCTCCCTATGTATTTACGTAGAAGTGTTTCTGGAGGTATGTACAATATGATTGAGTTCCTTTACCTTTTTATTGGCATCCTTAAATGTTTATAACTTCTTCTCTCTCTTTTTTTTTAAACAACACATTATTAACATATATTGTGTATCCTTTTATCTACTTACATCTTAAATAGGCTGCATAATTTACTTTAGAAGTATATCCACAACTATTTTGAAGTATAAGATTTTCATTTTATCGATTTTTCACGAGATCACATGGGAAATTATTTTGGCGGAACTTAATGTAATGAATTTAAGTTTGGAATTCAGTTTCATGCGAAAAACGCCATTTTGGATTCAGCTTAGCCACATTTTCTATTTTTAATTATTTTTCATACACATTTTCTTTTCGTTTGTTGCTAATTATTTCTCACAAATAGGCAGCAAAATTTTTTAAATAAAAATGACCATACACATGTGTATTCATGTATGTATGTCAATACTTATTTCTGCCATTCTCTTGGAATGACATAAAATCATTCACTCGGAGGAAATAGCTTAAAGTTTGTATGCGCAAGTCTTAAATTTGTGACGTCATCGAGATACGCAAAAGCACAGTGTGTTCGTAAAGGACAATTGCTGATTATTTTTGTGTTACAACACAAAAAACTATTTATTCTATTTAAATATACGATAAGCTGATATACATAAAAGCAAAAACATCCCAAAAGTTACATTTTTAGTTTTTGTGCCCGTCAACAAAATGTGTTGCGTGTATCCCTGAAATATGGATACATGATACATTTACCTACCCGGGAAATCACAAAAGCTTTTTGAAGCTCTGAATCTAAAAGCATGCGAGAAAGTAAGTTTCCTATTAAATTAGATTCTCAAAAGTACTAAAACCAGTACTAGAATGTTAATTTAAAAAATGACGGCCGCAGATACATAAATTGTTGTATTGACCAAAACTTATAATTTTTATTGTTATGAGGATCAATGGCGTGGTCTGCAGCCCGTCTAGAGACACCAAATTTGGTGTCCTTGAATACCATACGTAGATCAAGTTTATTTCAAATGTAAATAATTAAAAAGTCAATTTAAGATATGGGCTTGGGTATCTCATAGTCGAAGACGCTCGATTCGGGTTTTCTTACTCGGTATTTTATGCGGTTTCCTGTCTTAAATAAGTTTATATGGCCACACTTTTTCAAATAAAACGGACTTTACAAATATTATACCCTTCTAAGCCATTCATGTGCATACAGGGTATAATGAGTACTTAACGATAGCAACCATTCACTTTAATTCAGTTACTTTTCGTGCGTGAGATATATTGGTCGTTGTCGGGGAGCTTTGTATTGAAATTGCTAAAAATATATGTATATTCGATAGATACACACACGTATATACATATGCCATAATTTAACCAGTTTTGTATATAAGCTATGAAGCCGTTTATATTAACATTCATTACTTTTCTTTTGATTTTCGGCCTTCAATACTTTTCAATTTGTGTTGGTGTGTCTGCATATGGTGCAACGCTAGATCAACCATTTCAAACACCTTATGGAGTCCACAACAATCGTGTAAAAAACACTAACCAGGGATCGAATACATTTGAAGTTGTGAATGAGTGGAAGTATTTAGACTTCGCGTATCCCACATTTGTCGAAAGGCAATTGGCAATTAAAAATGGGTAAATAAAACGTAACTTTTACACATTAAAGCTATACAGTCAGACCTATGGCTTAATAATTTATATCATACATAGGATAGATTAGCTTAGGCTGGTAGGCCTTTCTAATTGGAGATGAGAGCATTTGGATTGAAAAACTATTTGATATAGATCCAATATATAGATTCTAGACATATTAACAATTACAGACTTTTGGGCTTGAAAGTTTGACACAGATAGACAGGCCGAAAGAAGAACGCAAAGGGGATGGTAGTTACATTATAAATAATATTTATAATTTTTTAAAAGCAAACACTTTAATTCGGGATTTATATTTACATGAATTTCCCTATATATGTTACATATATAAATCTACGATATTTTTTTTGCAGTGAGTTTGTGCCAAAAAACAACTTACCACTGGGCATCGATGTACATCGGGATCGACTGTTCATTACAACACCCCGCTGGAAGGATGGAGTCCCGGCGAGCTTAGTAACCGTCCCGTATCCGACAAAGGAGATTAGTCCACAAGTCCATCCCTATCCAAATTGGCAGGCACACAGTAGCCCGTACAGTCCCGACTGCTCTAAGCTTATATCGGTATACCGGACTTCAGTTGACGCCCAGTGCAATCGACTGTGGCTCATCGATTCTGGGATTGTGAATGCTACGATTAGCCTGAGACAAATCTGTGCACCAAAGATAGTCGCATTTGATTTGAACACTGATGAAATGGTTGTGCACTACGAGCTGCCAGCATCCCAAATCAAACAGGATTCCTTACACTCAAATATTGCTGTAGACGTACACAACGGGAATTGCGCGGATGCACATGTTCTAGTAACAGACGTGTGGAGATTTGGAATTGTGGTCTACAGCTTGGTAAAGGACAGAAGCTGGCGTATCACAAACTATAACTTTTCGCCAAATCCAATTGCATCTGATTTTAACGTGTATGGATTAAACTTTCAATGGCTGGACGGTGTTTTTGGAATGAGTATTTCCCAAGATCGTTTTCTATATTTCCATCCAATGGCCAGTTTTAAGGTAAATATAAACGAAAACTGTATTTATTTTTTAACCTTATTTTTTGTTTTATTATAACATTCTAGGAATTTAAGGTGCCGCTTGACCTACTGTTAAATGAATCTCTTTGGGGTAATGCTACTGTAGACACGTCAAAGCTTTTCGTTTCGATTGGTGATCGAGGTGCTACCGGTCAGTCTTCCACATCTGGAATTGCTAGAAATGGTGTTATGTTCTACACACAAGTACATCGGGATAATATTGGATGTTGGGACACTGCAAAGCCATATACTAGAGCAAATTTGGGTATGCTGCTGGATAGTGACAATTCTTCGACGTTGATTAAATTTCCCAATGATTTAAAACTGGATCATGAAGAAAGACAAGGAGTTTGGGTTATGAGCAATTCCTTACCAATTTATTTATATAGCCAGCTCGATTACGGAGAGATCAATTTTCGAATCTTAAGAGCAGATGTTAATACCATAATTGCTAGCACAATATGTAATCCGATTTACGGTTCCGTAAATAAGGAAAAAGTCGCTCTCGTCTCTCTAGAAGAGGGTCAATGTTTTTAAATTAAAAAAAAATATGTAATAAAACATTCTGTCATTAAATTTCAAAAATGCAACATAAAAACAAATATGAAAATCTTTACAGATAGCGAAGCTGCAAAATGTTTAGGCTGTTGGGTTACCTACGATGAACTCCCAAGAGCCGTCTCAGAAGGCCCACTAATCCGCTCATAGTCCATTTTTTTTATATATAAGTGGCATCACTGGAAGAAAGATCTGTGCAATGACTTTGTCTCTCCACATCAGATTAGAAGCAAGCAAAGGTACTGCTCCACTTTAACAGGGATCTCAACAAAATTGGGGTTTATCCCAAGTCCTACGCTCTGTGGGATTATGGAAGCGTAAATAGAATTGGATGAAAAAATTCTATAGGGGTAGAGATTACTAGTATCATGAATGAAATAGGTGGATTGAAAGTATTTTACAATCAAGTTAGTAGCAGCTAAGTCGCTGTTAGCTTTCTCGTTGCCAAAAAAGAAGAAAAGAATTATGGGAGACGTAAAGAGTTCACAAGAAGTAGAAAAGTTTACAATTATATTGTTTTTTTAATTTTAATTTTAACTGTCCCCGTTCCGCTTCCGTCATCTTCTTCTCCCATCCTTAATTCTACACCTAATGTATTAGATGCAACTCCTATACTATTTCTATATCCTTCTCCTTGTTATATTCACAATCTCTCTCCTTTACTTAAGCCAGTGGCGGCTCCCACAGCTCCAATAGTTGATTCTCCAACATTAGCTACATAAGCTGAAAGGCGAACTTGATTAAACGGCCTTAAAAAGTCAGTATATTGACAAATCTGGTGTTGTTTGTTTACATTTCAATATTAAAGTAAAATTGAAAGAACAAAACTCGTAAAAATATGGTAAATTAAGATAATTCAGATAATAGTTAAATAATGAGAAACAATTAATAATCCTGTACAATATATTAATAACAGCATTTTTTTATTTCTTGGACGTTAACAGTAAAGTGGGAATGTGTGTGTGCCCATTTTGAAAGTTTGTTTAAATTTATCGGCTGTTTTAATCGATTATTGGACAGCGATGCCACATTTTTATTCAATAGTTTGGCCATTATCTACGCCGGTATCTTACAGACGTGGATAAGGGCCCGTAAGTTTGTTTTTATCTGACAAGTTTTTGTACAAGTTACTGACGACACACCGGCTATTTTTTCTAATCACCTCAACTTTTACAAAGAAAAAGAGGCTGAGATAATTAAATCGCACAGCACGAAGTCGAATAACAAAAATCACTACAGTCGCACAATAACAACAAAGCACAGATAAATCACAAGAAAAATAATTTTTAAGAAATTTAAGAATGAGTAAGAGAACAGAAAAATTATTTTGAACGGAGCGCGAAAATTATATACAGGGCAGGTACCGATAGATCGATATGTACGACTATATCGATAGCTAAGCAACACCCAAGACTTTTTACTTGTTCGCTTTAAATTTTGAAATTATTTTTAAAAATGTTATAAATATAAAGTTAATATTTATCTTTAAGTCGACTGTTTGTAGTGGACTCTAAATTAAATTAAATGAATTAAAAAAATGAACAAATAAATATGGATGTTTTACCATTTCTACTGAGTACCCATCTGTTTCCTTTGATTGGCTTGTAAGGTTCACAGGTAAAGGTCACATCAGTTATTTTCTACCTCCCTACAGAATATGCACTGTGGGTCCGTTAGGTGGTCACAAATTACATCCGAGGCACTTAGTGATGGGGATCCGCTCCCGGAGTGCATAATTAATCCATAACACCTTTAGCTTTCCTAACGACAAAACTTTTTTAGTTGCTTCTGCCCGTCTGGGCTTGTCCGTACATAAGGCGCCGAGGTATGTCCTCCAGAGGTATATTTTCTATATTTTGTTATATTTTAAACGCTACTCCGGAAATCCTCCTTTGTTGTGCCCTTATCTGAATCCTCCAACTTGACTAGGAGTCATGCGACAGTATGAGGACTGCGCTTTTCCTATAACCCATTTTTATCGGTTAGGGATCTACAAAAATAAGTAATTTAAAATTGAAATAAAGAAAATAGATGAGCAAATATTCTGTGCGATAAGTGGTTTATTTTGTGACCCAAAGCGGGTCCTCGACATATTCATATATTCGTTATGTGTATATGAATAGGGTAGACCATGGCTTATAAAGCCGAACAAAAGAGTGGAATCATTATTTGTTCTAGAATTTTATCTACGCTAATCCAGAAGTAGTTACAGCTTTGTGAGATACTGTATTTTTATCTGTATCTGTATCTGTATCTCTACTTATTGTCTGTGTCTGTGGCCCGCGTTTCACTACAAGGCACATGAGTTTTATTTTATTCTTATTCTCCCTGCGCAAGTTACTCGACTGTCAGTTGCGACGCGGTCTTTTAACGAAAATTACATAATATATACATATGTATAAAAATTAAACTTTATATCTAAACTCTTAATCAATCGCTATGCGTGCGACTATAAATATAGGATTCTCTAGAACTGTGGGAATCATAGGCATAATTTTCGTGACCGTTAGCCTCATCAGAGATGCACGGGCAGAAGGTGAGTCATTAATCTAGTCAAAATAGAAAAAATATAAAAAACAATAAAAGAATTTTAAGACCGACAAAATACTATAAGCTTCAATTCAACTCTCAGACTAAAGACTAAAGATTGAAATTCAGTACTCAGTTAGGCGCTGTCAGAAGTTGCAAGTTTACTTCTAAAACTGTTTATATTTAGTGAAAGATTATGTGATTAATATGTGTTATTAAATACGTAAAATGGATAGTAAAATATTGTTGTAGCAAACCCCAACAAAAGCCGTATGTTCCAGAAATGGAAAAGATTGCACGCTACTCTTGAATCGTTACGATAATGTACGTGGTACATGCAAGTATTTGTGTGTGTTCTGTAGATATATGTACAGATGTATGTGCTCTTATAGATATGGAATATTTAAATACTCATTATCAAGTCTTGAGTGTTTGTCTGGTTGTAGATAAGCCGGTAAAGCTGTCACTTACTGGTAGGCATATAAATTTCCATGCCCACATATCAAAATACATACATATCAAAATATGTACGAATGCGTAATGATTTGCTTTTGACTACCAGATACTCTGTACCCAGGTCAGTAGCAACAGACAGAAGCATCAGTGACCCGAGCTCTCAACTCAGAGTCGTCTTTTCAGACTATTGAGAATCCAAATTCTTAACTAACTACGACTAATAGCTGAATTATAGTTAGTGAGCTGATTAGGTTTTTCTGGGTTTTTACCAATTTTCGCAACTAATTTTGGATTCTACTTGAATCTTTTTACTCCAAAGTTTTTGGTTGATGGTTAATAAATAAAAAATAAATAAAATAATTTCTTGGTCAGAAGTTGATTTTTAATTTTCAAGCTGCATGTTCAGAATCGTACAATCATAGAAAGAAAAAGAAATTGATGCTGTTCCATATTACGTATAATTATATTTTTAGCATTTTTTTTTTATTTCATTTTTAAAGAACAAATAGCGGATTATATTCGAAAATGCTGTATAAGTGGATTAAGGAACGCTCGCACAACTAACAGGTGTGAAAAGTCGGAGTCGGCAGTGTCAAATATCCCTAGGCTTTGGCTTGGTCTATGCTCCTCCACATTTGGAGTGTGCTGTTCGAGAGAGTTGGATCGTCAGAGCTGTGACCTAGGTCGATTGGCTGCCTTAGATGGTACTAAATGTGATACAGGATCAAATGAAAATACAACTTCGATTACGTACACAGATTGCTGTCGAGCCTGTCAAAGTATGTGTTCTATATATCTTAACATATATGTAGTTTAATTATAAATTTATATCTATGTCAATTGATTTCTCGCTAGTCGGCTTAGCCGTTAAAGCTAGCCAACAAAAATGCAGGGACCCGCTGTTTTCATTTCTTCAGGGTATAGAATCATATCGGATTTGTTGCTCAGAGAACAGCATTATAGACTCTTCTGAGAACCTAGACAAGCATGCAATACTTGAAGAAGAAGCTTCATCTGAACAGAGTCAAGAAAATACTGATGGAACTATTGTATTAACCGATGATGGTGAGTGGTGTGAACGATATCTTCTCTACTTTCAACATACTATGATACATTTTTCTCTTTTCAGACGACATTTGCGGAAAAGTTCCGAATCTGTGTGCGCATATATGTGAAAACACTTTTGATGCGTACAAATGTAGCTGTAATTCCGGATATAAATTGGATGACAATAACGTAACATGTTCTCCGATTAAAACTGACAAAAATGAAAAGAAAAACATTTGTCCCATCGGATACGTTTTGGATGCAGCCCAATCCAAATGTGTTGACATCGATGAGTGCAAGGAGCAGCTGCATGAGTGCAAGCCAGACCAATATTGTCACAACACAATTGGCGGATATCATTGTCTAAATATAAAGCCAACTAATTGTCCCGCAGGATATGTGTATAACGTGAAGTCCGATGAATGCGAAGGTTTGTAACTTGTTCAAAATAATTTTGTGTATATCTTCTAATTTAAGCAGGGGCGGATCAAATATGGTTTAAGGTGCGGGCAAAATCTAATTCGAGCTTTTCAATGTACACTTATTTGGCGCCAGCGTGCCTTGCCTTTGCTTAAGTCCGCCCCTGTGTCTGGTCGATCTTCTTTTTGGCATTAATGCGGCCAGCCACAATCACAACCCAATCGCACAGCTGCAGTCTGGCAGCTGCTGCCATTCGTATAGGTGCGAACGAGATGGAAAATAAAGGGGAAAAGGGGAATGGCCGACTACCGTTGCAGCAATCCAGTGGGCAATGTTGGATCTGTCGTCAGGGGCGGATCAAAGATAATTAAAGGTGCAGGCAAAATCCTCTTGACTATTTGGCGCCCTTCAAAAATGTACGAGCAGGCTGCCGCCTGCTTTGCCTTCGCTTAAGTCCGCCCCTGGATTTAAGAGATTTTCTTGGATATAAAACTTTAGTATGTGTTTATTCAATTCCAATGGAGTTTGTCCGACTACCAAAAACCTTAACCAACTCATAAAAATACCCAAAATTATATGTAATGCATGTAATGCTTAATTTTCAATCCTATCATTTTCTACCTACGATGGTGCGGGGTGATACGAACGTTATATATGAATCAGACGGACAAATTGACGTGGTTATTGATTAGAACAACGAATATTTAATATGTAGAAAATACCTCCCTCTGTGTGCTATATACTTTTGCCCTGTTTTAAAGTAAAAATTGTATATCATAGATGATAATGAGTGCAAACAGTCTCCATGCGACGAAGGATATCAATGCTCAAATCATCCTGGTGGATATGATTGCAATCCAACTGAGAGTCAGACATGTGGAACTGGCTTTTACCTGAGAGACGGCAGTTGCGTTGACATTGATGAGTGCAATTACAATTCGACGAACTCGTGCAACGCCAATATGCACCAAGAGTGTAAAAACACTTTAGGCAGTTACTACTGTAATTGTCTTCTTGGCTTTAGCTTGGATGTGACTCAAGACAAATGCGTTGGTCAGTATTATCGAATATTCTTTATCTTAAATTCTATACTCGTAAATAAGTATATATTTACATACATACATCTATATACATATATATATATATATATATATGTGTTAAAAAAAAACAAATACACTTCCTTTAGATATTAATGAGTGCTCAATTAACAATCACAACTGTCTGCCAACTCAAAGATGTGATAACACGATCGGTTCATATATATGCACGGTATTATTGTGGTTTATTTTTGAAGTTTCAATATACTGAATCCAAATACTCTTATAGCGCTGGACCTCTTGCGGTACAGGATATACACTTAACGCAGAAACTGGAAATTGCGATGGTAAGAATTTCAAATATTCTTGAGTAGATTTTTGTTAAAAAAATATGTATTGTAAATGAATGCAATTTGTTTGTCCTCACATAACATATATTTAATATATTTTCTACATAACCATATCTACTTTTATACTTCCGTACATACATTATATACATACATATATATAAATAAAGACGATGATGAATGTGCGCTTGGTATCCACAATTGTCCCTTGGATTACGACTGCTACAATACTAAAGGATCGTTCCGATGCCATAGAAAAACCACAACAACAACAACAACAACACCAGCTACAACTACAACAACAACAACCGCATATCCGATATTAGCAACACGGCCAACTGGTGTCCCTGTTGTAACCGGAGATATCAAACCATATTATGCGGCACAACAGAGTTACAATCGCTTGAATTATACCTCCAGTTATTCTATTGACCGTGGTGCGGGTTCAATGTTTTCCCGGCTTCCCTGTACTGCCGGATTTTACAGGAACAGCTTGGGCGCCTGTGTCGGTAATTAGATATATTATATTTTTAGCTCTAACTTATTTTAGTTTTGAGTTAAGTATCGCTGCTCCCTCTTGGCTACGACAATACACAGATAATCGAATGGGTTTCTTTTTCCAGCATACTTACGATCCAATATAGATTCAAATTTGAATCGTTTTATTCCTAGGGTGATTCCAGTTCACAAATAGTTAATTTCTGGACGTGCTTCAAAGTTTCCTTTAACAGTACAGCAAAAAAATAATGACACCTGCCATGTTCGCAGACAAATCTTAAGCCTAATCTATATTTACCTTAAAGTGGCTTCGCAATCGATTTGCTGGAGTTGATGGCAAATTACGTCACTTTGAAATCTATATCTGATCTGAAAGATTCCCTAGAATAGTATTTTAACTGTCTCAAGAGAGTAGCCAGATAAAGAAATTGATGAGTCGCATTCTTTATTATACCCTTAACCCATAAATATGTTTCTTAGGTTTTGGGAACCTTTTATGGTTGAATATAGGATAATATTTTCAGTCGCTCAACACATTACAGCGTATATTGCGTGCTATGTGAGATTCGTAGGACATTATTAGACAACTTTTGAAAGATCGAAGAAATACAAACCTCTAATACAAATATATATTCGCAGATATAAATGAATGCACATCGGAATACAAGCCTTGTATGAGCCATGAGCGGTGTATTAACACCAATGGCTCCTATCGCTGTGACAGCCTACTGCAATGCCAGGCTGGTTACAAGTCGACTCCCGATGGCAAATCCTGCATTGGTTAGTAACACTTTACATATATGTGGAGTTGAACAGAGTTTACTTCTTATATACCTTTCAACTTAAATATTATCACAGACATCGATGAGTGCGAGAGTGGGGAGCATAATTGTGGAGATAAGCAAATATGTCGAAACCGGGACGGCGGTTATATCTGCTCGTGTCCCACGGGGCATCAGGTGACACGACTAGCTAATGGCGTCAACAGCTGCGAGGACATAAACGAGTGTGCACAGGATCAGGCAGCCTGTTCGTTAAATGCCCAGTGCTTCAATACCATTGGCTCATACTACTGTGAATGTAAATCTGGATTTCAAAAGAAACCTGGTCATGATGATAGTTCGCAGAGCCATGCCCAATGCTTTGATGTGGATGAGTGCCAGACCATACCAGGTCTCTGCCAGCAGAAATGTGTGAACTTCTGGGGTGGCTATCGATGCACCTGCAATCCAGGATACGAACTAAGCTACGATAACCGTACGTGCAATGATATTGATGAATGCGAAGTACATAAGGACTACAGGCTCTGCATAGGGTAATAAATATGTACATACATCATTAACCCAACTACATAATTCTTACATGAATTTCTTAAAATATTTCAATGAAGGTATTGCATCAACTCCGCCGGCTCTTACCAGTGCTCTTGCCCTCGCGGTTACACCTTAGCGGCGGATAAAACTACTTGCCGTGACATTGACGAGTGTGGAACAGAATCTGATAATCATGTTTGCACTGGTCGAGTATGAGACATGAAGGAATCCTTGAGATCTTCCCTTTGGTTAAACTTTCTTTCTTACAGAATGATATATGTACTAATACTAGAGGCGGATATAAGTGTACTACTGTTAATTGTCCTCATGGCTATATCAACGATCCGGAACAGAAGAAGTAAGACTGAGACCCTCGATTAATATTATTAAGTTTAAGGACTTTTTAAGGAAATATCTAATAGTTTGTTTAGTTACTTAAAATTTGTTTTAATTCTCGAAATTTCTCTGTTATTGCAGCCGATGCCGACACAATAGTAACTTTTGCGAAGGAGAGGAGTGCTACACAAAACCATCAGCCTATACGTACAACTTTATAACTTTTGTGTCAAAGTTAATGATTCCCCCAGATGGTAGAACAATTTTTACTCTGCGTGGTCCCTCCTGGTATGACGACATTGACTTTGACCTTAAAATCGTACGAATTCAAGCGGCTCCCAACGTTGAAAAAGCTTCGGAAAGCTATTTTGAGTAAGTAATATATAGAAATTATCCTTAATGTCAAAAATGTGATTGTGAGTGGTGTAAAATGTGAGTTCTTTCTACGAAGCACATGACCAATCCGGGTGCCATTAAGAAAATAACCATGGTATTAAATTTAATTAAACCAAAGGCAAAAGATACATTTCTGAGTATTATTTCATTTGAATAATAAGATTTTTGTGGAAATACGACCCTTAATCAAATAACGCGTGAAATAGTGTTGGCAAATGAATCACGTTCTTTGATCTTTTCACTGTGATTGAAAAATCATCGTGTCGCTCCGTGATTGAACTATCGTAAATTCCGTGATTGAATCACCGTTCAGCGTATCGGTTGTTCGTTTATCGAAGACGAACAAATATCGGTGATCGCCAATCACCGTTGAAATGAACTAATAGCTCATTTAGCTATTGCGAACGGTGAACTGAAAACGGTCCTACAAAACGACAGTGTCAAAGCTTCCCACAATAAGATTGTCTTCAAATCATCAAAGCTCAAGCGCAATTAGTGAAACACAGCAGGTGGTTCTATAAAAATTATTATTTACCAAAAATGTGTTTTAATATCTATTTCTTGTTATATAACGCAATGTTGAGGAACAAAATATCACAGACTTAACTAACTGCACTGAAAAAAATATAAAATGTTTTGTGTTTAAATTAATATATTCATTAAAATTAAGAATTATGGAAACACGGCACTGGAGAAGAACATTATTTAAAATTAAATGTATTATTTTAAATGAAATGAACTTAAGCCACGCTTTCATATATTTTATACGCATGCAAAAGAGTTAGTCAGCTCAATGTGCTATAAGTGAGCCAATCACTGGCTAAACTCACGGCGATTTTCAAATCACGTTCACCAATTACCCCGTTTTGCCATCTCTAATACACACACACACTTGAAACAAGTTTCTGTTTCGGCTTGTACGAATTATTCTGCGACGTCTGCGAAGCTCTAAGTTCTATAGTCTCTAGGATCGATGCGTTTGTCTGGACTAACCATATATTTTATGTATCCATATATTTTATACGCATGCAAAAGAGCTAGTCAGCTCAATGAGCTATAAGTGAGCCAATCACTGGTTAAGCTCACGGCGATTTCCAAATCACGCTCACCAATCACCCCGTGATTTTAAAAATCACTGTTTTGCCATCTCCAGTTTGGACAACTGTATGTCGATCTAACCATATCCGTCTGTCTGTTTGTCTGTATGAACGTGTGGATCTCAGAGACTATAAGAGCTAGAGTCCTTAAATTTTGTATATTGGAATTGATTTAAGTTGATTTCAAATTATTTAAATTAAATTATTAAAATTTTCTTGCTTTTATTATTAACATGAACTCACAAGTAAGACTAGTATAGTGGAGTGTACCCTACTGCAAGAAGCCCTTAGCTCATGACCCCTGCATAGTACTTATACTTATATAACGGCGAATAGTCCCTGTTAATGCATGTGTATCAATTTGTGTATGTGTGCACCTGGGTTAAGGGTTTTTTGTAGTCGGGTACACTCCACTACAGCATTACTACATTTTCCAATTGCAGCACAATAAAGAGCAACAATCAAGCAAATCTCGTTTTGAAGAAGGCACTGGAAGGACCACAGGACGTTGAGCTCGAATTGACTATGACGGTCTTTACTAATGGAATGCCTCGAGGAAAAAGTATTGCCAAATTATTCCTGTTTGTATCCCAATACACATTCTAAACAGATAGTGTAGTACTACTAATTACAAATTTGGGAATCAGAGATAGGAAAAACAGATATAAATAATTTTTAAACTTAATGATATAATGTTTCTGCTAAAAAAAATATGAAAGGGCATTTAATGGAAATAGCTACTAATATTACGAAATTAAAATTTTATACTTGGTCTTAACATATTAAACAAATTGTAAGTTTTTCCAGAATGTCACAAATAAAAAATTTGTAATTGTATAATTTACAGGCAAAGTAAAAGGTTTTCGTATACTATTTGGTTTTACTTAATTATTGGCTGAATTAATTTGTGTAACAAGACTATAAAAGTAAGAAGTAAGAACGCTGAAATCGACTGTGCCCGACTTCGAAAACTAGTGTCAGTCTTACTTAACTCTAAGGGCAATGATAACGGGATACGATACGGGATTGCTACAACGGTAATCGGCAATTCTTTTTACACCTTTTTTTTTCCATCTCGTTCGCACCTACACGAACGGAAGCAGCTTCATGGCTGCAGCTGAGCAATTGATTTGTGAGGGGCAGAGCACAATTGTAAGTAATTAAATAGACCAATTTGAAGTTGTACTAATACGCATAAATAAAGATTTCTGCACACTTTTTATGGAGTATCAAAACTGCGTGTTTTACTTTACAAACTGCATTTTGATACCACCTACGGCTAGAAGTAATTGTCGACCGCGTTGTTACTCGCGCCAACACAAGCCTTCAACTCGTTTTTACACCCTTAACCCATTGAAAATGGGAGTGGTGTAGGGTTCATTGGACAATATGGACAAACGAAGTCCTCATTTTATTTATTTCATTCTTATCTATTTAATGTCAACTATTAACAGCCGACCATAAAGTATTTGGTAATAAATATTATTAAAAATACATTACAATTTGTTGAAAATACAAAAGTCACAATGATACA
The DNA here is from genome assembly GCA_035045065.1 of Hirtodrosophila trivittata. Lineage (NCBI taxonomy): Eukaryota > Metazoa > Arthropoda > Insecta > Diptera > Drosophilidae > Hirtodrosophila > Hirtodrosophila trivittata. Next base: position 263,766 of record JAWNNK010000645.1, read on the forward strand.
CATACACAATATAGTGTTGTGTGTATGGGTGTGATAGAACCAAGAAGATCTTGAAGAGAGAAAAATCTCTCTCTCTTCGTTCTCTCTTTCTCTGCCTATGAGCTTATGTGTCAAATTATGCTTTATGAGCAGAAGTACTACTTACTTGCTTGTAGAAGACGAGAGCGTGCGGTTGTGCCAAATAAAATAAATCAAAACTACAATTAAATTCTTTTTACTATTTAGCAAGGGACAGGTGTAAAGCTGCAGTTTATATAGAAGTATATATATATTATATAAATTCTATACAATTACATTTTACATTAGATAAATTCGAACTAATTAAATTAAATAGAAATTGTGAATTTAAATTAATCCAACATTTGTTGCGAGGATTGGGAGAAACCCAGAAAAATCAAATCATCAATGGTCATACTTGAACCTATGCCAATATTTACTATACCCGTCATGCCGAGAGATAAAATGTGTAGCGGTGAAGGTTCTAGTTCCCTTCTAGGAGTTTTATGTGCAGCAGACCTGCTAAAACGAGAGAAGCGTTATTGAGATTGTTCTAAAAGGGGATATAACCCTAAATACGCTAAGCCGTCTACTGCCGAGTCCACTTTGGTGCTGCATATATAAGCACCAAACAACATATATCTTGCCATGAGCAGACGCCTTCCGGCTCCCAAGGTGGGGCAGCATCCGTAAACAGCCTGCATCCTTCTTACTGATTCTTCAGGAAAAACAAACTCCTCCTATACAAATCTCTTATTAAACCCGTTTGAAAAATAAGATATTGAGGCATATTGTCAATGCACCATTGTATGTGCGTAACACCACTCTATAAAGAGGGATCTGAACAAGCCTTCTGTAGTCTAAGAAATATCTAAGGCTAGCAGAAGACATCGGGACAGAATTGATGACCATACAAACCACCTAGCCATTAATCTTTTGGATAACAGCGACCAGTGCCGAAAGCTTGTGAGGCGCCACCGACTCGACATACCATTCAGAGTCTCCTAGAGGGGGACATAAAGGGTTAAGCCTAGATTCCCCACTTCTAAATTCCTATAATATTACCATGTACTTGTACCCCTTTATGTACCACAAAATTGAATATAATGCCTCATGGGCAGATGTAAATAAAGAAAATATACATCTAAAAAAATCCGCTTTTCTTTTTGTAAACGTTGTTTGTTTATTACTAATATTATTGTTTATTCTCCCATTTCCCATTTCACTTAACTACTGATATATTTATAGTATGTCTTGCTGTTACTAAAGCTGCTCACTCAAGTTTCTGAGTCCGCTCAAGCACAATTGGTTTTGCGTTAATATAATGCACTCAGAGTGCATCATCGGTTTATCTGGGCGGGATTGTGATAAAATCAAACTATAATGTTATGTTATGCAGGCTGATTTCGGCAAGATGTACCATACGGTACGCAATCAGTTTATGAAACTAAAGTGAAGCAGCCAAATGACTGTTGATCGATTTTGACAGTAATGTTGAACTAAAATTGAATTGACTATTCAAATTTGAGCCGCGTCGTACAAAACTAGGTAAACTGAGCTTGCCCGTGCCTATCCCTGTTTTCTCTTCTCCTTCCCTTAATTCCACACCTGTACTTTCTCTATCTCCTACTTACACCAGTTGCGCCACCCGCTGTTCCAGTAGTTGATCTACTGCCATCTAATGGCAAGCCACTCGACGTAATATTAGGCATTCCCCTATCCCGGCTCCTAACCCAGTAGTAAGCCTTCTTACTATACTTCCTACTCTTTCTGTTATTGCTCCTCGTAGGCAAGTTTTTGTGTCAACACTATAGCTAGCAGATCTTCTGCTAATATATCTGTAAATAAATGTAACTCTTCTGCTCCTAGAGAAATCTTATCCTTTAAAATTAATGTTTCTTTCCTCCACCTGTATCACTTCCTACTAATAAACCTGCAACGAATGTCCCAGAAAACCCCAAACACTATATCTGAATACTACTTCAATTGAGTCCGATATTACCGCTCTCTCTGAGACGTGGTTAAACATTACCATATCTGATTATGAAACTTTATCAAATAACTTTACAATATTTAGACACGACGGGTTAACTCAATTGTTCTGGGGAAAACTCAGCATAACCCAATCAGAACAAATATAATTTCAATAAGAATCTCTGAAGGCGGTAGAAAAGTTTGATAGAACGAAAACAGTGTTCAGAAGAAAATGCATGGAAATGAGAGGAGGGTGGCAAACGAGGATTGAGATCCCAATTAAAACCACGAAGGGCAACGAGAAGAAATTGCTTCTTGATTGACTCTGTGCGGACCTCATTATTTTTATATTGATGATATAAAATCTATTTTTATTATTTTTTATTTTTACTTTGATGATATATTGATCGTACACATGAGCAGTATTCGAGAATAGGCCGTACTAGGAATAAGTTAAGTACAATAATTTCGTGGTAAAAGGATTGTTAAATTCTTTCGACCACCGCCCAATGAAGCCTTCCTTTGGCAACATTTACGATATATGCAATATGTTAGTTAAAATTGAACTTATAATCGAAAAGAACAGCTAAGTCTTTAACAGTAAATATACTTTGCAATGAAAGGTTACCAATGGAATACCACCGTGGGCAAAAAATAGTAAGATTTCGTGCGGAATCCCATTCGTCGAAATAATTTTTTTCGAGGCTGGTAACACTGTCAGTGACATCTGTGCCAAATGCCAAAAAGTGCATTCGGCGATTTGTACCATGAGTGAAATCATTCAACAAAGAAGTTCCATCAAATTTTGTGTTCGGAATCACATTTCTGGTGCCGAAACGTTTAGAATGTTGCAAAAGGCTTTCGGTGATAATTGTATGTCGCGAGCAAGTGTTTTTGATTGGTACAAATTGTTCAAAGAGGGTCGAGAGCGCGTTGACGACGAACCACGTCCAGGACGGCCATCAACATCAACTGATGATCAACACGTCAATAAAATCAAGGAGTTGGTGCTTGAGAATCGACGATTAACAGTCAGAGACCTTTCTGACAATATTGGAATATCGGAAGGATCAGTGAAAACCATTTTAAAAAATCATTTGGGGCTCAGAAAAGTGAAAAAGAAGTGGGAGAATAAATAAAGAATTTTCAAATTATGAATAAATTCTTACTAGTTTTTGCCCCCGCCAATCGGCTAAAAGTCATAAACATGCATAAACAAAGCAGCTTAGAGGAAGATGATTGGCTGAGCACCAGAGTTGCGTGGAGTTTAGATCATGTTGAGGAGGATATTTAAATGATAATATAAGTTTAACCTCATCAGCATACATGAGTGTCCGCAAATGTAAAAAGGACGGTAGGTCATTATTGAAAAGTACTCAAAATATTGGACCTAGGTGGCACCCTTGAGGCACGCCAGAAGTAACATAGACTAGTCTAGAAATTGTTGATCTGAGTAAAACTTATTGGGTACAAAAGAGGGTTGCCAATACAACGGAGTTTAGAAAGTAATAGATCATGGAGTACAGAGTCAAATGGTTTACGAAACTCAATTGACGTCAGTTTGCACCTTCTGTTGGAACGCATCGTGAATAAGAGATAAGAATTCCAACAAGTAGTGGACCAACTCTTTACTAAGAATGTTGAGAAGGGGAACTAACAGATTTACAGAGATGTTGCAAATCTGTCGTAATAATATCTTCAAACAATTTTGGAATAGCACCCAGTTTAGCAATACCTCTGTAATTAGAGATATCAGACTTATAACCTATTCTTTGGAGTGGTATGATAAATAACTCCTTCCAAAGATATGGAAAAACTCCGGTGGTATAAGTATCAAGAAAATAAGATGGGAGACGCTTAGAGTTAACAAGGGAGTAGACGAGTTCGGGATTATATGCAAATTTATTTTTACATCGGGCGATATATTCTGTGTAACATTAAGTGCTTAGCAGAAAGGAGTTCGATTTGGCGATAGAATATTTAGGCTGTAAACCAAGCTGGCTTAGAGGAACTCGATTTACCATAAGAGATAGGAATGCAGATATCTGATAGAGACTTAAATATAAAAGAAGATAAGAAGCAGCAGCCCTATAAAGTGTACACCATGTGAGTCCGTTGGTTGGGAGTGATGCAGCACTGGTCGGTGATAGCCGTCTACACAATCGAGAGCCAGCGAGCATATGGTGGACCAGGTCAACCTGAAATATCTTAAAATAAATTAATTAAATTCGCGCAGACAGCAGCACAAAAAATATCTTATGTTTACCTGATCCGCACACGCATCACCAGGTGATCTAAGCAACAGCAACAATCCACTGTTGTCAATATGTGTCCCGTCCACCTTCATTAGTGTCCGGTTTAACGCTTAGTGCCAAGAGAAATGTCCTGGAATTTAAAATTGTTAATATAAGAAAAGAAAAAACTATAAAATTAGACAGAACTTAGTCTCTGTAATAACTTACCTTTTTATTGTGTTATATATCAGCCACCGGCTGTTGTTTTAAGTGTCTAGAAATATATCAACTAAGCATAAACAAACATCTAACGACGGGCATACAAATAACTACTAATCTAAAACAATTGGGAACCTAGACCTAGAGCTCACTGACCTAGACCTAGAACTAGATAAGACCCAAATAAGTCTTACATACAAATCTCATATAAAGTCTGTTACATAAATCATATGTGTACCTAATTTCATATACGCATACACATCTGCATGATGCATCATATTACACATTTACAAATTCAGATTTACACAGCGGATAAAATATGTGACTATGTTTATCTTAAGCGGCCCACACACAGTCGAACATGTTAGCGAGCTTGACTCGATATGACGAAATGTGTTCTGATACGTTTGATGAACATAGCATAGGAATTTCCTTGATCCGTTATTTTTTCGGTCATTTTTTCAAGTGATGCGCGTCATCTTGCCCATTCACAATCATACAAGTTCGGCGAGCCTTGCGAAGATTGAAGAATTTGTACTTTCGTCGAGCCGCGCGCCTAACGGTAAATGCCTCGCGTACACTAACACTAACGTAACTTTTTACGTCATGCTCGCTAACATATCTATGTATGGGCTGCTTTATGCATAAACCTATTTACGAGCGGGATAGAGCTGCCTAATAGACACGATTAAGGGTATGCACTATACTAAATGAAGCTGGAAAAGAACGAGAAATACAAAAATAGGCTTTATGGTTAAAGAAAAGAAAAAATTGAGGAGTAATTTATTATATTGGTAAGGTAACCCGACGAAGAGTAAACAACTATAAAGCTTAATCTCAAAGAATAATTTGGTGAGGAATTACTAGACAGAGAGGTCCACACAAGTTATAGACCTCCTAGCAGCCGACATGAACTACCGCGCGAACGACAGTGAAAAATATAAGTATATAAGTGGTATCTACAAAAAAAAGCCAAAATACATATATATTATTGAATATAGATACTAGACCGCAAAGACACAGATCGGTGTGATTCGTAAGGCAATTAATAACAAATTCTTGTAACACTCATTGGGAGAAAATCTGCAAGGAATTCAATGAATCATAAAAATTTTCCAACTATTTAATTGATAATAACAGCGTAGCATCCCTTTTTTAATTGAAGTGAATAATAATTCAATTATTTTATTTTATTTTTATTGTATTTTTATTGTATTTTTATTTTATTAGTATTATTTATTATTTTTTTATATTTTTGTTTTAACAGGATGGTCCGCAACTGGTGCATAAAAATGCTGCAATGATTCAGTAACAGGCTTCATAAGTTTTTGGCTTTCGTGAGTGTAATAGGGTCTCAAATCATACCACAATCTGCAGTTTATATTGCCTTTGTTTACCTTTTTGTGCGCGCCTTTCTATAAGTGTGACCATGCAACTTAAGTCTACAAATCCAAATCTAAGTACATGGCTGGCTGCACCTTTCACAAACATCGGACACGCTTTTTTTTAGATTAATGCTAATGTAGTGTGGTAGTCGCATAAGAAAATCCCTAACGCGGTATATTTTTTGGTATTAAGCCTTTGGCTTTATATTTTGAAATTATTTCATGCACACCTCTATTTATATATAACTTATTATTAATGTTTTAATTTATAATTTATGTAAGCAATACATATAAACATAATATGTTGTTTTAATATGTTCTTATTTTGTTAAGTTTCATAAAATGTTGTTTTTTTTTGTATTGAGCATCGCGAAACCTTATTGATTTAATGAAGACAAGAGAAAAAATATTGAGAGTTATCGAGCTTATGTTGAAAAAAACAAGTACATATTAAATAATATTGACAGCGGATCTTTATTGTCCAAGTAAATTTGCAATAAAAACGTCGAATTCAAATTATTTCTTTGCAGGGCTGGACTGTAACATTTATATTATCGAGTTACACAGTCAAACATATGCGCGTAAGTTTGCGCATTTTTTTTGAATGGCTCTGTTATAAAATACAAAAATAAGTAAGCAATTTAAATATGTTAAGCCGACTTACTTATCAACATGTTGGCATTCAGGAAAATATGGTTAGTTTATTGCTTTAGCAGGGCTGCTAAAAGTAAGTAATTCACGTCATGTACTCAACTGTGACTAGTCACCTAAAATTATCTGAAAAATACCTTACAGGTCCACAGATACATTTTACAAATACAGTCACACTGTCAGTTCCGTATTATTTTTTTTACGCTTAATACATAGCTCTCTAAATACCACATAAATGTTCTTATATATAAACGTATTTTATTAAATTAATTCGAAAATGCTTTGGATACGGATAAGTCGACTCGGCGCATACTGAAATAACTAAATGGGAAAATGTGATTCGCTAAGTAAACTAAATCTTTGAAAATGTATACCTAAAACTTGGGATTGCGCCTGTGTTCGTGTGCGTGTGCGTGTGCGTGTAAAGTGTCTATTGTGTGTTAATTGTAACAACCAGCAGAGACCAAATTGATTTATGTAGATACATATAAATATTAAGTTAAGGCTGGAACAGTTAAAATTCGTTTCACACTCTTTACAGAGTTTAATTTAAAGATTGCTTAACGTTATATGCCACAAAAATTCTAGCTATGTGTGCCAGGTTTGTGTGTGTGTGTGTGTAATACGATGTGTGTATACAGAAAATCTTCGCGTTCAATGTTTATGTATTGAGTCTGCTTTTATGGGGTGAGATAGAGAGCGAGAACGAGAGTGAGAGCAAGTGTGGATGTCGATGTCTCTCTCTCTCTCTTTCGCTCTCTCTCTGTGTCAATGCAGACCAACAACAATATTATTTGTCCTGCCAAAACAAGCCATATAAAGTCCTGTATCGAACAAAGAACGTCCCTAGAATTTTTGCTTTTATAAATTGCACAGTTTACATTACTATGTGTGTATACATATTTTTTTGCATTAAATTTAAATATTTCCGGATCACTCAGTAACGGACTAGTAGGATGTGCAAATGGTGTATAGTTTCGTCGTGTGTTGTTACATGGGCGAATAAAACTTATTTTCAACCCATACGCACTGCGAAATTGTCAGCATTGTCGAGTTTGTGCATTACGAGTAAATTACGAGAGTCATAACAAGTTTAAATCTACGAGTATGTGACTCTGGTTTGTTAATCTTACTTATCGACATCGACGCACACCTACTGCTCCTGGCTACGTATTAGATCGATCATAACGCGTTCCACCCATACCCCGTCAGGTATAAAGGATATTGATTTTTATCGCACTTGCATTTATATGTATTAAAGTGAATAATTTCATTTTTAGAAAGCGTTTGTGGTCCAAAATGCAGTACATGTTACAAAGAGTTGAATTTTGTTTGAAATGTTTGAAAATAATGCAATAATATATTAACGTATAAAATGGTGTGAAAATTGGCTCTTTAGTGAGCGAGTTTAAATTGTGCAGGTACAACGAACTTTGTTATCAGATGAGGGTGTTAACTCTGTGCCGCCTAAAGTAGAGACAAGTGAGAATGATCTGCTTAAGATATCCTTATAAATTGAATGGGCAATTCAGAGAAATGTATTGGTATTTTTTTCTATTTCAATGTGCGTGAACTTGGTCTGACTCAATTTTAAATACTTTGCAGCGACGGAACAAATCAGTATGTTGCCGGGGGACGCACCCTTTATTTCGTCAATAGAAAACAGAAACAATCTCAACTTAGTCAACTGGCAACTGACAACCACTAGAAGAACAACTCACATTAACAGTTATCGCCGACGCCAAAGCGGACCTCAAATAAAATTTGTGTAAGCGTCGAGTATTAAGAGGCGTGCTGGGGCTGAGGCAAAGCAAGACTCAACGAAATCGCAAGAAATAAGTAAAATACTGATACAATAGCAATGACGCTTCTAACCACGACGATAACTTCCAACAGAAGGTTGGGCCTCACTCTTAAATCGTTGCCTGTAAAAGCAACTCAGAAAGCAGCAGTATCCGCACCTGCCTGCCAAGTAGGATCAATCCCGATGCCAAAGAGAGCGGTGAGTCGCAAGGATCCACTGCCTGAGAAAAAGACGACAGTCAGGCTGTCACCCGCATCGACGGTGTCCTGCATTAAGTGCCCGGGATCAGCCTCTGTAGCTAATGGGCCACAGGAGATTGTGGTTATGGCTAAGAAATTGAATGGCAAGTCCTCAGCACCTACGCATCAGGGTGTGCCCAAGCTGATCAATAGCAATAAGTGCATCAAAATCTGTAGTAAAACCTCTCCACCGACGACTATCGACGATTATCATATGCCAAAAGTTCGAAATCGAAACCACTCTGCGACGGCACCAGCGATGCATCGAAAGTCCAAAAGTAAATGCAAGCGAACTCTTAAGGATGGGTTCATGTCCACTGGTAGCCCAATATCTAGTTGTAGCCAGCATTACATTAGGCGCTTCAACTCATCCAAATCGATAGATCGCAACACATCGCAGTCTAAGCCCCACCAAGAGCACAAGCCCCAGCCCCAGCCTCGGACGTGTACCCCAACAACGGCAGCGCCATCCAAAACAGTGAAAGACGTGCAAAAGGATACTGAACGGAGCAGGAGAAGTAGCAGCCGGAGCAGTAAAAACAATAACAAAATTAAGTGTAATTCAATTCGATGCAAAATGTTAGTGCCGTTGCCTATGGTCGGGACCACATCTTTCGTAACTCTTCTTACGATAATCTGCATAGAGACCGTACTGCTATCGACCATGTCTAGCTGTGCTAAGACATTCTACATGCATTGGAACACATCGAACAGCATGTAAGTATGCACTTATAGGTCAATTATCATACACATTCTATAGAACCTAGACGCAATTTGTTTGTGACAGATTCCTGTCACAATATTAAGGTAACAGCAAAGTAACAAGTAAAGAAGCGTTGTGTCCGTGGTGTAAATCCTTCGAGAGACACAGAGAGGGTTTACCCTTTAGCAAATTAATTTCATGAATTGATAAATGAAGATCATGGATATTTATTTTCATAATTCATTGTGATCATATATTTATACATATATTTACATATATACACACATGTGTACATATATACCTACAATACATTCGACATGAAAAAGTGCCCTAGCACCGACTTAATGCATTGAATACGCAATTCATCGCTCTTCAGTTAGGGCTAGGGCTCACCAAGGAAACGCGCTCGTCAACACGCACCAAGTGAGACAGACACGCATACATACATACATGCATGCATATTAATGTCCACCCCAATGCACCCTCAGTCGCAAGGCCATCTACTCGTACAGCTGCTGCTGTTGGGACACTGATTTGGGGACAGGGAGAGGGAAAGTAGTACAATCGCTCAGCTTCTTTTACGCAGCCTGCAAGCTAAGTGCAGGCAAGTCTTTGGTGGTTTGTGCTCTTGTTTTAGTTGTCGCTTCTTGTTGGTAGCTGCTTTGTCGCTGGTCTCTCTCCGTGTGGGATGGTCTCCAAGTGATATGTGTGCGAGGGCTGTTTCTTCGATATCGCTATAATTTCATTCTGAACGCCTTCACTTCATTCTATAAGCAGTGTGTCTGTCTGTTTGTCTGTCTGTCTGTCAGTTTCTTCAAGGTTGAGCATATTTGTTTTTGTTTTTGTCTGACTAAAGAAATATACAATATATATCCTTGATTAACATTAGGAACTAAGTCAATAAAATCATGTTGTCTGTCTGTTCGTTTATCCGTCTGTATGTGTGTAGATCAAACAAAACTATTTATGGAAATCAGTAATCTAACCTCGTTCGATTTCTAGCTATATTTGATCCTTAATACCTTGATATATTCCTCAATCGAAACCTTAAATAATATGTAAACTTATGTCAATCGAAGACACAGCCCTCGCATTTACGTGTACTAAATGTCCGTATAACCCCCTTAGTCGCTCGCAACCGTGTGCGTATGTGTATGTGTGTGTGTGTGTGTGTGTGTGCGTGTGTGTGTATGTGTCGCCAAAGCGAGCATGAAAAATATGCGTGCTTCATCATTAGGGGGTGATTCTTGATTTACAAAGCTCTACAGAAGAGAAAAAAAAATATAAAAAAAAATTAAAAACAGCCTGGACGGTCGTAAGGAAACCAAGGAAACGTTAAAGGAATCGGAGGCAGGGACGAAAATAAGTGCGTGCGTTGTGTTAACCAGCAATTGGATGGTGGGAGTGCTGGTACTATGCGATTTCGGTTGCAGGCCGAGCCAAAGGTTGAGGATTTGAGGCCTTTCCTGGGAAGGTAGACGCTGCATTGCCATTCCGCATTTGCACATATTGAAGGATTATAATAATAAATGTATTGTATAATGAATTTTTTTAAGATGCGTTATAAAGGGAACATTGCCCCAGGCATAAAATGTCTGCACACCTTTATCGTTGTTAATTTTAATATGTTTTTTACTGTTCTAAACCGAACGATGAGTTTGTACATTACAAGCATTGAAAATCAACTGGAAATGAGTAACAAATTTTGTAGCCAAATAAATCCGACTACGATATACCTGAGATAAGCCTCCTCCTTATGCTGATCAAGAAAGCTTTCGTCAGAACAGTAATTCAAATATTTTATCCTCTTTTATAAGATATTTAAAGGAAGGAGCTTCGAGATTCAAGCCTATAATTATCTTATTCTTAATATCTCCTCCCTATGCTGATCAAGAAAGCTTTCGTCAGTTCCCTTTATATGCCGAACAGTAATTCAAATATTTTATCCTTTTGTATGAGATATTTAAAGGAAGAAGCTGTTGAAATCTGTAGATTGGAGCACACACTAGAGAAATCGTGTATAAGAAGCGAACAGGGTACACCTAACCTTCGGTTAACACGGAGCTTGCGTTCCTGGACAGCCAGGAACTCGGGTTAAACGAGTCGTGGAATTAGTACAAAATATGGGGTTACGTTCCAAGATTTCAAAAAAAGCAGAAAGAAATTTGTTTTCCATTCAAATTTAAGATCTTTTTAATATTGGGTAGTTTTTTAAAAGAAAGTAATTACATTTTTTTAATCAATTATATATTTTCCATTTTGTTGAATGACCTTTCGCCATCTTTCCTGCAAATTCATTATTCCACGCTCGTAGAACTTCTGGCCTTTATCTGCAAAAAACTGAAGCAAGTGCGATTTTATATCCTCGTCCTTATCAAAAGTTTTACCATTTAAGGAGTTTTGCAAAGATCGAATGGTACTCTGAGGGTGCAAGGACTTTATGGTGGATGCATCAAAAGTTCCCAGCCAAGCTCATCAGTTTTTGGCGGTCTAGCGTTGTCCTGGTGGAATATGACACCTTTACGATTGACCAATTCTGGTCGCTTTTCCTTGATTCTCCTGTATTCAATTTATCCAGTTGTTGCCAGTAGACATCCGAATTAATCGTTGGGTTCCTTGGAAGCAGCTGAAAATACACCACACCCTTCCAATCCCACCAAACTGACAGCATAATCTTCTTTTGGTGAAGTGGTTGGTGGCGCTTCATCATGCTTGGACCATGATCGCTTTCGATTGAGATTGTAGACAATCCATTTCTCATCTCCAGTTATGATTTACTTCAAAAACGGATCATGTTCATTGCGTTTAAGATGCATATCACAAACGTTGAAGCGATTTGTTAAATGAATTTCTTTCAATTCATGGGGTACCCAACTACCAAGTTTTTCTACCAGTCCAAGACGTCGTATATGATCATGTTTGGTTGATTATGGTATATTCAACTTCTCTCCAATCTCACGCTCAGTTACCATCCGAATCCATTAAAGCCTTGATATCGTCATCATCAACTTCACTTGGCCGAGCTGAAAGTGGTTTATTTTTGAGTGAAAAGTCTCCCGAACGGAATTTGACAAACCAACTTTGACACTGAGTTGCTTTTAAGGCTTTGTCACGCGCACTTTTTTCCTAAAGCAAGTTAAAAGTGACAGCTAATAACTGACGAAAGGAAGAAGGCAGTTACAGAGTCACAAGCCGTTCAAAAAAGTAGTCAACGCCGTTTTTGCACCGGTTTCTTTCGGTCAACCCAATAGCTTACAGAAGAATGAACAACAGTTCCTTCATTAACAAATCAATCTTATAAATTGGCAAAGTATTTAAATGTAAAAAGTGTATGTAACCAACAATTTGGTGTCCTTTTTGGATCTAATGTCTTTTATTTTGTGGTGGCTCATCTTGGTTGCCATAAAAATCAGTTATTTTGGATTGTTTAGGGGTCTTTAAATTTTGATCGTCTTTTGACAAGCGGGTCAGAATTTCTAAAGCATGATTCCAGGCTCTTACCATATGCAAATCCTTCTCGAAGTTTTTCTATGGTCAAAGCACTTATTGGTTCGGTTTATTCAGAGCTTGAATTGGCTTCAGTCACAGCAATTTCAATAATTCGTTATCATTAATAGTCATATATTGAAATCCTTCACCTTCGATTGAATGAGCTAATTCTAAAATTTCATGGAGTTCACATTGTGGCAATTGTACTTGAGGATGACCAGAATTTACTTTAACATCTTTTCAATGTTGTTTATGTTGCTTTAAAGATAAAACAACCAATTCATGACAACCCTTTATTGAAAAGGATCCACAGGGTAAGAACGAGGTTTCATGTAATCGCGTTAGACCGAGTTTGAGTTAAGCGAGGGCTAGATGTATTGTATATTTAATATATATGAATAGCTTCTGATACATCCATCCCTTCCATACAGATTTCGCATCGATAACACTGATCACATTATTGACGTCAATAAAGGCAATCTGGCCTTTGAGTTCGACCAGGTGCACATAATATGTCCAGTTTACGAGCCCGGCGCTTTTGAGAACGAAACGGAGAAGTACATAATATACAACGTGTCCAAAGTGGAGTATGAAACATGTCGCATAACGAACGCAGATCCGCGAGTAATAGCTATATGTGATAAACCTCAGAAATTAATGTTTTTTACGATAACTTTCCGGCCATTTACACCGCAGCCAGGTGGTTTAGAGTTCCTACCTGGAAATGACTACTATTTTATTTGTGAGTATATTCTTCTAGACTCTTTTTTTATCCAGACTAAATTGTCTTCTGTCTCGAATTATCCTTAGCAACTTCATCGAAGGACGATCTATACCGTCGAATTGGCGGCCGCTGTTCTACAAATAATATGAAAGTTGTGTTCAAAGTGTGTTGTGCTGCCGAAGAGAAGAACAAGACGGTGTTGGAGACAACGCTCGCTGGCAGCGTTCCATCGGAGAGTGGCGTAGGATCGATGAGTAATGGTGTAGACAATGTAGGGGTCAACGTTGATCTCAATCCAAATGTAAATGTTAACCATGGACATGGCCATGTCGGAGGCAATACCATCGGAATAAGTGGAATGAACACTGGCTTGATAGCGGGTGGTGGTGCCACAACTGCAACTGGCGGCTTTGGTGTGCAACTGAAGCCGATCAATGGAATGGGCACTTCGATCAATACGAACATCGATCAGTTCAACCGCATACCCATACAGCCAAACATATTGGGCAACAATATTGGACTATCTGGAGCTGGTAGTGGCATTAATAGCGGAGGTCATGGCAGCATAAATATGCTGCCCCCTGGTAAGGGTGGTGTCCATGTTGCTTACCCCGGCCACCATCACATCCCGACGGGCATTCGTATTAATAATGTGCCAACGCAACAGAATAATCCCCATCCACACCACAAGGGAAATAGCAATGTTAACAGTAATGGTAAGGATACACAAAATAACAAACAGTCAGAAGATGGTCAGTACTATTTGCAAGAAGTTGGCACCGGTTTGACGGTAAGCAGCAGCAGCAGCAGCAGCAGCAGCAATGGCAGTGGCAACATTGCCAGCGATATTCATGTTCACTTTCTGCCACCGTTCATTGACACAAAACAAAGTAACATTGTGCAGAGCACCATTAATTGGCCATTAACGGTGAACGCCATTGGCAAGAGCTCGAATGCGAATACTACGGACGCTAACGTATCATCCAACAGCAGCCTATTCACTTCTACTACATCTACTAATTCTTTCAAACAACCACATACCAATGTCAAAATTAACACCACCTCAGACAGTCATAACAATACAAGAATTAGCCATAACACACCATCGTCCCACAGTCCGCAAGATTTTGGTAATAATAAGACGAAAAGTAAGTAGAACTTCTAAGAATGCATTGCATTTTCCATCCTCGTTCCACTTACCTCTCACCACTTGTCACCACTTGTCACCACCGTTCCTAAGCCCATAACATATACACCGGCCTCAAAAGTTTTCAATTACTGGGTTTACCCTAAGCCTTGGTAACACGTTTTCATTGAAAAAAGTTATAGAAGAAGTATGAGTTATTAGCATTTAAATTCAACTAAACTCAACATGAGTTATTGTGATTCGTTGCCAAAGACATGAAAACATTGCGTAAGTTTGTCGAATTACTTGTCATACCAAAAACTGTAATTGACGTGGATGAAATTGTGATACTCTTCAACTATTAATCCGCGATACGACTAAGTGCTTTTAATTATGTGAATAGCCGAAAAGAGATTAATATCGATAGCAGGAACAGCTTGTATCCGAAGGTAAGGTATGCAATCCGCGCTCTGCCTGAACCCGACCAACGCCAACCAACTTCCTATGTATTAAAGATCACCTTCTCGCTAAGAACTAACTTATAACGGATTTATCGACCAGTTATTGTCTTAATTTTAATTCAATTCACAGAATTTAAGTTTAATAGTCTCCATTATTCCAGATGACCATCACAGTTACGACAAACATCCAAATGAGGTAGTCAAAAACGAGGAACTCACCTACAACAGTGGATCGTCGCAGGTATCGAAGAACCTCTTCAACACCAACTTCTGGATCTGGACTTGGGTGCCATACGGTTCTGCCACCGTTTGTGTACCCTTTATATGTGCTTCTGGGGTTAATTCGGCGGCCGTACTTGCCACATTGGTAGTAATTGCATTTCATTACCTGTTTGGGTCATGTGCTGCTAACATAAAGGATCTACGCACCCGGCGTGGTATCGATTACCGGTGAATTTACGGCTGGCTCGCCGTAGCTATAATAATTTGTAGAGCCATAATAACATCACTGAATACGCGATGATAGGACAACATCCGTATAGATAATAATATTGAAAACGATAATGTGGGGGATTTTATTCGAACATTTTCCAATTGGAGCGATTCGATAGATTTGAATCTAGCAACAGAAGATAGTAGAAAAGAAGGAGACAGGTGAAATAGAATTAATAAGTATAAAGAAAAAATGAAATATTCAAGCGCATTAAAACATAGTTTATAGCAATATATATAGAAATAACTCTTATTTATTAAGTCAGCAAAAATGGCAGTACGCAGATCGAATTAAGATTGATTTATATGGATTTAAGACAGCATTTAGTTTATATTTTATCCGGCCTAGCCCATGGCTTTGGTCCCGTTGCAGTTAGACAAAGTACCCCGATTATTCAATGCATAGAATTTAGCCGCGGTAGCCAATAGCCGCGGGGATCATAACAGATAACTGAAACCTTATTATGATCTTACACTGAATTGGAACTGTATATTTACGTACTTTCACTTGCGAGTTATTTAATTGAAAAATTTCAAGTTTTGCTTTTCTTGCGTGTCTTTAAAAAGTTTTATCTTCATGAGTTCCAATCAAGCTAAATTTAAATGTTAAACCACTTATGAGATACCGCATTCCTAAAAAATTGGGTATACTCGGCATTTATTTCTTAACGTGACTTCTTTTGTTTTAACCTACCAAAAGTTGAATACTCAAATTTGTAGTCGTAATTCAGTTCCAATCGGGCAAGATAAGTCGAGTACCATACCAATACAAATATGAAAAACTTATAACATTCACATACACAAAACTTTACCCACTTTACTTTACTTATACCCACACCCATACCCACACCCACACCCATACCCATACCCATACACATACTCTTCGTACACTTGCCTTGTGCGATGACATTTTTGACTGAAAATTAAAGATATATGTATTAGTGTACGTTTATATAGAACACGTGTAGGAAATTAGCAACTAAGTAAGAAAATCGAAGCAGAAATTCTATATGAGTAAGTGAGAACAGTACACAGGAGTATGATAAATGATAAATGATTAATTAATGGTGAACATGATGGCGTTTGTATGTTTCGTATGTTTTTACGTACTAAAACACAAGTATATACATTTAAACTTACATTTACAATTATAAATTCGTATTAAGTATTTCGAATATGGGAAAGGTGAAATTCAAAGAACTCAACTGTAAGTTTTACGTTCTTATGCTTTTTGTTTTTGTTTTATTAGTTTTTAATTTTATATTATTTGTAATTTGTAATGTAAATGAACCAAGCAGTATATATAGAAGTGTTTCTACAAGTCACATGAGAAATTATACTTATACATACATGCATATATATATACAATATGTGTATAGTAGTATGTATGTAAAAAGACGCAACAAAGTTTAGGTGAAACGTTATAATAATTGTATATTTAATAAAAAAAAAACACACACACACACACAAAAGGGAAAACAATTTATTAACCATGTATTGATGCAGCACTCGCTTCATTCAAACATTGAAAATTGAACAAAATTATATTTACATACCACATTAACAAGTATTCATATACATACATACATACATACATAACTACATGTACATTCATACTCATAAAAATCTTGCAAACCGTTGTAAATCAATAACGTTAAGAAAATCGTGTTCAAGTCATTGTTATTGAATTCAAGTTCTGATCATAAATATGTATGTCAAGACATTTTAAGTGTTAATCATGTAAAATCTGTAACTTTTAAACTATTCTAAATTTAATTATTTTTCTCTTTCTTCAAATTGTCCACGGTACACATCGAACATACAATCACACAAAAAAACATACAACACACACTCTTAACTTATGTTAGTGGAACGCAAAATGGCTACATATATTTATCTCATTGCACTCGACTCCCACACTGCCACGCAAAAGCGAACGCCGATTTAAACAAACCTAACCACTTACGACTAATCCGAATTTATATCATCCAACGGCCTCAAAAAAAAGAAAACAGTAGTAAATTTGGGAACTTCCCAAGAGTATCCACAAACGGATCTAGATTCACAAAGATTGAAATAATGCTTCGCAAAGCTTACTCTCACTCGTACAACAAAACCTTGTATGCATATAGCTGCAATAGGATTCATTCACAGATTGGATGATTAGGATAACATACAATACAATACAATACAATAACATACAATACAATACAATAACATACAATACATTACAATACAATACATTACAATACAATACAATACAATACCATAGCACACCATACCAATACCATACATTCACATACACTTAAATAGTTCTTAAATAAATAAAACTGGCAGGCGACTTCCCAACTTCTTTTGCAATTCTCTTATTAGTTCCACGTGCAGTCGAGACACAAACCATACACGACGAAAGTTTCATTCGGATTGCTCTCGCAATTAACAGTTTCTTTTGTTAATCAATTGATAACATTCACTGCCGACATACATATTTAATATTAATTTCCAGAGTCACCTCTTTTTGGTTACACTTAATTAGTTTACTAACAAAACAAGATGTTATGTTTCCATTGGTATACGTATCTCTCAATTACTACAACACAGAAGAAAAGAAAAGAAAAGAAAAAAAACAAACATTTCCAAGAAAACTTAAATACAATGTCAAAGTGCAAGTCGGGGCATATTTTAAAATGATCAAATTGATCATAATGTCATCAGACTATGTACATATGTAACAACTTTTAGCAAAGCCAGCTCCATTAAAACAAAAAGCCTATTCATTTGTATGCTTCGTATAAATATAATATAGGTGCATATAACGTATAATACCTAAAAACCGCCAAGAGCCCACTAGGTAGTAACTTAAGATTGAAACATACTATATTATTTCCGGATTACATTTGTATACTATAAACACCAGTGATTATAGTGATGCTAGAGTAACACCCATATGCAATTTTATATCCACCATCACTACATACACACACTCACACACACACATGCACAGCACAGGCGATCAATGACAAGTGTGTAATTCAATCGAATATATACATACATAAATGGAAAGGTATGAATGTAGTAGGCTAAAATGATAGAAGGGAGTGCAGAAGGACTAAATTGTAGTTTTTAATTGTAGTACACCATATTTATGTATATCTACTTATACCATTTAAGAGATAAAATAAGCGAATACATTTAAAACAAGAACTACATATGTATGTATGATGGAAACACGAATGACATTAAATAAAATAAAAGAGTGGAGAAATGATAAAAATGTATCAATGCAAATAAAAACAAACTGAATTTAAATCTTATTCGAAACATGAATTAATATGCAGAGTGTCGACAATTGATTGTCAGCGAAAAACCTGATAAATTTACATCACGGATTTGCCTCACACAGCACCCCCCAAAATAAAATAATTGAACTGAGCCTTTTTAACATCCCCAAAAAAGGACTCTCTTCACTCGAGCTGCACGTTGTACACAGATCGGATTTTGCATGAGAGCGGGAATAAATTCCAAAAGAAAAACTAACTGTATACATTGACCCACGTCCTAAGTTTTTCTTCCGCTGACTCCACTATTGCCAACACTTTCCTTAAAAAAAAAATAGTATTTTGGGTGAGAAACTAGCAACTAGTAAACTATCGGATTTCCACACAGCCTGTCCTTGTTACCTCTGGTGAACCCCAGGGTAGCCACCTTGGGCCTTTACCTTTTAATTTATTTAGTAACGATCTCCCGTCTATTTTCCTTCACTCCGATACTAATGTTCGCCGATGATGTGCAGCTGTGCTTATCGTATAATGACAACAACTCTCCTTATTTACTGCAGTCGGACCTGGGTTTGTTTTTTGCTTGGTGTAAATGCAACTTGCTGTCTCTGAATTGCTCTAAATGTAAGGTTATGTCATTGTATAGAAGTACGCCTCACACATTTAATTACATGCTCGACCGGGTTTCCCTTGAGAGATTAGACTGTGTCACCGATTTGGGAATTCTTCTCGATCATAGACTAAAATTTGACAAACATATCGCGCTTACAGTCTACAAGATTTATCAAACGATAGTCTAAGGAAGTTGACGACCCTTATACGAATAAATATATATGTATATATACTATATATACTGTATATATATAACAAGAGAAGTATTGTTCGGCCTATTCTGGAATACGGATCTTGTGTGTGGTCTCCTCAATATTCGGTACACCAAGACAGAATTGAGTCTGTTCAAAAGAAATTTCTTCTGTTTGCTCTTCGCGGCTTTTACTGGGTTCCAGGTACTGATTTGCCTCCATTCCACAGCAGATTGCTTTTAATTAACCTCCCATCTCTTACTAACCGTCGCATGATGCTGGGAGTTCTATTTTTACATAAATTAATAATTGGCAAAATTGACTCATCTCTGCTTTTGAGCCAAATTAACTTCTCTGTACCTTTGAGACGTACTCGTAACTTCCCAGCACTTTCTCTAAATACTCGTAATACTAACTACTCTCTGCATGAACCTTTTCGGGTTCTCTGTGCTGACTATAACAGAGTTTTTCGAGTCTTCAACTCAGAGTCAACTTTTTAGCACGTAGTAACTAAAACTAATTGCTTTAGTAATCAAAGTGATCTGATTGGGTTTTTCCCAATCCTCGCAACAAATGTTGGATCATTTAATATTCTCTTTTTGAACACCCCAGATATTAACTTTAATTCTTTACTTAAGTATTTCATTTTAAGTTTAAATTATATTATTTCAGTTTTAATTTATATTTAAAATTTTAATGTTACTTTCAAATTTTGGTCGACTTTTAATAGTTGCCGTTAAATAGATAAATATAATATAAATAAAATATAAATAGATTAAAAAATAGCCAACTTCTTTTAATAACAATTTCTATTTTATTACATAATATTCTTAATACGAGGTGTGATAATTAAGTAATGAGACTGATTTCCTTTCCATCGATATAGTTACCATTGCTCTAGCTTAATTAGTTCGCCTACTGTATCCTGTTGAGTAGACGTGTGTTAGTGGTGCTCGTCACGAAAATGGAAAAAGGACATCAAAAGCAACGATGTCAACAAACAATTTCAGAAACGTACGCTGAAATTGTGAAAGTGCATGGTGTTAGTGCTCTTAGCCGTGCCCAGGAGATTCGGTTCGAGAGATTAAACAGGGCGTGTAATCGTGGAAGACGAGGCGCGGAGCGGAAGAGCAGTCGAGATGCGGACTGACGCGAATGCGCCATATTCCGTGAAGATCGGCGTTTAACAGATCGAATGTTGGCCTCGGGACGGAAATAGTCAGACAAATTTTAACCGACGATTTTGGGATGAAAAAGTTATGCGCGAAGATGGTTCCAAAGAAACTTTCTGAGGAGCAAAAGCAGCATCGAATGATCCTTCATCACGACAACGCGCCGTATTTGGCCTCTAAGGGGATCGCCGTGTTGCAACAGCCGCCCTCTTCGGCATCCACTGTAGCAATACTTAGATAAAGATCAACGCATCATGATGAAAGCTTGCTCCAAATTCGAGATAACAATTCATCACAGTATCCATAATCATAAAAATGAGAGTATAGATTTTTTTTTATATTATCACAGAAAAGTTGCAAAAAAAAAAAATAGAAAAACATATTTATATATATTTTTAATACCCAGATTTCCGGCTAAAAGCACATTTGAAATGTTTCTACCAATCGAGCTTAAAAATTGAGCTAAATTGGAAAAATACATTGTCTCTGATGGATTGGACAGACGAGCTGTTGATTCTCTATACTCTATGGAGTTGAAGTTTGTTCATTCTGCCTTTTACATAATTTTGCACCAACAATTTTGATAGCCCCTTTTATTTTTAATGGAATGCAATCAATTTTTGCGCCATATGTTTTGGATTTGGTTTTTAAAAAAGGTCTTATGCTACACGGCAGCCCTATTCTTTAGTTCATGGTGAATAAAAGTTTTATAGTTTATTCTATTTGTGCCCAAGCACAGTTGCCACATTTTGCGATTTGTGGACCGCTTAATTTAAATTTTTCGAATAATGCTGTGCTGTACTCAAATTGTCACAGGATCCGTATTTTTGGCAAATTGGGCAACAAACCACAATGCGAAAACAGACGAAATGGGATTAAGTTAACATATTTCAATTTTTCTACCCGAAAACCGTTTTCGTACAGCCCTTACTAATTTTTCGCATAATTTCGTATGAAAGTGTTTTGTGACGTCACTTGATTTGATTCCTATGAATAATAGTGCCAATTTGAGTATGAACCGCAAAATTCAAAAAAATAAAAACAGTGCACTGTAATGTAAATTGTAAAACTACTGTCGAAGCATAACATTCCCATTTGAGTAAAGAGTGAACAGATTTTTGGGGGAACTGGAACTGGTCTGTACTTGGCTGTCATGATGGTGTGTGGGATTTCAATTTCTTGTTCCAGGTTCCAAGTTCCTTTTTCCACCCAGCTTCAGTTTCTTAGCCAAAGTCCTTCGAGTCGGTCGAGATTGGATGCTGCACATTCTGATTTGGCAAGAGGCAGCTGTGATATTAAAGGAACATCCTGAAATTGAAAGTAAATCTCTGTCCGTGCATTTTTTAGTTATCAGGAGTCGCAAATCATTGTGTTCAAAATCAAACAGATGCAACAAAAGTAAAGAGAGCTCGGGCCAGGACCAACACAAAAATTAAATCGTATACCGATTGATTGTCTGTTCAATTTGTTGCAATCGAAAAGTGCGCACTCCTAAATATACACGTACCTATACTGTGAGACAATAATAATAAATAATATAGTATATAAATAATAAATAAGGGAGAAAGTGAATGCAGATGTGAAATAAAATACTTTTACGACTAGTTTGCTTTGAAAGTCGCCCAAAAAGTGCATTCGAATGAACCGCTCCATCAAAATCGTACAAGGTCACGTGAATTAAACTTCGCACAACAGGCCCTACCCTACCCCATCCCTACCCATGCATAAATCTTCTCAAGGTCCATGGTCTGACGTCTGAATTGTCCTTATACCAATAAGTTTTTTTGTGCAGTGGAGTTTGACTCGCTTGGTTTAATCTGTTGACGTTTGCTATTTAACGAATATTATTTATAGTTATATAACGGGAAATGAAACTGCCCAAATAAAAGATAATATTCTTTTAGTTATTAGAGTTGGCAGAACTATGCATTCCATTTTAAACTATTTATATAAGCAGATAATTGTATCAGAGGTACAAATACGAAACTTGGTCTCTCGTTCTCTTTAATTATTCTGAAAAGTGTTCCGTTTTTTGGCATTAACTGCAATTAATAGGAAACTCAAAACATTTACACAATTAAAAACACAATGATAATGAATTTGTTTCTTTATATAAGCTACTGAAATCGTATAGATTACTGCATATATAAGGAAAGAGTGAAAGAGCCATGTCATGGGAGAGCATTACATCAAAGGATCTGCTAAGGTAAGAGTGAAGTGCATTTTTTTCGAGTTCTCAAATGATTAACTGGCCTTGGGCTGTACTCACAGTATCCCGCCAAGTCATAATTTGTCAGCAACACATTTACTGGCCTCACCAGATGGATCCCGATATTTGTTGGAGAATTGCAATGGTCAGTAGGACAAACACACTGACATATCCACAAAGTATACACCTTATCTTATATGCACATATAATGTATAGATTTGTGTCAATTTGACGAGAGCTACTCAAGAATCGCTGGCTATGGGTCGAGCCCAGATGCTGATAGAGGATCCCGTTCCTTATGGGTACGCCACGGTCTCTCCCGTTCCAATCAACCCAATACCGTTATCAGCTGCTTCTGGGCATGTCAAAGAAGTCTACGGCAGTATATCGCAAAAAGAAAGGTGCATAGACAATAGTTTAATATATTATATTAAACAAACAAGTTTTCCAAATTTTTCCAAATTTTTCCCATAATTGTAAATTAAACTTTGACAGATCGAACGCGGCTTGAGATTGTACGAGCAACATAATCAAACGGCAGCTGTTCGCACCTGGCGCAGTGCGTTGAAGGGCACCTGCCGACGTGAGGATTGCTTTCAGCTGCTGGGATATCTGTACCAAGCTCATATGGATTGGGGAAAGTACCGGGATGCCGTGGACTTTGGCCACCAACAACTGGGCATATCGGAGGAGCTCGACTCGCCAAACATGCGCGCAGAGACATACTTGAATCTTAGCCGGGCTCACGCGAGCTTAGGTGGTCTTGAGCGAGCTCTAGCCTATGCTAGACACTCGCTCTACAACGAGTCCGGCACCAAATGTCGCAGCGGCCTTGTTCATTTAACGGTGGCACGAGTGTATCTAGAGATGGGCGGGTTTTCGAGAGCCTTGGAGGGCTTGCAGGGAGCTCATAAGATAGCCACTGCCATCGGGGATCCCTCGCTGGAGCTACAAGTTTACGTGGCCCTCTCCGAACTCTTTGGCCGGCTACAGGATAACGACAAGAGTGCAACGTATGCTTCAAAAGCCTATGATTTGTCCCGATCCCTTCAACTTGGCGACCTCAACTCCTGTCATCATCGGGCCGCACTACTCCGAATGGCAGCCTCATTGCGGAAACAAGGTGATCTTGGAGACGCGCATGACTATTGCATGGTATGTGGGATTAGTGATTGAATAATACAAGACCTTCATCATTTACGAGGGGGAGCTTTATTATTACTTATAGGAAGCGACTAGGCTCTCTCTTATTTCCGGAGACCAGGCCACGTACACTCGCAGTATTCGAGTCATGGGGGACATTTACCGCAAGAAGTTGGATATTGATGTATGTTTGGTATAAGCTCTTTATTAATATTATGTTAAGACCAAATCAAAGGACCAGTTATAAAGCTTAGCTACAAAATTTATAATCTTAAAAATGATAGTTTTTGTATTATATCTGGTCAGTAGGGCCCATTGCACTGTATCCTTAAGAGATTGCAAGAATCACAAACTAGACTTTAAAGGAATTTCTTATTATTGTGCTCGTATCCTTCAAAACCCAGAGAGCATTCCGACAGTACGAGCAAGCGATGGGCACTTCAGCAACTTTGGGTGACCGAATGGCTCAGATGGAGGCAATGGATGGTGCAGCCCGATGTCTGGAGACTCTGCGCCTCCAAAGTAAGATCTGCAACTGTAGACCTTTAGAGTTTAACACTCGTTTATTGGAGGTGGCCAGCTCAATTGGCGCAAAGGTGCTGTATTTATTTATGTATTAATAATTAATGAAATGCACAAACATTAATAATACTGCTGGAATCGATCAATATATTTGCAGCTTCTGGTTCGAAAGATACGAAGTCGCTTGGCACTTATATATCGGGCATTGGGTGACGAGGACCAGTGCAACACACACCTGAGACTGGCTGATCAAACGGATGCCGCTTTGGGCCTAAACTGTGGTGCCTGTGGGGAGGTGTTCGGCCTTCACCCGGCCAGCCTGGAGGCACTGCCATGTGCCCACATACTCCATGCAAGGTAATCCCAATCCAAACTATTTGTATTTTGTTCTTTTAAAACTTCGCATCAATTTGAATAGCCCTAATCTATAATTAATTAGATTAGGTTAGATAAAGGATTTGATGGGTGAATCAATATTTGAAATAACCTTTCCAGATGTGCTCATGAAATCTTGCGACGTAGGGACAAAAGTTCACCGGCACGTTCCTGTCCCGCCTGCAACAAATTGGTGAGCTCGCGCCTCCATCTCTGTGGGAGCGGCGCTGCTGTGGAGAGTGAGAATTTCGATGGAGGTAATGCCACAACCGCCACGCTCAACGCTAACGGACTGGGCTTCGATGGGTTTATGCATTCAATGAACAATGAATCCATGCCACCTCTACCAGGACCGCTTTCAGCTCGCCCCACCAATGAGTCATCAGTGGCGTTCAGTAACGGCGTTAAGAACAAGTCAATGCCGAGTATCGAAAGCACAACGTTACTCCTGACAGCCAGTGCCTCTCCAAAGGCTGTCTATCGTAGTAACCTATCACTGGCTTCGCTGAGTATGCGGGCCTCTAGCCTTACGATCGACAGCGGGCGAAACGCGACATCCTCTGTCTGAGTTTAAGCTGGGTTTAAATTCTTAATATTTTATTTTACATTAAGTTTGACTGTTTCTCAATCAATTGAATGAATGTGGAAACTGTGATGATTAACGATCAAATGTTAAGTATATTTATAGGTAGGATTTCTTTTCTAAGCGTTGTCGAACTATGTTCGAATAGCCGAACTATAAGCTGAGCTGGCAGAGTATTCTATAGTTAGAGGAGTACAACAAACTACCTACCGCTACGTACCAAATAAGTTGAATCAGTGTTGAACGCAGTCTCTTACTAACTTATAGAGCATCATTTCAAAAGAATAGTATATATATATAAAAGTAGAACAAGCGAAAAGTGAAAGTTACAGATTATTGAAAATATCAACGTTAGTTAACAAGGAATAACGTTTCAGTCGTAAGAACTCAAAAACGGGTCAAGTAGCAGAAATGTTTCTCCAGACCTTCCACTATTATGCACTAAGATAAATTGTTTGGTTAATATTTCTTGTATAAACCGATTGTTTCTTTGTTTTTTTTCGACTAGCTGGGAACGGTTTTAAAATTAAATTTTGAATAAAATTAGGAAGCTCCCTTCCAAATTTAATATCTCTTGGTACTATAGTCCCGACGAATAGATAGACGGGTAGATGGGTTTATCGCCCAGCTATTTAAACTTATAAAAAAAAGATATATCGTTATAAGTTTTAAGTTCAAAATTATAATTATCAAATGATACAAAGTGTGAACAGAAAATATTCATGTATATATAATCAAAGATAGTTAAGAAATATCTCCCTTACCTACATTGCCACTAAATTGCTCTTGTTAGGCCCAATCAGTGTTTCTTACTTCTACGCTAGCTCTGTTCCTTAAGTGATCAGATGAATAGTCACTTAATATACTGGCATGGCTACATCGTTTGAAATCGTCGTTATATGTATATAGTTACATTCTTTCATGATACAGTTAAACTTTTCGAGGGAATTACATACTTTTATCAAAACTTATTCGATATGTTCATCTACAAGTACACCTGAAACTGCTAATTATTAATTATTACTTATTAATTATAAATTTTAATAGAAAATTTAAATATTTATATATATTAGTTTAGTTAGTTAGATCACACAGAAATCTCTATAAGTACACCTTAAATATTTATCAATGACGAATCTGTGTCACCTTTGATAACTGTTAAACAAAGTCAATCACTGATCAAATCAATTATATCTATTGTAAAACAATTGTTAATAAATGCGGTTGGATATCTTAATCTGTTAAACCCAGTCGAAGCACATTACTTCAATTTCTAACTATTTTAAGCTTGATGCTAACTCGCAAGGGATATAAGGGGAAATTATAGTCGATGTTGTTTTGACTATTCAGACAACGAAAAGGATAGTTAAACGGACTTGATCAGGAATATATATAATGTATGGACTCATAGATGTCTGTGACATACATTTGCAAGAACTTAAGCTTAAACTTTTGACACATTTTTAATGGGTTAAGGACACTGCACCAATAGGATAGAAAAGCGGTAGACAAATTTTAGAATTAGTTTAATCAACGTACGGACATAACCTAAACTTATATACAAAATATTTGACTTAATTTGTTATAGTCAAGTAATCGAAAGGTTAAGCCCCAGATTTACTCCCCAACTTAAGAGTAAGAGTATAGTATACTTCCTTGGGTCGAGATACGTAAATTTTATATGCAATAGAGCCCAACGGGATTGTTCTTAGTTCGACATATTAAAATAATATCTATTTAAATGATAAGCTTGTTTATTTCAGTTAAAACTTTAAGTAAGACTCGATTTCTCATTATGCTCGGCTTAAGCAGAGAAGTTGGCCCTAGAACACAATAGATTCATATTACTCTTTGGACGAACTAACAATCAAAATAGATAAAAATAAAAATAATATAGAAATGACGCATGCGCGTAGGGGCTTGAAAAAATTCCGAAATTTGTGTCAAATCGTAATCAAATAGGGCTCTAACACACACACACACACGCAAAGAGGCAGCGTGTAGACGAGCTCACACACACAAATGCAGATTAAAACCCTCTACGTTGGACCGACTTTGAAAAGTTGGTTGGGGCTGTAGTCGCAAAGAACAAGTGGTACGTGAGTCGGTGTTACAGTTGTTATATTTTCGTGTTACAACATTATGGAAAATGAACGAACAGAAGAATAAAGAGAGCACGAGAGACAGCGAGAGCCAGAGAGAATGAACTTAAATAACGGACTTAACAGAAGAGAGAAGCGCATGGTCGCTCTCTGAGCAAGGGGTAGGCTGGCGTTGCCACATCAAAGGAAACGACTCTCATTCGAATAGAAACAAAAGAATCTGAAGATTTAAGCTAGTGCTAAGAATGGCAATAGCAAATAATTCACATTGTTCTTGTCTAGTTGTAAGCCCAAGCTATGCTTATGCTCAAGCAAACTTGTGGTCCTTGTCAAATTGAATATTGAATTAGGTGGCAACTCTGCGATGAACAAGGGGTGGTTGGTGGGTTGCTGTTTTGGCTACTTAGGCAAGGTTGCTGATGGAGTACGGGTGGGGGTAAGGGTGGGACTAACGGTCGGCTGGTCGCTCGCTGAATGGCTGGCTGGCTGGCTCGCTCATCAGGCCAAGTGTATAGAGAACGTTGCTGCTGGTTCAGCCTCGGCTCGTATGTATATGTTGCTGTTCATTTCAGTTCAGTTCAAATTGGGTATATTCTGCGTGAGGCCGAAACTTTGCGGAACGCGGGCCCTCGGTCACATAAATAAAGTTTCACAACGCACGCACACAGGAACACTTTTACTAATATACAATATCGGTGACTGCGCTTCCATCGCATAACTAACGTATATACTATGATATATATATGTAATTAACAAAGAACTGCGCGTCACCCACTTGCCGCGCAATTTGTTAAAATTTCGTTTCGGCCCGCGTATTTACGAGCGAAAATCTTGAGCCTGAGCCCGAGCTCGAGCTTAGAGTCTTTGGTAGAGGAATTGATTTGCTATCCAAAATTTGTGCAAGCCGAGACAATGTCCACCACAATTAGATGTACCTATGTATATGCCACTATATGTTATATATGTGCATACAAAAACTAAAGAGCAGCGTCCCTATCTAAAATGTAGTCACGGTTAGTAATATTTTTCTCGGATGTGAAAACTGTAATAACAAAAATAAAACTCGTACAAAATGTTTCAACAAAAAAAAAAAAAAAAAACAACCCCAAGCAACCCCCTTTTAGCTTGCATACATATGTTCATACTAGTTCTTACATAAACACACACACTGACATACTTCTGTATGTGTAGGTGTGTGTGTGTGTGTATGTACATACATATGTGCATAGCAGAGTATCCTTGCATGCGTGAGTGTACCTGTGTGAGTGTTTCATGTGCGTGTGTGAGTGTGTGTTGTCGCAGGTATTTTAAAGCTCTCCCCCTCAATGTTATTAAATTTCGCAGAATAACAAGTAACCAAAACAGAAAAAACAGTATTTTTTGAACGTGGTTACCTTTGCTATTGGTTCCTACCGGTTCCGTTAACAATCATAGCTTGCGGGTTAAAAATGCGAGTAAGATACATGTGTAGATGTCTTGACGGTGTGTACACACTTACATGCACACATAAATAAATAAATAAATATACATATATATAGAGTATGTATATAGTATGGGTATATACGTGTATATATACAAATGTATTAGTGTGTTTTTGTGTGTGTTTTTTTCCGGAATCAACCCTTAAGGCTTTGGAGACGATGGCAACAGCAACGACGAAAACAAAACGAGCCAACGCAGCTGACAACAAATAGAAACAAATTAATATACATATGTATGTAAATGTATATATATATGTGTATATATATGTATAGGAGTAAGATTTTCATGTGTCTGTTACTTTTCAGAAAAGCTTGAAAAGATTTAAACTTTTTTCAATACCTTATTACGTGATGGTCCTTGTCTTCTTATTTGAATAAATTAGATCTTATAAGACCCAAAACCCAAAAAGTAGACAACAATATTATAAATATAAATATAATACTAAGATATAACTTAATAACGGCCTTTTTCTTTGACTAATTATAGCCAACTGCTAGAGAATCAGAGCTGGATTCGGTTAGAGAGTTGCCTCTTTCTGTTGCCCGAGAAACCTTTTAAGATTAGCATGAGGAATGGAATCAATCAATGAGATAATTGATCCACAAACGTTCAGCCAGCAGCTGGTTGACGAAACTAGTGAATTCATGGCAGTCGGACATCACGGACATCAAGCCCAGGAAAGCGAGTCTGAGTGCGAAGGGGGTGAATCAACAGTGTCCGGCATTAAGTACGTGAGGCCAAGTTCGGAATCGGAATCGGAATCGCCTGCAATTTTGGCGGACGCTATGCAAACGTTGATTGCAACTAGGACGACGACAACCACGACGACGACGACGACGGAAGAAACACAGATTCACGGCGATGAGGAGTCCAGCTCCTGTCCAGTTGTTATGGTAATCGATGAAATGGGCCACAGCAATGTCCAGACGACGTATCAGATTGTGCCCCAACAGCTGCAGGTGCAGCCAGGCAGCTGCAGAAGCTTACCTCTGTCCCTACTTCCGATGCATCCAGAGCGTCAGGAGCGGCTGAACACCAGGAGCCCAGCCGAATTTGTGGGCTCTGAGATAAGCCTGGACGGATTGAGCGTGACCACAGTCCCATCACAGATTGTTTCAGTCAAACCGGAGCACAAGCTTGTTATTGTTCACCAGGAGCACGGCGTAAACACGGATGGTCATGGAAGATCGAGCAATGACATCAATCGTCGAGCTAGCCCACGCATCGACATGAATCTGTCGAACATAAACGCCAGCGTTATCGACGATCTGTCATCGGATGGTGGCGTTGAGGAGGTCACATTGAACCAACATCACCGACAGCTCCTGGAACAGCAACACCAACAGCAGCATCAGCACCAGCATCAACACCATCATCACCACCATCACCATCACCATCAGCACAACCAGCATTATGGCAATCGACTGGCTGCCTCATCGGACCTGATCCAGCATCACCAACGGCATCAGCAGCGCTCAGTACAGCTGGGCATGGGTGGTCATCACAGACAGGCGCTGTCGGTGATTGTACAAGCCCAGGAGGATGAGGATGACGTGGATGAGGACGAAGAAGATGACGATCGCGAGCACTTGCTCAGTCCTGCACTGGGCGTGGACAGCGCACTGGCCCATAGCACGTATCAGACATTGACTTCGGTCAACAATCGCATATCACCGCCGGACTTCAGCCCATCGTCGTATGCTACGCTGACTCCCATCCAGCCGCTTCCGCCCATATCAACCATGTCGGATAAGTTTGCGTACACGGGTCACATCTCCGGTAGCACTAACTCGTCTGGCAGCGCTAACGAGAGCAGTGTTAATTCAACAGGTAGGATTAACTCCTGTGTTAGCGGAGGCACAGCAGACGGCACAAGTAATGACGAATGCGCCACGTTTACGAGCATACCCATGCCCATGGTGGGCGCTCACCAGGGCTCCTTGGCAAACTTAAGCTTGAGCGGAATAGGCAGTGCTCCGTCGCCGTATTCCTCCTATGATAAGTTGCCGTCGATGATTTCACCTCCGCCTCACAACTATGCAAGCTCTCCATCACACGGTCTGTCTGGCATGGTTGGCTCATGTGACTTGCATACACATAGCTCATCGGTAACCTCACCGGTGCCTGGTCCAGCTGTCCAAGAATGCTGTGGTGCTCTTTCACCTTCATCAGAATTGCACTCCCATTCGCACTCGCCACGGCTACACGTTAATGTCAATAAATCAGCTAGTCAGGGACTTGGGCATGGACGTGGACATGGACCTGGACCTGGACCTGGACCTGGACATGGACATGGACATGGACATGGACATGGACATGGACATGGACATGGACAAGGACAAGGACAAGGACAAGGACAAGGACAAGGACAGGGACAAGGACAAGGACAGGGACAAGGACATGGTCATGGTCATGGTCATAGTCACAGTCATGGACATGGACATGGACATGGTCATAGTCATGGACATGGACATGGACATGGGCACGGACATGGGCATGGGCATGGACATGGACATGGTCATGGTCATGGACACACACATGTGCATGGACACAGTCACAGTCACAGTCAAGTGGTACCGGTGGCACTGCGAAAACATGTGATTTGCCTCTCTCCGACCAGTGGTATAGGCGATGGCGTTGGTGTCAGTGATTATGAGTCCTCCTACAGCACACATCAACACGATCATGATCTTGTTATGACCACGTCTCATTCATCAACTAATTCCACAGGAGGTCGCAGCTCCCAGTTGCGGTTACAGCATAGCCCAGCGCTCAGTCCACACTCAGTGTCCGCCGGGTCCGTGGTCTCCATGTCACTCCATTCACCAGCGTCTGCTATAACGCTGCCGCATATGAACGGCTCCGTCGCGAATCTGTCGGTCGATCTACCCGTTGTTGTCTCACTCTCTCCAACGCCACCGCCGGGCTCTGACGGATCTAACACCGTGGGAATTGGGGATGTTGTCCACCGACAGGGACAGGAGCAACATACACATCATCAGCAGAGCCTTCACCACTCAAGCGTCAAGAATCAGCACGATGCCCACGAAGGCAACCCACATAATGGCATTCATCTGGCCACCATAACACCTACTCATAGTTCTAACATAAATCAACAGCAGCATCACCAGAACGGATTCCTTGGAGAACATCAACAGCAATTAAAGGGGACAACACATTCGTTACCCAAGTCGACGGTTCTCTCTTCAGGGGCAACATTGACTTCTGCAACCGGTAACGGAAATGGGAATGGAAACGGGAACGGAAACGGGAACTCAAATACGGTGGTAACCAATCGTTCTAGCAATTCTTCCAATGACATGGAAGAGATTAACACCAAGGAGCTGGCTCAACGCATTTCTGCTGAGCTGAAGCGATACAGCATACCGCAGGCTATATTTGCGCAACGAGTGCTCTGCCGGTCGCAGGGAACACTCTCGGATCTGTTGCGCAACCCGAAGCCATGGTCAAAGCTGAAGTCTGGCAGGGAGACATTTCGGCGAATGTTCAAGTGGCTGCAGGAGCCGGAATTCCAGCGAATGTCTGCCCTACGCATGGCGGCCGCTCAGATACCTCAGCGTCCGACAAGTGGAGCTGCGTCCGGCGGATCAACTGGAACCGTAGGTGGCTCTCCAATTTCTTCAGGGCCAATATCGATGTCGACCACGTCCGCTTCAGTTATTGCCAGTACAACTGCGGATGCATCGCATCTGTCAAGCATTTCGGGAAATGGTAAGTCTTCCGCACCAAACGGACTTAATCTTAATCCTAATCTGTATACGAGAACATAACTGCATTCACTATGTCTTGTAGCCATGCTGAGCACACCTGCATCTGGAGCTTCTGGACTTACCAGCAGTGCCAACTGTCGCCGCAAAGAGGAACCCCATATAGAGCAAATGCCGCAACCGAAGAAACCACGTTTGGTGTTTACGGATCTGCAGCGGCGGACACTACAAGCAATATTCAAGGTTAGTAGCCCCAGCGTATTACTCCTGCTACTCCAGACAGACATATTGAATGGTTCATTAACTGGTTTAGGAAACAAAGAGGCCTTCGAAGGAGATGCAAGTGACGATCGCACGCCAGCTGGGACTGGAGCCCACCACAGTGGGTAACTTCTTTATGAACGCACGTCGCCGTTCCATGGACAAGTGGCGCGATGACGAGAATAAGAATGTTCAACATTCACATGGTCGTCATCCAAATCCGGGTCAGGATTCAGAGCCAGATGAGGAGAGGGAAGGTAGTAGTGCAACTCATGGACATTACAGCAGCAGTCTTCATACGACGGCCCTGTCGCCACTTGGGAACTTCGATGACGAGGGTGAAATGGACCTTGAGCTGGAGCATCATGATTTCCTGGGTGACGATCATGACGGCGATGACCATGACGACATATTGTGACATAATACCAAATACAAGCGACGACCACGAAGCAAACAACCAAAAAGACACCACCACCACCACCAGCATCACCTCCAGCATCCGCACATCCAACTAGCTCAGAATTCCTGCACTCGCACCTACTTTCACTCTGGCACCCGCACCGATTTTTACTCTGATTCCGACTCTGATTCGGACGATTATAATATGGGCTCACGTCCCACGAAAGTGCACCTTAGTCCTACCAGCCCTCAAAGGGTCAGACAAGCTACGTGGCAGCAGGCACGGCACCAGGCGATCAGATTGGAGAACCACCTGCCTCACATTGTGACCACAAACTTCATAGTGAAGCGCGAGAAAGGCAGTGATAACGAGGATGGTGGTGCTCCTGGCCAATTGGATTTTGTTAAAATCGAGTGCGAATCAGACCCCGACACATCCATGGACATGCACACACACAGTCGCACCCAGCCGGAATCCCATATTTCATATGGATCACGTACAGACGCAGACGTAGATTCCAATCAAGATTCGGATTCAGGACCTAGTCGGTGGCCCTCGAGGTATGTTGTGCAGCAGCCGGACACATCCATTGATGGATTGGGCGTTGCTGGTTGCATGGAATACATGAACGACCATGTTGATGTCGACGGAGCTGATTCTATCGATTCCCCGCAAGTCTTGTCCGCTTGCCGTGGTTCAAAACGTTATAAGGAGCCTACCCTAAAAATATCTGAATCAATTTTAGGTCTGTAAACTTAACGCGTAAATTTATCCAGCTAATTATAGAAACTACTCGAAATTCAGGATCTCCGCAACAATTTATCCCAACAAATATGATATGAGCATTCGGTTATTGTTATATGCTAAAGATATCCCCCTGCCTAGAGCTGTTCACCTAAAGGGGATTCACATAATAATTTAATTTATAGACGCTACTTCAAAGTTTTTATTGTTTGATGGTATTCGTGTAAATAATTTACTATCTATTTATCTTTTCTGTTATGTATCTTATGTGTTCTTATCGATTCTTATCAATTCCTAAGATAGAGACAAATTTACAATATTATTTACGAGTAGAACTATCTACCAGCATCTAGTCGAACATTATGTTTCATTAATAAGCATATTTACCAAAGTAATTGGAACTTTTATAAAGTTGTTATACACTGCATTCCTTTGCTCCGATCCTAGGACGTGTCTCAGTTTTGTTACCATCACGAGTAGCTGGCATATTTAAGCCAAGTTATTCTAGTATGTTCATCCAGAACTATGGTCTAAATATGTTTTTTTACATTTTTGTTTTCTATATTAAGTTATTTATTTTATTGTTTGTGGTCTAATAATAGTTCAGATTTAAAAGAAAAACCCCTACTTCTTATGGATAATATGGCAATATTTGTTGAAGACTTTTTGTATATTAAAGTAAATTAAATATTAACTCTCTATTAAGACAGCTTCTGTGCTTTATAAGAAGAAAAATCCACACAGATTATGTACATACATAAGAAACGCAAGAGTAAAGTAAATTATGAATTAAGAATATGTTAAATATGTAACTGTATCTAGTCAAATTTATAAACGAGCAAATTCAAGTCATTACAAAATAAAATAAAGAGCATATATATACATATATATAATGGTAATATATATATATATATATATATATATATATATATATATGTAATAATAATCAATCAATGCGAGCATGCAGAACTTACTGAACCTTAAAAAAAATTCCAAATTTTTTTAATTGCAAATGTAAATATCGTAAGGCATATATTGTGTATTTATTTGACATGAGAATATATATATGTATATATGCTCTATATATAATATATAGAACATACATGTTTGCGTATAATATTACTAAAAATGTACATTTATGAAGATAAGCTGAATGTAAGTAGATCGACTCGATGTTGCGGCTTATAGTACTTAAAAAACAAATATATATTCATATATTTTCTCACTTAAGCTAGTAGAAATTTAAAACCTAGAGAAGAACAATTATCGCGAACATATATATACACATATATATATGTATATTTACACATGTACACATCTTACATATATAAAATAATGCAAAAGTATATATATGATATATAGGTATATCCTATTGTTAGTTATCTGCACACAAATATTGCATCCAACTAATAGAGGATGGTGTTAGCTGGACAAGAGCAAGGATTTGTAGTCGCAGTACAATAAATATTTTAGTCAATTTAGTCTAAATGAAGTGCAAAAGATGGTGGTGCATACATATATATATATATATTATATAGTGCACAGAAACCCTACACGTCACTACACTACAAATACTCATATTAGAAATGCAAAGCGTAAACTTACTTAAGCCCATAAATACTTATGTTTGTATAAATCAAGTGAAAGCAGTAATGAATAAAAAACTCAAATTAAAATGCACCCTCAATGATTGTTTCAAACTTGGGGCCTGGTCTTCACTTAATCGCAAATCATTAGCTCTGAAGAAACAAAACTATAGTTGGTTCGATTTTTGAGACTTAACTGATAAGCACAGAAAATATTTGCTTGTTTTGACTGAAACAATTTAACAGATTTGGGTAACTGGCATCAAAGGCCAACTCGATCGTACCATGTCCATCTGTCTGTTCCTCTTTCTGTGTGATCTTAAGGATCATTATATGTAAACAGTTCATTTGGTATATGTATATACGTAGTTCAAGTTCATTTCAAAATATCAAATACTTTCCTCCTCTACCCACGGAAATGGATATAAAGCGATATTATGCACATTTTTCAATTTATACTTATTATACCTCTTAAATCTTTGCAGAGAATTTCATCATCGGATAATAAATTTAGAAGTTATTAAAGAATAAACTTAACATTACGCTGCGCTGACTTTCTGACAGTGGCGTTGCATCAGAAATCGTACAAGTTCAAGACGAGACTTGCAACATAAGTGCAAGCGGTGACTGAGATACACTCAACTATAGCTTGTTTAAATATTAATATTTTTATAGTGTCCTTGCATGTACACAGAAGAAAAACGGTTTTCAATGCAATTCCGACCAAGAGAATAATATCACTGTTTTACCCATATGTGCAACATCATTATTCATTCGAGTTTCTTCTTCTTTTTCTATAAAACCATTGATCTAGACTTTAAAATAACAATTGTAAAAAGTACGAAGTAATTTTCTACGTAGAGCATTATAAAACACTAAGTGTGTTTTAACATATGTTCCCTTAATAATGTAGAAAATATATTTTTGTTAAAATACCTACTGCAGTCTAGGCTCTGTAACGAACCAACCACAAATTGGAAAAAAAAACCAAAGGTCTTTACACTAAACTGTTTAGCCTAAGGGATAAATCATGCGATTTTTAAATTAGATGAACTGTATTAACAACAACAATATTAATTTAAGCTAATATCTAAAGACGACAGCTAGCGCTCATTTTTTGCATACAAAAATTTAAATAGTTAATATAGGTAACATTTTTGTAAAACAAACGACAATTGAGTAACATTTTATTTCACAAAATAAAAACAAACCATTTGTTCTAAAATGGTTAATTAGATGTTTACAATTGAAACTTAAAGTTGAAAAAACATAATAATATGAATTATAAGTTCATTAAATAAGAACAACTGGTAGTGTAATTACCAATTTTAGGAAAACTAATAATTAAATTTAAAAAAACTACAAGGAAGTCATTTAATGCGATGCCGATACATTATTATTTACCCGTTAGAGATGGGAGCTACTCCTCCTTATGTGTCACTGCCACAGTTGCGACAGGGACATTAAAATATCTGTTACAAGTATCGCTGACAAAATGTTGTGAAAAATATCGGTAACAAGACGTATCGCCCAACTCTAGTAATTATCTCGATGTGCTTTAAAAAATACGACCTAAAATGGCATACTTACCTTAATATTTAAAAGTGCTATCGTTATTCAACAACCATGAGGTACTCATTTTATGTGCTGTGGATGCTTAACAATTATGACGTAATCATCATAATGTGCTTGCGGTGATTCAGGAGTAAAGGAAACAATTTTTACATGATTTTTAGTTTTTAATAGTAATATTAAGTTATTAATTATTGTTTAATTATAATAATAATAATAATAATAATAATAATAATAATAATAATAATAATAATAATAATAATAATAATAATAATAATAATAATAATAATAATAATAATAATAATAATAATAATAATAATAATAATAATAATAATAATAATAATAATAATAATAATAATAATAATAATAATAATAATAATAATAATAATAATAATAATAATAATAATAATAATACAAATAAAAATAATAATACAAAATATTAATAAAAATCAAATTTATTAATATGAAACTAAAACTTACAACATGTACATAATTTCATGTCGATACCTTTCGATAGTCGACAGAAATTTTGCCTTAGATATCGTTGGTATTTTAGAATACTGGTAAATATATGTGTTGCTATGCGTACTCATCATGCCGTCGTAACGTAGTGTGCCACCACAATACCAAAATAGTAGTTTTAGTATTTTCTAACACAGAACGTATATTTTATAGAAGACCATGCCAAGTGGCTACGCGATTTGTATTTATAAATTGAAATATATTAATATTTCAGTGGAGCCTTAATTTTATACATAAGTTAAAGTTTAAGCAAAGTGAAAACATTTTAAAAGACGTGTGTGGTGTACGTCTATCATAACTAAATACACATTTTTCGCTAATTGTGTTTTTTGTGTGTGTGAGTGTATGTTTTGTATGTATACAGAATTTCTTTTGGTGTTTTGTTTGAGTGTGTTTATACACAAATGCATCCATATTAGTATGAGTATGTATGTGTACTTTAAATTGGTTTAATCAAAATCCAAGCCTAAAACATTATTTTATTGATATTTTAATTATACCGATAAATAACTAAAGAGTGCAAGTAAAATTTGATGTGTAAGAGTGGGTGTACAATGAGCTAGTGGGCTCCACTGAAAACATGGACAAAGTGTAACAAGAAGTGCAGTCCTGCATCAACAGAGAGATATACAGA
Source organism: Hirtodrosophila trivittata (assembly GCA_035045065.1). Taxonomy (NCBI): domain Eukaryota; kingdom Metazoa; phylum Arthropoda; class Insecta; order Diptera; family Drosophilidae; genus Hirtodrosophila; species Hirtodrosophila trivittata. The sequence continues at coordinate 302,380 of JAWNNK010000645.1, forward strand.
GGGGGGAATTTTACACGTTCAAGCCAGAACACAGACTTACGTTCCATGTAGGCTAGCTTAGAATGCTGTCCACAACATCTGGAGGCGCTAGCCAATCACCAACGAACACCGATGCAGCGGGAACAACAACAACAAAAATTGAGGGTATTGAGGGCTTAAAATCGGGTAAAGGTAAGCCATGGAAAATGTCTAATGTGTGAACGAACCATAATCCTGTCTATGAATTGCAGATAACGTAAACAACACCACCCAAACAATGTCTGATGAGGCAGGCGGACTTCCCAAAAACGGTACCAACACCAGTAGCAATAATAGCACCACCAGCAACGTCACAAACCCTGGCACGAGCTGCGGAAACAACGTTAGTTCAAATGCGCAGGCGGAGGCGATGGCCGCACAAGGAGTAGTGGCAGCTTGTAGTGCAGCCAGCGGTCTTAGACAAAATTCGACTAGTAGCATTAACTCTCCAACCAATGCACAGAATGGAACTGATAACCCCAACAGCAATAGCAGCAGTATCGTTTCCACTAGCCTCGCTCAAATCGTGGACAGTGACCAACATCAGGAAGACATATTAAAGAAGAAAAAAACCAACATTAAAGAAGAGGAAAGCGGTAAGATTCTAAATAAATACAGGCATATATCAAAATAGAGTAGCATATAAAGTGCCAAGTTAGAAGTAAAGGTTTAGGAAGTGACTTTATAAATACAATCTATGCGAAACCATCATATATTATGACATGGTATACCACTACTGAGGATTTTTCTCGTTAAACTGCAACTTTCAGAGAAATATTCGTTTATTTTATAAACAAATCAAATAATATCTTAACCTGTATTTTTCGAACAGCACTAAAGTTAAGCAACACGCAAATTGCATCTGGAAACGCAGCTTTGGACAAAGTGGGTCAAACCAGCGCACCTATTGCTAGCAGCAGCAGTAAAATTGGAACGGCTTCTACTTCTGGTGTCAAAGATGAGTCATCGGATCTGTTGAGCAGTTTAGTGAACATGAAAAAAGAGGAGGGCTTTTCGCCAAGCATATCTCCAGTGGGGTTTGGATCAATTGGTGGTCCATCTGGCAATACTGCACCGGATCGATCCGTCACACCTGGTATGTAGCATATTTGGATACTCAAAAGTTACGTAATCATGTTTATTTATTTTATTTTTTACGTCTTTTCAGTTAAAATGGAAATCAATGCTAATACAACGGATAAGGCGTCTTTAGTTATCGGCCTGTCCAGCGATGATATTGTTGGTTGTAATGTATTAGGCAATACATTGGAAACCGATCGAATGAGTGAAGCGACGTCCTCCAATACCAACGCGACTGGTGGCTCAGGCGGTGGTGTTGGACCAGGTGGAGCCGGGCCTGGTCATGGCGGATCGCTTGGCCTCGGCATCAACGTGCCTTCCGGTGCAACCAATTTTATGGGCAGCAACAGCATCGGCAACGCACTTGGAAATTTGGATTATATGCAGCAGCAAAATCATATATTTGTATTCTCTACTCAGCTGGCGAACAAGGGCGCTGAGTCCGTGCTGAGCGGTCAGTTCCAGACAATCATTGCCTACCATTGCACGCAGCCAGCAACGAAGAGTTTCCTCGAGGACTTCTTTATGAAAAACCCCATGAAAATGAATAAGCTACAGCGGCAGAACTCCTTGGGCCTAGGTATTTGCAATATGCCTGGACCTGGTGGTGGACAGACGTGGCAAAATTCAAACGCAAATGTCAACCATAATGCAACGAATGCAATGAACCCGAACCCTAATTTGACAAAAATGCTTCAGCCGCCACAGAAACAAGGAGGTGGGATCAAGTCGCATTTCAACAACCAAGCTGACAACAACAACAAGCGTAACGCTTTTTCTGACCCATCTCCAGCTGATTCTCTGGTGAATGAGGGTGACTTGATGTGTTGGGAAGCAGAAAACGCCAGCGCTCGTGATGGGGACCAAGGAGTGAGTGAGGCGCAGGCCTTAAAGCTGATGGAAGGTGTAGATAACGTTGTCAGCAACCTTGGCAAATGCAACACTGATATAAGCCCTGACAGCAACATTATTTCACTGCAAGGTGTCAAGGTACCGGACGAGAATCTGACACCACAGCAGCGCCAGCATAGAGAAGAACAACTGGCAAAAATAAAAAAAATGAATCAATTTCTGTTTCCGGAGAACGACGGTGGGGCTAACCAGTTAAACAAGATGCCCAATGACGCTGCAATGGCAAACATAATGATGAACATGCCAGGAGCATCAAATGCCCAAATGCGCCAGATGCAAATGCAGATGCAAGCTGCCCAGAAATCAGTGGGGGAAGACGTTCTGATGCCGTTGCCTGCCGATGTGATTAGCGAAATAGGCGCCGTTATCTCGTGCAATAGTGGTCCAAAGAATAGTCTGCAATGTGGACCAACGGCGGCACCATCGTCAGCGACAGGAGCGTCAGGAACAGGACCTGGAGCCGGCACCGGAAGTGGAATCATGAATGTCAACATGAATGTTGGGATGCAATGTCCTGGAGGGCCGAACACTCCTAACTTGATGACTAATTCACCTGAAATGATCGGAGCTTTTGGTAATACCAACTGCAATATCATGGGCGTAGGAGTTGGACCAGGTGGTGGTGATAAAGGGGGAATGGCTAACCAAGATGTCATACCTATGCCCCAAGGTGGCATGACACAGATGGAGTGGACTAAAATTCAACAGCAGTTTTTCGAAGAGCGACTAAAAAGCGGCAAAGCGGGCTGCCGACCCTCTGGAATGCCTGGACCCGGCCAAGGTCTTGGTCCAGGCATTGGTCCAAGTATTCAGCACGGCTCAATTGGAGTCGGTTCTGGAGGAAATGCAGGTTCTATTGTGAACCCATCAAATCCGGGATTACGTAATAGTGTACAAGGACCTCCGCCTCCCTATCATCCTACTCAACGGTCGGCTTCGGTGCCAATTGCCACGCAGTCACCAAATCCGTCGAGTCCAAACAATCTCTCCCTGCCTTCTCCCCGCACAGCTGGAGCTCTTGGATTGCCATCGAATTCACCAAACATAGAATTGCCAATAGCAAACCCATCTTCAACCGCATCTACGTCAGGTGGAATTGGAGCGATAGCGACATCCAAAAACTCCTTCCCAACAGATATTGGATCGCCATCGAGCCGGCATCGAAGTGGTGGAAACCCGACGAATGTCATGAATCATCACCTTAATAGCAACCCCAGTACACCACTTTCGCATCTCTCACCTAAGGAACTGGAGTCGTTCAACCCAACATCGAATGCTGGTAATTACTGTCAATTTTCTTTACTAACGGCGCTATATGCCAGGGATCAGAGGGGTAGTCAATATATTAAGTCTGTTTACTAGACTCATTGGAACTAAACCTGTTGAAAAATGGGGAAAAAAGTACCCATAACAATATATATTTTCTTGATCCAAAGCTAAGTCGACAGACCAATGTCAGCCATGTCCTTTTTTTGTCCAAATATTATATATATATTCTATTATAAAGGTGTTTAAAACTGCCAAATCTAAAAGGAAACTTAATATTTAATTTGAATTTCTAAAGGTGATCTGAAAAGTACACGGCCAAGTCCACAACGACCTCGCTCCCCCAGCAGTGGTATCCCCAATCCCAACGCGGGCAATCATCTAATCGAGCCAAACAACATGGATGCGAGATTTCCCGCCTCCAGTCCAGGGCTGAGCTTCAATACACACGCACACTTGCCGGGTAATTCAAACGCTGTAATGAATGCCTATAAGGGACCCAATGGCAACAATCCCCTGGAAGTTAATGTAAATGTGAATGAATGTTTTTCCCTTTTTCTATTGTTAATTGAGATTTTGTCTTCGACTTCGTTTAGCGCCAAAACTGCGGACCTGGTGGCCCACCTGTACAGTTTAATCGTCGTTCCGATAACATGCCGCTGAATCCAAACAGCAGCAACCGACCAGTTCAGAACAAAATGGCACAGAACTTTGATCCGATATCGTCGTTGGCACAGATGTCGCAGCAGCTTACTAGCTGTGTGTCTGGCGTTGGAAGTCCTGCCGGCGGGATGAATATGATGGGCCCTGGCCCGGCTGACATGAATCTGGAGCATGGAGGAATGTTGCCTAGCTTGGACGCGACGGGCATGGATCACATGAGTCATACAGCCGCGGGCAATGCGCCTAATAATTGCAATCCCATTAACCCGCTGATGAATACCATGGGTCAGCGCATGCTGAATCCCAAAATGTGTGGCTTGGGACCCGGCTTTAATTCCAGTCCCAATGGGGTTGTGCGTGATGGGTCTGGAGCTGGACCTGTTCCAGGTCCTGGGCCGGGCTTTCATGGAATATTACCACCGGGCGCCCGAATGATGGGACGTATGCCAGTTAACTTTGGACCTAATTTCAATCCAAACATCCAAGTAAGAGCTAGCGGCCCGAACACAATTCAGTATATGCCAGTACGGCCGCAGAACAACCACAATAACAACAACAACAATGGTAGCAACGTGCGAATGCCTCCTAGCTTGGAGTTTCTGCAACGCTATGCTAACACACAGATGGGAGCTGGGAGCGGTGGGGGACCACCGATCGGGCACGTGATTGGCAACGATGGTGGACCAATGATGATGGGGTCTGGGTCAATGAATATGAACGCTGCCAGCGAACAGCAGCAACAGCAGCAGCATCAGCAGCACCAGCAACAACAACAGCAGCAGCAGCAGCAGCAACAGCAGCAACAACAGCAACAACAACAGCAGCAACAACAACAGCAGCAGCAGCAGCAACAACAGCAGCAGCAGCAGAACAAAATGGGCAACAATTCGAGCAGTAACAGCAACGGGATTGGCATGAACTTTTTCCAAAACTGTAACCAAATTCCTGGCCTCGATGACGAGGGTAGTGTTGGGGGCGGGATGCCCGGCCACGAAATGGGCATTGGACAAGGAACAATGATTCGTGGCATGCGTCCGCACAGCATGCGCCAGCATGGAGGATTGGGTGCACGACTGCAAGTGCCTGGCGGCAATATTGTTAATCGACAACAAGGCCAGTTTCCAGTGAATCCGGACAGCGATTGCAACGATCCAAGTGTAATGTTTAACAATGGACCAGGATCATGTAATAGCGCCTCCGCAATGTTTGCTGCACCACAGCAGGGGCAACAGAAGCCACAGCACCTTAAGCCCATGGTAGCCGGCATGTGTCAATCTCAAGTCGGTGCGAACGTTGGCATGCAAGGGCCTGCGGCACAGGTACAAGGTCAAGGACACCCCGGGCTCAGTGGGCCCAACAACAGTAATATAATGCCATCTGGTGGCAACAGTGGAGCAACCGGTGGGCCAGGCAACGGAGTTGGCGTCAATTTCGTTGGTCCATCGTCGAACGACTTGAAGTATGCTCAACAATATCACAGCTTTCAACAGCAACTATACGCAACGAACACAAGGAGCCAGCAGCAGCAACAGCAACTGGGTGGCAGTGGCATGGTTACTATGCCACCGAACCTGTCTCCAAATCCGGCATTTTTCGTTAACAAATAATCGATGCAACTTGACTCTAGAGTATCTGTATCTGTCAATGTCAATGTCGAAGCTGCCGCATCCTATTACTGAACGATTTAAGTGCTAGTCCCCGCATCTCAAAGCATTGAGCGTCTCCAAATAAGATTTGTTATTAGCTCAGTATCGATATTTTAGCAAAGGAGTAGAGCGAGGAGGAATAACTGGAGGAAGCCAAGGATACAATGCAATTAAAAATAAAATTTCTTCGCTGTTCACATCATCGGCAAGTTGTGTCAACTCCAATCAAATGAAATGAAATCAAATGAAATCAAATCAAATCAAACAAAATCAGATCGTTAATTAATTGGTAGGCATACATGAATACTATGTAATAATTAATAATTAAAGGGCGTTAATTTGAATGGCTGCGCAAGCAGATCGATAGTTAGCTATGTATATGTACGATTAAGAGATTATACCCGTCTGCAGCTCTATTTACTTATTGTAACAGGTACGCTGCATTCTGTATTAAATGCAATCAAGCAAGTGTACGTAATATAATAATTAAATCTTATCTTATACTTATACTATTATCAAAATTAAGAGAACTAAGTATATAGTACAGCGCATGTAAATTCTTCCATTAAACATGTGAACATCGAGTGTGTAGAATTTTAATAAATATCATTCGGATTATAAGTGTTAAATTCCGTCATATAGCTAACTTACGCCGTTTCTGTACCCTTCATCCCACGGTCTTGCATTCACCAAAATTCACTCTATTATTTATATTATAATGGTATAATCGGTGTAGCTTAAGGCCGTTCTACCCTTAATAAATGTACCTAATACTTGCTTGCTGGACTTTCTCTGCTTCTCCGCTTCTCTGCTGTCCGGTAACTGGGTCATACCATAGCATACTACTATACGCTTTCCGTAGAGCAAAGTTTAGTTCGCTCCTGTCTTTCCCTAACCTGGATATGGTGTATGAAAGGGGCTATTAAGGTTATAAGAGCTATGGAGATAGCACCTCCGACCGCATGAGTTATTCTTGATCGGGATCAATAGCCAAGTCGATCAAGCAATGTCCGTAAGTCCTTCTGGATCAACGCGTGGATTGTAGATACTATTATAGATTAACCAAAAGGTATGTAGATCGTTGTATCGTGCTGCTCTGCATCCTAATCAGGTTGCTATGGGTTAGCTGTTTAGATCGGGAGCCGAGCCAAGCTGACGATCGAAGTATAATCCGAGGTGCTTGCTTTTGCCTGTTACATACTTTGGCACAAATTTACTAGGCGCTGTTACCAATTTGTATGCATTATGGGAGGGAGGGTTCAACCCATCTATACACACACACACACACACACATACACATACTGAGCTGTTATGTGCAAGTTTACTGTTGCTGCTAACAACCCACCCAACCCTCCCCACGCACTGCATACATTGCTTCTTGAATAACTTCTGATATTATCTAATCGATATTATCCAATCGGTATGGAATCTGGAGCACAGATTGCTTTTGAAATCTTCCTTTTTCAATCAACAGGGTGAATGGATGAAATTGTAGAATTTAAAGGAAACTTGAAACCAAAAACTTAAATACTATATACGAACTTAGCTGTAGCTCTCATAGTCTAGTCCATTAACCCCTTATACCCATATTTACGTGGGTGAAGGGTCTAAGCATAATATAAATATGTACAATATATTTTATTTGTATATATATGCCTATAAGAAGTCAATGTTTATTTATGCGTTGCTTTAATATCTAATACTCTATTCATATTTCTATTAATATGTTAATACTTGCAGTTGCCTCGTAGGATCTGACGTCAAGTTTTGGTTGCAAGGACTTAAGCATTAAAAAAGTGATGTATTCAATTAATACTTAAAACTTAAGAGAGTCCTGGTTGTTTCAAGGCGTAGATTACTCTAGGACATCCACAATTCTCTCTGTGTTTGGTAGTAAATCAGAATGATTCGATTTTTTACCTCAAAGTTACAAATTAGGTTTGCTTTTGCTTTGCTTTTGCTTTGCTTTTGCTTTGCTTTTGCTTTTGCTTTGCTTTTGCTTTGCTTTTGCTTTGCTTTTGCTTTGCTTTTGCTTTGCTATTGCTTTGCTTTTGCTTTGCTTTTGTATTGAGAAATGTTTGCTTATGCTATTAATACAATTCGATAATTTGATATTTTTCTTACAATGTTAATAACGAGCGTAACTTGCCAGGACTGGAGCTGGAGCTATGTTAAACGTGGCATCCTACTCAAACATCCGTTTAGGAAGCCTCGCCCAGACTGTAAAGGACTATTTATCTTCATACACTGTGCTGATGTCATGATTCCAGATTACCTTTTGTGTTTATTATCTTGATCTTGGAATAGATCAAGAGTGCAGAATAAAAGAACGAATATCGATGTGGATATCGATGTGGTGGTCAATTAAGTCGATTCTAACGAAATTCGGATACCATTGATACTTCCGATGCCATCAACTGTTACACAGATTGTTACAGATATATTGTAGCAATCATTTATTCGCGTTTTCTAATACTACTGTGTCCAAAAACTAGTCGGAATTTTTTCATGAATCATCACATAAATCTTCCTCATTATTTCGTCCCCTTCAAAATAGTCCCCTCCCGATATAATACACATATGCCAGCGCTTTTTCGTGTCCTCGAAGCATGCCAGAAAGTCTCAGTTCACGTTGAATGTCTTCAATCGACTCAAAACGGTTTTCTTTGAGCTTTGGCAATAGCCAGAAAGCCACATGGAGCCAAAAGTCAGGTAAGTTAGTTAATAAGTTAGTTGCGGAACGATATTGGTGGCATTTTTCACCAAGAATCAGTGCAGTCTGAGATGGCGCATTATCGCTGTTTTCCAAAGAAATTCAGCATTTTTGGTAGCAATCGAGACTTGACAGGTTTCAATCTCAAAACATCTTTCATTCCTGAAGGATCATTTATCCTTTTGGTACGCCCATTTCATCAGCAATGTCTCTTTTAGTTAATCGACGGTGTGCAAGCACTAACTAATTTCACCTTTTGGAGGTGATCAGCGTCAGTTGAGGTCACTGGTCGATGGTCGATGGTCGACCAGGGCGCTCCTCGTCTTCAACGCGTTCTCTGCCTTCTTTGAGAAATTTATAACAATCACATGTTGTTGATTTTGGTAGACCTCGGTACTCGTAAGCCTTCTTCAACATTCTCAAAGTATCTGCAGCATTTACTTCATTCAGAGAACAAAATTAGATCGCACTTCTTTGTTGAATAATTTCTGACATTGTACAAAAGTAACTTAACTGCAACAATAATGAATGGCCAGTGGTCAGGTGACAAGAGGTCACTCAAGACTAAATAGGCGCAAGTCTAAAGATCTAATAGTTCGTCGTTCTAGACTATCTAGAATTTAATTGCTATTGTTATTTGTTAATTGGTAAATGTTAAAATTGTTTCAAATTGAATAGGCTAAACTTTATCGCTTAGCAGGAGCGCCATATTGGCTGAATGATAATAAGGTTATAAAGGGGTTATATAGTTAACCCCGCATACCTTAATAAAGAAAATTAAAAAAAAATTAAATAAAAATAATGAATATTTTGACATTCATACAACTTGGCATGGAAGTCAGTAACAGTTGTACTCAAACTCAAAAAAAATATATTGAGCGAAATTAAAATTGAATACTTCCGACTAGCTTTCGGACACAGTCGTGTCCGTTTTGAGTCAATTGATGACATTAAACGTGAATCGCTTCGCACATTGAAGGCTGTTCCAGAAATCGACTTTAACCACTGTTTCGAGGAATGGAAAAGACGTTGGCACAAGTGTATTGGGGCCGGGGGATTACTTTGAGGGGCACGAAATAGATGTGGGAGAATAAATAAAGAATTTTCAAATTATGAATAAAGTCTTACTATCTTTTGCTCACAGTAGTATCTATCATAATTTGGCCACCACACATCAATCTTAAAGTCGGAGTGCCAATTATACTATTTTGATAAACTATTCAGGCTACATAATGCAATTACGATAAGTAATTAAATAATTAGTGAATAATTTGATTGAAGGCAAGACTCATAGTTAGATTTTATTTCTTAAACAATTTACAATAAAAGTAATCAGCAAATAGAAAATATACAAGATTAAAAACTAGATTTATTAGATGAAAGCAATGTAGTTTTGGATGAATCGATTTGAATACTGTAAATAATATACAATATATTCCACTCCATACATACATACATACATATATTTGTATTTATGGTCCATTATTTTCAAATAAGTATGGACCCAGCGCCTTCGCAGTTGTTATGGCTGCTTCGGCCGTGAACATCAACGCTCTAGATGCCGCTGCCCTTCGCCTCAGCCTCAGCCTCCGCCTCCGCCTCAGCCTTGGTCCCAGTCCCTTTGTTCTGCACCCCCGCCATTGGTTCTATATTTACCACCCTCACTCCTTTGTCGCTTGTTGTTGCTGCCGTTGCCTGCTGCTTTACGAATGACCGAATGGTCGTGCGCTGTTCTCGGACTCGGGCTACTGCCTTGGCTCTGGCTCTGGTTCTGGCTCCGGCTCCGGCTCTGGCTTCGGCTTCAACATTGGAATGGTTGCGGCCTTTGTTGTTGCTCCTGCCTTTCCGTGGTGTGGTGGTGGTGAGTATTTGTACTCTGGAAGAAACAAGATGGTTGGCCGAGCGAAGGACCGACACATATACTTACATACAGACACACACACACTAGCGTACACAAATACAATCCAATAGTATTACAAATGTGTGTACTTCACTCTCTCTCTCTCTCTGTCTCTCTCTCTCATTTTGTGCACAAGAGTTTGATAATTTCAAAAGAGGCAAAAATACAAACAACTAAACTGAGGCAATCGACAAGAGTGCCCATTCCCCCCCTACCCCCCTCCCTCCCTCCAGCAGTAGCTATAGCTACACAATATTTGTACTCGTACTTAGTATAGAGAAGAGCCTACAAGAATGGCTGATAATTGGGGAAAGTCGATTTTAGTGAGTAACTTACAAAGGCGAATCAATAGCTTGTCAACTTTACTTCAAATTCAGTTCCTGCTCATCTTTTGCGAATGATTCACAATTGACATTAATAGATGGCACTAGTTCTGAGTAGTTCCTCAAAAGACACTTTACTTACTATTAATAAGACTTCACAATGAATGAGACCTACTATCTTCCTATATATCTTCCTAGATGCACCACTGATGAGGCTTTGCACAATCCTTTTCGCATTTCATGTTCATTTTACAAATCCTATTTCCATGCTTTTTCTTTCTTTCACATTTTCACACTATTCTAAATAATAACACTAAGACTTATTGTTCCGATTGGGTTCTCCTCAATCTTTGCAGCAACTGTTGGAACAATCCAAACTGAAAATCATTTTTAATTATACCCCAGACCTTTTTCATCTTTTGCTTCTTAGCTTCCTCTAAAATTTAACATTGTTCACTTTATGTCAAATATTTTTCTGCTACTTTTCGACTGTTTGTAGTCGACTCTAAATTGCATAAATAGAAAAGAAAAATTAATGAACTAGCCGATGAAATCGAACCTTTTGTTGGTAAACAAGTACTCAAGACTCCAAAGTAGCCGACAGCGAAAATATATATGTACACACACAAACACACACACACATTTACACACACACACTGCAATTCTGCTGCCAACCCACCCGCGCTGCATGACAGTAATTTGACTCTTATAACTCCTTATTACTGCTCTGCTGATTATTTGATGTGAATGGTCCAACTATTATCCATAACTGCCAAAAGAAAGGACATGTTTTATGGGTAGGATCTCCTAAGCAATCTATACTTATGGGGTCGGAGATGCTTCCTTTTGCTTATCACACAGTTTGCACAAGTTCATTTTCCCCTTATGAATTAAGGGTATAGTTAAGATAATTGGAATACGTGTGTTTGATTTGAGAATCTGAATACAGAAACTAACGAGAGGCACACAATAAGAGACAGAATACGCCACAAGATTCAAGTGGGAAAATGTAGGAAGTATAAGTTAAACTTTAGGGAAAGTTCTTTGAACATTTTCTTTTTAGACGCTTCACTGGAAGCCTTCCCATAAGAGATAATACTTAACATATTATAACTTAGGAAGTATAAGTTAAACTTATGGGAAAGTTCTTTGAACATTTTCTTTTTGGATGCATCACTTTGTTGCTATATTGTATATTATATATTATATAGCAACACGCCTTTTCCAGGTGTCTGATCCGAAACGCACTAGCACTCAGTTAATTGACCGTTTTGCTTTGTACTGTAAATGTTTATGGGAAATAGTTAAAACAATGTTTCAAATACTTCGGAGCTTCAGCTTAACACATATGTTCTGTTCCGGTGTCGAACTCGAAGTGAGCCCCGCACGGTCAGAACACATGGATACCACAAAGCCTTCACCGGATGGCAGTCTACACACACACACACACACACGAACACACACGACACACACGACACACACTTTGCCATTGACTTTCACATCCCCAGCTTTACACACATGTGTGTGCTGGCCCTGTTCCTACAGCTAGTCGAGCGAGCAGAAGAGGTTGAGGATTCGCTCTCGCACTCTCAGTTGCGCTAGACTTGAAGGATGAGGCTGGGGAGTTGAAAAAGTGAATCGTGGTACAAAAGAACCAGTGGCCAGCACAGAAACTCACACATCGCAAACACACGCAGCTTCCCCTCCTCGTTTGGATAACTGTGACCCGACCGGTTTGACCAGTTTCCTCCTAGCAGCCGGCTCGGCAGCGACAGCGTACGTGGCCCTGATCTTTGTAATTGAAGGCCGATGCTATGCAAATTCGAGTGACTGTTTACAACTGACCTATGCAGGGCGAAGCAGGACAACTCCACTGCCAACCCCCTTCTGACCGAACCTTTCTAGTGTCCGTCGGGCATTAGCCTCAATACGGACGCACAACTACTGCTGCATGCAACACACATGTAACAAAACAAATTTAAATACTTGCTACGGCAGCTTTTGCCACTTCAGAACTTTATGTCCTGCGGCCGTCCTGCCCTGTGCTGCCCCTGTCCTGCCGCGATGATAGTTAACGGAGGGATGCGTGAGAAAACCAGTTTTCCAGGTGTACCCTTTCTCGATGATTCTGGCTCGCGCTTTACTCGCCCAGTGGGCTAAAATGTCCGGTCGGGTCGGGGTCACTAGCACCAACTAGTCAGCCAACACACAGCTGCCTGCCCAGTCGTCCGTCGTACCCTATCACACAAGTAAAATTGCTCAACTTCTTCAATAGCAGAACAAACCGTGCTGTGAGCTGGGAATCTAAGATGAGTAACTTGAGCGATAGCCACTACCTGAGCTGGATCTGATTTGCATACGAGGAGATGCAAGGACCTATCCCTTGAGGCGGGGATGCTTTGCGCTAGACCACTTATGTTTATAGTCACAGGCAGTTATCAGAAAGATACTTGTGAGTGAATACGAGAGAGTTTACGGCAACTATTCGAAGCTCGAACTGCTTCCTAGCGCACACTTCATGTCGCTAGCGTCGCCTTTTGTAACAATCATATTTGTCATTCGAATAGAGGCTTCTTGTATCGAAGACTTCAAGCGAGTTGCGTAACTCTTATCAATTCACACAGAGGTCAATCGTAGTCAGAAATGGAAGTGCCTGCTGTATGTCCTTTTCTTTTCTGGCAGTGACGAGCATAAAGTTTAGTTTTTTCTGCGCGACTGTACTTGATACACAATTGCTGTTGAGTTCGTGTGCGCCACTGCCACTGCCCCCGCACACCTCGCACCCCAGCCAGTATCCAGCCCATAACAGCGCTCTGTAGTCCACACCATCGCCATTGCCATTGCCATTGCCATCTTCTTTGCCATCGCCATTCATTGCGATTGCCATCGCTCCTTCGACCGAGCCCAGCGCGAGCGGGTGATTTAAAAATTTAATGCCTCGTGGCTATTAATGGAAGAAAATACTTGCGTAATAAAACAAAACGGTGGTGTAGGTGGTGGTGGTGGTGGTGGTTGAGGTGGGGGTTGGTGATGTTCGGTATGCAAAGGAAGCAGACCCATTCGACCGACCGAAACTGGAACGCACAAAAGCAACAGCAAGAAGGAAGGAGGAAGAGAGGACAGAGGACAGAGGAGAGAAAAATCAAAAGAAGAAATAAATATGGCGCGTGTTTTGCAAAATAAGAAATTTTAAATTCAAATATTGATGATGATGATGATGACGAACAACGCCTGCTGCGCCATGGTTTCATCTACTCAAGACTCATTTCGCCACCCATTCCCACTCTTTTTCCCATTCCCTGCCCCCTTCCCCCTTTACCATTCAGTCGGCTAAGTCCACAGTAACTCGTCGTTGGCGTTAGGCCGTAAGGCCGTAAGGCAGTGGAACGCAAATTTTTCTCGGGCTTCGAAGCTGGCCTCGCTGCCTTTTTTGTGCTGTCGACGCCAAGATTCGACGACGACGACGACGATGACGACGGGGGCGAGGGCGATAGTGATGGTCTGGAGAACAGTTAGCTCTGCACCACTGTCGGCCGGCCTGCCCGCCCGGATAGAGACCTGACAAGTGGAGGAGGAACGGGGTGAGATAGGGAGAAGGTAAGATGCTGAATTTCTCTCCTTACGACCACGTATTGTGCCTTGTATCTAACCTGGTAATGGGGCTGTCGGCGCTGGTGGTTGGTTTTCTTATTTATTCAAATTCTTTTTCGCCCTTTTTATAAATTGCTGGCGGACTCAACCTGTGCGGCATAGGGGATGGGGCAGGGATGGGGTTGGGATGGGGGCTGGAAGTGAGTATGACGAAGAGCCCGAAGACCCTGCTTACAACTTATGCCTGCGCCAGAGCCTAACGGACAGCGCCATCCAACCAACACCCACAATTAATTGTGGAAATTGTTTCTAGCTGCGCCCCCACCCACCAATGCCAATACCAACCTTCCATTCAACGGCAATAAAAAAGTACAGTATTTGAAAAATAAGGACATTCAATAGTCTCTGTGATGACTCAAGATCTTATATCGGTTCGTTCAGCCCACGATAATTCTCCTCTCGTCGTGTCGGGCGATCTTTAAGAAACCTTCCGTCTCTATTATCCGATTAAAAGTGCAGTTGAATGCAACAAATCAGAAGCCCATCGGGTAAAAATTGCACTTTTATATCGTATTTTATCGATTGGAGGAAGGAGAGATATAAACTTGAAATAAACTTCAACTACGCACGGCAACACGACAGGAATGTACCCACGGAATCTGGTGTGTCTACCTATATAGTGACATGTCCAGATCGAATTGGATATTGGTCGTGAACAACACGATGGAGTCCAAGATAATTCCTTCTGCTCTCACACACATTTTCACAACTAACCTTTTTTTAGTGATGTGTAATGTGTGTTGTCCTACTGTGAGATCTCACTACGGCACAGCTCCGTTCCTGTTCATATATTCACGTGTGAGCTTTAGTTTATTTACTCATCTCCATTTACTTTGTAGCTCTTAGCAGCTACTTGTGGGTAGTAATAAAGCCGTTTGTACGATTGACTTTGGCTTGTAAATCCATCTGAAATCTGTTGAGTTCCAATCAAAACTAGGCCTTTACCCACTACATTGTTCGTTTATTTAGGTAAGTAATATATTGGATAAGAATTTATAACTACGAACGGAAATCGGGCATCGTGTTGATTTCGGCTCAGATTTCTATTATTTAAAGTGAAGCTGGGGAGTATGTAGAGGCTGGTGAATTGAAATGAAAATGATGCTAACGATGTCCTCACAGATAATAGTTATGCAACGGACAACGGCAAGGACACAAAGGACTTTCTTACTTACACTCTCTTGCCGGACTCGTTTGGCTTCTACGAGTATTTCGGGCTTGTATGTCTGTGTGCAAATTGGACTTGGTTGAACTTGACGGTAGCGATGCCTGCCGTGAAATCCCGTTGAGGGTCTGTTCACGTTTCAAAGCAAAGGACTCGCCTTCCATTTGACCGTTGTGCCACGGCCCTCTGACCAGATCTTAGTATATCGTTTTTCCCAACTTTTAAGTACTCTTGCGCTAAAGAAAGAAAAATTTATTCAATAAACCCAAAACAATAGCAATAAAAGCTCGCCAAGGGGCTTGCCTAAATACACACTCAGCGTTACGAGACGATGACGATGACTGTACGGCGTTTTGTTGGGTTCGCACTGTATACAGTTTACTATTGTAACTTTAGATGAATTCCCTTGGCCAGTTAGGCTCGACATCTAGTTTGCGATTCAATGGGGTTATTTGAAAACTACTTTTAAATGATTGAATGCGGTGGATCAACGCTTGGATCTAAGGTAACATTAGATTGTTGTCTCTTGCAAAAGAAGCGCAATTATCGACATATTAACTCTGTTACGTAGCCAAACATATAAAACAGTTATAGATTTAACTTTCATCATAATAACTAACTTCTGTTAAGAAAAAATAGTGGTCAAAAAGAGGACCCACAACAATTTTACTAACTATCAACATATATTGACAATGTTACGTAGCAAAAGATAAAATTTTAGTTTACTAAAACAATTAGACTTAATTTCTATTATAAAAGCTAATGTTAGTTTGGTGCAACAAGAATCAATATTTAATTATACTCAGACAATCACGAACATGTCAAGTGTTATCTGTTTTTGACCTAGTCAAGATTTGGCCATAAAGTGGTAAAATCAAACAGAAGTTATCCCTAGGGTTTCCTTATCTTAACTCCTTCTGAGTTTAATAAACAATAAATAAATGTATTTATATATTTCTGGCAAAGGACAATTATAGGCTTAAAAGCGAGGTAGCACATCCAAATTGTTTTAGTAATAAAATAAACATATAAACAATTTGTAGAAAATTTAAATAATTGATTTAAATTCAGACTAAAATCTCAGAAAAAAAACATAAGTAAGTTCTTTTTAAAATTCCCCTCGTTTTAGCTGCAATGAGTTTAACAGCGAGGAGAAACTGAGTAACATTATATACCTATACTAATGCACAACTTGTTGTGAGCTTTCTGGTTTCCTCTGTTTACCCCTGAATGTTGTAAGATTTCAGAAGGAGAAAAAGAGAAAATTTCCTTTATGAACAGCCAATTAGAAGCAAGAGAAAATACCTAAGAGAATGCCAGCCTTGCCTAAAGAATTTTCAATGCAGAGTAAATTTCCCTTCTGATATAAAAGGATTTTAAATGTCCCTTTCCCAGCTCGGTTCAAATATAAGCCGCGTGATGGCGCTTTCTCTGTTATAAATTCCCTGCAGTGGCGCCACCTAGCGATGAATACTACAATCAGTGGTTGGTTTTGATTCACTTGTGTTTAGTTCCCAATTCCAGTGCTAAAATTTGATTTCGTAATTGGAACTGACCCCACCGACTGCTTGTTCTAACTGAGATCCGAGATCCGAACATATATATATATATATATATATTTGTGTATTGTATTTGTTTGTAGTGTTATTGTAGATATGTTGTTTTAATCTAAGTTAACATGGGTATATATAAATATATACATATATACTTTTCAATTTGAGACATCATAAACTACAAATTAACATCTTTTAGTTAAACAACAACAACAAATGAGAAGTTTTGAACCTCTCGAGTAATACAGTTTGGCTATATGAAGTGGGATATTGGACATACAATTAGATACTATATGCATTTTTTTTCTTGATTTTTTGTTAAACGTAAACATTGAGCAACAGCCAAAACGAAATTCGTGCATTGGTGTATAAAATTAGAATATCCTAATACTAAATTTAACACATTTCAGAGAAAACTATAACATTAAAGTTGAAAGATGTACTATATGGTGAGTTATACTGAGCAATAAACATAATTTTCAACAAGGAATACTAACTAATGCTGGGGTATCATACACATTTGAATTTATATATTGATTATTTGGAAGTAGAAATACAGAAGGGACAGGGTGATTGCTAATTTCTCTTCTTAAGTACGTATTTAATGAGGTAATATATGTGTTTTTTATAAGTGTGTGTAATTTCGGGATTCGATAAATCTCAAGGCAGAGTCACAAGCGTGTGCTGAGGCATCTTGTTTGTTTATGACATTTAGCTAAAGATGCCATTAAAGTATTAACCTATTTATATCGTTCAAAGTGGAACTATACATAAGACACTTATTTACTTTTAGGAAAAGAAAAAAAAACGTAACTAAGTTGAAGTAGATATTCAAACACAATAATATATATATAGCAATAACAATATTTAAGGAAATAAGCAAGAACAATTGTGAGTGATTCATATGAAAAATTTGAATTGCGGCAACTAGGTCTTATTGTAATGGGTGACCCGAAGACTGTCGTTATTGAGGCTTATTTTGCCTGGAGTCGTTACTTTCCTCTGGCTTTATATACTTACACCTATTTGAACAATAATATACGAGTATAAGTAACCATAAGTAACAAGCAATAGAAGTTGTTTTTATATCAGCCCTAAGCCCATCAAAAAAGTGTATAAAAGCTATTTATGAAATGTTAAATATATATTAACATATTATCTCATATTAAAATAGATATAATATAAAATAAAAGCTACTTATATCTAAGCATACATAGGCTTTAACTGGTATCAAGGATACAACAAGGTAAAATTACTGACAAAAATGTATTTACTTTTTACAGAGACTTCTGTAACGCATTTGACTCTGTAAGCTGAGATTTTTTTCCTTTTAAATTTAGTTGTATTGGGAATCCTTCTACTTACTTAAAAGTTAGTAACTATATAACTTAGTTATGTAACTTCTAGTGTACTCAAAGATGTCCCCTTGGTTCATTTTTTTTCACACTTTTCTTTTACGAGCTTTCATCCTTTTTATTACATTCTCGAATACTGAAGCTGATACTCCCATGAGACTTGTCGCTTTTATTTAAAGATCCTTCTCAAGTTATATTTTTTTACAAACTCTATGTCCAATATGGAAACTCCAATAACACCAACGAGGAATAGAAAAGTTCAGACAGAATTAGTATGTCCGATAATTAATTTAGAATAACAACAGCAGAAGTCTTTTAACGATTTATTGAACACGAAATATTTTGAAGAAGAAGCCCACTGGAGTACGACGGTAAACGAAGATTACGGTTAGATTACACGTAAAGCAAACAGCACAAATTGCTTCTTAACAAATATGAATTATATTCGGAACTTCCTTAACTTACCATAAACTTCCATTTGAACGCACAGCTACTGTTAAGGAGCTTTGTTTTTTCGCCCTAACCTCAACTTTAACTGACATGTTGTATCTATTGTAAATGTTCTCTTAAGTCCTCTTATTTTCTTTATTTTTCACACAGCTACTAGAAACTAACTAAATGTACCTCTTCCTATATGCATTTCTGATAAAGCTGACAGCTCCCAGTTCCTGAACCCTCCCTATTGGTTGGTATCCTCCGGTGATACCTACTAATAGCTCCAAATTACTTAAATACTTATTGATCTGATTGACATATTCTGAGTTCTTCTCAATTCTTGCGACAAATGTCTTAATTGAAATATTTTATGAAGTAGAGAATTTTAAATTTGTATTTAATTTCTATAATTACTTTTTATCTTGCAATTGACTGCTATTAGTTGATAAAATAATAGCACAGTCGATGTCAGACTCTATATCCCGACTCTCCTTGCACCACCACAAAATGAGAGAAAAAACTGTTAAAAGTTTCCTTTTCCATAATTGAACTCTCTGTGTGCGCTGCAATTTTTATTTAGATCATGTAATAAACACATTTGATATCCAAGTAACTGTTTGCCATTGCACATAACTGCGTAGAGTGTGTATAGATGTGTGTGTTGATTAGGGGGGTTCCAGGCAGTCACAGTAGAAGACCGTACTCCTACCTGCTAGATACTAAGCCAGTTATATAAGAATCCTCGCTCGAAATAACTAGAAAGAAACTGCACCCTGTTATCCTCTGGCTTTTAGCAAGATTATTTCTAAAGGAAAATTTCAAGATTGGAGCGATTCAAGCTCTAAGCACGCATCGTGCTGCCTACAGATGGGAGTCAGTGTGTACATAATATACTCGTAATATGTGATAATAATACATTATGTACTGGATATATTATATTTTGGTTATTTTCAGCTTCTGCGAGCTGCAAGCAACCGGAAAGAACTTATACGCGTTGTCACTCTGTCACTTATTTCAGAGCCCTGAAAAGAAAAAAAAAGGTGGATTTTCCTCCCCGTGGCCGTACACCGCTCCCCGCTCACCGCTCACCGCCTACCACACATCGAACTGACGCGCGCTTTGGCTTGTGGCGTCTTCATCTTGAAAGGGGTCCGTCACCCTCAAGGTCTCTAGGCGCGGCGCAAAGGAAACGCGAGCTCTAACGACCAATCAAACGGCGCTGTCGAGAACGAAGGCAGCTCCGTTGCTTCTACCTTGCCCCAAGTTCCTGGAACTGCTGCTGGTGTTGGTGTTCGTGTTGGTGTTGGTGTTGGTGCTGGTCCTAGTACTGATTCTGTTGCTGGCTGTTTCAGTGGGGGTGGCTGTGTTTATGTGTACATTTCTATGTATCGCCTGCGTCTGTGTAGGTACATTTTCCACAACATAATGAGCGAAAAGTCGCGAGGCTGACGCTGACGCTGGCGCTGGAGCTGGCGCTGAGACTGAGGCTGAGACTGCGACCTGTGGTTGCGCTGCTGTCGCCGTCAAGAAACTGTAAAGAAAATGAAAAGGAAATTTATACATGCACGATACATAAACGAATATATACATGCACTCACACACATAAACATAGGCTTTATTCTGTGTGTGTGTGAGTCTCTAAAATGTAACCAGACGAGGCGAAAGGATATTTTTGCAAACATTTTTAACACAGGCACCAGGCATGAACGTAGGAGTGCGAGCGAGAGCAAGGCACGAGCACGTTTTAATATTAGCTTCTCCACACACAACTGTACCACGTTACGTATACGCATTCGTGTACAAGAGCCGCGAACTTAGTTTGCATTTAGAGTGGAAGTGGCAGTGGCAGTGGAAGTGGAAGTGGAAGAGCGAAAGTGGGAGGGCGAACTGCGATAAGATGAATACGTTGATATATTTAATTAAAATAAGCCATTTAGACTTTTCTCTGAAAACAGAAAACAGCCAAACACATACCAAAGATGCCGTCGCTCCCCTTACGTCGCTTTACCTTACGCTTTTGGCAAGTCCTTTACGACTCCTCCCTGAAGCTCCACACATTGTCTCTGCTATTTACGAATCCCTTTTCTCCTTCCATCTTTATTGGCCTAGCCTTAAACGTCTTTCCATCGCCCTCTTTATATCTCGTACAGCATTTTGTTTAATTGATTCAAATAATACTATCAAGCTCATGTCTACATTTATATAGAAAGAAAATTGATCTGAAATCATATATTCATTATCAACATCAAGAGCCGTGTCTGCAAATCTGTATACTTCATGATATACTTGCTCTGAATATACAATATTTGAAATGCTTTGAAACTTTGAAAAACTAAACTCTAGCTCGTTTCAAACCTTATACGTTATACGTTATACGTTATACGTTATACGTTATACGTTATACGTTATACGTTATACGTTATACGTTATACGTTATACGTTATACGTTATACGTTATACGTTATACGTTATACGTTATACGTTATACGTTATACGTTATACGTTATACGTTATACGTTATACGTTATACGTTATACGTTATACGTTATACGTTATACCGTTATACGTTATACGTTATACGTTATACGTTATACGTTATACGTTATACGTTATACGTTATACGTTATACGTTATACGTTATACGTTATACGTTATACGTTATACGTTATACGTTATACGTTATACGTTATACGTTATACGTTATACGTTATACGTTATACGTTATACGTTATACGCTTATACCTTATACCTTATACCTTATACCTTATACCTTATACCTTATACCTTATACCTTATACCTTATACCTTATACCTTATACCTTATACCTTATACCTTATACCTTATACCTTATACCTTATACCTTATACCTTATACCTTATACCTTATACCTTATACCTTATACCTTATACCTTATACCTTATACCTTATACCTTATACCTTATACCTTATACCTTATACCTTATACCTTATACCTTATACCTTATACCTTATACCTTATACCTTATACCTTATACCTTATACCTTATACCTTATACCTTATACCTTATACCTTATTACCTTATACCTTATACCTTATACCTTATACCTTATACCTTATACCTTATACCTTATACCTTATACCTTATACCTTTATACCTTATACCTTATACCTTATACCTTATACCTTATACCTTATACCTTATACCTTATACCTTATACCTTATACCTTATACCTTATACCTTATACCTTATACCTTTATACCTTATACCTTATACCTTATACCTTATACCTTATACCTTATACCTTATACCTTATACCTTATACCTTATACCTTATACCTTATACCTTATACCTTATACCTTATACCTTATACCTTATACCTTATACCTTATACCTTATACCTTTATACCTTATACCTTATACCTTATACCTTATACCTTATACCTTATACCTTATACCTTATACCTTATACCTTATACCTTATACCTTATACCTTATACCTTATACCTTATACCTTATACCTTATACCTTATACCTTATACCTTATACCTTATACCTTATACCTTTATACCTTATACCTTATACCTTATACCTTATAACCTTATACCTATACCTTATACCTTATACCTTATACCTTATACCTTATACCTTATACCTTATACCTTATACCTTATACCTTATACCTTATACCTTATACCTTATACCTTATACCTTATACCTTATACCTTATACCTTATACCTTATACCTTATACCTATACCTATACCTTATACCTATACCTTATACCTTATACCTTATACCTTATACCTTATACCTTATACCTTATACCTTATACCTTATACCTTATACCTTATACCTTATACCTTATACCTTATACCTTATACCTTATACCTTATACCTTATACCTTATACCTTATACCTTATACCTTATACCTTATAACCTTATACCTTATACCTTATACCTTATACCTTATACCTTATACCTTATACCTTATACCTTATACCTTATACCTTATACCTTATACCTTATACCTTATACCTTATACCTTATACCTTATACCTTATACCTTATACCTTATACCTTATACCTTATACCTTATACCTTATACCTTATACCTTATACCTTATACCTTATACCTTATACCCTTATACCTTATACCTTATACCTTATACCTTATACCTTATACCTTATACCTTATACCTTATACCTTATACCTTATACCTTATACCTTATACCTTATACCTTATACCTTATACCTTATACCTTATACCTTATACCTTTATACCTTATACCTTATACCTTATACCTTATACCTTATACCTTATACCTTATACCTTATACCTTATACCTTATACCTTATACCTTATACCTTATACCTTATACCTTATACCTTATACCTTATACCTTATACCTTATACCTTATACCTTATACCTTATACCTCTATACCTTATACCTTATACCTTATACCTTACTACCTTATACCTTATACCTTATACCTTATACCTTATACCTTATACCTTATACCTTATACCTTATACCTTATACCTTATACCTTATACCTTATACCTTATACCTTATACCTTATACCTTATACCTTATACCTTATACCTTATACCTTATACCTTATACCTTATACCTTATACCTTATACCTTATACCTTATACCTTATACCTTATACCTTATACCTTATACCTTATACCTTATACCTTATACCTTATACCTTATACCTTATACCTTATACCTTATACCTTATACCTTATACCTTATACCTTATACCTTATACCTTATACCTTATACCTTATACCTTATACCTTATACCTTATACCTTATACCTTATACCTTATACCTTATACCTTATACCTTATACCTTATACCTTATACCTTATATGCGCCACACGCTTCAAGTTGAATGCAGTTCAGTTGAGTGTGAACTTCTTGATAATGCAATTTTAGCGATGCCAGTTGGTCTATGAAATTACTAACAGTATTTAACTTATAATTCATTAGTATTACAACAAACAATTATACATTTGAATATTTTAACAATACCTTTACTGCCTAATCTAGTAATGTTGGTCTTAAACTCGTTCTGAGCTAAATATACCAAATTTGTTATGTGGATTTTATTATATATACACAAACTGGGTTTATTAAGAAGAAGAAACAGGTTCTTACAGTCGCAGTTGCAGTCCATTGTATTCCTCAGTATCTTCTTGAGATGAGATCTCTAATGTTTGTGATTAAAGCTGCGAGTGGCTCGAACCTGTGAATTTTGTTACAGGGATAAGGAAACAATATTTCTTAGCTATGGGAATATGAGTAAAAAAAAACGAATTCAAAATCTGACAGCGAAGACCTAATTTATATGTTATATGGTTATGTGCATAGAAGAATTCTTTCTTAACTTGGAAGTTATACGGCTTAGAGCATATTTCTGGAACGTAAGGCCTAATAGTATTTGTGGTCATAATTGGCTCTAACGGTTATCCGTGTACTTTAATGGCAAATTTTAGTTTTCTTAATTGTCTATTTAGGTTTATTGAACGGACTTTCCTGCAATTTATGAATGATTTGTGTATTATAAGTAGGTTTTCTTTAAACACCAACCACCACCCACCACCTGGTTAAACTTGAAGATTAGGGGTGGATATAAATTGTATAATGGCTGAATTCAAATTTCCACCCATCCAAAGGGTTGCTTCAAGCTTAAGTTTCCGATTGCTTCTAAATTTTCAAAGTTTCGCATGACGTTCCTATAAATATATACACACTATATATAATATATACTTGTCCTTGTTATATACTGGCTATAAAGATCAGATTTATTTCATATACTTTATTTTTAGGCCGCAGTCGTGAATATTGATACAAATTCAAGCATTATCCATTAGGATTATTGCTTGCATGGGTCGAAAATGGGTCATTTTATTTGGGTAAAAGACGATCTGTGGCCTAGTCTGTCATCCTTGCAGCTTCTAGTTCTGCCTAAAAAAGGATGTGTCAAATAAGTAGGTTCGTGTCCTGCCTCCTCACTCAACAAAATCCTTATTTGAGTATTAATTATCACTTTATCACAGACTTGACTGACTCCTACCATAACTGACATTGAAATTGTGTTAAATCGATATTCCATGCAAGGACATGATCGACATTCATTCAGTCTATTCGTATCGTCCTTATTCTGCTTTCTGACGTCAGAGTTGTCGCTGGTAACTTATATTGTACTTTGCAACTCGGTAAATCTTTATCGCTTGTTATTACGAGTACATTCCCCTATGTTCAGATTCATAAGATTTTATGTAAATATTCTGGTAGAAAGGAAGAAGATGAAGAATTTTCTTCAAGCGAAGATTTGTAATTCTAATTTACTTAACATTTCGTGGTAACATTTTAAGTAATCAGACTACTTCTTCTAAACACACTTTCGGATGATTGTATACCCAACTACATTGAGACGTTTTCTCCTAGAATGTCCTGATTCAAAAATGTAAACTCAAAATATATGAAATGCAATGCTGTTTGGAATATATATTCTATACCAATTTGTACTTCTGCAGTGACAGAGTCTTATTTGATTGCAAATCGAACTTAAAGGACATACAGCTCCGCAGGCATAATGGAACGGCAAGCTCGCTTTATTTAATTTAGAGACTACAAACAGTCGACTAAAAGATGAAAGTTTAATAACAAATAGTTTAATATTAGATTTTAAGAGTAATCTGTAAAAAGTAAAAAAGTATGGGGTGTATTTAAAAATGATTTTAGATGTGAATTATTCCAGCATTTGTTGCAAGCATTGGGGAAAACCCAGAAAAATCCAAGCGGAACAATATGAATGAGTCTTACTGATAGATACTGATAGAAAAGCGAAAGTTTGATTGAACAAATAGAACTTTTTTTATTTTATTATTCAAACGTTATAATCAGCATTCTAGGTATGCACTAAATAACATGTTTCCTTACAATTAAAATTTCACATGGGTCGAAGAACTTGGCTGACTTAAAGTTTGCCTCTTAAGGTAACTTATTAGTGTGTGAGGAGACTAGCAAACTGTCTTCTCCTCAATCTCCTGACGGGCCGTGAACTTGCCAGTTTTTGTCCTTGCCGGTTTGCATGGTTTAGGAGTCGAGCGTTGTATCTGCTGGAAGAGAAACAGAGTTGCACTTCCACAGTTGCAAGGTTTATATCCCGGTGGAGAGTCGAGTTCCTTACGAATCATGGGCATCCTGTGATGAGCCGCATGGCTCGGTTCTAACGAATAGAATGTTCACAAGAAAAAGCATAGAAATAGTAGTTACAAAGTGAACCTAAAATGCGAAAAGGATTCCGCAAGGCATCATCAGAGTTGCATATAGGAAGACATAGATGAAGCCAGTTTCTAGTAGGTCTACAAGGAATAGCTGAAAATGGGAGGATTTAGGAGTAAGAGTCTACTAGAGACGGGTGCCACACGAAGATTGGGATCCCAATTGAGACCACGAACCGCAAAGAGAGAAATTGCTTCCTGCCTGACTTATATAGGATACTACTACTAGTGATACGAGAAGTAATTTCGTGGTTAAAGGATCGTTAAATTCCTTCGACCAACGCTCAATGAATGGAACGCCTTTGGCAACATTTACAATAGATGCAATATGTAAATTAAAATCGAGCTTAGGATCGAAAAGAACACCTAAGTCCATAACAGTAAATATACAATATGTTCTAATAGAAGGTTACCAATGGAATCTCTACTATGGTATGGCTTCAAGTTTAGAGGAAGATGATTGGCTGAGCACCAGAGTTGCATGGAGTTTAGATCATGTAGAAGAAGATCAAGTTGAAAGGGATACAATATATTTTTTTTATTTTCTATTTTATATTTCCTATATTATATATTTTCTATATATATTTTTCTATAACGGAACGGCGTGTGTCTGATTTATTGAATTAATTTGCCATAGCAATTGTTAAAATTATATTGTAAATTATGTGAAGTGTTAAAATTTAATATAATTAACTTTTCTATCGGTTGATCTCGAATAGAACTTCAACTTCCCTTGGAGAATAAGCCTGTAATCCTACTCCAATTATTTCAATGACTCGTAGTTAGACCTGGCAGAACGCGTGGAACCACTTCTACTTCCGCTGACTCTGCTCGCTGGCTACCCGATTGCGGCAATATCATCCGCCAAGTCGTTGCACCAGTTGGTCTTATGTTATTATAATTACGGCAGGGACACTTACCACTCATTTTTGGGTATATCCAAAATATACATACATGTGTGTGTGTACTAGTTAACCTGCTACGGAGCACCTTGTTGTGATTGTGGGAATTGATTTTGGGTTTCACTTGGACCGGCTTGACTCGGCCACTTTCCATCTTCAAAGTGGAAGTGCGCTGCAGTTGTAGTTATTCCGAAACTTGCGTCATACAGGCCAATCAGTCTCCTAGCCATGCTTTCTAAGATCGTAGAGAGGATCTTCTTAAAGAGGTTGCTGCCCATAATTGAGGAGAGGAGAAATTATACCAGAGCATCAATTCGCATCCAGGCAAGGGCAGGGCGCCATCCAGCAGTGCCACAGAGTAGTCAGTGGGATACTTGACTCTCTTGAAAGCAAATTGGTTTGTGCAGCAGTTTTCCTGGATGTGCGGCAGGCCTTCGCTAGGGTGTGGCACCAAGGCTTACTATTGCATATAAGCTTAAAGTAAACGCCATACTACAATATCTTGTCCTAAGATCTTACGTCGAGAATAGAAGATTCTACGTCGGACACAGCCAGTCAGAGTCTCCTATTCATGCAGTGTGTGCTGGAGTACCACAGCGAAGCGTCCCAGGCCCGATACTGTACGCCATATACACTGCAGACATGTCGCTGTCCGTCGACACAGATCTAACCCCCTGCACATATGCAGACGATACTGCGATCCTAGCTTCCGCTGACAAAGATTACAACTTACACTCAACAATGTGCAACTGGTGAGATGGAACATAGTCATCAATGCTGGGAAGTCGACTCTCACAACATTCTCTCTCAGACCTGGCATCTGCCCGCCTGTTTCAATCAATGGAGCCACCATTCCGCACAAGTCGACCGCCAAATATCTGGGACAGGACCCCAACGTGGAGGGAACACATAAGCGTAAAAGTTAGACAAATCAACATTAAATTGCGTAACATGGCATGGCTTCTGTATGGGAGAGGCAAACTCTCCAGAAAAAACAAACTGCTCCTATACAAAACTCTCATCAAACCAGTCTGGACCTATGGTATCGGAATTTGTTCGCAATTCCACCATCAAAAGAGATCTCAAGATGCCTTCTGTAACCGAGGAAATATCCAGGGCTAGCAGAAGACATCTTGACAGGATTGAAGCCCACACAAGCCATTAACCTGCTGGATAACAGCGATCAGCGCCGAAGGCTTAAAAGGCTCCACCCACTCGACCTGCCATTCAGAGTCCCTTAGAGGGGGACACAAAGGGTCAAGCCATAATATAAAATATGTACATGAATAGTTTAATCGATCATCCACTCCAATAGTCCCATATCTCAATAACCATACACTAGTCTGGTACTTATCGTCAATGCACAGGTATATATAAAGAAAACAAACATTAAAACTTGAACTGCTTTTTGTTAGGCTACTTATACACGGGCAGCAATGATGTACGATATCCTGTGGAGGATGCCACATTGGATTCTAGCATTGCGTGTGATTTGCTTTGGATTTGGCATATCCGATGGACCGAAGCCAGAGGCTAGCCTTTCCAAAGCTGAGAACTAGGCTGCCTTAAAGGAGCTATCAACGTTTCTGAAGCTTTTGGCATTTGCGTACTTTCTTTACTTTGGACAACTTCCTTATGGTCGATATCAAAGCTTCCCAATTGGTGAATATCAACACGGGAGCTATCTACAATAATATTATGTCAAATGAGCTTAACGATTCTACCCGATGGATATTTCTTGTCACCCGAATTTGCGCGACAATCCTTTATTAGACGGATTTACTTTTTGGGCTTCTGGGGCAAGTACACCTCGTGTGGACTGTTCCCTGGAGGCACCAGGGATAACCTATGCAATCCGGACTGGTCTGGTTTCAGTAATGTGCAACTGAAACTCCTGGAGACAGGAATTTCTATATGTTAACACTGATCTGTGGGTGGGACACTATATATATTTAAGCGTTGGAAATATCTTAACAATCGCAATATGAGCTATGGGGCTGCACTGCGTTTTCTGGCCGTATGGCAAGGGTATCACAGCGGCTACTACATGAGACTCTTGGAATGGAATATTGGATTGTCAGCACTGAAAAGCAGATCGAAAGAAGCAAAGTACCAGAGAATTGCCTAGACACGGAGAAGCGTTAAACAACAGTCAGATTTATCATATCATCGGTCTCAAGCTGCATTTGGTATACTAAACTACGATCGCTGGATTACCGTTATAGAAGTGAATTTATATACAGTCTGTCAAGTTAAATTCTTTGCAGAATGAAAAATGCATTAAAAGTTCAACTTTGATACATTCGTTTTACTTAGTTTTAGTTTGCAATTTTAAAAATGCATCTATTAAAATTATAAATACAGTGAAAAAAGTAACAAAATATAAACACAAAGAAGGGAAAACAAAAGCAAACATAAAAGTACCAAATTGAACGCTGTCAAACAATTCTCTGCAAAATGCGAATAGCAGGCGAAGCGAGATCCACGAATAAGTAACGGCACCTACCGTATATATACATGTATGTATATGTACATATATGTATGGTCATCTGGGCAGTGTTATATAAAGGGATTCGCTGTTACCTAAGGACACAGCGCAAGGAGCAAAGTGGGGAAACAACTTTACAAGAAGCCAAGAACTAGTCAACCAGTAAGGAAGAAAAATTAGGCAAAACTATTTTTATATAATTATAAACCAAATTACGTTAACAGTCACCACACTTATCGCTTTTCTGCCATTGCTTTGATCTGAAAGCAATTCCTAGTCAATGATAATAGTTTCCTCACTCATTGAATATTAAAAGCTAAATGGCATAAAGACTTATCCAACTATAAATGCAATGTATAGAGAATATTTTGATATCTATGTATTGTATAAATAGGCAATGACTCCGTCTTTACATCGCTTTTACGTAGGTATAAAGAGTTACATACATATACATATATCATTCGAAAGGTATTTAGTTAGTATTACTCAAACATAACGCGAGGAAAGTTCAATTTGCAAGTTCACTAACACTAATGCCAATACTTGGATACGAATTACACACGATGTGTAGAACAAACACTAACACAAAGAAAGGCTAGATCTTCGCCACGCTCTACACTTAGCAAGCGTGAAAGAGATAGAGGTATTTTTTTGTTTTCTTTTGTGCAATGCAATAGGATGCAATTAGTTAGAGCGGACTGGCTATGTTTACTCTAATCTTAGGCCCAAGCAGTGATGCTAGACTAGATTTTAAAGCAAAAAATATAAATTCAACAAATAAATACAAATCGATTTATGACACAGTTGAGAAGTGCAAATGGAAATAAGCTTAGAAAATATAAACTTGCTCATCTCTACCTTTTCTTTACCTTTCATCACAAATATCCTACAAAATCTCAACTTGTATAGCTAATCCTGGAATACTGTTTCGGGAAACCATCTGGTTTCCACAGTACAGTGACAACCAGGATGAAATTGAGTCCGCTCAAAAGATATTTGTATTGTATATCTACTGTATGCTGGCAATAATCCTTTCCCGTCGGACTTCAATAGGATTTTTCTTTTAAATCTTCCGTCGCTAATAAATCGCTGCAAGACTCTTGGTGTTGTTTTTAAGTATAAATTGATTATCGGTAACATTGAATCTTCGTTCATATAAGGTCGTCTTAATTTTATCCCTTCTACGTCTAGTCGAAGCAACTTACTTTTCCTTCTTTAAACTTCACAATTTTCCTATATCGTGCTATAAATTATTAATCACTTCTTTAGGTGCAATCTATCTGTGTAGTCTTTGCTTTCCACTCTTCTATCTTCTGTCCTTTTTCACATACTTTATTTCCTACTTACTTACTTCCTACTTACTTTATTTGCCTTTCAACTTCCATTTACCCCATCGATAATATTTGAAATCACTTTTTGTTTCCGGATAGTCCAAGACATTTTCTACATTTTATTCTTTTTTATTTTTTATCCTTTTCGTTGTTAAATTATATTTAGCTATTTATTTTATTTATGTATGTAATATGTAATCAACTGCTGTCAGTCATCCGTAAAATAGTATTATAGAATAATGTATGTATAAATAATAATAATAAAAATCAAAGTAATGTACAATTAGGTAATGCCAGGAACAGGATCTAAAAATTTAAATATTAAGCTAAGCTTAACGATGAATATAAGAGAATGTCAAAAAATGTATTTAATATTCATATATATGTATGTACATATATAAATATATTATATGATACGAAATAGGATGAATACAGCATAGATACGATAGGCGAAAATAACGATTTAGGTTCTAGTTAAAGCTTAACTTAACTTCTTCCTCGTTAAAGTAATACACAAATTACATTTTTTTAAGGGAAAACTTTGGCATGATGTAGTAAGAAATACATAAGAAAATAGTGAGAACGACGTCAGGCACACCCACCCACACACCCACACACACACACACACACACACTATGGAATGTACTCTATATAGAATGTAGTGAGTGCCTTGTAAAAAGGAAAATGTGGAAAAACATCGAAAATAATGTTCACCAATAGCGAAAGCCCGCGAAGCGTGGCGCCACTTGCCTATTGGCGGCTCGCCATGAATAGAGCGCCTTCTTCGCGTCATCTTCTTGCAGACAAATCGCCGTTGCGTACGTGGATGCGGATGCGGACGAGGATGCGGATGAGGATGAGGTCGAGGCAATTGCTTTCGCCTCCTTACCTAAGTCTGGTCTTAATTTCAACACCCTCCACCACCGTTCCCTACACCCTACACCCTACTCCCCTTCCCTTATTCATAGCATTCGCACCCGCGCCTTTTTACCTCTCGCTCTCGGCTTTCCTTTATTTTTCACATTCGCAAAGTTTCGTAGTTCTCTTAACTTAGAACTATAGCGCTCATAGCGCTGTCGCTATGCTTGAATTTCGGGGCGTAGTTTTCCACAAATTTCTCGCATTTTTTTTATACCTGGCAGTGATTGACTGAGACACACAAGTTTTCTTGTTTCTTATCCTCCCCAACCCTCTCGCTTCGTCCGTTAATATAAAGGTAAAAAATATATATTTATTATCGAAACTGTGAGAAAATAAGCCAGTTTAAGAAACTTTGAAACTCACAATTCCTAAAAGAAGATGGTCAAACAAGTTTTTCCACTAAATATTCTCACAATTCTTACACTTTCTTGGGTGCAAAATGATAATAAAACACAAAAATCAACTGACCTCTGTCCGGCCTCTGTCTTTTTTCTCCGCTCTTGACCAACCCTTCTAGTGTAACTCGTATTTCTCTGAAATGTTATGGGATTATTCACATTCCCTTTGGTCCTAGAAGGCACTACGTCCTGTGATATTGACTAAACAAAAGAACAAATGAGAATCCCTTAGTTATAGTTGAGTACGAGCTGATGACCTGATGTTCCCCAATATGCACTTTCCTATCTGGAAACTCTAGCTTCAATATGCAAAAGCAGTTCAGAGTGCTTAACATTATGTAAAACTAGAATCAGAAAAGTGTGGAAAAATCGCATGTATGCAATCGAAATATTTGCTTGTAAGCAATTATATGCGATTTTATCATGAAAGCAAACACGTTTATGATGCAGTTGCTGTTCTATAGCTTGCGTATTTAATTAAAATTATTTGATACTATAACCTAACTCTTATACATTGTACCTCTAGTTTATTGCTGTGGCTGCCGCAAACCTTTTTTTAATACATATTTATCAATATTTACGTTAAAAAAATCAATAATTTTGGTTTAAATTTTCTCTTTTGCAATTTAGATTAAAATTAGATCTTCTATTTCGTCGATCTTATGTTTATTACCCAAGCTGTGATGACAAACGGATCTACGCAGCGAATCAATAAATTTTTAAGCCTCTTTTGAAGTAAGAATGCACTCAACGAATGCTGACATAAAGTGGGAGAAGACATATAAATCCCAGAGAGAGAGAGAGAGAAGATTAGTTCCACAGAGATAAGGAACAAATTTACAGTTTTTTTCATCATTTCGCCTTCGAGCTTCGACCAAATGCAAAAAGAGTGTATAGGGTGTCCAATGCAAGTGGAGAGGAGTGTAGAAGTTGGTGAATTGTTAAAATTTTTCATATTGATTTGGCTAAACTTTATCGTTTAGCAGGTGCGCCATATTGGCTGTATGCTTAGATAATAAGGCTATAAAGGGGTTATATAGTTTACCCCGTATACCTTATAAAAGAAAATTAAAAAATAAAAACTTCTATATCTGAGTCTTCCATTTCAGCTTCATTCATATTGTAAAATGTTGACCAAAACTCCGATATCGTCCCACACCATTCGCAGCCACACATCAACAACACGGCAGAGCACAGCTTCTATAGACTCGACTCGACAGTATAACGGTACCTTTTATCCGATTAATTTTCAATGCAATCATTTAAAATGGACCAACTAAAATATCTGCAAGGAAGCCATTTTCATTCATGCAATTAAATTATAATATATATATATACATACATATATATATATAACCAGTATAGTTGAATTCTTAAGAAGAATTTATTTTCGGGGAGTTTTGCCCGAACAACATTGGTCAACATAAATATTTGATGATTGATATAACGGGTCCACTTACGACAATTGAGCAGCATCAATTACTTATAACTCTCTTCAAAAATGGAGAAAGTCAACGGGGAATAGCTCAAATGATCAATATAAGTTCCAGCACTGTGCCATGCATCATTAATCAGATTCTGCATTGAGGTCATTTGCACGAGTCCTAGTTGACGTTTTTTTGGAACACCTTCCTGATAATAAGGACGTTTATCAATCTTACGACGGCGGCCTCCTCCATGCTTAAGCTCCCATCTGCCTTCGTTTTCGGCACGATTAAGAACATTATATATTGTATTTCTCGTTACGGAAAATATCCCAGACAATACCTGCATATATCTATTAGCTGAAATAGCTCTAAGGATAGACTTTACCCTGGCATCTTATCTTTTTCAATACGTCTCCAATACTAAAATTGCTCTCCAATTCCGTATCAAAGCACGATTCCAGTGCTGAGAAAGCTAAAAATTAAATTTATTTTCTGTGTGTAAACTCATTCTTGACTAACTGTATACATACATATAGGTATGTAACATATGTATGTATATATTTTGAGGGCTCTCACTTTCGCAGTTTTCGGGGATATATCCAGGTTTCAAGATCTCATTCTGTGGGTGCTTTATTCGATTAATTATTGTTATAAAATGTAATCAGACTTGATCTGCGTTGATTATGCAATAATCTACATATAGATTATATGTCAACTTCAATAATCTCTAGCTCTCAAAGTCGATCAGCCGAACCGATATAGACTGGGCTATTGATGCTGATCAATAGTTCATATACTTTATGGTGTCGGAGATCCTTCTTTTTGACTGTTTGTAATGGGTTGACCGAAAAGAAACTGCTGATTTTGCATAAAATTTCATTCTAAAATTCATTCTAAAATTTAAAAAAAATGTATTTACTTTCTTTTAAAAAATCAGCGGTTTCTTTTCGGTCAACCCAATATATAGTTTTGCACAAATTCATTAGACTCTTGATATTCAAAGCAATCTATCGTTACCTTTTCAATTCATAGAATAGAAAAATGAAAATAGTTTAAATGGAAATAGTTGATTTAGCTTAACATAAATAAGGTGAGATTTCTTGAAGTTCTTCAAGCCAAAATAGAAACAGACAAACAGATTCTCAATGCAAGTCCACATCCTTGTTTGCATGCAATTCAATTCAGTTTTGCACAAATTGACTAAGGTAAAGGGATTGCATTCTTCTGTCAAGTCTGGAGAGGAGGCGAATGGAGAGCAGGCCAAGGCCAAGGTCATTCTGTGCCCATGTGGAAACGAAAGTGGTTCGTCAAAACAATCAAATCTTTGCTGACCAATCTCCGCCGTCTGCAATAAAAATCGATGTAGAGCTCCAAAAATCTCAACATATTGAAGGAAACAAGTGAGTGTGGACTGACTCCCTGACTGCCTGCCTGACTGCCTGTCCCATTTGGCTAGTAAGAAGTTCGGCTCAGGACTCTACACAATAATTCCAAATGGCAAATGGACAAGAGCAAAGCCACTAACTTGCTTCAGCTAGTTCTCAATTTAGAAGCTGGGGGCACAAAAGGAGCATGCGCATATTAGGGATTGGACCTAGGGTCAGCACAAAAGAGTCCACCCAGCCTGCAGTGGCATATGTTCTCTTCTTGCAGCCAAAGAGACTGTCCGGTGAATTGTCAGTCTTATGTATTCGATGTGGTATGAAGTCAGATAGCTCGAAATAATTCTTTATCTTTACGATAATGTAAAAAAGTGTTGCCGAATGAATATGTTTAGCTTGACGCTTAACAGATGGGTAAGAAGAGTTAAATCTGAGCAGCCATGTTCAGTGCGAGAGAGACTATAACATATTTAATATAATCTTATATGCTTACCAATATCTGTTGCGATTCTAAAGAAGTTACCAAACATGATTTGCATTTGAGTTTGACTTCGTTTTGCTTGGAACAGAGTTTGATAGAAATGAATTTAAAGTTTGAAATCAACTTTAAGACAAATGCAAACAGTCAGAATGTAACATTTTAAGGATAATAAATATAGAAAACTAAGCACCTACCCCTACCTACCACTACCTACCCCCTTCTAGGACGACAGCATACATACCCCGCTCCCTTTGCCCGTTGTTTAGACGCGCAAGTTTCAAGTTTTCTAAGAAAAGGCGTATCCATATCCTATTATTTTTTCGCCAACGAAATCGCGTTAACAAAATTCTCGCTCGCTGAGAGGGCGTGGCTGTCGCGCACAGACGCTATAAAAACCTCACGCAGCCATTCATACACACACACACACACACACACACACACACATCATGCACACACAGGCATACAGGCAAGCCCAGAAAAGGGGCGCAAGAACGTGACTGGTCTTTGGCCAGGGGCGGGGTCGGGCGGGAGCGGCGGTGGTTGAACCGGTACGAGTATTTCTTGATACATAGAAGTTTTAAAGTTGGGCCCTGACGCTCGAGTCTCTGATAGTATGTGGTGCACTTTCCGAAGTGAAATAATATTATACTCGTAGTGTCTGCGTGGCACATCTACGAGCAGTTCCTACTGTACTTAACTGTAAGCCAAGCGGAAAATGAATCCAACTCATGCAACACTGAAAAAAAATAGTTGTATATATCTTATATATATATGTATATTATATAACCACAAAGAAACATATAATTGAAGACATACTTTATCTATTAACTTATTCGTCTCAAACCATTTGGATTATAGAGTGTTATAAGTTCTGTTTGAGTTAAAGGTCATATTCTTTCTCTCTGTGCGTATCTTTACTGGTGGCTTTTGTGCGAATGTGTGAGTAATATACTAATACACGCACACACTTGACTGTATGTGTGCTAAACACCCCAACAGCGCCTGATGCTGGCTCATTATGTTAAGTAGCGCAGCCAGCGACTTGGGGTGAACCCGAAGAAAAGACGCAGCACGAGGAAAATGGCAACGGCGCAGCCAGAGAGCCATTGGACGCCATTGTACAGAGAGAAAGGTGGAAAATGAAGAAGACAAAGATTGAGAAGGAGGCGAAGATGGAGCTTTTGCCTTGGCGACGGCTGAGAGGGAGAAGATAACGCCAAAGGAAAGACTTTGTGAAATGGCAGCTAGAAATCCCACCCCCATGCCATTTATTGGTGGTGGATTTCCGCCGCCCCTTCGACTGCCCGTAGCCATCGCCACTTGCAGAATATTCTTAGACGAAGGCAAGGCGGGTCTTCTTAAACTTACATATGCTTGTAAGTAATAATATATGTTTGGATCTATGTATATACGAGTATGTGTGGACATCTACGCATCTGTTTACGTATATCTATATGTATGTACATAAAATATTTAACAATAGCTACACTAACAGGGATTTGATTCAGCCTTTAAAATGAAGGCACATATATACTTATATATATATACATATATAGCGAGAGATGTATATTATGTATAGAATATATTGTTACGTCAGTCTACTTAGCTGTCCACACATTTAGCAAACTTACCTAATATCAAACTTAAAATGAAATCTTTAAGCTAACTTAGGGTATTTTATTAACTCATACACACTCATACACTTATATATAATACATACATAATAACAGTAACAATAGGTTTTTTCCTACAAGTCTGCAAAACAGTTTTTCATGTTCATAAAACTTATCTCAAACTATGAAGATCGAATTGTTACCATAACATAGGTTGGACATTAGTAGTAATAAAAGTGTTCTTTTGTACTAATTATCCTTTCAGGTACATATAGGGCAGTATAATACATATGTTATTCTAAAGTTAACTATTTAAGTTAACTATAGTTCGTCCAACCACTAAATCGATTTGTATTTATTTGTTAAATTTTAATTTTTTGCCTCATCCAGCACTTTGTGCATTAAAATCCAATGTGGCAGCAGTGGACAAGCCATCCCGCTCTAACTAATTGTAACCCATTGCATTGCAGAAAAGTAAACAAAAAAATACTTTTATCTCTTTCACGCTTGCAAAGTGTAGAGCGTGGAGAAGATCTAGTCTTTCTTTGTGTTAGTGTTTGTTCTACACATCGTGTGTAATTCGTTCAATAGTATGTGTCCATGTATTGGCATTAGTGTTGGTGCACTTTCAAATTGATTTCCTCGCGTTATATTAAACTAATTCTAATTAAAATTGCGATTCTGCTCAGCATCAAAATACCTTTCGAATGGTATATAACTCTTTATACCTAAGTAGTATAGTTTGTAAGTAAAAGCGACGTAAAGATGGAACCATTGCCTATTTATATATAGATATAAAACATTTTTCACGAATGTTATCTTCAACTTGATACCCTCAGATGTAATGGGTAGGTATGTGGATTTCTTTTTTTTGATTCGATTCCCTGACCACCCATTAAGTAGTCCTTCTATCGTATGGCATTCCGGCTGTTTGTTTAATACACAGAAATATTGATTGAAAGATTGATGGTTTTAATTTTCAAAGCTTTATTATATTTGTTTTTTCGGATTATCAGGTCGTAAGCACACTTTTGTCTTTTTAATTAATAAAAAGCATAATAATAGTAGATATAGAAAAAAAGGATGTGCGCCGTGTTGTCCAGAGATACAATAACTAGCTTTTTTTTGAAATACTTGTATATGTTACATAAGAATTGCTGTAAAACGTTATTTATTTTAAAAATTATATTTCTGGCATGGATGAGCCCTATTTTACTTTAGGCATCTGACAACTTTAACTTTACAACAGTAAAAAACCGCTTAAATGAGAATACATTATGGCATACATTATTCATATACTAAACTGCTGTTAAGGGTACCGATGTATTCCTAAATCGAGCTTAGATATCTTATAAACGAAGCGTTAAGGAAAAGTTTCAAATATATGAATATAATATTTTTATATAAATTCCCCTTTTTTTAATATATTTAATAGCTTATAACGTCCCTAAATATCAAAGATCAATTTTTCCATACAAACAATCAGTCATAAGGACACACTGACACTGATTTAAATGGCTAACCAATTAGTAAATAATAATTTTAGTTTTCATTTGTGTTCGCATACGAGTTTTATAATAATAATTATTTTAATATTAATTATAATTATAATAAAGTTGCAGTGTGTAACCCTCAACGCACTGAGTTCTACATCGGAACTGGAACCTGAACAATCAAGTTAACATGAACCGGCATGGGCATTGCTAGTTGTTGGCCTGTTTAAAATTGTATGTTGCGTAAACCGCCGATAAACATCCCTTCAATGAAAAGTACCATCGCGTGCTGTAGCAGTGAGCTTTCTTGCAGCTCCTATTAAAGCTTACAGCCAAAAAGTATGCAACAAAAAATAAAAGTGACAGTTGTAATAAGAATTCTAGTTCTGAAAAGTATGCTATGTTCCAGTCGCAGATTTCTACTAGGAAAAATTACGAATACAACAGCAGCCACATAGCCGATTAGTAATTTTTTTATGCATAGACGTCTTGACTGTTAGAAGCTGATTGCTGCAAAAGCTTATATAAAAAAATATCCCAACTATAATTTGATAGGCATTTTGAGCCAAGGACATGGCGTGAATTATGCCTGAAAATGAGCAAAGAAAAATGTAGAGAGTATTATATTAAAAAATATGCGGAAAATCCTTGACCACATTTGCAGTTGTACGGGAAGGACTAATTATTTGCAAACATATAATAGTTTGGGGCAGACTATTTAAACGAATTATAATTATATTTTTCCAAGCTCTTATAACGTATCAACTTAAAGAGGACGCCGTCTGAAGGAGGTACGCAAGGAGATGTGGGCGTCGCTGCGGTGCAAAAAATAAACGGAAAATGAAAATGGAAAGTGTTGGCGTCCTTGGTATTGGCAAAATAAAAAGTGTGCGCAGAGCGAATGCAAAACGCGGCCCTGTGGCTCAGTTCCTGGTATGGCTTGCCTCTGCCTCCTATGCTAGATTCGGACTGGGATTGGCTTTGCGTGGTGTTGAGACCAAGTGAAGCTCATGGCTCCGCCCAACAATTTCTGCCTTTCTTTATTCAGCTCTAAACTTTTTCTTGCCGCACTCACATTTTTTGCGGAACGTTGCCTTTGCGCACAAGTTCCTCTTTAGCATCCTTTGGATTTGCCGTTCCTTTTCAATGCGTGAATATTTTTGCACTTTTTCTCAACATGTACAAGTATGTGTGTGTATATGTATGTATGTGTGTGTGTCTGAGTGTTGTATTTGTATACTTGTGAATGCTGTCAGCTGCTTGCGCGCATTTGAATGTACGAGCACACACACACACACACACACACACACCGACTCTACTTACACATAAGCACACACATAGCTACATTTGTATCTACATATGTATTCTACGTTCGAGTGTGTATATCTGCAAGTCGAAGACGGAGCTTTTTGAAAGAAAATCGTTGGTGTTGCTGTGGTTGCGAGTGGTTCAGAGTTGGGGGAGACGAAGAGGGGAGAAGGGAGAAGGGTACTGGTGTACGTGTGCAGGAGCGGGTACAGCTAAGGAATCGAGTGTGAGTAGTGCGCTGGAATGGAGGAATGGGGGAGCATTTATAGTGGTGGTGACGGAGGAATCTCTGGTCCCCAAGTGCCAGCAGAAAATGGCAGGGAGATGCTGTGTTTGACTAGGCTGGAGAATTAGATGGGAGCTTTACGCGAGCGAAGTCAGCGCTGCGGAAGGGGCAAAGTCAGGAGCAGGAGCAGGAGCAGGAGCAGGAGCAGGAGCAGGAGCCACAACAGGACAAGGAGTGGAGAAAAGAGTTGTCACTGCACCAGTTATGGCAGAAGTACAGTTGCCAACAAGAACAGATTGAAGTTTACTTTAACGCTGATGTCTCAGATGTCTCAGTCAAAGGAATAAACAAACAAAAAATGGAAATTCAAAATTAAAGGTACCCAATGGATTCCTTTAAGCAGTAAATGTAGCTCTGGCAACCTGCTAGAATCGTATTTATTTAATAACTTAACTTATGGTTAAAACGATAGATGAAGTGGGGGAAGGGAAGAGGGGTGGGAGGGTAGACTAGCAATGGCTACTAGGCCTTCAGCTAGATTTGTTCCCTCAACATATTCGAATGCCTAAATTAATCTCTATGTGTGTAGGTGGTATTTACTTTGGTCTTCTTAAGGTCTGCGATTCTTATATACTTGTTGGTTTATATGCTTAGAATCGTATATTCTAAATCAAAGTTAAAGTCCTCAGTTTGTCGTTCCTTCAGTTAAATAAGTGACTAGAACCTATTCACATTCTGCTAGAAAGTAACAGACGTTGCTTTGGGTTAGTATATCGACAATGTGCTGGATGTTCCTCTGGTTGATGATGAATGAATAAACGTTGATCGATGTTATCAAAGTGGATAGTTTAGGTTAATCAGAGTTGTATATGTCCGTTATATATACTGAAGACGAGCTGAACATTTTTAGGAACTCATACTGGAGCTATTTACTTATAGTTACTGACTTACTTCATATTAGATCCTGTGATTTTCATACTCATACTTTTTTGCTATATAGAAATGAATAATGTTTGCTTTTTCATTTGTGTTCAACTATTATGATTTCACTCTAATAATTCCTAATAATTCTAATAAATAAATGGTATAATTATTTCCTCTTCAACTGGGATTACCAATCTAACTTAACTTAAACTTAAACTTGGCTTATCTTGTTCTTGTCTCAACTTTCACTCGACCAACAGGATGCAACCCGCCAATGGACGGATAGAAGTGCTCATTAATTATTATTATTATTATTATTTATTGAATCGTTATTCCATATATCATTACAATAATTGCAATCTAAAAATAATGGAAATATAAGAGTGTGCAGAAGGCTTTCCAGCCCTAAGCAGCTGCTGTTCCTAGGTCGTAGGGTCTAGGGCCTAGGTTGAGGACGTTTGGTCTCCACTGTCTTCGTATCAGCCATGCTTTATATTTTGGGTTCGTTGAAACAATTAAAAGCAAAAGAGGAAATAACACATTAAAAATGATTAAGAACTTGGGAGCATTCATTGAAATTTGTTTTAATATTTGGCTTTACAATCTAAAAATTTGAATTTCTGATATCGAATGTAATGAATAACATTCTAATATATTGAAATGAGAGTCGCTGGTGAAATTCTACTTTCCTCATTGTATATTTGATATTGCATTATATTGATTTAGGAAGACCTACGCTAAAAATGATTAAAATTCGAAACAAGACATTGCAAATTGCAAATTGCAAATTACAAATTACAAAGTAACAAAGTAACAAAGTAACGAGGAAAAGATAGTCCACAGAAGGTTTGATTTACATTGTATTTATATTCAACGCAGGAGATTCTTTGGAAATCTCTAAAAACTTCGAATCGATTCCTGACTTGATTCCATAAGTTATATTGACCACGCACTAAGCAAACTGAACATCTCAATCCAAGGATCTTAGTCCAATAGAACATTGTGGTAAAAATAGTGCGATGTCCTAGCCGAAAGTCGAACTACAGAGTTAGTCGAAGGTGTTTAGAACTTTTCACATATTCAACTTTAGGAGCTTCTTCGTTGTTGTTGCTGATGGCAAATTGCAATCAAATTAGTGTTGATGGAATGGTGGATCTATCAAGTATGAAATAGCAGTTAACAAGATATAAATAGTTACCATCAAATCTAGTCAAAAGTAAATACATTCTAAGCTAATCTGTTTGTATGTGGATTTTGCATTGCATGTCGTATGGTAACTCATATACTTATTTTGATTTTGACCAACAGTCAAACAGTCTAACTAACTAAATAACTCTTCGTCTACCGTCATACTCCAGTAGGCTTCTCCTTCTAAATTTTCCTTCACTAATTAATCCTAGACTAACTCTTAATGCTGTTTTTCTACATAAACTGATTATAGGCAATATAGAGTCTGCCTTCGTCTTAGTTCTATTCCTCGTCGCTGTACTAGGAACTATATCCCAATGTCCCTTCCTACATGCACAACAGATTACGATTAATTAAAATAATCTACACAACGTGTTCCCAAATGCATCTTCTCTTCATTCTTTAAAATCTTCAATTTTCTATATCTTAGTAGAAACAATCAACCTCCTTTCTAGCTACATTCATTCAATTTATCTTACTTTCTCTTTTTTCTTCATTATACTGCTACTTTTATATACTACCCACTAATAGGATGTTAAGTAGTAAAAGTGTAAGACCTACTTATATATTTTACAGTAATACTCCAATACACTATGCTTCTATATACTATTGCTCCCAATTGGAATAGTATAATTGTTGAAAGCACAAAAGTCACAATGAAACACATACAGAATATAGTTTTGATATATGAATATAGATCTTGAAGAGAGAAAAATCTCTCTCTCTTTGTTCCCTCTCTTGTCCTAAGAGCTTATGTGTCAAATTATGCTTTATGCTTGCAGACGACGAGAGCGTGCGGCTGTGCCAAATAAAATAAATCAAAACTAAAATTTAATTCTTTTTGCTATTTAGCAAGGGACTGGTGTAAAGCTGGAGTCTATATACAAGTATATATATATTATATAAATTCTATAATAATAGTATAACGTTAATATTGTAATACTCCAGTATTCTATACCAATACTTATTATTTTGCTCACACTCTACTGAATTGCAATGCACTTAAAGCAAAATAACAATTGGCAATAAAAATGTCAAACAGAAAGATGTTTAAGTAATATTATATAATATCATATATATCATATACTTTGCCTTACCCATTTTCAACGGGTTAAAGATACGTACAAAGTTGAACTTGTTTGATAATCAGTAAACGTGGCATCTTTAGTTATTGGGGTACTATTTGTTACTCCCACTACTATTTGCTACATCAGACAGCAAGCCAGTAGAATTGAGAACTTTGTGGGTAAGTGAACTTGCTCTGTATAGAATAATCAGACTCGTAAACGATATATACGTAAAAATATAACGTAAACGAGGTACTATATATGTACTATGTATATCATATATTATCATCACATACTAACATCTGAATACAAATCTAAATACGTTCACACACACAGGCTACGTTCTATATTCATGTGTGTGTGTTTTCGTTTAAGATGTATCAGACTCAACCAGATAGACGCACGATCGTAGATTGGGAAACTAATAAAAAAAAAGTACTTTGGAGTCGTGTTAGAGAAGAAACTTGACTTTATAGAACACATCCACTAGACAGAAGGACCAGTATATTTGCTCGAGCCTAGGAATGCTCGTCTCAGCCTAGATGCTTTTTCCAGTTATTACGGATCTCCGGTGTGGATTGATATCGAGCCTCGGTTAACGAACTCAACTCGTTCCAGAAACTTGTTCGCTATGTAAAATGTTTCTATGTAAACTGAACAAATCCGTTCCGTTTTCAAAAGAGTCAAAACATAAACAAATTATTGATTTAATGTACTAAGTCTCTTTTCAAGGAAAAGTTATCCAATGTCTGTTGCCTCTGGTGGATCTTTATTGCATATATCATTTGTTGAGAATGAGACACAGCACAGTTGGGGGTGGAGGGGGGTTCTATCAGGGGGTATTATGAAGTTGCCGTCTAGATGGAAACAGATTGTCGAACAAAACGGCGCATATTTGAAGTAAATCCGATCGCTGTAATACTTTTTATAAAGCACTGAATAAAGAGCAAAAAGCGGAAGGGAGATATTAGAGAACCGTATATCATTTGCTGAGAATGAGACACAGCATTACCGTTAAACAGGTCTATGGCGCCTTTTGCAATTATTGAAGGGTGCAGGGAGGTTTTTTTCAATAAGTGCTGACACCTACTCCCATGCTCTCAGTATATCCTTTATCGCACTCTATGGTTGTTGTGGGTCCTTCACCTCCTCATTTATTACACTCTCTTTGAAAACATCGTCGAGAATACGAGAATACTCCTATAGAAGCAGTAAGGTCCATAATTTCGTCCTTATTTTTAATAATTGTGGTAACCGTTGACTTTGATATGCTAAATACACGCCCAATATCAGTTGAGCCAAAACCTAGCTTATTCTTTTTATAATTTTTTGTTTCATTTGCATTGTTATTTTTGTTCTCTAATTCAAATCATTTTTGCAGACATCTTTATATATAATTGTATGGAATGAGTTTGATTTTTACAAATCAAAATGCAAAGTAGAACTTGAACCCAACTGCAGCTAAAGTGAGCAGCATACGCGCTTTAAAATGTTTCACACCGTTTGGCGGGTAATTAAAAATATTTCAGAAAGTTCCTGCACTGTTTTGTCCAATTTTATGGTTGAAATAGACCAATTGAGACAAGTCAAAACCAACTGTTTTATTTTAAACTGACTGCTTGTGGTTCGCAGATTGAACAAAATTAGTGCGACTCACAGCAAAAGAGCAGATAAGAAGAAGAAGGAATAGGGAAGAAAGCTTAAAAGTAACGGGATCCAAAGCTAAACATGGGAACGCAAGTGGATGTCAAAACACTTTCTTGACAACAAAGTTTGCGTTCCTCTTTTCTTTTTATTTCTTCATTCTTTTGTTAATTAGTTCTTAGAATTTCTTTTTGTACATTATAAATTTATTTATTAGTACGAAAATACTT
This sequence comes from Hirtodrosophila trivittata, assembly GCA_035045065.1. Lineage (NCBI taxonomy): Eukaryota > Metazoa > Arthropoda > Insecta > Diptera > Drosophilidae > Hirtodrosophila > Hirtodrosophila trivittata. Next base: position 347,372 of record JAWNNK010000645.1, read on the forward strand.
TTTATTTAATTTTCTTTGCAAGGGCAATATCTATTTTTTGAGTTACAAACATGAAAAATATGAATTTCCCTCTTTGTCAAAACACTTTTTTGACAAACTGTAGCTGGCGCGGCTCAGCCCGCTCATCCTTCCAAGTGGCGCCACCCAGATCCACCCAAACACATACATAAGCAGACCACCAGCCGGAATAACAAAAAACCAAATGCAGGTCTATAATAATAATTTTAACAGTTAAACATAATTTTTTCAGAGTTCTCTCTACGAGATTTCTTTCGCTAAGCGAAACGATTTTGGTCTAAGATTTAGTTCGTTGTACGCAATGTTCGCTCTGCGATGCGTTCGTTAGCCGAGGCTCGACTGTACATATATAAATTTAAAGCAAATTCAAAATTAAGTTTGAAAAATGATTTTGAACCCAGTCCAATTGGAGCTAGCCTCAGCGAGAATGGCTGAGCTCCATACAAACTCTATAGACAGGTGTAAATATTCAACTTACAGACTCTTAGATAATATTTGGTAGAACAATCCACCTTTGCACTTAGTTTAGCACTTAAATCCACCTTAGCACTTAGTTTAGCACTTAAGTATTAGTCTTTAAGGCTTTGTCACCAAACACACGCAACTTTTTATCAACCTGAGGTGCATTTTTTCCTCTACGGAAACAATAAAGAAAAATATGACGAAAATGTTCCTTTGTGGACTCCATATTCAAATCGACGCCAAACAAACAAATATAAACTAAATTTTCTAAAGCAACCTAAAAGTGACAGCTAATAACTGACGAAAGAAAGTATGCAGTTACAGACTCAGAAGCCGTTCAAAAAAGATGTCAACGCCGTTTGTATGCAAAATCGCAGGTTTCTTTTTTCTTTTCGGTCAACCCAGTGGTTTAGGGCTTAATATTAGTCTATGGGGTTGTCATACATATATGTCCATATTATGTTCCATATCAGTTCTTTTATAATACTTTAATATATTTACGGCTAAGCAGAAAATGCCAACTTGGCCTGTACTCTTATATTATATAAAAGTGTTGGTGCCTCACTTGTGATATATTTAAACATCTTAAGAAAGTGTTCTGCATAGAATAAAAACAAATTAATGCATATCGAGCTATTATGTCCAGGTTGTCCGAGCATTTTAGTTGAAAGAACATAGAAGTAAAGTGTCATAATGTAAGTTCTGTTGAAATTGTAAATAAGGCTATGCTCAGGTGTAAAAGTATGCACCTGGGTGCCGAACAGAGTCGTTTACAGGCGACACCGTAGTAGCTCTAGTATAACGGCTGAGACTTGCGAGGAATTGATTGAAACATCCTTATGAAAGCTGCAACTGAGCGCTTAAATTGGCTTCATCGATTCTATAGAGACAGCGCTGCTCACCCGTATTATTGGGTTAAGGGTATAATGAGATGTGATGTGTGTACTCTTTCTCATCTCTTCTCGAGGCCGTCTTAAGTTTTTCACCTCGAAGCCCAAGTCCTTGCACTTTGTCACCAGTTTCGCATCCTGAATAGCCGCTGAGTAACCGCTCACGATGGGAACAGGCTGTACTTTTGTGCTGAAGTAGAAGACCCTTTTTTAATTAGTTTTTTAAGTCGGTTTTTATACATATTTCTAAATACATACACATGCTTATACACATGGCCATAAACACACACATATATCCTTGCTTATATACGTTTATACAAGGTAATGGTACATGCGACTGAATAGCACACACACACACGCCCACACACACACACACAATCACATTCATACATGCTTAGTTACACTTCTTTATGGATGTGTTCGTCTGTTTGTATGAATGTGTGTATATAAAACATTATCCTTTTTCTTATCCCCAATGCTTGCGTTAATTTTTCAAAAGTTCCTTTGCCTTTTCTGTGGTTCTGCTGCCTTTGTCGCTGGTGTGCCTTCAGATCTCGCAGCACACGTACATTCTCTCTCTTTCGCTCTCAGTGGAACGAATGACAACCCTGGCACAGCTCTGGCGTCACAACACGACGGGTACGCCTCCGCTGATGGCCCCCATTCCCGCTAGCTCTCCCCCTCTCCATCCACTCCTCGTCCTGTTACCGCTCCCACTCCAACGTACTTCAATGGCCCCGTTACACCCCACCGCCACCTTTTTGTGTCTCCGACACCGTCATCGTTATCGTTTCGTCGTCGTCGTCACCGTTGCCGTTGCCGTTGCCTTCTCCGTCTCCGTCGCTGTCTCCGCCGCCGTCTCCGCCGCAGCCGCTTCACCCATTTTCGCCCATTTTCCTCTTGGCATTTTGAAACTTAAGCCGCCACTTGAGTGGGTTGTGTTTCATTAAAAACAACACATACAGGACATGCACGAATGTACATACATATATGTATGTGTGTATGTATGTATGTATGTATATATAATATACACACACACAGCACTTGCGCATACATAAACAGAACCAAGAACCAGAGAAAGAAGACGAGGAAAAAACTCCAGCTGGCGGAGAAATTGAAGAAAAGTTGCTCAAAAATATTCAACAAAAAATTCAGCTATGGCATTTGTGGTGTGGTAAACCGGGTGGCATCCCGGCGTGATGCTCTGCCCGACGAGGGGGGGGCTGAACTGTGGGGAAAGTGGTGGTGGTGGGGTCGCTGCTAACTTCTGGGCGTGTGCGCTCCGTGCGTTCCTTTGTACAAGCCCCGGCACTATCTCTCAGTTTTTGCGCGAAAATGTGGTTGCTGAAACACCAGGATTCAGTTCTATGCTGCTCCAGGCGGAACACCCGGAACACCCGGGATACCCGGGCCACCCGCTAGAAAAAAAGCTTCGTTTTCATCAGTTTTCTCCATTTAAGATTTAAGTGTCGCTTTAACTATTGTATATTACTTTATTCTTATTATGATTCCCTCTCAATATCCTCTCTAGGACTTGTTCTTGTTCTCAATATTGTTTTCACCTATCAATCGTCATAGGGGTATTCAATCTCACTATCTGTCCACTATCTGAAGCGCAAATCATTATGTTCAGTTTCTATGCTTCATTCCTTTATATGTATGTATATTAGTGTGTGGGTAGGTGGATGTTTCAGTGTACTTCTGGCTGGGAGTGGAAGCCAAGGATCTTAGTACATAATGATACTGGCGCTTATGTGCTCCCAGGTCTCTTTCCCGTTTTCTTTTTGGCTTTTAATGAGAGCTCACCGATGATGTGGAGCATGAGAAGGAGTATGAAGAAGGAACGCATCCAGGTACGAGTGCGGGTCTGTCCAGGACTGTCCTTACCATCTCAGTTTTCGTTGGACCTAGGAAAAACCTTAATGACTTACAACAAACTTGGATTTAGACTGGTTTGCACTCAAATAAAATGATGTATATAGTTATACGTTCTTGAACAGAAGTTCTGGGCAGAGGTAGGAATTCTCTCGAACACATGACAGGCTCCTGTCGCTGAGTTTTGGAACCCTCTTGATATCCATCGAATAGACATAGACGTCCCTTTTCTTACAGAATGTATTGCCCGTACAGAGATATTTCGCTACTTTCTTGCACAATTCTTTCAATTAATTATATTTACTAATTACTTTAATTGTGAAAATTAATTGCATTAGTGAAAATTATTAAATTATTTAAAGGCCCTCATCGAGTGATAAACTAATGAATAAACCTCTACGAACCTCACATCCTTCATTCAAAACTGCCAATATCGCATTAATATTTCAACTTGATGAAGTTTCGGATCATTATTAGGTTTATGTTTAATTATCCAAGCTTTAACCGGTTTATTTTTAGCAATACATTGAGCTCATGTAATATAATAGAGCTAATCATATTTGCCGAGATGTAAATTGTGGCTGATTATTACGAACTTTTCCTGCTAAAGGAGCAGCTTTCTTTTTTATTTGTATTTATTTGCATGTAGGACGAGGAATTTATTACGGGTCAGTCTTATTTACACCAACATGATTAATTGGAGTAATTATTTTATTCTTAGTAACAGGAACAGCGTTTATAGGATACGTTTTACTGTGAGGTACGTTATGAAGTATTCAATATCCTATAATATCCTTAAGAAGTGAAACGCGTCTGCCAGCAAAACTAATGCAAGAAAATGCCAAAAGCTATTGAGTAATTATTTCAGTACAATAATAAAATAATAAAGATAATTCTAATATATGTTCTGAATCCTCTCCCTCGATGTAACATATGTATATATAACTATATTATTATCACTCGCAACTAGTTAATATAAATTCAGCATCGCTGAGCCAAACAAGGCTTCAAACAAAAACTCAATAGTAACTCAACAGAATAAGAATATTCTGATTTTATAAGAAAGTAGCTCAACAGTCAAAAATATGAAGGAAGCCTACGAAAAAGGAAGGAAGAATCATAGATGTCTTTTTTCTTATACGTTTTCCTTGGATTTCTGTAATTTTTCTCTTCATAAATATAACTTGTACATATCTTAATAACAATCGATAAGCAAAATTGTCCCAGATAATGTCACAAATTATGTATGTAACTTTCTTCTGACAGACTCTATGTATGTATGTATGTAAGGATAAAATGTGTATCTGCACTGAGCCACAACTAAGGACCTTATTTAATGGGTTTAACTATCAAAACCTAAAATAAAATCAGAAAAAAGCAGGAAAAGTACTTCTACGATTGTTACTGACAGTTCTGGTGTTGGTGTTAGTGTTCGTGTTGGTGTTGGTGATGGTGGTGATATTTATAAATTAAAAAAAAATGGCGGCAATACACTCGTTGCGCGTGTATCCTTCGAGAGGGGTGGGTTTCCGTTGAGCTGCTTCGAGCTCTAAAACTTGAAAATAAGGCAGAAAACGCCAGATTGCATTAAAAATTGTAGCGACGGGAACAACCCTTTAACATATATTGTATAATAGACTTTTTTGAGAAAAGTTTATGTGTCTGGGGAAGGGGAAGGGGAAGGGGAAGGACGTGCACACTGTACTGTACATCACGCACATCCTTGTTCCTAGTGGGAGAGCTATAAAAATCCGCCCCAATGCGACGAAGCTGTACTATTAAGAATATACTCAGAGTCTTGTATTGTAGGATTTGCCAACCTTCTGTAGCACGTGAACATGGCATTAACTGGGCTAAGAAGGGGAGCGAATACAGTGGACTGAAATATAGATTTCTTATAGCACAAATACTGCATTTTTTGGCATATGACTTCATAGCTGGTTTCCATCCAAACGACAGAGATTTATATACTTTATCTACAAAGCTGTTTCTATGATGAAAAAGAAGAAGTATAAGTTTAGTGTGGAGGTGGCCCTGGCTTAACAAGATTCGAGTCGTGTATAGTGGCTCATTTCAGGAGTACAGCAGTCCCGAGAAGGTGCGCAATCAGTGCCTGGAATAGCTTTCAGTTCTCCTGCAAGATGGGAGCCAATGCATCGATAGGCGTAGTTGGTCCCAACTACTACAAGTTTGGCTTCATCGGTCTAAATCTGGCTGAATTCGCTGGCGCCGGTCTCACATCGTGTCGCCTCCTCCTCGAGGGCTATGCCTCACGGACAACTCCATGGTCCATGTGTCAGCATCAAAACGCATTTGCCTAGCGGTGAAATACTCTTTAAGGCACAGAACAATACATGTATACATTTTATACATATACAATATACATACACAATATGCTTCTATCTGCTTGATACATAGATTTCATATACTTTCTTGGTTTCTCGAGAGAAAACAAACATTTTACTAAATTTGCATTACTGAAATTCAAGTAAAATTCAAGAATGAAGTATATTTATTTTATAGCCATGAAAATAAGTTTGTCTTTCCGGAAATATGTGCATTACATTTCTTTAATTAAGATTGATTATTAACGAAGGCGAAAGAATACCGCCACGATTTAAACATTAAAAAAGCAATGGTACAAAATTTAATTAATATAAAAGAATCTAAGAATCTAATCACAGTAGCACAATGCTGGAGAGTTATTTGCTAGTTCTGCCAGGTAATGTATGTGAAAATAGTTAGTAATAAAGTAATAGAAAAAGATTGATAAGAACATAAAATCATGTATCAAACCTTTATTAAGCACTTTTAGACCCTTAACTTATTTATTAAGCCATCAGAGACTATAAGAGGTATGAAAAGCAAGCTACACGGCTTAAAAGAGAAGAGACTAGAACTTGATTACGAATCAAATATTATTGGAATTTAATTTCAGAACAGGTCGGAGAGTTATTCTCTCTGAAGATGAAAATTATGTTAACCAACAAATATTGTTGGAATTGCTTCATACAGCTACTTCAGTACTGTTGATGAAATGTTTTAAAAAGGTTTTTTTTGGTCTTTAATTTTTTTTTCAACTTATAACTTTTTTTTATAGTAACTAGTGTTTGCCCAGAGGTTGACATTCAACCACTAAATCGACTTGTATTTATTTGTTGAATTTTATTTTTTTGCTTGAATCTAGCCCTTTTTGCTAAAATCTAATCTGGCAGCACCGATTACAGTGAACATGGCCCTTCCGCTCTAACTAATTGCATCCCATTGCATTGCACAAAAGTAAGCAAAAAAATACTTTTATCTCTTTCATGCTTGCGAAGTGTAGAACGTGGAGAAGATCTAGCCTTTCTTTGTATTAGTGTTTGTTTTACACATCGCGTGTAATTTTTCTCCATGTATTGGCGTTAGTGTTGGTGACACTTTCAAATTGATTTCGCTGCGTTATGTTAAACTAAAACTAACTAAAATTGGAATTCTGCATTCTCTTCAGCGTCAAAATACCTTTCGATAGGGAATATAAGTCTTTATACATAAGTAGTATAGTTATTAGTAAAAGCGATGTAAAGACGGTACCATTGCCTATTTATATACAGTTGCACACAGCTTATTTCAAACAGCACCTTAAAACAAATTTAGGCATCTATAAAATCTAAACCAAGAATATGACTTAGTTTACTTTTTAAATATTTTTCCAACATTTTGCAATATATAAGAACGAAAAATCAACCAAGAACAATGTCTCAGCTTATTTTCAACCACATACTTTGCAGCTGAGTAAAGATCCGTTATTTCACAATGCAACGGTAGTTTCTCTTTCTCTTTCTGTGCTTTAGTCGTTGTTTTCGCAGTATGGTGAAATATATTTCTATTGGATTTTGATGTATTTCTATTGGTCTTGCAGAAAAGTGTATTTAGTTAAATGAGCAGCGAGAGCTCCCATTTTATTTGAAAGAATGAATCTTCAAATGAAAGTGGATTATATATAAGTTATTGAACAATATTGAGATATTGAGCAAAAAGAGAAATTCGTTCCAAGTGTGTGCTAATAAAGACACGTTTAACTATATCTCTTGAGACTTTCACTGAGGTGCAGCATTGACATTGGGAATAAAAACCAGGACAAGTGTCAAGAATTTCAAATATATTTGGCACCTTAAATAAAGCAAAACGTTAGACTTGAAATCGAAAGCTATAAGATTCGATTTATTTAAAGCAAAACAACTCTAAAAAAAACGATATTTGTATATAAAAGCGAGTTCATATTCGTATTCGTATTCGAGTTCGAGTTTACGTGAAATAGACAATGGACAATGCACAATGGACAGTGGACAGCAGCTGTCAGCTGTCAAGCGTTTGCTGTCTCGTGTTACACATACAAAATTTATGTAAATTTTTAAATCAAAATAAGTCCCTTAAAATTGCATTAAAGTTCAGGAAACAACACACATAAAAATGGGAAGGGTGACTCGACAAATTTGAATCAAAAGCACTAAAAAAACGCACGGGAAGTTGGAAAAGTACGCTTGACCCTGCAGAACTACGACGGCTGCGCATGTGTGTCTGATTTTGGGCTTATATAACGGATTCGGCTTGGATTGGGAACGGAGTGCGAAAAACGAGTTTCCTTTCCCAGCGGTCAACTCGGGAGCTTGTTTGGGATTAAACCAGTTGGTCATTTTCTTGTCTCGACCCACTGGAACTGCTCAGCACAAAGGCGAAGGAGAATCCTTGTAGGCAACCGCTCAGCGGGATTGCACAAACACAAAGAATTTGACCGTTGGTCAGTTGACAGTGCTACCTCAAGACGAATTCGTCCTGCATGTGAACAGCTAACGAGCAACCCTTTAGCTGACCTACCTGATAGTGGTTTGGGGTCAGACCATCCACCATAGTTCTCTGCAGTCTGTTCTGCGTTGTGGCCAACGTCTTGAAGAATAGCCCAGGATAATTGTGTCCCAAGAGCTTAAGGACATAGTCAACTGGACAGGATAGGCAAATACTCCAGTGCGTGCCCTGCACACATACGAGTCTAACAACTTACAATAGCTCAAGGATTATGAGGTTATTCTTTGAACTAATCTATTGGGATGCAGTGCAGAATATAATTTAAAGTCGGGAACCCACTGGGTTCTAAGTTATTCTAAATTTTTGTTTTCTAAGTTATATAATCACAATATAACAATACCCTTGAAAAAATGCCAAAGTTACTCCTTTCGGCCACTTATTCTACGCGTCCGTCGGAAAAGTATTCAAAACAATTGTAAGAGCCACTTCTCTCAGGGTAAGAAATTTACTTGTTGGCTGTCAAACAACATCTTTATTAGCGAGTAATTGATTTAGTTAGCTGTTAAAAACCATCGACTACCCACAACAATTTCTACTAATTGCCGACTTTACCGCTAAGTCCACAGCTTTCATTCAATTCCCATTTCCAGTTCCATATTCCACACTCCCACTGCTTTATGGCAGTTCATTTTTTTCAATTTTTTTTTCCCATCGTCAATAACTGTTGCCCTGCCCTTGACATAGAAATCCACAGTGTCCAATGGGTCCAACACTCAACCATGGAACACGCAACCCGGCCCCACCGCAGACCCGTAAAACGGTCGTGTGCCAATGTCGACGTGCAGTTTATGAGATAATTGTTGGCCAGATGTGCGACTGGGCTCTGGTTGGGATCTGGCTCTTGTTGTGATACTGCCTCCGGCTCTTTCCCTGGCTGTGCACATGTCTCGGGCTGGGGGCTAAGTTAGCCCCATTGGGGGAAACACAAGCGCCAAAAAAATCGCTAGCAAAACCGTGGCAAAAAATGCGATAATGGATACAAAGTGTTCAACCAAAAAAAACAACCAGAAGTACTGAATAAAAAAATAGGTCCGTCCATGTAGCCAAATGTCCAAATGTGGTGAATGGACAACAAGGGTCCACATAACGCCGACAACCTGTTGACTACTACTCCCACACTCCGAGGCTACCACTTTGTCACGGTTAATGCCATGGTTATGGTTTGGCCTCTGTTGTTTTTGATTTTATTTTCCATTTTGGGCTTTTTTCTGGCTTTTTCTGTGTTCCAGGGAAGGGGAAAGGTGCTCGTTTCTTCCAGCAGCAAATCAAGTGCAAATGTTGTTTAAATTTCCCCGCATTCCTGTGGCTAACCTCCATTTGCTGTTACTTAATATTGGTAATTTCTTAAGCAGAGCAAATAAATCATTCGAAAGACAATATTCTGTTGCCATTCCTCTTTCAAATATAAATTTATTGCACAATTCTTTCTTCCACTATTTACCTGTGCATCCTCTTAGTTCTTGGCATGGCAAAAGTAAGAGCGGAACATGTTCCGAAGAGAGCAAAAGCCATAGCTCTGCCTCTGTCTCTCTCTCTCTGTATGTGTTATTCGAAGCTCGCAGATTGGCACTCTCAGATTGTGCTCTTTGGTTGCTACACATGTGCTCCCGCCCTCTCTCCTCTCTCCTTTCTACTTTGTACTTTGTAAGCTTTGTCAGGGGCAGAGTTTCATATGTGAAGAACGAACGAAGGAACGAAAGAAAGAACAACAACAACAAATATGTGCTGAAAGTGAGAGCAAAATGTCTTTCACAGCGAATTTAATGTAAGACAAAGCAGAATTTTCTACTCATCTTGTAATAGACAGAACTCGATGAGTACAAAGGAAAACCAGGTGAAAGTGCATAATTACGTTATACTCGATAAGTAACTCTGAAGTCTCTGGGCTTTCATCAAGCTGACGACTACTTCAACCAAGCTACAAATATCTCTTTCATATATTACTTATTTTATATTCATCTCGCTGATCCACTTAAACATACAAACTGATTAAATCAATATATACATACAAATAAATTTATGCTTTTAAAGCCTGTCACATACATTTGGAAAACTTCATTATAGCCCCATTAAGACCCTTAATCCATAAAAATGGGTAATAACGAGCTAAGAGCATACAAAATAAAAATTAAAACTATATTTATTGGAAACTAAACCACATTTGTTCTATGTATTTGAGCTGGACTATCACTAAATTGATAAACGTTCAGTTTAATGACTATCAATAATGCCTTTTATTTAATTAACTACCATCTGGACATTCCTTAACCCTTTTTAATAATTTGAAAACTCTATTTTTAGTAGCCGTTTTGATAATCGCATGTCCATGTTCTTGTCTATCTGTTTGCCGGATATATGCGGGGATCTCAGACACTATGAAGGTCCTTGTTCTCTCTTACTGGAAGCAGATCATGTATATGTTAAAAGCTCAATTTTCAACACACTCTCCAGCCGCGTTGCAGATTAGATTCACATTTAGTAATAAACATAGAAGATATTCAAGAGACGAGCGTGGATTAACAGCAGCATTGCACTTTACATAAACAACATCATAAACTGCATATAAATGTGTGTGTGTGTGTGTGTGTGCTTGTCTATGTGTATACTTCACTTTAACATGTTCTTAATTCAAAAATTAAAATTTAGGGCATTTACTAATTTAATAATAATTTAGCAACGATCCTTTTGAGCTGGCGGCGTCTAGCGGAAAAAAAGAAAACAAAAAGCATTACACGATAGCGCCATCTGGTGACCAATTCTGAACTAAACGTTTCTTTGATATTCTATATTTTCACCACACAATGATCAACTGCACCACTTCATTCCCAGGATAAGTAAGAGGTAAGGGAAATAAATATCAAACTGTTCCTAGATCCTTAACCCTTAACAACAGGCAGAAAGAAGCATTTCCGACCTCATAAAGTATATATATATTCGCGATCAGAATCTGATCGTCTGTTATACGTTCGTGGGTAACAAATTCGGATTGAGTTTAGTTCGAATTATCGAAATGAAAGAACCGATTTTGGCAGATCTAATTATGAAACAGTCGTTATCCATTCACAATCTTCCAATTTGCGCCACCCCCAATGGGTGGCCAGTACCAGATAACAGCGTTTAATGCGTGTTAACGTGTGTGTGTGTGTGTGTGTGTGGGCAAAGGGTCTTCGTGTAAGGTGCAAATACATTTCATTTACAGCTTTAAAAGAGTTTAACTTTAACTAAAACAAAGCTTTAGCTGCAAACTGAACAAGCAAGAAGAGGAAGACTTAAAAAAGATAAAGAGATAAAGTTGGGCCACAGGACGAAAAGTAAGGAACAGGACCAAGCGGTCCGACTTTTAATTGAACGCCACGACAAACCAGAAAACTTTTGCCTGTGCTTCCGGCTAGAGCTACTACTAGGAGCAGCTATAGGCTGTTCCCCATTGCCTCTGCCCGTATATCTAGTCGAGTCGAGGCCAGCTTCATGTCCTCCAACCGAGTCCCTTGGAACGCTATCTGAGCTGCCCTTCTCTGACTGTGCCATATCGTAGGTTAATATTGTATTTATAACTGTTTCCAAGCCGAGCTCTACTTTTCTTAGAGCACCTTCATGGAGACCCGAAACCCTGACTGTGATCTTACCTGCTCCTCTGCCTAAGTACACGTGATTAAACAGCGACTGAATTTGTCATATTTACCAACTGTTAATTAGCCAATTAGTACTTACCCCTTCTTTTTTAACCCTGTTTTGTAACCCTTCTCTCAAATTGATTGGGAATTGAATACAAATGCTAATTGACGCATGTCGAAAAGGAGATGCCAAACGGAACGACCAACCAGTGGGTACTACGGGGATAACCGGATAAAAAGGGTCTGTCGACTCCATAATATATATATATATATATATATATATATATAAATATATATATATATTAACAAATCTGTTAAGTACCATAAGATGCGACAACTGGCCACAGCCTTTGCTGGCCCTTGGCAGAATGCTTAAACTTACGTTAAACATGCGTTCATTTAAATTCATAACTAAAACAGGCGTCGCATAGATCCTTAAGTGGAAGGACATGTTGCATCATAAATAAAATAGATCATTTATGACTTGCATGTGTGTCAATATTTAGGTGTGACCCATCAGCGAGTTGCATCCCGTTGGTCGGGTTGAAGTAGCGATAGGAATAGAGTAGGAACGATCAGTGTTGGCTATAAAGAAGTAGGATTGTAAGAATAGAGAGGAGTATAGAGAGGAGTATACTTCCAGTTGCTCACGGATGAACATGGTTTTCATTCACATATGGAACAGCAATGTTTATAGTGAAAAGAAATTCTAATAAGTATACCTAAAACTACGATAAATTACACAAGAATCTTTAGTTGAATAACGCACAGCGGGAAGTCCTTGGAGTCCTATACTCCTTTTCTTTATAGTTTATAATATAATCTTTATATAGTAAGAACTGCGTACAGGGTAGCTGCAAGTGGAACACACGCGTGGGAGAGCGATTCGATTGAAAGTGATTCATTTAATGTCTTTTGCCGTTTTTTTCGCTGTTTTTAAATCTCGCCTTTCCGCACTTTCGACGCGGAGCATGTGGAGCGGTATCCACGATTACTTTCACCATTGACTGTCGTCTGTAACTGCTCTGCTGGTGTGGCTGCTGCTGCTGGGTGGAGGTGGGTGGAGGCAGTGCTAGTCGGTGTCTGCCGGAGCCCGAGTCCGGGTCCAAATTCGCTTTTGGCCGCATGTTAATTAACATGACTTTGTGGTCAAGCGCCGTGGCCGTGGCCGTAGCCCCTTGGCCAGTTTTGGCCCCAATGCTGGCCCGTGGTGATGCCGCACAATATTTGTCCAACAACATAATGTGTTTGTTTAAATGCCAAAGTGGCCAGTCCCATTCCGGATTTGGTGCAATGTGAGCGAAGGAAAGAAAAAAACCATTTAAAAGGCGGCAAATCGCGGCAATTATGTGCCCTGATCCCCTGAGATTTTTCACGTAACATTTTTTTGGCGCAAGTGTTTGCATTTTTTCCGCTATTTTTTTGCTCGGATTCAAATTGTTTTTGTTCATTTTTTACATTTACATTTTTTCTGTTTCTTTTTCACATTTAAAGGTAATTCGGATTTCACTTAGCGGCCTTACCCCTCCAGCTCCCATCCCCCGAAGCGATGACGAAAATAAAATTAATTGCTTTGCGGCTTTACGACTTTTTGAATTAATTCCAAAGGAGTGAAGGAGTGTGCCACGTGGTTGTTAATACACAGCAGCTTATGACGAAAATTGGTAGGAAGCAAGTGGACAATACTAGCCAAATCCAGAAAAGTACCTCACCTGGACTTATCAGCAATTTTAATAGCAGCATCCGCTAGCTGCTAGCACCGCGCAGCCGCAGTTCGCCTGCTGGGCAGTAGGTGTCGCTTTTAAAAAGTACCAAGGGAAATTCAACGCCCAAGGGATATTTTCTAGTGCTCTTTAAGGTCTCAGCCGGCGCTCAGGGGTGGGAATAGTGCAAGCAGCCGCTTTACAGAGAACGACAGAGCGAAATCACGAATAATGAATTTGTGTTAAGTAACAGAGCTGTCGGAATTGAAAAGATAAAAATAACTTAAAAGTTTCAGTGTGCTAAATTTTATTTACTTCATTTCGAAACGCATGCAACCAGTCGACTAGCAGGAAAACGTTTAACATTGAAATTTGTTAAGTAAAAATAAAAAAGATTTTAAGTTTGAATTGTTCCCAGAACAATAAGTATTAGTATAAACAGTAAGTAAAACGCGAAAGGGATTCTGCAAGGCATAATCAGTGGTGCATATAGGAATATATAAAGAAAGATAGTCCCTAGCAGATCTGCAAGGAATAGCGAAATTATGGCGGCTAAAAGCGTAGAAGATCCTATGTTCCGTTTATTCATTTTTGAATAAATAAAACAGCTAAAGTTGCCTTACGGTTTGCTAAAGAGGGAATATTTAATACTAAGAGTCTACTAGAGAGTGGGTGGCAAATGAAGATTGGGGTCCCAATTGAAAATTGCTTCCTGATTGACTCTACTTTTACATTGAGGGTCCCATACACATGAGCAGTATTCGAGTATAGAATACTACGTACTAGTGATACGTGAAGGATCGTTAAATTCCTTCTAGCAACGCTTAAAATTGAGTTAAAATTGATTAGGATTGAAGAGAACTCCTAAGTCTTTAAGAATAAATATACATATATAATAATCAGGTGGAAATAAAACAATTAATAAAAAAAAATGAATTACGTTATTTGCTAAACACATTCACCGATCTTAAGTACTTTTGACATATTTGGGACTTTTTACATAAGAATTCTCAGATATCTTGACTTCTTTCCAAGGCAACAAAATATGCGTAACTTTCTCAAAATAATACTTGGATATTTATTTATTAATACAATTAAATTAAATTAAATTAATTAAACAGGCCAAGTCAGTTGACTTAAAAGAGGAGAGGAGTCCATGTCGCAAGTTCATTAGTATTTGGATTAATATAACAAACGGAATTGTTCCACGGTTAGCACAAGAGTCTCCCAGAGCAAGATGGAAAACGAAGATTGGGAACCCAACTTTAACTACGTATGACAAAGAAAAGAAGTTTCTGTAGCACCGACTCAATGTGGGTCACATTGTGGGCACATGTATGTAAATCCATGACTAGCAATGTCCAAATATATGTGACCAGATCACAATGGAGTGGCTCCGCAAGGTCACCAAACCGATCCAGCTTATAGCATTATTCTCAGTCCAATAAAACCCGCCACATATCTCCGAACACATATGCATGCAGGCAACTGAAGGTGGCATCAGACCGACCCGCAATGACCCAAATCTCCGTAATCCCATCATCAATATTAATAAGAAACCAGGACTACCCAAGCTACCACCCACTTATGTTGAGCTAGCGGTAAGCAGTTTTGGTTAATATTGGGTGTTATTGAGGTTAAAAAATGGGTTTTACATCATTCAAAGTATTGTCCGTCGGAAGCGACTACTTTTTCCCATCGAATACCACCTCGAAAAAATGAATCCTCTGGCCTTGATCCCATCATCGAGCCATTTTTTGATTTCTTCGAAAGAGCCGAACCTCTGGCCGCCCAAATCGTTTTGCATCCGTCGGAAAAGCCAGTAGTCGGAAGGAGCAAGGTCTGGAGAATACGGCGGGGGGGTTAAGACCTCCCATTTCAGCTTTTTCAGGTAATTTTTGAGCTTGTCATGTTGAAAGATCACCTTGTCGTGCCTTACCGCCGGTTCTGGTCGCTTTTCATACAATGCGCTGCTCAAACGCATTAGTTGGAGTCGATAACGATCCGCATTAGTGGTTCCGCCTGGATTTAACAGCTCATAGTAGATCACACATGTCTGGTCCCACCATATGCAGAGCATGAGCTTTGAACCGTGGATGTTTTGCTTTGGTGTCGATGTAGACGATGATGGGACGGGTTCACCAGGCTTGGCATAGTATTTTTTCTTCTTGGGATTATCGTAGTATATCCACTTTTCATCTCCAGTTACGATCCGGTGCAAAAACCCCTTCCTTTGATGTCTTTCAAGAAGCACTTCCGAAGTGAAAAATCGTCTTTCGACATCTCTCGGCTTCAACTCGTACGGAACCCAATTTCCTTACCTTTGAATAAATCCCAATTGTTTTAACCGACCCCCAACGATTCAGCGAGTTCAGTTTGCATTTGGCACCGATCTTGATCCAGTATAGCCTCCAAATCCTTATCTTCAAAGTTTTTGAACGCTCTTTGTCTCCAACGCTAAAATCACCACTTTTGAAGCGTCGAACCACTCTCTGCATGACTTATCGGTTGGAGCAGATTCACCACAAGCTTCCACAAGCATTCGATGGGCTTTGGGTGCACTTTTCTTCCTATTAAGAAAGAAAATCAAAACTTCCCGCAAATGTTGTTTATTTAACACAAATTCAGACATTTTCGAAGAGGAAAAAACCAATGTTTTGGTCAAAAACAGACGCTGATGCACACTAATTATTATTGACAGCTGTCAAGCCTTTCCAGTGGAATATGTATACACTTCCAAGATTGACCACAACTTACAGGTGGACCATCTTAATTTGAACTCCCAATACAATGTACACTAAAATTTGGTCTGGTTTGCGCAGACTGGCCACAGACCAATCGGATTGAAAATGTAATGAGCAGTGCCAAATGAGGTGTAAGAAGGAAATCAATCGGAAACCTTATTCTGAACGAGTTGTCTCTATTGGCTCGTTAACAACGGGTAACATTAGATACTTTAAGCAATATCTGAATGGATTCATCTAGATTTTATTTTCCCGGTGTAAAGCGCATTAATGGAGGCACTTCTAGCCGTGAGTGTCAACAAATGCAGTTTCTAAAGAAAAACATTCAGTTTGATACTACAATAAAAATGTGCTGAAATATTTACTTAAATTACAATTAAATACAATTGTGCTCTGCCCGCGCCTTTGCCTCTGTACGAATTGTTTTGTCGCCTTGTCGATCTTCTCTTAGACCACGGTGCGGCCAGCCACAACTCAAAACTCAAAACTCAATTGCACAGCTGCACTGGAAGCTGCTGCAGTTCGTGTAGGTGCGAACGAGATGGGAAATAAAGGGGAACAGGGAATTGCCGATTACCGTTGTAGCAATCCCGTATGATGCATGCATACAGTGGGCAATAGCGACACAGCAGCTATAATAAAACTATATAAATATATATACATATATCATTTTTATATTTTTTGAGACCACTCCCCAAGATAAAAAGATAAAAAATAAGTCGGCCGCCATTCTTTGTTGTAACTCAAACTTCCAACTTAAATAAATTAGATATTGAAATATAATATATATTATAATATATAATTTGCAGAGGAACTAGATAATACATAAAGTATGGATGTAATACTTAAAGGCCTTCCAATTTATTTTCTCCCCCCAGCGCTGGTATTTAAATAGATAAAAGCACCTTTGTTTGTATTTACTCAGTTTACAATGTGGTCTCTGCTCTTTATCAAATGGAAAGCCAAGCCCAAAAGGCACACCCACTAGGCCTTGTTAGCTATATTAAGTTAAAATCTTAAAAAAGGCTTTTTCTAACATGTCAAAGTTGGCGTACATTAAATACATAATTTGACTTAAGAACAATAAAAATCGATAATTATTTGGACTATTTATTATTATATCAAGTATGTATTAGAGACAAAATGTTCTGTATTATCAGTAGAGAAAGTATGAACTGTATACATGTATACATGTATACATATATACATATACATATGTATAGTGAATGAAACGAGTGTTTGACAAATGTGAAAAGAGTTGTCTGACAGCTATAAATAGCTTTAATATTATTTATGGTTTAATTTCTTAGGCTTTAAGATGAATTAGCCAATTTATTTTTATGAGTTATATTTCTAAATAAAACAAATATTATTATTTAATTCAAAAAAATTGTGTTGTTTTAAACACTACATGTTATAAGCTCACAAAGTTGAAAATGTTGTATTTCTTTCAGTGTAAAAACTCATACTTGACAGACTGTATATACATACATACATATACATATGTATATATTTATGTATAGTGTCGTTCAGAATAAGTTTCAGCGCTTTAGATTTTGTAAAATATAAACTCTTGCTCTGGATCAATAGGATCAATGATGTACCCATTCCCGATTTTCTGGATGACCGCCTCGATGTCTTAAACTAGAGACACAAATAGTGTATAATAATTTCAAATTTTTAATTGCCCCCTCTTCCCCCGTTATGCAGTTGCTGTCAGCGGCGTCGCAGCAGAATGCGAACAAGCGTAAGCAACGCTTGGCCATAGCGTGTGTGTGTATGTGTATGTTTGTGTGTGCAGAGTTCAGTAAAAAGGTAAAGGCATATCCCAAATGGGTGAAGGGCTTGGGCGGCCCACACACTGTCGAACATATTGGCGAGCTTGTCACACAGTCCAACACGTTCCACGACTATGGCATAGGAATTTGTTGGTTCCGTTATTTTGTTGCTCTCTTTGCAATTAAGTGATGCTCCCCATATTGTCCATGCACAGTCATACAAAGCAGTGCACTAATACTGATGAAGATTTTTACGTCATGCTCACCAACATGTTCGACTGTGTCTGTGTTTTATTTTAGTCGTTATTAGCATGATATATTGTGTCTAATAGCTTGTTGTACAAAAAGAAGGACAAATCAAATAAACTTTTGTAAAATTTTAATACTTCTTTTTCATCATTATCCTATATATAACTTCAATATGCTCTTACAATTAAAAAAGTTTTGATTACTTTATATTTTGTTTTACCTACAGCATTCGTTAAATTCCTAATTAAAGGCAAAGGTTCTGAGTTGTACAGTAGTAAAAGCAAATCAAAAAAAGATATTTTACATTATATATTGTATACAATTTAAAACAGTAGCTGGGGAACACACAGCATAGAGTGCGATTTGGATTGTTGATGTTGGGTTAGAAAAGAAGAAGAAAAAGGAAGTATTTAAAATTGACTTTATTAATATAGTTTCACAACTATCCAAACTGCTTTTCAAGAAGAGCTACAAATATCTTCAATCGTGGAACAGTGGAACAATACGCATTTTCTAAGTATAAATTACGTTTTGTCTCTCATTTCCGAATTATGAGAAGCTTTACTTTAATAGACTTACCTACATACATGTGTATGAATATGATTTCATTGCAAAAGAGTTTTTCTTTTAAATCAAATTATAACAAATAAGTTGAAATGCATACAATCAAACTTACAACCACACTTGCACGCTTTTTACGGTGTTATATGAAAGTATAATAAATGCTGGCAAAAGTGGCAAAAGTGGCAAGTGGTAAAGTAAAATAATCGACAAGTAAATATTTTTGGGATATTTGAGATCGGCTTCAAATATAAAGTTCCGCGTCAATCTTTAATATGCATAACTCGTACATACATACATACATCTGTACATCTTAATAATTCAGCTCAGGGGCTACTGTGAATTCTGTTGTAAGAGGGCAGAACACATTTTATAACAAGGCTGTGGTCTTGATGGCTGTGCAACTGTTACCTTCACAAGTGTAACAAACACACGTACTACACACACCGTTTACCGTTACCGTTGCCATTACAAGGCAAAGAGCAAGGGTGCCACATATAGGGACAGTGACACGGACAGACCAAAAGTCAATCGGCGGCGGCGGCAGCGGCAGCAACCAACGCGACGCAAAACCACGCGACGGTCAGCAGTCGCAGTCGCAGTCACAGCCGCTGCCCCTGCTGCCCGTGCTGCAGCCGTCGCGGCGTTTTTATGGTAGAATGCTCGACGCGACCGCGTAAACGTTTCCAAGCTCTGTAATTAACATTATATCATGCACACTCACACTCACTCACACGCGCACACACACGCACGCACATGTACATACCCATGCACATGTGTGTGCGTGTGTAATGGAAAAAGTGCGTGAAAGGGTTACAAACTAAGCGCAAAGCATAAAAACTGGCATTGCAATCCATTTACTGCAAGAAAGGGTTTCGCACTGTAATTTATATTATTATTTCGAGTAAGCTACCCAAAAAAAGTACAAAAAAACAGATAGTTAAGTGGCTCTCACTGGTCTCTTCTGTTCTGTTTTGTTTGCTTTGGTTCGCTGCCCTATTCCCACACGCGTACTGCTTACACCTTTCTAGCTATGAATGTGTATATGTATGTATGTACAGTGGACGTTCGGCTTAACAAACCATTAAATGCAAGCCCCTGTACGTCAAATCGGAAAGTTCGTTATATCGAGTACCCAACCTAGGACCCATTCCTGTAGTTATAAATGCATTAAATGCTTTTATTTATGTTAACAGAAACAATATTTTTTTGTTTTTTAAAAATAAAGATAAGTTCACATATATTTAAGCGAATATGTATATGTATATGTATATGGATTGTATATGAATTATAGAAAATAAATGTAGTTTTAGTTACGCAAGGAAACGTTTTAAATAGCAATCAAGTTGCCACTTTGCGGTTAAATTTTACACGCATAGACACGCACGCGCACGTGTTTAGAATCCTCGTTAGATAGTAGCACTCCATTGTACTCCAAGGTGCCCACAGGTAACTGAGAATGTCCAACACACTTTCCTAGTTTCTTGATTTGCCACCCCTATCAACAGACCCAACTTTACTTGGAGTCTTTTAGTTCCATTTTTAGACCCTTAACCTATAAAAATAAGCATAAATGTGTAATGGATTTATACGAAACTATGCAACAGGCATCTGCGATCTCACGAAATATATATATATATATTACAAACTGATATATATTCAGGATTAGCATCAATAGCCGAATGTATAAAGCAATGTCCAACTGACTTCTCAGATGCCAATAAAGCTAGAGCCAAACAAAATAGGTTCATGGTTAATCAACGCATATGAAGTTAGTTTATAATTTTGGAATTTCACCCACACACCAACGGAAAATATAAAAAAATATTCATATTTTCAGCCGATTTTTTTTTGCAGATCAGTTTATTAGACCATTAATCTGTTCTCCACATTTCAATCAGAGCAGACAATAAACACAGAAGTTATTCTAGAAACAATTTATCATTATTCACCGCGAGGGGGCTGCAGAAGCACTGTAACTTCATATAACTACGTACAGTGGGTGTACATGTGTGTGTATGTGTTTCGTATGTATAAAGATGTGTTGGATCGCCTATTCTGAGACTATTTAGCGCGCGCCTAATAATTGCCCACTGTATGAATGTATCATACGGGATTGCTACAACGGTAATCGGCAATTCCCTGTTCCCCTTTTATTTTCCATCTCGTTCGCACCCACACGAACTGCAGCAGCTTCCAGTGCAGTTGTGCAATTGAATTTTGAGTTGTGGCTGGCCGCGCCAATGCTAAAAAGAAGATCGACCAGACAAATCGTACAGAAGCAGTTGTAAGTACAATAATTAAATACACAAATATGAAGTTGATATTTAAATAAATATTACAGCAAACGTTTTATTGTAGCATCAAACTGTATGTGTTTCTTTATACTCTGCATTTGATAGCACTTACGGCAAGAAGTAAGTGCCTCCCGTTACACGCGCCAACCGGATGGGTAAAGACGTTTCTTAGTCGGGAACACTCGAATACAGTATTCGTACTTGTTTATTCTCCATTGCTTTGCTGTTGTTGCTGTTGTTGTTGTTGTGCTTTTCGTTTTTTGTGTTTTTTTTTCCCTTTCAACCGTTTTCGTTGGCCACTTGCAACCCCCACTGCAGCAACACATTCGGACAATTAAACAAGCCAGCAATGATAAATAAAGCAAAAGAAAAACAAAACAAAAAGAACGGAATCGATGGCAAACGAGCAAAAGGAAGAGAAGAAACAAAAACTGAACAGAAACACAAAAAAATTACCATGGAGCTCCTTCTGATGAATAAATATGAAAATGTTACAGTACATAATAAAATCAATTGAAATAATGTTTTCCACTGAAACTACTTGATTTATCCAATAAAAATATGAGGAATTGATGTAAGAGTCAAAGATATATTGGACACAAAGACGAACTCTTGAAATGGTGAATTATTCTTGCGGCGATTCAAGGAATTCATATTTGTAATACTCATTACAGCATCCACTGTGCACTGTGCACTGTACACTGTACAAGTGGAATATACAAAGAAAAACGATAAATGATAGGTTTGGGAGAGCCAGCCCCAACTCGAAATCCAACCTTTACACCAGCTCCATCAGCACTTGCTTGGGTGCGTTTCCTTTTTTATCACTTTCGTTTTTGTTGATTTTTCTCCTTTTCAAGAAAATTAAATTTTAAATTATTGTGCGCACAACGCCATTAGAGGAGAGAGTGAGTCCGGCTTGAGAACGACACTGAACGGAACCCATCACCCACCCATCTCCACCAGCGTACATCCGGCACCTCTTTGGACCGGGCCAGGCGTGGGCTCTGGCCATTCCACAGTCGGTTCTCCCATCAATTATATTGTATTTGCGCAGGATTTTTGTGTGGTTCTGACTCAGCCTTCACCTCCGCTCCTCTGTTTCCCTCTGCTCCCACGGTTAGCGCTATTACCCACGACCCCCCACCCTGAAATCCAACAAATGAAACGTGGCCATCGCTATTCGTTCCCGTTGCTGCGGAAGGAAATACTCTATACCAAAATCTAGACATGAAAAACCGAGCGACTAGCAAAAAAAGGGCAACAACTACCGACGATGGCGACTTGGCGACGATGGCGACTTGGTTCGGTCGACTCGGGTCGACTCAAAGTTCCACAACAAGATAGAAAGAAAGAAGGAACAGAACAGAGAAGATGTACAAAATTATTGGCCGGACGAATTGTTTGACAATCCAAAAATAAAATGGCAACGTGTTCACTTTTCCTTCACACTTCTTTTTTTTTGAACTTATATAAAAGTATTTAAATATTTTGTTTTGTCTTATGATTTTCATTTTTTATGTATTTCTTTTCTCTTTTTGTGAGGCACTTTACTTGAAGTCCTCGATTCAAAAAAAAAACAACAGCAACAACCCACCGGGAAATTCGCCATCCTTACTCTTTCTTTTTCTTACGGCTAGCATTCCGACTTTCTTAGCTGCTGCTGCTTTACGGCAAATGATTGATTACTTTTCCTCTACAAGGCATAACTTTTTTTGAAACAGAAATGCTTGGGAACGCTTCAGTCCACAGCAGAGTCTGCTCGGCTTCGATAAGCCCTTAATCCAGGTGTAACTTAACCCATAGAGTCAGAATCAGGTTCAGAGATCCGCATCGCTATAGCGATAGCGTAATCCGATATCAAGTCGACTGATATATGTCTGTCTGTCTGACTACTAAGGAAATATTATTTATTTATTTTTATTTATACTTTTAATTTTAATTTACAGTCGACTACAAAGAGTCGAATATACAGAGGTAGTCAAAAGTATTTACACATCGTGCAATTTTTCACGCATTTAACTTTGAGAGCTTTTTTATTGATGTTGCTGAAATCAGATTGCAAATAAATTGATGTTGTTGAATTGGTGGATCTATGAAGAATCAGATAAAAAGGAAATTAGAAAAATAACGGGTAACAAGAAATAAATAGACGCATGTGAACTAGTGCCGCAAACTAGTCAAAAGTATTTACACACCTTTTTTTCGCGACAAAAGTATTTACACAAAACTTTGAACTAATTTTTTTCAACTTTATTTAACATTATAACTTAAAATTTTTATGCAACATTTTTATTTAAATAGTTATTGTGTATAAAAATTTGGTAACACCACCCTCAGCATCATAGACAGCCTTTAATCTCTCTGGGATTGATGCAACCAACCTCAGGTGAGCAAATTCCACCGTCAATTCTGACCAAATATCCTGAATTTCTTTGACAGTTTCCTCTCGTTTGCGATTCTTGTTTATTATTCTTTGCCGCTTAAAAAGGCCCACACATGTTCAATGATATTTAAATCAGGACTTCCGAGGAGGCCATGGTAAAACAACCTTACCCACGCCATTTAAAAATTTTGTTGGTATGCATCCCTTGTGGCAAGGGGCATTATCATGCTGCAGAATCCAGTCATTGGTTGGAAATAGTTTATTTCCAGAGGTGAATGCGTGATCATTCAAAATATCAACGTATTTGGCTTGATTTAGAGTGCCCTCCAACGGCACTAGGTCACCAAATCCATAGTAGGAGAAGCAACCCCAAAACATTACCGTGCCACCTCCAAATCTGTTAAGAGGCTGAACAGCTAGATTCTTCTTCGATGGTGGTAAATGCATGTAGGTCTTGCCAAAAGAGCCTTGGAACTGGAAAGCGCACTCATCTGTCCACAAAACGTTGTTCCAAAACTCAATTGGCTTATCCATGTCATGTATTCCAAAGCAAATTCTAGGCGTTTTGCTTGATTTGTCGGCGTAATATCGTCCACTTGGCGGACAATATACGTTTTCAAGTTGGATCCTTTGAACATTCTCCGCACTGTAGAATCACTAACTTTTTTACCAATTATCATTTTGGACGCTGCTGCAACTTTTACGGGGCTTATTTTTGGATTATCTGCCACTACATCCAACAATTTTCTGCAATCCTTTGTGTTCATAATCAAATTTCTCCCCGATCTCTTACAGTTTTCCAAGTTTCCAAGATCATTTAATTTCTTTACTAAATTATAAACTGTTTTCCGTGAAATTTTATAATTTTTTGATAATTCTAATGCGGAAATACCACATTTGAATTTTGTGGCAATTTCAGTTCTAACCTCAATTGATAATTCCTTTGTTTTCACCATATTAATAAGTATTTTTTCTAAATAAAAACACAGAATTACACGAAAAGCTTCAAATTTAATTATTGCAACTCACGACTGTACTTACTCACACGAATTCCAAAAATCAATTGATTATTATTTTGCAATGTGTAAATACTTTTGTCGCGAAAAAAATGTGTGTAAATACTTTTGACAACTGGTAAGCACCAGTTCATTTACTTCTATTTTTAGCATTTTACCGTTGTTTTTACCAATTCCTCTTTCATTTGCTTCTGCATAGACCAAGCTATGAAACAGCATCAGTCGTTTTTGCAAAACAGTTGCAAGAAAAACCACAAATAACATTTAAAGAAAAGGGTGCGTAAAATTGCACGATGTGTAAATACTTTTGACTACCTCTGTAAGTTATAGAAATAAAGACACTGCCATCCGATATATTGTATACACTTCTATAGTGGATTAAAATATGAAAGAAGTAAAAAATATATTAGATTATGTTCTAAATTCAAATTGATCCAACATTTCTTCTTTCCATTTTGTGGATTCCATGCAAATGGATTCTTGTTATTTTTATTCAAAAAAGAGCCATCATGGAGTTTTAGATCTTGGGATCCTCCGTCCTCGCGATTAAAACCTAGTTACGACGTCCTCAGTTGTTGGTGTTGGGCTGGGTCACCTGGAGACCACGAATGCTGTGGAGTTCCAACAGCGTCAACATCTCCTTGGTATCGGCATCGACCTCAATGATGTCCTGCTCCAGGGCCGAGACAGCTGGCACGTAGTTGTCGCGACGCTCCCGCTCCTCTTCCTGCAGTTTAAGACACTGCCATCCGATATATTGTATATACTTCTATGTTGATTAAAATATGAAAGAATTAACAAGAAATGTTAAAAATATATTAGAAATCTGAAAAGATAAAAAGTTTGGAGGCATTATGCATTATGTTTTAAATTCAAATTGATCCAACATTTCTGGCAGAGATTGGGGAAAACTCGGAAGAGTATGAAAATTATAGTTATAAAGTGTGTATAATATGCGATAATGTTTTCTCCCTCAATCAATAGTAAATCAGTTATCGCATCTCATCAGTATGTTTACATATATCTAAGCAGAAAAGGTGTCCTATGCAGCCTATATCTGTCCATATAAATAGTAGTCTAAGTGAAATCACCATACTTTATTAATATTTGAAGTGAAAATAAATGAAATATACGAAAAATGATGTCTGAGGTGCGTGTAGAAGATATAGAGGAAGATAGATTCTAGTAGTTCTACAAGGAACAAGAAAATTAAGAAGACTTACAACTGAAGAAGAAGTAAGTTTCTGTTTAGTTCTAGGATTAGCCCAAATCATTGCTAGAAACAAAGTATTAGATATTTAAATACTTAAATTATTATTATAGCTGAATAGCTAAAAGAAATACTCATAATAATCACATAAAATATAATTATATATCCATGAGCACGAGTATTCTATTCGGTTTTATTCAAGGATTTTTTATCTATGGGCTGTTACAGGCACTGGCCAGGAGAGTATTTAGGGACCGCCGTTCAAGCAGGACAATCGTTATGCAAATGAGTTTATGGACAGTTATTCAACGTCATAACGGAAGGGATGGACACGGAGACCAGCCGGAACGGGTCACATCCCTCCAGCTGTCGGCGATCCAATTGCAATTCCAATTCCAATCCGAGCCAAAGCGATCCGTGAACAGAGCAGCAGCAGCCAAATCAATGTCCAACCCTTTCTATCAGTCGCTTTTTTCCAGGCCTTACCTGTCCATCTGTCCATCGGTCCATCTGTGTGATTCCCGTGCTTGTCCTGCAGGACAGACGCTGCTCATTTCGTGCATAAATTATCCTGCAGCAGGCGCTCCTTAAATGTACCGTTGTGCCGCTGCGGACCGAGGTCGCGGACCGAGATCGCTCAGGTAGGTTCCCGCGCTGGAGCTGGAGTATGGAAATCGCAGCGCGACACACACATCTGCTGGGTATATAATCCACATATGTATGTGTATGTGTCCATGTGACTGATGATATTACAGAAGTGAATATATTTTTTCAGCGTAATGATGACAATTTGGGGCTGTTGTCTGCCAAAGCTTCGGGGTTGACCGGTGTCATCGTCGAAAGGGGTTGTTGCCGCTTGTTGCACGTTGCCTATGCGGAACTCCTAGAGGCAGGACGCTTGCGCAGCCGCAGCTAGGCAATCTTTTTGACTACTGACCCAAGGCCTCACAGGCGACTCTCGCACACATGTACATAGGATACATGGACGCAAAGCTTTAATAACGGCATGTATCTGTATGTAGTATGCGCCAGATGCGCTTGCCCCTTGCCACACGGGGCACAGCGAGCACATAGCATACGGTGCAGAGCGGATGTCAGGAGGGCAGATGCGGAGTGCGGACAAAACAAGACCGTTAAACGGTTAGCTTATGTTTATCGACCCTCCGCTGAACTTGCTTCGGACTGCGACTTAAATTGCCGAACTTCTTGTGCTTGTAAGTAGGGTAAATCAGCTTTATCACAATGTTCAGACTAAGGACAGAATATCGATATCGAAATGTGCTTTGTGTCTATGGGAATGTGAACTATCAGCTAACGATCGATTTACAATAGTTTCCGATCAAACCTTATGAGTCGAACTAGAATCGAAGTCGAGTCTAAGTCGAGGCGAAGTCGAGTCGGAGTCGAAGTCGAGGCGAAGTGCCTTAAAGGGTAATCCACAGTCGAAAATGAACAAGCTCAAAATTTCTTAAACTTGTTTTCACTTGTTCCGTTGTGCTCCATACAGGCACATATATTGTTGGTAGTAGAAGTACGAGTAGTGCAGGTTAAGATATATCTGCAGTGAATTTATGCATTCGTCGGCTGCTTCCTTGAGGATATTTCCCTCGTTGCTGGGTCAGTAGAGTAGAGTACGACATCTGCTCGATCGAGATCTTTCTCCCGATCCCCGATTCAGCAACCATTCGCGATTCCAGTTGTAGTTGGGACTCCTTAAGCGGAGATGAGGTGCCCTATTCAATGCTGAAATGTTAAATGCATATCAGCTTAAACGTCTGAAAACACCCAGAATGCTGTAGTCGGGGCTACTCCACTACGAAAAACCCTTAACCCGTGTAACATGTAACACATACATTAGACTTTTCCTCGAATCTTGAAACTTTAGTAGTCAAAAATCTAAATATACTCGTAGTATCTGCCGTCTCTAGTTCTTCAACACGAACTTACCAGGACGAACTAGCAAACTGATCCCCAATGGTTCTCTTTGAACCAGTCTAACACCAATTTGATTTCATTTCATTTCATTGCGAGTTAGGGATTGAAATTAAGTTAGTTTATTACACATATTGTTGAGTTCTATCCAATTGGCAGCTGCCTAGAAAAGTTAATGTCTCAAACAGGTAGAAAACTGTTTACTTTAGGGCCTCAACCTTAATAGCTTTTGGTATTCCTAGAAGTATCCTTACTCAGTATATATACTACAATATGTGTATAGGGTGATTGATGACGAGGCAAAGAACTAAAAGTTGGCATCACTGTTCAAGATGGCGACCGATTTGACAGCTGTCAAGTGATTTATTCTCTTATTGGTTTGGCAATTCGTCATGAGTAGCCAAACGATCATCAAGTAAGGCGCAGATTCGTCGAATGGGCCCAAAAGGAGATTGCCGTTCTTTCCGATTTTCATAGGCGAAGTTTGTTTAGCGATAAAGCGCACTTCTGGTGGAACCTTAATATCCTTTGGTATTCCTAGAAGTATCCTTAAATTAAGTAAGGATTAGTATATATACTACGATATATGTATAGCTGCATTACAAGTTTTGTAATTATTTTTATAATGATGCGAACTTCGGGTAGATTCATTAACTTACTTGGCTTAACATATGTACATACAGATGTACCTATATATATATATATATATATATATATATATATATATATATATATGTATATTCTATTCGTCGCTTGCATTAAACGTTGTATCCTGTTGGCGGCCAAAGGGCGGTTTTGCTCCATGTGTGGGCCTAGGATGGGCCTGTGGAATGCATTAACAATAAATAGCTTTGTTGTATATATATATGCATATATATACATATATATATATATATATATATATGAAGTATATAAAGGCATACATCTGTTTGTTGTGCGCATATTTATAGGTGTATATGCTTACAGTTTATGTATATACTTAGGCGCACATATTATTCGAAATGTGTGTGCACATACATATTATATGCACTTACATATATATATATATTAAGCATGTACATACATATTTATCCGTTTGCTGCATCTGAGTCCGCACAGCTTCGCCTCCTCGCTCCCTCCCTCCCTCCATCCCACGGACACTCATGCATTTCTGTGTATGTTTGTGCGAGTTATGTATGTATTATATTTGCATTAGCATTGTCAAATTTACATACTTATGCACACACACATGTGCATATTAAAGCAACTGCATAAGCATATACATATGTACAATATATGTGTGTAGACATATCAGTTAAATAGCAGCATAATGTGGACGTCTATTGCTCAATGCGAATGCATCCCACATATCTATGTATATAATTATGTACTTCCCAGCACACACACACCCACACACACACACATATGTACATAACAAATGTATCCACATATTTGTAATTCAATTGTAAATATCCCATATGCCTGAGCGTGTGTGTGTGCACTTGTGGTTGTGCGTATGTTTAATAAATTTTAAACATGCGCTCGCAGTGCAGTTATCCTGCAGGCTGGTCCATCCTTTTGATAATTATGCCCACATCTGAAAAGAGTGGTGAGAGCTTGACGTCCTTTGACTGCTTGTTGGCTATAACCCTTGCATGACACTGCTGAACAATAAAATAGCAGTGAAGGGGGGTCCACAAAGCATCTGAGAAGCAAGTTAAATCGTTAAACACCACAAGAAGCATCAAAAATTTAAACCTATCGAAAAAATCTGCACTCCCTGTCTATATAATATACATATATATCGTTGATGAGTCCGATTATTCCATACAGAGAAAGTTCTCAATTCTATTGGCTTGCAGTCTGATGTAGCAAATAGTAGTGGGAGTAACAAATAGTACCCCAACAACTAGAGATGCCACGTTTACTGATTATCAAAGAAGTTCAACTTTGTAACTTTAACCCGTTAGAAAATGGGTAAGGCAAAGGTATGGAACAGCACATCTGACCTCTGTTCATCTCCCCATCTATAAAATCGGTCTATCGGTCTATAAAATTGAGCTCATCGATCGCAACGACAATGGGAGCTAGAGACCCCAAAGTTGGGGTCCCGTGGGACTCACTCTGGATCTACGACCAAAGTTGAAATTTCATCCATCGGATAATACACAAATGCTGATCGAAAATCATATTGGAATTTATACAAAGTCTGTCTATATGCACAGACTATAGATTATGTTTATATATATATAGATTATACATAATTATATTAGGTTTTTATCGAGAAAGAAAAGAAATTGGATGGTTTTTTTGCTCTTGACTCGGCCGATGTTTGCCCTTGGGATGTGCGTCCGTAAAAGGACACATTAAGTCCACCCTCCACCCACCCTTATTGGCTTGCAGCCCTCGTTCCTCGCACCGTCGCAAATGCATCCACCCGTATACAAAATGGCGGCCCGAAGGCAATGCAACTGTATTGTAAATAGTTAGTTGCAGCGATGCAGCTTGTGCGAGTATATGGGCTCGGTTCTCGGGGCTTGGTGCCTGCCGCCTGCCGCCTGGTGCTCGGTCTACACAATTATTTATTCACAACAAATTGCATTCAAATCCGCCCCACGACCAGAGCCCACCCCCCACTATACGCCTATGTACGTACACCCACACGTCTATACACCTACACACACGATGGAAAGCCCATGACAAGGGGAAAAAAGTGCTGGCCATTACAAACGATATATATATATATATATATATATATATACGATATGTACGATATATACGTGTGGGGCAGGAATTCATTTGAGTTTCGTGTGAAGTCGCGTAACCGGAATCAAAACCATGTACCCACGTTACTAATTATATATCTACTTATGAATAGCCTTCTATATACATATATATATATAAACCCTCCCACTTATGTCTGCATATATTCTGACAGCTTAGTGCATATATTTCATATGTACATACATATTTATATATAATACGTACTAAAATTTTAATTAAATATTTGCAACTGAAATGCATATTTACATTCAAGCTTAATTATAAAATAATATATATATTTATATATTTATATGTATATATAAATATATGTATATATAATGAATATACGTATAAGTGTATATTTCTGCTATTCACATATGATATAAATAGCTTTAGGGAATGTTTTCTGATATATTATATTTTTACTGCATGACTGACCATCAACATTATGTTCTTGTTTTCTTTCGACAATAAGACAGTAAACTATAAAAAGTTATAAAAAGAAAAAGAATTAATATTGTAGACTCAAGGAATTCTACTCTATTAAGACCAAATGTTATTTGTCGGCATAGAAATTAGCGTCTTTTGATTTGTCCATGTGATGTAGAAATACGTCAATCTCAGATAATTAGTGTTTGAGCACCGGCAGCGCTTTTTGCTTCAAAATCTTGTCTGGCAGCACTGCTTGGACCTAAGCTTAGAGTGAACATAGCCACTCCGCTCTAACTAATTGCATCCCATTGCATTGCACAAAAGGAAACAAAAAAATACTTTTATCACTTTCACGCTTGCAAAGTGTAGAGCGTGGAGAAGATCTAGCCTTTCTTTGTGTTAGTGTTTGTTCTACACATCGTGTGTAACTCGCTCCATTTATTGGCATTAGTGTTGGTGACACTTTCAAATTGATTTCGTTGCGTTATGTTAAACTAAAACTAACTTAAATTGGAATTCTGCATTCTCTTCAGCGTCAAAATACCTTTCGATAGGGAATATAAGTCTTTATACATAAGTAGTATAGTTATCAGTAAAAACAATGTCGACGGAACCATTGGCTATTTATATACAGTGTCTCACAGCTTATTTCAACCAGCACCTTAAAATAAATTTAGGCATCCACAAAATCTAAACCAAGCGGGATGTTAAGATAATTTGAACGCAATTTGTTAGTCTCATGCTTTAGCTTATAGAATATGACTTAGTTTACTTTTTAAATATTTCTTCAACATTTTATAATATATAAGAACGCAAAATCAAACAAGAACAATGTCACAACTTATTTCAATCACATACTTTGCAGCTGAGTAAAGATTCGTTATTTCACAATGCAACGGTAGTTTCTCTTTCTCTTTCTGTGCTTTATTAATTGTTTTCGCAGTATGGTTAACCCATTTGTATTGAATTTTGTATATAGATAAGAACTAATTCATTTTTAATTCTGGTATATTTGTTGCTACTATCTATAGTATATATATTTTTAAGATTTCATGCAAGTAACTACGAGTAAAGGATTAATAGCACTTATTAAAACTGCGACTCAAAGCGATGCTCCACGCTTAACGTGAATGTGACATTATTCGGATGAAAACTAAATGTTAAACCAGAGAAGATGGAATGCATAGTGATTCGTTCACAGTAAACCATCTTGTTAAAGTCCGAGAAACAAGTTGAATGCATTTATTAAAGTTGGAAGCTATAACTGTGGCTGAGGTACGACCAATGGGTTGAGGTTATGAAAATAAAAGCAAAAGACAAATGCTAAAAATGTATCCAATGGAGGAGCCATTTGTAGTCCTGAAAGCGTTGAGTTACTTAAACGGGTCAACCGCACTCGGCTCGTTACAGAAGTAGAATTGATTCTGGCCCAGCTTCAACCCAAACGAAAAGGAGCAGCACAATACATACATAAAAAGGATACGAATATACAAGCTAGAGCTGATGCTGATGCTGATGTTGTTACTGTTGCTGTTGCTGCTGCTGTTGGTGTTGGTGTTGCTGTTGGTAATGCTGCTAGCGGCACATGCGGCTCGTTCAATTGACCCGGCATGGCATGGCAAGACATAGGCCAGCCGACAACCTTGACATTGCTTTGGCCTTGCTCATCGTCGTCATCGTCATGATTCCCAGTGCCGTCGTCGTAAAAGTTATACTTATTGTTGATATTGCTGTAGAAGTTTAGAGAATTGACCAGGGTGGTTGCAGGTGAGGGTGCGGGAGTGGGTGCGGGTGTGGGTGCGGGTGTGGGTGCGACATCAGAGATCTATCTCACTTCAAGCAAGAGTCAAATTCTTTCTTATCACTTGACTTTCGAGACGTTCACACGATAGTCATACTAAGGAAAAGGTTTACTTATTATTGGCGGTGCGACAGACACATACAAATTCGACAACCTAGATCTGCATTTATCGATTTATGAGAGACTAGTTAAGTCGATAAGTAATCGGTAAAAGGAATGGAAAAGAACGGACGCCTCATCTGTGACCCGTAGATGGCATGGCAAGCTTAATTGTTGTTAGCTAATCGGTCGAACATGTTTGAGAGCTTGGTTCGATACGACGAAATGCGTTTTGCTACACACAGTGCAACACGTTCGATGAACATAGCATAGGAATTTCTTGGTTCCGTTATGTTTTTGCTCTCTTTTTCAAGTGATGCTCGTCGTCTTGCCCATGCACGTTCATACAAGTTCGGCGAGCCTTGCGAAGATTGAAGAATATTTATTTTCGTCGCGTCGCTCGCCTAACTGTAAAAGCCTCGCCAACATGTTCGACTGTGTGTGGGCCGCTTTAGGGAAAGTTTTTGGAGTTGTATTACATATATTGTTGGCTGGCTTTCTTTAAATTCGAATACCTAATACTCTCCAGCTCCAACATCCAACTTAAACTCCAAGAAACAAAATAGATTTTGGCAAATCAATTCTTTTGGGTGTCCACCGGCTAGCCGAAAATCGATGGCCGGCAGATGGCAGGACCGAAAAAAAGGAATATTTACTCCGGGCTTGGTCGATGCATGTGATATTTTTAAAGCCTTATGTGATTATAAGTACGCCACACACACATGTGCACACTCTTGTACATGCATGTATATAGATATATATGTAATAGCGTATCTGCATATAATTCATTCAATCACAAACACATACACACACACACATATACACACCGCAGGCGTAGGAAAGTGTGTGTGAGTGCATGTATTTGCACATAGAACTGCACTTAAATGCAACGCCGTGACGACATGCAGAAATGCATCCCGGCAAACACACACACACACACGCACACGCACACACAAACACATACATGCACAGAGCCGATGCATTCCAAAAACATAAACAGCCAGACAGAAGAAGAGAGGGCAAGATGGAGAGAAAGTAAGAAAAGAGACAGACAAAGAGTGAAAGAGTAAGAGTGAACAGGAGAGAGGGAGAGAATGTGCGAGAGAGAGAGAGAGAGAGAGAGCGAGAGTGAGGGAGAGAGTAAGTGATTGAGTGTGTGTAGGAGCGAAAGAGACAGACTAGCCGTGAAGTAGACATGAAATCGTGCTCAAATTTGCATGCCAGCGACCTGGTGAGCAGCAGCGGCAGCAGCAGCGACTGAGGTGGGTGACTGATAAGGCAGGCCGAGGGTTCGGTGTAGGTGGGCGGGCACTGCAGGTTGAAAAGGGAGAGGTAGTCTGTTGGGGTCCGCCGCCGCCGCCGTCGCCGCCACTGCCAAATAAGGGATGTTACTGCAGAAACTGCAGGAGCTGCACTCGAATGCAACTCGTCGAAGCATCGGCGCTGGCGCTGGCGTTGGCGTTGGCATAAACTGCACTTGACACTGCACTGTGCGTGTGTGTATGCGTGTGTGTCTGGTCAACGCGTGAACGCGGAATGGGGCAGACGAATTTTGTTGCCCCTTTCCACGAGAGCAGCAGCAACAACAACAGACATGTGGCTGGACATCGCCTGCCAAATATGCAACTGCAACTGCAACTGCAATTGCAACTGCAGCTGCCAATGTGTCAGTCGACGTCGGCAGCGTCGCCGGCGCTAGCGCTGGCTTTGGCTTTGGCGTTGACTTTGGCGTTACCGTTACCGTTGCCAAGGCGACTGGCTGGTAGTCACAGTGGGCTCAAATGTATTTTCCTCTGACAAAATGGAAAATGGAAAACTCATAAGTACTTATCATACATTTATACGGATCTTCAAGAGATCCAAAAGAAAGTAAAATCAAAAATATATTTAATTTTTTTGAATCTCTCAATGATGCTTGTCCAGTGAATGCAACTGTGCGAGAGTCAACAACCCGGGTGCTCCTTGAAATATTCAGTTGGAAATGCTTCACTGCCCGCCTGCACCCAGCCACAGCCACATCCACATCCACATCTGCATCTGCATTTGCATCCATAAATAAATCTGCAAGCGCAGCCGATGTCGCTGGTGCTGCCTGCGCCGCTGTCGCCGCTGCCGGTGTCGCTTTTTGTTTATCGCCCAGCATTTTTATCTCATAATAAGCCTAGCAACCGCTGCACTCCTCGACCTCGCCGCCCACCGCCTCATCCACATCCACATCCACATGCACATGCACATGCACATCGATAGCCACATCCACATCGACATCGACGCCGCTTCCCAGCAACAGCAGCCAATTTTTATTCTCCATTATTTGGTCGTCGCATTCAGAAACGCAATAGTCTATGGAGTAGAACAGCCGACAGCGGATCGTCCAGACCTCGCGGAGTATTTTTATTTCTCAAATGTGAATACCAAAGAAAATCATCATTAACACAATCTGACTGGAATCTGATATTCCAGCCTTACACACACACACACACACACACACACACATACACACTCACTCCCACACGAACTCAGATCCAACCCAACCAGCCCACTGATCGCCTCTTATTCGCTTTGCTTTCAGATCATCATAATTTTACCAAAACAATAGACCAAAAACGTTTTCAGCCAATTTGCAGACCCGAAGCAAAGCAACAACAATAGAACTCCAATGCCAACTTAACCACAATTCAGTTTGAAAAGCAATAGAACGGATACAGTTACAACTATTTATTTACACTCACCTACACACGCACTTAAGCAATTATAACAACAACATTAACAACAACAACAACAACTTCTCGACCTGATTCAAAACTAAAACCTAAAGCAATCCAGAAACTCGAAACTCGAAACCAGCAACAAAAAAAACGACAAAATCTCCAATTTTTAACGAATGAAACAAAACGAAACAAAAACAAAAAACCAAAAACAAAAATAATTTAAAAATATTAATATTAGGCTATCGCAAAATTGAAATCAAAAGTACAAAGATAAAACACAAATTAAACAAATTATAATAACAAAACGAAACGAACTCTCAATTTTGATAAATTTATGGACTCAAGTGAAACCCAAAAAGCAACTCGAAAAGTGAAACAAAGAAAATTCTAAAAGCTAAAACACAATTTATCGATATAATATAACAATTAATAACAAAATAAATAAATTCTCAACAATTTTAAACGCTTTTTTTAACCTGTATTCGTATCGCGAAGGAAGAACCAGCAATTCCCAGACGAATTCAACTGAACTTGCACCCGAATCCCCCAAAAAGTAAGATCACAGCAACAACAGTTATCGAGGCCCTAACTCGCCTATAGACAGTTATTGCCCCAAGAGAACCGATCGGCATCAAAATACTCTCATCGAATGCCAATCGGAACCACACTGACACCGGAACAGACAGTTTTCAATACCACCTGCCATACAGTTAGCAGACAGTCACAGGAACACAACTTACATATAGACACATAGACTAGAGGATACCCTACATTGCAGAGTAGAGAGAGATAGACTAGAAGTAAAAGAGAGAGGAACATTACAATAGAATCTTTAGCTCGATCTCGCAGGAACAGTCGATGTTATTTATCATTTAGAACGCGGAAGATCTAGTAGAGGACTATTCATATATATAGTAAACGATACTGAGAGATAAAATATATATATGTATAAATAAATATATATACATCTCTATCTATATATATTTATTTATATATATATGTATACTATACCCTTAAGCGACCGATAGAAAGGGAGAGAACCATCAGGATTATAGTTTGAGACTTCGTTCGATTCTTTGTTTAATTGGAAATTCGTTTTTTAATTTGAAAATATCAAAATCCAAACTTTAACGTAAATGTAAATAACTCTCGATTGAACTACGAATATGCAATAATACCGTTAAGTGAATATAAATCAATATAATCAATAAAAAAATTAAAACAAAAATAAATAAATAAATAAAAACAAAGATAAAAATTAAAATTAAAATTAAAACAAATCAAACAAATTTATATATAGTGTATGTATAAAAAATAAAAATAAATAAACAAACACAAAGATAAAAATTAAAACTAAAATTAAAATTAAAACAAGTCAAATCAAAATAAACAAATTTATATAAAGTGTATGTATAAAAATAACAATTAAAAAACCAAAAACAAAGTAAAGAAATTATTATATAGTGTATTTATTTGGAACAATTTACATGTAAGAAAGGACGAGACTAAGACGGAAACATAAATGAATTCTTGGTGATATTTTTGGCCTATGTCTGAAAAAAAATAATTGTGATCAAAGAAAAAAAGAAGAAACTAGGAAATAAATAAATCAAATAAATCAAATCTGACAAAGAATAACGAAAATTACCTTTCGCACAATCAATAAATCCACAAATTCCTCACGATAAGCCGATAAAATTAACCAGAAATTAGCATTAGCCAAGTACGAGAGGTCGCGAGACCGCAACGTGTGCCTTATTCCGGCCTTAAGTTCAAATTAGTTTCAATAACGCATAACAATATGTAGCGATACCTAGCATATAAGACCGAAGAGCCGGAGACTCTCTTCGCAGTACACCCTGTAACATGGTTCAGATCGGATCGAATCCATGGAACACATCTGACGCCTAATCTCATTTCGATAGGATGGATCATGCCCAGGTCTAGCTCCAGGAATGCTGTCACGGTAAGGATTAAGTTACTGTTAACATATTTTATCCCAATCATAATAGTATTCACAATATCTGTTGGACCTTCCCTTCAGATCCCCCCCTGAAACTCCCGCTTATGCAATGTATCTGTCTAGAAATTCCTGTCTGAAATCGATCCAACTATCTGCTAATATCCTTGCAATAGATTGAAAATAAAGATAAGATTAATACAAACAATATATGTGTGAGCTCCAGAAAGTTAGAAGCCAGTTACTGACATTCATTCAACTCTTCTCATTTATTTCTATTTAAACATTTAAATCTACAGTCGTGTCCCGATAATTAGTAATGGCAAGGAACAAGCGAGGTTAGGAAATAAAATTTCCAATTAGGGGGGTTTTTTCACTGATTTCTACACCTATTTACTTATCTTACTGTTAATTGTTGTTCCCGTTATAAAGTCTCTTTTTGGAATATTGAACCTGGGCAAAGATGGAACAGTTTTAGATTGTTTTGCCACCTCAATTTCTTTTTGTTGACCTTCATTATAATAAATGTATTTAATGTTTCTGTTACATACACATACACACACAATGTTACATTACATATGATATATCATACATTATATACATAATTCATTCGTTTGTTTGACATCTTCAAGCGAACGAGATGCTTTGAATGAAACAACAAACTAAGTGAAATATGAACAGAACCAGAGGCGAAATAGAAGCGAAATGGCGGCGAAATAGAGGCGTAATAGAGGCGAGATAGCTGTCTGAATAGTTAACGGTAGTTTAAATTTTCTTTGTTAACATTTTGCATTACGAATATAAGAGGGAACCTGCCTGTAAATATATAGAAAAGTTACGAATTAACGAATCTATTTTGAAGGGAGCGCCAGCTGTACCGAATTATTGGGATGCGACTGTATATTTACATGCTCTTAGATGGAAGCTCTATCCTTTTATTAAACTATTCCTGAGAAAGTTAAGTCTTAAATTGTTTAATTTGGGAACAACTTTCAATACAAATCAAGTTCCTGTGATGCATTGAGTACAGACCTAAGTCCAATCCAGTCCAGGATCTCTGGGGGATCCTTTCAGCTCGGAAGGCAGCTTGAGACTTAAAACTATAACTACTTTACATTCATTATTTAATTCAAAGTCAAAGTCAAATTTAGTTTTAAGACGTTATGGAAAAAGTATTGTTGATACTTTCCAGTTAAATCACAAACTACAAAGAACGAAGATAAACTTAAATTTATATCCTAGACTGTACTCAAAGGAAATGTTGAAAGTTTGTAGACTTCTCCTGCTTTGCGATAAAGTGATGCACATATATAATTATTTCTATGATTTTATTATAAAGGCTGATTTCTTAAGAGTTAATTTCTCCACGTTGGCAGCACTGGCTGCTAAACGTCACCTGTCAAAGTAAAAAGCTTTCACTTAGATATATTCTTTTTTTTAAGGATTTACTCCTGAAGTAAAACTTGATTAGATTAGCATTATTTTTGGCAGTATTTGGCTACGTTTCGTAAAAATAGTAGAAGGGAAGGCAGCAACTCGTTCGAAAAAGCATCGAAAGTTCAGATCGCGCCAGAGACAGAACGAGAACTTATACTATATGGGAGTGTATGTTAACGCAACAGCTTCTACTACTGCGGGCAATGGCACTGCTACGGCTGCTACGGCTGCTGCTGTGAGTAATAGCCACGTTAACTAGCAACTACCAACTAGCGAGAAGTAGTTGTTCCCCAGAAAGTGGCCAAAGAGTGCGGCGAGTTGAACTTAAGAGAGAACTCTTGTGCGGGAAGACTTTGCGTTGGCGTTGGCGCTGACGCTGGCGCTGGCGCTGACGCTGGCTTTGGCACGAAGACGCACTGCCAGGTCCCGAAGATGGCCGGAGCTGGGAAACCGAAGACGTTTGACTTACTTTGCGCTGCCTCTGCCTCTGCGAACAAGTATCTCCGGCAAAGTACAAGAGCCGAGCGACTACGCGCCGCGCGCTTTGGACATTGTTTTTGCCTTTGTCCAAGTTCTACTTCTAAGCACGCGAGATGTTCCTGAACCCTCGGCGACAGTCATATTTATACTTGTTCGTGGCAGCGACAAAATTAGTTTTTCAATGACTCGCGTGCCGCCAGGTTATCCTTATCTCTCACTCCGAACTGGGCTGCCTGGTGCCAAGTAGCGACTCGAGAATCTCGGCGCGTGTGTCTCAGCCAGTTGTCGATTGCCGTGGTCAAACCGGGTTCCTAACTCGGAACGAGCACGCGGATAGTTTCTTATTCTCAAATTTAAACAATATGCTACTTGCTCCAAACTGCTTCCCTCGAGGATTGATCGTCCACATTTCATCAGGTCAATCTGCAATATTTATCAATATAGATCCGTGTATGTACTTCACATATTTTTCCTTTAGTTTACTTCTGCCAGAAACTGTCCGAAATGTGTCTCAAATTGCGTTTGATTTATATTTATAATAAATACATTTTTTGTATTCTTCTCTTAGAAATCAGTTTAAGATATTCTATCTGAAAAGTTACAAAAGTCGAAGTTTTAGTGATCGGTGTTAAGTGTTGAGCTAACTGCAAATTGATTCTGAGGAATTAGTTTTCTATTTTATTTACTCTTTTTATTTATAACTAAAGGATGCGATTCCTTTGATGCCTGAGAATTTGGTTATAAGTTTTACATTATTGTGAGGGAGAGAGGAGAGGGGTAGGTGGGACTTCCAAATGAATTCAAACGAAGCAAATTCTATGATTTACAGATTTACAGAAAAGGTTTGGGATGTTGGTTTAAAGAGTTTGGTAATAGAATCTCTAACAAGAAGGTTGTCTCTATATAATATAGAGAAAGATACTTTTAAGTGCTAGTGTGATAATAAGAAAGTGCGATAAATAAGCGCGATTAGTACTCTGTTCGTGATTAGAAATCTGCCAAGACTAATCCTACGACTGATTGTAATCAGTTTATATCTAGACTAATTTCTGTGCTTCTGTGAAATGTGTGGAATATATATATGTTGTTGTTACTCTCTTCTCTGTTGCAGGCTATTAAGCAGCCGCTGTCTTCTGTACCGTAGAATCTTAGAGAATCCATCGCCCTGGGTCCGGACAAACTGTTACTACGATCGCAAGGGAAAGTCGATCAGTGGCTGCTGTCGCAGTTCACCAGCGACCAGCGGCACATGAGCGAGGCCCAACAGCATCATCCGCAACCGCCACCGCCACCGCCACCGCAACCACGACCGGAATCTGCCCCGCAGCCGGAACTTCATCCGGATAGTCAAGCAGTCGCAGAGGACTCGTGCAACAAGATTCCGTTTCATATGTTCAAAATGGATGCAGCTGACTTCTGGCAGCAGGCCCGCGCCCCCTTTGCACTGCACACAGCCGCGACGGCTCTGCAGCAGCAGCACCAACAGCAGCAGCACCACCAGCACCAGCACCCGCAGCAGCACTCACACACACACTCACACCCTCACCCCCATCCACACCCGCATCCACATCCTCTATCAAATCAGCAGGAACAGAACATCAGCACGCCTAATAACAACAACCACCTGCCATTAACCAGTAAATTGGAGACGAACCAAGTGCAGCAGCAGCAGCAGCAGCAGCAGCCACAACAGCAACAACATCAGCAGCAGCAGCAACAGCAGCAACAACAGCAGCAGCAGCAGCAGCAACACCAGCAACAAGACCAGCAGCAGCACCACATTGAGTCGCAGCTCCTGCAGCAACACGTTGGCCAATGCTACACCAACGAATCCTTTGGAGCACATCAGTCAGTCACGACGACACCTACGTCGACGCAGTTCAGCAACCATCACTTGCTGTTCAATGCAGCTGCCGCAGCAGCCGCAGCCGCCCACCTGAAGTCCACGGCTCTCAATACCCACGCCCAGAACAATCAAACAGATCAGTCGGATAACCCGCCCGCCCTGCAGATCCCCATATCTACGCTGAGTAGCCAGAATCCGAGCAACACTAATGCAGTGAAACCCAAGCAGGAGCATAGTCAACAGCAGCAGCAGCAGCAGCAGCTGCAGCAGCACGTGGATGATGCACGGCAGCAACAGTCGGAGCAAACATACGGCAGCGGCTTCTTTGTGGGATCCACGGGATCTGGCGAGCTACAGAACCACCACAAGCCACATCCAGCGCCCCACCAAGAGCACAGTCCAACACTAACACTACTCAACAAGCCAATGTCCCAAGGTCAACAGTCACCCCAGCACTCGATTACGCCTTCCGGTGGCAGTTCAACGCCCGACATCAAGTACAACAACGAAAAACTGGCCAACGAGATCCAGGTAAGTTCCGATATTCGTCACAAACATACATAAGGGAAATCTATCTTAGCACAGGATTATACAAATCTAAATGTAGCTATCTCATTTGATAGATACAAATATGAAATTCAAGCAATTATCAGCATTCGCGTTCGGATTTCAATTTCAACATATAAAAATTCATAAATCTACATCATATTTATTTGGGTAATTTATAGGAAATGAGAAGAATATATTCTAGTTCAGTCCATCATATTGTCCTTGACAATTGTTTTCCAATTTCAATATTCTTTGAAAATGAACTTTAAACCCAACCAAAATGCATCTAGTTGAACGAAGAGAATTGGTTCTCTTTACGCAAAAGAGAGACTGCTGTAGCCGAAAATAGGCAAAGAGCTAAACTCCCACAAAATTTCCTGTCAGAGCAGTACAACAAAATTTCTCTACAAGCGTATTAACATCTACCCCTTTCGCTCATGGGCAGAACTTAAAAGCTCACTGCTACGAATTTCCCATCCCAGCCCAAAGGGGTAAAGGGGTAGTGGATAGACTCAAGGAATAAGCACCCATACACTGAACAACACACCAAGCAAATGTTATAAAATGAGTTTTTTAGAATACAAGTTTGTTGTTTCCACACATTATATTGTGCTGGGGGGGTGGGGGGTGGGTGGGTTGTGTGGTATATACCCCCACCCCCTATGGGTTCGTGTTTTTTTCTTAAGATGAATTTGGTCTTGAATTTCTTCATTTCACCATGTACTCGTGCAGTAAGGTGAAGATGATAGCGGAGACTTCCCCTTTTTGGGTAAAAACTCAATTATGTTTTTGTCTCTATGTTTGTGTGAGAGCAAGTACGAAAGAGTAACAGAAATGGATAGAGGGAGAAGACAAGAGAGACCAAATTCTTACCGTTTGCTTAGTTTTTAGGTGTCTTTTTTTCTCAAGTAACCCTCATTTAAAAGCGTTTGCGTCCGCGTCCTGCTAACACTCGCTATTTCTCCTTCGTTCGTATGTGTGCGGCTGTCTGTGTGTGTGTGTGTGTGTGTGTGTATATATATTATATATATACTTCTTTATATGTATGTGTGTGTGTGTGTGTGTGAACGCGTATATTTGCGGCTGGGGTGGAATTCAATCTGTGGGTTCCTTTTGGGGGGTGAGTCAAGTTTAGTTCTATACAACTACACTCACACACACACACACACACAGAGGCATACTTATAGAAATACACACAAACATAGTAAAAACAATCGTTATTCCTGTTCCTGCGTCGGACACCAACTCTGCCGGCTGCCTCTGCTTCTGTTTTTGCCTTGCCTTCTTTCCAGGGAACGAAAGAGAGAGAGCGATTTGTGTTTTCTTCTCCTTCTGCAGTATATTTTTTTTTGTGAATGTAACTCGCGCATAATTTCTTCAAGAAAGCAATATTAGTACGGACACACAGCTACACATATGCACACACACACAGACACGAATACGATGATACCGACGAAATAGAAAGAGAAGCAAAATTTGACGCTGGTAACAAAGCTAAAGCAGAGCCGCTGGCATCGAGCACGGCGTCGGCGACGACGACGACGACGGCGACGGCGACGGCAACTACAACGACAGAATAAGAAGAAGACGTTGGACGGTATCCCGTTTATGGATAAGGCGAAAGGCGTCTGCCGGCAGAAGTTCAAAGGACATCGGGCCGTCAGGTTGTGTTGTGACTCCGCGTCCCACTACACTAAACACGCTTACCGCAACAAACACTTCCCAACAAATTCACGGTCGAGTCGCGCGTGTAAAAAATAATTTATCTCATCGTCGATATGTCAATAATCATAATATTAATAATCGGGCATTGAAAAAACTTGCGTAAGCTGCGTACTGTCTTAGATTGTTCGATTGTGAAATCAGTCTAAGCCCGGCCTCCGGTGGCCTCGATGTGCAAATACATACATAAATACACATACTCACGCACACATGCACATTTATACACATGCCTGTGTGTGTATGCGTCACATATGTGCTTAAATCCGTGACTTCGGACCAAATAAATAAACAAACAGACACAAAAGAAGCTGTTGTTCTCAATGTTTGCCAATGGATGTCGCTGGTGGATTCTTGTGTTTAGCGCATCTTCTTCCTAACCAATAATCTACCGTTAATATAATGCTATCTGCCAAAGTGATAAATTAAACGGCCCGCGTACTTTAAACTAAACAAAATAAAACAATAACAGAAACAGAAACAGAAAGAGAGAGAGAAACAGAAACAGAAAAGAAGCAAATAGATTTACGTTGTTCCGTTTGTTTGATTTTCAATCGAAGTTGATCTCATTTTTAAAATGACACTTGACTGTGAGAAGGAGCACGATGTAATTTTGTTTTCAATTGAAAATCTGTCAAAATTCAAACTAACCCTTCGCATTACTTTATGTTCCTTGGATTTTGTTTAGTTTAGCCTTTTTTACTCTTGCTCTCACTAAACTCCTCATTTCGTTTCTCATATATTCTTTTGTAATAATTATCTATAATTATATATGAAATACACACGTAAATTATCTCAGAGCAGCCTTGAAAACTAACTTAACGACATTTTGATCATTCTTTAGAGTCCAGAAAAGCAGATTTATAGTGAATACTTCGTTAGATAATTCAAGCTTAATTTTAATTTTAATTTTAATTTCTTTAAATCTGTTCTAGCAGCTTTGCAGATTTCAGAATCCTCTTGAAGGATAAAAACCCATGTAAAAGGTGCAAAAATTTGTGACGTTTCCTTCTGTGAATAGTTTTATATGCAATTTTGAGGCTTAGATTGGAACAAATGATTGAAAGTAGTTCTTAAAATAAATGTTTATTTAATACAA
This sequence comes from Hirtodrosophila trivittata, assembly GCA_035045065.1. Taxonomy (NCBI): domain Eukaryota; kingdom Metazoa; phylum Arthropoda; class Insecta; order Diptera; family Drosophilidae; genus Hirtodrosophila; species Hirtodrosophila trivittata. Next base: position 391,824 of record JAWNNK010000645.1, read on the forward strand.
ATGTAAAATTTACAATATCGATTACAGTTAAAGTTATAGTTTAAGTTTTCAGTATGGGCTACACTTATCCTCCATTCGTTTTGATTTTGTGTTTCAATTTTTAGTTTTAGCGTGAGCAAACAGCAAAATACCAAGTGCTAATTAGTATATATTCTATACCTGATTTTGTAAGACGACTAACCGATTGTTTGCCGCCCGGCAAATGTACCACAGCACGTAATGTTACTTTGATTAACTAGAATAATATAGCTCTATTATTATTATTGCTATGATCATAGTTTTCTTTGCAAATTTTCATTTCTTTTTCGCTGAATAGAAATTGAAGCTGAAAGTCTGAGAAATCTGAAATGAAATATGGCGTATGATACCTTGTTGGATATTATTTGCATTTGATTTCTGAAGATTTCTGGGATATATAATGTATTCGAGCAGTTGAAAGTGTTTTAAAATTATAAAAATAATATTCAACATATTTGTGTGAGCATTTGTATCGATAATCTAACTGATTGTAGTTTTGGGTCGTTTCAAACTATTTTGTACTGAATTTGTTAATATTACTTTTGCTTCTAATGTCTATTAATTTTACTCAATTATTAACTGGCTTTACCTGTCTATCATTGCAGCTCCAGCTCTCTAGGTCGAGCAGCGCCGCCGCGATCAGTGAACGCACCCTTGAAGAATGTTGGTCGACCCTGCAACGAGTGAGTTGGCATCTCTTCCGTTGTGTATAGTACTCTTCCACGTTGAAGACACAAGAATTGCACATGCATAAATACATATACAATACATACATATGTAATATTTCTGCATCACATTAACACACACGCACACACACACTTGCTCAGCACACAACTGAAATCTTTGAAGCCCCCATTGAACAGTATAAAAGTAACCAGTGCTGCCAGATTCGCTTATTTCGGGCTAGATCTAGCATATTTGAAAATGGAATGATGCTTACAGCTATACTTCAGCCTACTGCTACTATTATAAATCCACCATTGCAGCAAAGCAATTTGATATTAACTGCTGTATATAATCAATGAACTCAACAGCTGAACAGCTCAATCATTTTAATTTTCATTGAGTTTAAATTGAGATAGCACATAAATATCTTCATGGATATCTTCTTCAGCACTTGGGCATATCATAGTTTTACTCATACGAAATCTATTCGATTATGTATTATGATTAGCTTTTCGCAAGGAAAGGACCTTACTTATAAGGGTCTTTGTCCATAGAAGTTAAGATCTTTCATTAGATATAATACAGTTGTTCAATGTACAAGTATATATTGATGAAGTGTCATGAAATTCTCACTGGACAATCGATAAAGATAGCAGATTCTAACGCACCAGTCGACATATAGATACGCCACCAGGGGGCGCTAGATTCAAAAAGTCCTGTTTACTTTTGAACACACCTTGTATATATTTATCATATCAATCTATAGTAAATGATTTAAGCTTAAAACTTAAATGAAGCATTATCAGCTGGTATCAATTGAGTCTCGTTTACAGCGTAGAAGATACCGATGTACATACATACAACCTTATGTACATACATGAATACATACACATATTCATATGTATTCATGAATATAGGCAATAGCTATTTAGGTTGTCTTTTTTTGTGAACAGCTCTAATCTATTTTGTGTGCTAAGCGATGATTGTGATATTGATATATATTTCTGATCCAAGACTACTGGAAAACTATACAAAACTATAATAAATACTACCTGCACATTATTATTTTTATTACATTATACATTATACATTATACATTATACATTATACATCACATACATTATACATCATACAAACAGTTATTGTTCTTAAGTTTATAAACGTTTATATTAAGTTCTCGAGTTGCTTGTGATAAGCGATAAGTGATAAGCTCACGTGATGGACCCAACTGTGGGTCCCACAATCAACTATATTCTTTGCTCAATAAAAGTTATTTATTTGTAAAACAGTTATGTTTCTTGTGTTCGTTTCTTTTCGTTTTACTGTACCGTTTGGTTTGTATTCTTTTATGTTATTATGCACTGCACCGTTCACACGTTTGCTTTTGCTTTTGTTTCTGCACTCCACACACACACACATACAAGTACAAACATACAAACATATAATAAGAGTGTATACACATATATATATAATGTATTTATCGGAAGAGAGCTTATATCGAGAATACAGATAAAAACGTGGAAGCTTGGAGCAGTGTGAGTGTCAAGACGGCAGCCCAAGACAATTTGAAATTGTTAACAAAAAACAAAGTCCTGCTGTACTCCCCCTGCTGCTACACACACACACACACGTATAGAAAAAAATATGCATAAATGTGTGTGCATGTGTGCATTAGTAAGGCAGAGCTGAAGATTCTGAAGGTTACTCACACACACACACGAGCACTCATGCTCAGGGAATGATGTGTATGTGTGTGTATGCGTGGGTGTGGGTATGTGGCAGTGCACGTGTGTGCGTATGCTTCACTCCCCTATGAGCTCACACAAACAGACAGACAGACCAGAAGTCTCCTTACACTTTGTTCCGTTTACCCCCACGTTTTTTGCGACCATTTTCGTTTTGCTCGCTTTCGACCACTGTCGATTTTTTCTGTTTTCTGTTTTCTTTTTCTTTTTTCTTTTATTAGTAGCGACATAGTGTTACCCGCCCCTCATCGTTCTTCCCCTACGGGCCATACCATAATTTACCCTCAGGCAACTCACACACGCACACACACACTCACATACGGGCCGCAAAGGCACACTGCAGCAGCAGGACAAGGCCAGCAGTAGACATTCATTGGCTCAGCGACCCTTGACACCACCGCTCAAACCCTGTTGCGTGTGGCGAAGAATTAGAAAAGAAACCCACTCTCACACACTCAGCGCGAGAGAAAGGGAGAAAGAGTTCCGCAAGTGAAGTAAAAAAATGGAATATGTACAGGGTGCACCTTGTGCACACACCCTGTGGCTGCACAGTAGCACAAATAGGAGATATTCAGTTCTGGCTGGTGGGCGATCGGCTTGGCTCGGGTGCTATTATTATGGTGAATAGTTTAGTTAAGTTTCAGTTCTTCCGGTTTATGCAGGTTTCATCCATATTCTCTTTACTTTTAATTCATGTATCTTAACTAACATTTTGGACTTAATCAGGGATGCCTATTAAGCGGCCCAGACACAGTCGAACGTGTTTAGTGCACGTGAGACATTTTACCGTTAGACCGTTAGTGTATGGGCAAGATGAGGCGCATCACTTGAAAAAATGACCGAAAAGATAACGGAACCAAGAAAAACTGAGCAAGTTACATAGAAAAAAAACATGTACCTAGTTCTTATATGCTAAGTAAATGGGTGAAATATGTACGAAGTTCTAAGGATTCTGTATTTGGCTAGAGCTGCCCCCACCAACTGACCCAGGTCCATCCTATATTCACGTTCTTCTGTACCCCTACGCGCACTTACACACACACACACACACACACACAGAGACAGACACACACACACACAGTTGCATACACTCGCATTCTCATTTGCCGGCTATTCGCAGAACTGCCGTTGGCTGGCTGGACAGCGCAGTCTGTAGTGCTCGCCATTTTTATGCGCTGCAAAGGACGAAAGAGCGAAGGAGCAAAAAAGTAAAGCAACAGGACGGGACAGGACGGGACAGGACAGGACAGGGGCTAGTGTTAGTGTTAGTGTTAGTACCCATGCTTGCTTTCAGCAAAATGAATAAAAACTGCAGTGTAGCAGTGAGTCGAGACTCGAACAAATGTCGAGCAGCAGCAGCGAATCGGCGGGAATGCTAACAAACCGTTGGCGACCAACCAACCAGAGAACACTGCCACGCGGGCTGCCCCTCTGCCCCTTCTGTCTGGTTGTCTGGTTGTCTGGTTGCCTGGTTGACGGTGTCCGCCTGGCCACAGCCACAGCCAACGCCAACGCCATCGTCTTCGTCCTCGGCTCGCACCTAAAAACACCTCCAGCTCCTACTCTCTTTTTATTTCTTGTGGAATATGTCCGTACATATCAGTGTCGGGGTCGGGGTCGGGGTCTGGGGCGGTCTGTATCCATGTATTTGCAGGCTGGCCATACTTAAACACCAAACACACACTTTCAAGGATATTCGTAATACATTTTTGTATTCGCCTTAATAAGAACCTATCAAAGCTGCTGATATGTCTCCTTGTCTTCTTCAGATCAGTTCATAAACCTACAATGATATGATTACATGAGGACTAGACACAACATCCTGTAATTATCCAGTGTTGATGAGAGACAAACTCAGGGAATTTCAGAAAGCGACAATTATTACGTTTTATAGGGATTCTTTTCTTTGGTTCTTGTTAGTTTTACTTGAAACTTGTCTTAGAACAATCAGGCTTTAAGTCATCTCTTCTCTTTGGGTTGCTCTCAAAGCACAAGACAGCAGAACAACCAAATCCCAGCTGGCAATCAATCCCCCCGACGATGACTCCTCGACCAGTAACTAAATTTAATTTGCAGATTATGATATTAGGATTAGGATTGACATTAAATTGAACTTAGTTTATCATTCTGTCTGCATAAACGTGTCCATCTATCCGACGGTTAGACACTAAAATAGTTATGTATTAGTCCTTTGGTCAATATATTGACCAAATATTGTTTCGATATACTCGAAATAAGTTAAGTTTCAAACCTGTTAAATAAGCATTCGAAATTCGAAAACACTCATCTAAAATATATTTCATTATTTACTTCTTGTTTTGAGTGAATACTTCTCAACAAGCAGAGAAAATTTTTGTAAAAATCAGCAAAAAGTTACGTCCCCCACATTTTTTTGGTCTGAAGCAAAAACTTATAATGCGGCTCTTACGTCTCATTCAAGCATATATATAATCTGCATCTGTATCTGTATCTGTATATACACATTCGTATATAATAAAACATATGAACTTGTTTCAAGACAGAGAACGAAAGTTTATTTTGCTGACTTGTTTGCGACTTGTCCGATATGCAGCGGTACACAATTTTTAAAAACTTCGGCCACTAAAAAGAATACGAGTATATAAGCAAAAAGAAGTAGAGAACTGCTCCCAGAAACAGATAACACTATGTTGACAATCTATATATGACCCCAGTAGGTCGACTGGGCCGCAGTTTGTGCGTGAAGGTGGTTACTTAATGTTTAACATACTGAATAAAGATACTTGTTGAGAACTGAAGCTGCGCCTAACCTTGACATATACATGTAAAATGTAATGTACATAAATGTCAATGTACATATGTTTAACATATATATATATATATATATATACATAGATAAGAAAAAGGTTTAAGTCGTTTGTTTATACACAATATGAAAAGCCAATCGCACTCAATTTAAATAGGTTAGTACTAGAGTTTGAAATGAAAGTGGGAAATTATCTTTGGTCTTTAAAACTACATAAACCTGTACATTAGCAGAAACATCCATATACCTCACATTCTTTACATTCTATACATTCTTTACATTCTCAACATTCACGTCAATACCTAAATCCGTGTACTTACATAACATGCTTGGGCCGTTACATTCGTTAAATTCTTGAATCGATCGTTTGTAACCGACGTGTCCCTCATCTTCGTTCATTTTCCAGCTTTTCATGCACAAGAGCGCCATGCAACAGATCCAACAGCAGATTCCTCGCGTCGGACTGGGAGCCCACGGCGTACCCAGCACGGCTAGCATGGCTGGCGGAACAACGCCCGGAGCGGAGACAAAGCCCCATCAGTGCCAGCAGTGCATGAAAAGTTTCTCCAGCAACCATCAGCTTGTACAGCACATTCGAGTCCACACCGGCGAGAAGCCCTACAAATGCTCCTACTGTGATCGTAGATTTAAGCAGCTATCCCACGTTCAGCAACACACGCGCCTTCACACTGGTAAGTGCACATAATACAAATAAATATTATAAATATTATAAACGCTAGCAAAAGGAGATATCGCCATTAGGTTAATCGAATTCCATCGAACCACGCTCTAAAACTTAAGTTTAAGTTTCAAGTTAACCATTTATTTGTCAGCACCAAAGTGCGACCTCTAATTCCGCAGCTGCAATAATATCTGTTATTTTTTTAAGTTTATAATACGTCCTAAACCACTTTAAGAAAATTATTATTACTAGTGTTCGCCTAGTGGTTGAAATTCAATCGATTTGTAACATTTTCATCTTAAGTTTTTGCCCAAACCCAGCACTTTTGGCTTTAAAGTCGAATCTGTCAGCACCGCTTGGGCCTAAGCTTAGAGTGAACATAGCCATTCCGCTCTAACTAATTGCATCATAATGCCTTGCACAAAAGTAAACAAAAAAATACCTCCATCTCTTTTACGCTTGCAAAGTGAAGAGCGTGAAGAAGATCCAGCCTTTCTTTGTGTTAGTGTTCGTTTTACATATCGTGTGTAATTCGTTCAATAGTATGTATCTATGTATTGGTGACACTTTCAAATTGATTTCCTCGCGTTATATTAAACTAATACTAAAATTTTAATTCTGCACTTTAGCTTCAAAATACCTTTCGAATCGGATACAACTCTTTATACCTATACATACTATATATATGTCTATTTTGATAGTATAGTTTATAAGTATAAGCGATGTAATGACGTTACCATTGCGTATTTATGTATAGATAAACCTGATCAGTATCGATTGCTGAGTTTATCTAGACATTATCTCTATCCATCCATCTTTTCGTCTGTAAGAACCTGTGAATATCAATTTCTATGTTGTAAATTTTATAAGAATCCGCGGATAAGCCTAGAAGGTATTTAAGAATCCATTTAATGTGATGCTGCGTTGAGCTACTCGCAGTAGCAACAATATAACTTCAGAATTCGTACAAGCACAAGCAGAGACTTACATATAGTCTGTATGTATATGGATATGTATAGATATATATGTATGTGTGAGGAGCTTAGTGAGAGTGTAGGTTAGGCATATCCCACCTGAGTTACGAACTTTCAAACGTAGATTAGTCAAAGACATTCAATTCACACTTCATTACATTTCGCATACTCAGACTAAAGGTGTAGGACATTATCACCTCCCCTCGCACTTCCAATCCAATTTCCATTTTTCTAATTACAATTTGCACTTTGTTTGGTCCAAGCTTGATTCCTTATTATTTATTATTACATATAGAGGTACATATATATATATATATATATATATATATATGCGCTTGTCCTTTTAATTACAAAAATGATGAAAATTCTTAGTACTTGTGACAAATTAAAACAGCCGCCAGACAAAACGACAGTTGCTCAAATCGCTGGTGAAGTGTTCTACAGTGGGAAAGTTGTACATCATGTAGAATGAAATCATATCTTAAAAAGTTTTTCGATTGTGGGATGTTTTCAGCACTAATTATATTAATAATTAATATAATTAATTATACAAGTAGATGTATAATGCATCTTTGAACTTAGTTGTTAAGCACCTTAAATTTGCATTTTAGAGACCTTAAAAGACACTGTACAATATCATTTTAAGTGGGATGTTTATATTTTCTATTATTGCTATTAGCATTAGTATACAGTAATTATGTTGATTATCACTTTTCTATACAAAATTGCTCAAATGAAAATGCACTCATAAAAAGTTTGAGCAAGTGCCGAAAAAGAGTTCGATTTATCCCACTGTGCGACACTACCGCCCCGATTCCGTTTCATTCCCATCGGTGCTGCATTTTTCATTATGTATCCAGCATACGACAAATATTTTTATTACAGAAACAGTTATCTACGCCGAGAAGTCGGCAATCGCCACTGCCAATGACAAAATGACAAAATGATAAAATGACAAAATGCCAAATTGCCAAAAGGACAGTGATAATTAAATAAACTTTGAGTGCTTTTCGTCGCGACATTCTTGGTCGTCGCCAGCTGCGACTGACGTCGTGTAAGAATACTCATGGGAATAGGATTGGGAATAGCAATAGAAGTCGGGATACTGGGATAGGAATAGGGATGGAAATTATTCAACGTCATTAGCTGCATTCAAACCCATTTTTTTCAGTATCTCATTCTGTGACTCGAGTTCTTCCGTTTAGTTATAGAAAATTATATTCACACCTGATTGCAACATTACAATTACCACGTTATTTGTTTTTTTTTTTGTTTTTTCTCTGCGTAAAGCATAATTTCTTGTTTCTTTTTAATATTTTTTTCTTTACTTCTTCGCTTCTTATTTTCCTTTTTGCCAGCAAATGCTAAAAAGAAATCAAATACGCTTTAATTAAAAACCAGTTTTGCGCCCCGCCATAACCAGCAGCGGCAGCCGCAGCAGCAGAGGCGGCATTCCGACGACCTTCAGCTAAGTTTCTACTTACGTACCCCCTTACGTATTCATGTACCGTTGGTAATCCTGTTTCTGATCCTGGGCTCCTTATTTGGCCTGGGTAATTAGACAATGCATTGCTAATGGTCTGTTGTCGCAAAGCGACTTCTAAGCGGCCAAACTGGCGACTAACATCAGCACCAGCAGCAGCAGCATCCTGCATCTACAACTCAGATAATGAAGAGGCCATTAAACAGCCGGCCATGGCCATGGCTACGTCCACGTCCACGTTCACGTCCACCTTCGCCTGCACATCTACCCCCATTCTGACTAGTCCACTCTTTCGCTATATAAGCAAAAGCCACAGAGCTCAAGCTAAAACAGGAGAAGGAGCCGTCAAGGAATTCCTTAGCTAGCACGTTCACGCGCGGATCGTCGCATACTTTAAGGCTTTAAAAGGTGACAGGCCAAATTAAGAGCCGCGCCTCTGCCGCTACCACTACGTGCCACAAGGTGTGAAGTGATGCGGATGCCACCATCGCCGCCGGCAATGACCAAAGCAATACAGAACGTTGCCGTGCTCGAAGGTGGCAGGAGGCTGCTTCAAGGCACTCGCGACCGCATCTTCGTCTACTCGACTGCACTTTGTAACTATTTATTTGCATTTACTGGTAGCGTCGCTGGCAAAGCGACTGTAAAGTGACTGTAAGTAGCTCAAACGGTTTAGTACTTTGGTGTCGCAAAGTGTACCCAAACCCCTGAACATTACTGGACGACCCGTCTGAGCGACCGTCCTGCGTTACTGACCTTCCACTTTTTCATTTAATTGCGCGTTCAAATGAAATTAATTTTCCTACAAATCTGAAACACGTAATTGCTGCATAGCTGCAAGTTTTAAACAACTCACCAGCTAAGGGGTTCTCCACCACGTCGACCAATTGCACCGACGCGATGCGGCCCCGAAACGATTCCCAAAGGAATGACGGTCTGCGACAACGTTTTTGAGCGCTTGCTTTTTAATCTCGTTAAAATGAAGTCAATCAGTCAATTACAGCTCGTGCCTGTTGCAACGAGACATTAAAGCAGCCGAGTTCCCCAAAGTCTGCGAGCCCCTCACTTACCCACACACCACCCAAGTCTAAGGAGACGTCTCTTGATATGTTATACGCCGTTTCTTAAACGCATATGAACAGAGTCAAGAATGTTGGAGAAATTTATGAGAGACAGACAACCCTGTTACATATACATATACATATACATATACATATACATATACATATACATATACATATACATATACATATACATATACATATACATATACATATACATATACATATACATATACATATACATATACATATACATATACATATACATATACATATACATATACATATACATATACATATACATATACATATACATATACATATACATATACATATACATATACATATACATATACATATACATATACATATACATATACATATACATATACATATACATATACATATACATATACATATACATATACATATACATATACATATACATATACATATACATATACATATACATATACATATACATATACATATACATATACATATACATATACATATACATATACATATACATATACATATACATATACATATACATATACATTTTCATATACATATACATATACATTTTCATATACATATACATATACATATACATATACATATACATATACATATACATATACATATACATATACATATACATATACATATACATTCACATTCACATATACATAGATTTCAAATTCTAACTAAATTCTCTATAAAGATACATATACATACATATATGAATATACTTACACATTCAACATTAACATTCAGAGAGATCAATAATAAGAGAGAAGTTTTATGTTGTCTTCTTCGCTTATCACAAATATTTGCGCGAAATAACTATATACTTTACATTAATTGTGTATGGCTACAAATTATATAAGTTCTTCAAAAAGAAGCCTCTCACTTAGTCATAGGGAAATTGGGTCATCCTTATAGATATGATAACCACCATCCCCTTTGGGATCGTAAGCCACTGCAAGTTCCCCCAGATCGGTCGTCAGATGCGTAAATTATGTCGGGTTGCTGCCCTGCCAGCCGGTTTATAAATGGAAAAATCCGTATTGTTTCGTTCGCATGGGACTAATTTGAATTGCGTGAGAGCATGAAAATTGTCCTCATATGGTTATTATTTGCTGTTGTTAGGTGTTGGCGCGTGTAAAAACGCTTTCGAAGCGGTTTGATACTACAATAAAAGTGTGCGGAAATATTTATTTAAATATTAGTACAACTTCAAATTAATTAACTAATTAACTAATTAATTGCAATTGTGATCTACCCGCGCCTTTGCTTCTGTACGAATTGTCTTGTCGATCTTCCCTTTGACCACGGTGCGGCCAGCCACAACTTAAAACTCAATTGCACAGCTGCACTGGAAGCTGCTGCAGCTCGTGTAGGTGCGAACGAGATGGGAAATAAAAGGGGAACAGGGAATTGCCGATTACCGTTGTAGCAATCCCGTATGATACATAAATACAGTGGGCAATATTGGATTAGGCACGCGCTAAATTATCTAAAATATTAATAATTATAATAATAATCGTATATAGAGATTACCTTAGAGTGCAGTCAATCTCTAAGTCAAGCAAATATAGAAACGAATGTTAAAATTTTTGTGGACTTCTTGCAGGTGAGCGCCCCTACAAGTGTCACTTGCCGGACTGCGGTCGAGCTTTTATTCAGCTCTCTAATCTTCAGCAGCACCTGCGAAACCACGACGCCCAGGTGGAGCGCGCTAAGAATCGTCCTTTCCATTGTAATATTTGCGGCAAGGGATTTGCCACTGAGTCGAGCCTGCGTACGCACACATCTAAGGTGAGCTATACTCCTAATATACGCGTTTAGGTAAGGGAACGCTCCATATGATTACACGTTTGATTTTACCACAATTTGATTTTATGCCCAACACAAACCACCACAAAAGTCAGTAAAAGAAACTCCTACTTAAAACTTTAAATACCTTTCAATTCACCCATGTTGCATTTTTATTTTTTTGCCTTTGCCTGCTGCCGTGCACCCCTCTCCCCGCTGCCATCATTTGTTTTTTTGCACGCTCCACCTTACGTAAATGGCATCAAATGACAACCACACATCGATTCATCTCAGGAGCTACAGCTGCATCTCGGTGTCTTGCAGCAGCATGCTGCACTCATCGGCGGTCCCAATGCGACGTCCTGCCCGGTATGTCATAAGCTCTTCCTTGGTACCGAGGCTTTAATGGATCACATGAAGCATGTGCACAAAGAGAAATCCCCACCGCCACCTCCGCCGAGCGATCCACGTAAGTAGCACTACACAAAAAGAGGCGAAAACTACTTCCAGATTCACCCTACTATCCATATATTAATTTCTGTTGTGCATCAATCTATTTCCATTTGCAGCAGGCGGTCAATTTGGGGATGGCATCCACAGTGGAAGTGGCAACAGTGGGGGGGGACCCGGTGCGCTAGCGACGCAGTGCATCTCTGATTTGAGCTGTGCGCAAACATCAACAACCAGCGTATCCAGCCTAAACGACAGCTACCTTGGTAAACGAAGAACAGCCAACCATCCTTGCCCCGTCTGCGGCAAGAACTACGTTAACGAGGGATCTCTACGGAAGCATCTAGCCTGTCATGCCGAAACCTCCCAGCTGACAAGCAGCCTGCGCATGTGGCCCTGTTCCGTTTGTCAGGCAGTCTTTACGCATGAGAACGGTAAGTGCGAAAAAAGAGTACACTTCCCTTTGGTCGGGGGGAGGGTCCATCTGAAGCTCTGTTTGGATGGCTCTTGGTACCAGATCCTAGTTGAAAATCAACGCCATGCCAACCGAACAGCAATGACTCCTTTCTTAGTACCAGAGGAAGGCCGAACAAAAGGAAGAGGGAGTGTATGAAGTTTGTGCAAATGTACAATATGAAACAGGCAAAAGGAAGCAACTCCGACCTTATATATCGTATATATATATATTCTTGCTCAGTATCAATAGCCGTGTCGATCTAGCCAAGTCCGTCTGTCTATCCGTCCATATGATCGCGAGGGTTTTAGAGCTGGAGCTAGAGGCAAATGAGAAATACGTATCATAAGCTTAATCAATCGATAGGTTTCTCTCGAAGATCAATTTATTCTTATCGATTAATTCCGATCCGATCCTTGCTGTATTTCATTCCAATCAGACAATAAGCACAGATGATATTCAAGAAACAATTTTCTGTAGATATGTATATTGGTTACAGGACTTTCGCAGTCGGGTACACTCCACGTTATTCTTCTTTGTTTATTCATTTTACTTCTTTCTTTTAGGCCTTCTCACCCATATGGACCACATGCGAATGGATCCCAAGCACCAGTTTGCGGCGCAATACGTTCTGGTACGTGCATATAAAATACATATACATAGTTACGTATAAATGGGAATTAAATATTTTTATATTATTTTTAATTGAAAAATCATCGTGTCACACGTGATTGAAGTGTCGTGAAATGCGTGACTGAGTCACCGTTCAGTGCATCGCTTGTTCGTTTATCGAAGCTAATTTCATAGAATATAATTATTTAAATTCATGCCTTATGAAACATGGAAACAAGGCACTGCATAAAAGTATTACTTAAAATTAAATGTATTATTATAAATTAAATGAACTCAAACTAGTTCAATGAGCTATAGGTGACCCATGACGATTTTCAAATCACGCTCACCGGTCACGCCGTGATTTAAAAATCACTGCTATTGCCATCTCTAGTTAGTAGCAAAACTGTTTAGATGATAACAGAGTCAGAGTCAATTTTGACCAATTATTTATTTTTGTAAAATCAACCAGCATCATGCGCCGATGGGAAGTGAATTTGTCTATTAGGATTATATGGCGAATAGTTACTAGGAAGCCACGAAGAGCAAAAAAAGGTAACTTATTGTGATGAACCGAATATTGTGGAGGCCACACACAAGAAGCTTAGAGCAGTTTTAATGTATACACCGTTTGGTAATCCAAGAGATTCAGTCGGCTGATCGACAGTGAATGCAATATGCATTGGGGATCAGATTTTAATCTTTGGTCAAGAAGAATTCCTTCCTTAAATCTCTTAAGGTCTCTCCGGTCGAACAGGAATTAAATGTGTGAGACGTATTGCTATAAAACGACATCCATAACATTTTTTGCTTAGAAACAAGAAGTTATATTGGGCTAACAGGCGATTACGTCCTTCAGACCAAAGATCCAACAACGTTATGTAATATTCGCCGTTAATCGTTTTTCCCCATTTAATATAGTCGAGAAATATTATATTGGGTTGAAAAGAAAGAATTACGCGCACTTTTCTAAAGCAAGCTAAAAGTGACAGCTAACTGACAAAAGAAAGAATGCAGTTACAGAGTCAGAAGCCGTTCAAAAAAATTATCAACGCCGTTTGTATGCAAAACCGCCGGTTTCTTTTCGATCAACTCAATACCATGCGCAGCCTAAGATACTGGTGCCATAACCTTTTCAACTGACTTTTGCGTCTCTCCGTATACTCAAATATTTATGCACGATATGTCCAACTCGTCCCCTTGATATCTATACGATCTCAGCTATATGGATCAACTTCACCTTAGGGTGATCCAAAATTATTTTCCTATGTTTGCGTCGGTAACACCCTCAGTGAAAGGGAATTAAATTAGATTCCTTCCAAAAGGCTGGGTTAACAAAGGTTAACCTAGAGAATCAGCACAATACCTAAGCACACATCCTGGTACTCCTGGTACTCGTGGTACTCCTGGTACTCCTGGTACTTGACCTGATCAATAACTGGGCTTGAATTAAGCTCATTGAATGACGAACTTTTTCTCGCCACAAAACTAAAAATCCAGTTAGACTTTTACGGTTAAGGGAAATTTGATAGATATAACGAAGAATCAGACTGGAAAGATTGTGCAAAAGGATCGGATACACTCTGATCAGTCTTTCCGCTCCTCAGAAGAGGCAAGTAAAAACGATTTACGCTTAGTATAGAACTGTCTAGAATTTTTACAAGCGACAACGAATTTATTTCTTTTATTATTATTTTGTTGTTAATTAAGAGTCGACTACGAAGCAATAAAAGATTAAAAAAAAAGGAATATTATAAATTATATGATGTAAAATTCTAAAATTAATCTTGAAGTAAAAAGGGTAAAAATCTTAAATTTGAGTTAATCCAACGTTTCTTGCAAGGATTGGGGAAAAGCCAGAAAAAGCCAATCAGCAGCATAATTATTGGTGGTAGTAGGTATCGAGATTGGCCAAAGGATAATCGGATGTACATAAGGAATATACTCGTAGTTCCTAGGAGCAGAGACATTAAAACAGCGTAAAAGAGGAGAAGAATCCATGTATATTCGAGGTATAGAACCTTAAGTTGGCATTACTGTTCAAGATGGCGTCCGATTGACAGCTGTCAAGTGATTTATTCGCAGTTTGGTTTGACAATTCATTATGGTTAGACTCACGCCTGAACAACGCTTGCAAATAGTGCAATTTTATTTCGCAAATAATGGTTCTGTGCGGAATTCGTATCACGCACTACGTCCATTTAGCGATCAAGCGCACCTCTGGTTGAATGGCCACGTCAACAAACAAATCTGCCGCATTTGGAGCTAATCCTCAATCCAGAAAAACTGACTGTTCGGTGCGCTTTATGGGCTGGTGCAATCATTGGTCCGTACTTCTTCGAGAACGATGATGGCCAGAACGTTACAGTCAATGGTGATCGAGCCATGAATGCTAACTTTTTCATTCCTGAATTAAACAACCATGAGGTCCAGGAGCTGTGGTTCCAACAAGACGGCGCAACATTTCACACAGCTCGTGCCACAATCGATTGTTTTATTGCAATTTAAAGTTCTATACCTCTAGAAAAAACACCCTTTATATATAAAATAAAATAGCTCAAGTTGTTCTACGGTTAGTCTAAGACGGAAGATTTAATCAGTCAGATAGTCAGATAGAGTAAGGTGGAAAACGAAGATTGCGAAAAGTATAAAAAAAATATTGTACTCCTATACCAGAAGTAACATAGATTGGGCTGGAAATTATTGATGTAAGTTCTACCTTTTGGATAAGTAGCAATCCAAGGTAGAAAAGAGGGAGGCAACCTAATATTGTACAACTGATGCAGTGAAGAAGTTATTCTATATTAGAGTATTACATATAAGTTTCTGTTTTCGGTTCGTTTAAGAAAAAGTCATTGAAAATATTCTTATTTTTCAGTCCCGTGCGGCGGCAGAGCAACGCGAACGAGAATCCCTATTGGCAGCCACCTTAGCTGCCTCATCGGCGAGTGGCGGGGTCAGAGATGGTGGGAGCTTGCTGACAATGGGAGTTGGAGGCGTGACAGCGGGCGGCTCCAATTCGCTGTGCCCGTCGCCATCGGGAAACTCGGAATGCTCGTCGAATGGCCGGCTATCCTCGTCGGCAACCTCCGATCAGGACCAAGATCACGATCTGGGCCTGAGCGAGAATGAGAATAGCAGTCACAACAACAACCTAAGCCACGTCAACAACAACAATAACAGTATGAATAACAACAATAACAACTGTAGCTCGAACAAAATCCACTTGAACGAGCTGCGACTGCCCAGCTCCAGTCAGTACAGCATGGATGCGGAGCTGCATGCCAATCGGATGTCCTTGATGGCAGCTGCCTCGGCTGCAGCCGCGGCTGTGGCAGCCTCCGCGGGCTCCAGGACACAGGATGGTGCGATTGACTCGGTGACCACCGGCCCAGGCAATGCTGTCGTCCAAGCTGCGGTGGTCAATTTAGCTGCCGCCATGCGCATGAACAATCCGCAAGTATGATCCGTATTGTAATAACGATTATCGCTACGTTTCTTTAATTTCCTTTTCCCTTCGGTTCCTTAGCACGGCGAGCACCAGCTCCATCAGCAAAACAATCAGCAGCAGGTTCAGCTGCAGCACCAGCACCAGCACCAGCACCAACACCATCAACAGCAGCTGTCCCACTTACCGCTGATGTCACCGCTTGGTAGCCAGCAGACGCATCCTGGGTGCAATACAACAAGACGTTCACCGACCATTAACGTTCCCAGTCTGCAAATGCAGACGGACACTTCGTCCGTCGTGATGAGCATGATGCGGGGCTCGTTGGACCCGGCTCTAGGCGGTATGCATCAAATGGAGGCGCTGCATCATCAACACCATCAAGCGTCTAACTATTCGCAGCACGCAGTTACACCTAGCTCGCACCAGGCGCCATCCCATCACCAACACACGCACCATCCGGAGACAGCGCTGCGCATGCATCAGCAGGCGGAAGCCATTTTGCGCTCACACACGGAAGCCGCATTCCGTTTGGCTGCATCGGTGGCAGCCACAAATGGGGCCAATGCAAACGCGAACTCAACTCCCACCGGCACCAGTACCGGCGCTACTCCGGGTAATGGAAGCGGTAACTGCACCGGCTCTGGTACGAGTAGTGGGGGCATCAAAAACGAATCATCAGCACAGCAACGTCAGATGAATGGCAGTGACCTGGACTCGTCACCGCAACGCTTTCAGCCGAACGTGAACCACACACAGCACCCGCAATCTCAACAGGAACAATCAGCTGGACACAATTCATGAAGCACACGCGATGTGAACGCAGTGTCCGACTCATAAGGATGATCAGTACTCGAAAGCAGCACTACTCGTACCACGGATTGGTTCTAGGCACCCAGTACAACGCACTGAACCTGGCCTGCACCATGTGGGAGGCCCCAATGAAGACAAATGGAACAGGAAGCCGCGCCCTTCCTGCTCAAGACTAAATTCATTCGATATTACTCTCATAATTTGATATATAACATAACCCCCCCTCCCCCTATATCTATAAGTAGATGTATATTCTACCAATGTATGTCATGTCCATCTCTATGTAAGTATATACATGTATTGTATATATGTACATTTAGATACCCAGCGAACAAGCCGTATACATGCAATATATTATTGTAAACATGTCTTACTATGGAATGGGTTACTACTAAGCCAATCCTTTAAGAACATCACTCAAAAGATTATAGAAACAAACACCGCTGCAGTATTTCATATATAAGTTTAAAGGAACCGAACCGAACCGAAAAGTATTACCTTTACCGCATAGTATTTTCAGGCAAATCCTTGAATGATTCGTTTGTTTTAAATAATTTCATTCGTTTGTTCATTTGTAGGGAAGAATGTATACATAAATAGTTAAATTTAAAGAGAAACATTGGGAAAGGACTTATAAATTAGAAAAGGATTTTGAAACTTCAAGGAAAACTGTGTAATTGTCCCATTTTGTTCTTAAGATCCCAAAAAACAAAACTCAGACGCTTAAGTTTATTCATTTGTTCGCTTTGACAGACAGAAAAAACTAAAAACTTAATTCGATTGTTTTGATCTTTGAATAGTTTGTTATGAAAATTTGTTGATAATTTAGAAGCTTTACTTTAATGGAACACGAATTAATCGATTTACTCGATTTTTATTCACCAGATGTAAAACGAAGAGAACTTTAAACAAATTCAAGTTGTGCATTTAGTAACTTCAATTCGTGCTGCAATCTATAATTTTCCTGTCTCATTTATACACAATCTGCTCTGAAACACACACACACACACACACAATATGTGAGGTATTGTAATATTACGAGTGTATCAACTGAGACTAAGTGTAAGACCCACATTGATTAAGCAACCAGTTCGGATATAAAATGATGCTTTAAGTAATCGTAATCGTTACTCCTAAGAGATTGCGTGCCCCGCACAACACACAACACACGTTTGTACGAAGAAGTATATAGTCAAAATTCAGTGCACACACAACAACAACTCACACACACACACACACACACACACACACACACACACCATGTGCAATAGATTTAAACTTTGTAACTAAACTAGAAACATTCACAAAATGTAGACATTAATTTCAAATTGTATAAAGAGGGTACGTCAATAAGATAATTATATGTTTATACTTATAAGTATATAACGTAATAAAAATCAACTCACAAGTCTATTATTACTGCCTTATTTATTGCGTTTTCCCACTCTATTGCTTTAGCTTACATTTTTTCATTTAAAATCTTATCTATGTTTTCATTAAAGTCAATTGTTGGGGTAAATTTGATTAATTTTATTTAAAATATGCTGTATAAAATGTTATTCTTACTCAAACTATTCAAACTTTGATATACTTTCATTTTTGTGTAGATCCGATTGTACGTTTCTTATGTCATTTTTCAGATATACATTTATATATATATATAGCTACATTCAAAAAATTTCTGCATTCCATTTCTGTTATTCTTTCGAAGCGTTTCGTATTTCAATTGACAACATTTTGAGATGAAGATTAAGCAGTACCAATCGAGTGAAAAAATCTACATTTAATTATATATCTATTTATTTATTTAATAAATATCATTCACAAAGAACAGCAAAGTGTAATTTGTTTAGGTGAAAGTGAAAGTGAAGCAGAAGTCAGAAGTTTTTGAAAGTCGTAATTTCTATACATTGGCTCGATCGTTACAAGATTACGATTGGTAGACAAAATTATAATACATGGCTTTAATTGTTAATGGTTTTCATTTATTCACACATATTCATTTTATGTATTGTTTTTTCATTTAGCATATATTTTTAATAAGTAATTGATGTACATAGTTACATTACATACGCATGCTTATGGTTGTACAGTCATTCATTAATAAATTGAATAAATTTTATCGTTAATTGGTAAGTGTGTTTCTTTAACTTTGTACTTAAGACTAAGTGTTTGTTTTCTCTATTAATTTGTAGATTTTTAGTTACGACGTAATGCGACTTACGTAATTGCTTACGTTTCTTGTCAGCAGCGGCGTTCCCAGACTGCTGAACGCTTTTTTAAAAACAACATTTTTAGCATTTAAAGTAAACACTGCTGAACTGAACTGCTGAGCTGCTGAACTACTGAACTGCTACCACTGATGACTGACACTGTACAGCTAAATCTTCCTTTTAGCGTTTAAATTCTCTAGACAATTAATCACTAGCATGTAGCCCAGAACTTCGAGCTCGCTTCTGTGGCGAGTTGTACGTGCTTGCAGAAGATGAGCCAGTCTTTTCCTGGCTACGCTTTAAGTTGGGAGAACTTGCCGCTCCTTGTGGCTTGCCCGTAGTCGGATCTAAGCATTGAATACATAGTTTAGTTTTGGATAAGTTTTGCCATTTATCTTATACTACATACCTTGGAGCCACCTGACTTGGGTCGCTGGGCCATACCCCTTCTGATTGCGAGCAGCAATGCGGAATATTATTGCTGGCTTGTTGGAGCAATCAACATGAGCGTTCGAAAGTGATGCATTAGGCACTGTACATTGATTTGCCGCTCCCACATAAACCCGCACAAAGGCCAACTGCGGTGAAGTCACCTTGTCTTTTGTCGTCGGCTTTACGGCGAGGTAAACCGAGTACTCAACTATCTCCTTGGTCTTCTGTGCCGGTGGCGGTTCCCATGTTAAGTGTGCACCCTCCTTGACGTCCTTTGATATCTTTATGGCTGACGGAGCTCCCGGAAATCCAGGTAAACAAGTTTTAAAGCTTGATATCTGGAAAACAAAAGGAAAAATTATTACTCTCACTTTATACAGATCAAAAGTAAGCCTCAAAATACGTAATCTGCTGTAAAATGAATTGTTTGTATAATTTGTAGACTGTAAATATTGTACAGACCTCCCCCCATTCACCGCGACCGCATGTGTTAAGGGCAGCTAAACGGAATCGGTAGGCAGTGCCTGGATCCAAACTAATGCGCGGAAATTGAGCTAAATCTGGCAAATTGTCGGGGTCAAAGCTTTCGAGCTGTGACTCGTTGAAGTATTTATAGTCCGTATAGCTGGTTACAGTGTGGGATAGTTCCTTAAATATGCCCACGGTGTGCCACTTGTCGTTGTCATCAATTGTGCTTGCAGTGGTCGCAGAGGCCTGAGAATCAGAATAATAACAGTTACAATAATAATTATAAAAAAAAAAGTTGTAATTACATACTTTATTGTCATTGCAGCTCTTTGTGGGTTCACTCGCCTTGGAGCTTATATTGCTGAGCTGAGCCATGGTCGAACTATCCAGCAGGCTTCGGGTTGACTGACTTGAATCTGCAGAGGCTGTGGCCGCCTGCATTACAGCTGCCGATGCTAGAGCATCTAGATGAGAGCCGTCCACTACAGATTACAGATTAGGATGATGTTAGGAATATCCAGTATATAATACAAATGGATCTGAACATACCATTCTGGAGCTGGGGCTGTGGCTGAGGCTGGGGCTGGGGCTGGGGCTGATGCTGCCGCTCTACGGAAGTCGTCAATGGGGTGCGGTCCACCTCGGCGCCACTAGTCGTGGATATAATTGGATCCTTAAAGATGCTACTGCAAACGCCGTTACCCAAAATTTCACCCGACTTAATGGTAGTTAGTATATTAGCAGCCTCAGTCTCCGATGCCGTTGGCTGGCTACTGTCCGTCGCCGTTGTTGTGACGAGTCCACTGACGTTGGTCTGCTAATTGGAGACACCTGGATTAACTCTATCACGGATCACTTAGGCACTCGCTGTACTTACATTTGAATCAAAATTATCAGTCACACATGCATCAGTATGGGCGTTCTCATCGTCGGTTGTCGTTGTTGACGACTTCTGCGGATCGGTAGTACTACTGACACCGGAGAAGTCCTCCACATTTTCTTGCTCTTTGTTGTCCATGGTTAAAATGTGTGCACCCACCGTACTGGCTGACGATCCGGTTGATCCAGCAGGGGCAGCCGTGGCTACTGATGATGATGTAGCGGCGGCATCATGTTCGTCCTCTTCAATGTCTTCAATGTCATCGGTCTCTGGAGCTTCATTCGTATGGGGCTTCAGTAGATCGCCAGCACCATCCAATTGCTCAATAATATCATCCATGGGATCGGCATCAAGGTATGCCGAATCGGCCATTGTTGCAATAGTAACCGCCGCCTCAACCGCACTGCTGTCCTTCTCCTTTATCTGTACAGGCGTCTTCACTGGAGCAGGTCTTGTTGCCACCGTGACCGCTCGCTGCCCGCCGGCTACACCACTCGCATTAAAGATGTTGACAAAACCCTTTCTTGCGCCCGCTGCCCCAGGCAACATTACCAGTTTACTTCCAGTAGTGGTTCCCGAACTGCCTGCTGCTCCAATTCCGGCGTTTGTGCTCATCACAGTGACCGGTTTGCCGCCGATATAAACGGCAGTTTTCTGTTGTAGCGATGTCGCAGTGAGCTTCTGAGTGACCGTGGTGCCAGTCAGGTGTGAGGCCGATGTTGATGTAGGCAAGGTCAGTGTTATCGGGCGACCGGTGGCGCCACCGGAAGCCTGTATATTGCGCACCATCTTCACATTGCTCTGACTGGATATCAATGTACGTGGCCCGGCACCAACTGCAATAGGTGTAGCTGTTGTGCCTGTCGACCCAACAATGCTGACTATGCTTGCTCCTCCAGTGGAACTGCCCGCGCTGGTCATCACAGATCCGGCTGGTACTGTGCGTAGACCACCACCGGTGGTTACAATTATAATTTGCTGATTTCCTATTTGAGTGCCCTGCTTGTTGGTTATGACGAATGTTGGCTTCCCACCCATAACACCGGCTCCCATCTTGCCCATCTGAAGAATGCTTGAATTTTTCATCAGAAGCTTTCCGCCGGCTACCGTATGAGGCGATACCAGCTTCAACACGTTGCCAGAAACGATTGGCTTCTGCTGATGCTGCAGCAGCCCCTGTTGCTGTTGTACTCCACCAGTTGTTAATGTGGTCATTGACGTAGACGTAGCCGCTGCACTGACTCCAGTTGTCATTACCGTCTTCGCCTGAACACTAGTGCTGCCAGATGCAATCTTCAAGATAGTAAACAGATTTTTAGCAATTTGCAGAGGGACAGAGGAATACAAAATGGCATCTAGAACTGACACCATCTTACCTGAATTTGTGTGCCGGAGGTCAGCTGCTGATTGCTAATGGATATGCCCTGGCCAGGGGTAATGCTTTTCGCAATATTGAAGTTCACCTTAGGCAAAGTCTGTACCGCCATCCCACCACTGCTTGTCTTCACAAACTGCAGGGCCAGTGGCTTCTGTATGAAATATTGCTTGCCTCCAAGCGAAGTTGTTGTTGCTGTTGGAGTGGTGATGTGCGAGGTGCCACTGGTCAGCTGGACGGTAGCGCTAGGCTGGGCGGCTTTCAGTATTGCCGTTGTCGTGGATCCGCCTGCAGTTGTGGTGTTGCTATACGTGGTGGCCAAGCGTAAGGTTTGACCTGTCGCCATTCCGGATGACACCGAGACAGTTGGAATAATGCGCAAGGCGCCCGTTGCTGTCTGTGAAGTGAGGACAAGTCCACTGGACGCCACGGAGCTTGCGACGCGAACTGCTACGTTTTGGCCACCGATGTTGGCTTCGACTATTTGGCTGCCACCAGCAGAAGTCGTTGCGGTAGATAGCGTGGTGGGGCCCGATATTTTGGCGGTGGATAGACTGGGTCGAAACTTTTGCAGTATGCCACTGGTCGACACACTGCCGGCTGCTGCAGTGCTGCTTATTATGGATATCTGTGGCTGCACAGTAACCGTAGCAGTTGGCGTCGTCGTCGTCGTCGTCGTGGTGGCTGTTGCTGTGCTCGATGCTGTCAGCGGAGTAGCCGTTTTGATTTGAACGTGTGTTCCCCCTTGCGATTGCTGTTGGGCCACGAAAGCTACGGTGTTGTTTATATTCGGCGTCTGTCCTATTATTGGCTTGGTTAATACCGTCACGGGCAGCACGTTGCCGACTGATGGACTAGATGCACCAGTGAGATGCAGAATTGATATAGGGGTCTTATCAAACTTCAATGCAGCGGATGCCACCAGCGGTGCACTCTCAGATCCACTTCCTGCTATCGCCACCGGCTGCTGGACTAAGCTCTGTATTGGTTGCTTTATAGCCACTGCTGGCGCCTGCTCGATCTTCTGTATTTGAAGCATGTAGGCTGCGGCGAAGGTAGTTGCTGTCCAGGAGAGCTCCAGAGCATGGGTTGAGGCCCGCACCAATGCTACTTTGACTGCATAGAGTGGTTTTGTCACCTCCAGATACCACAGATCTTTACAACAAACCTATAATAGGGAAAATAGGAAAAAGAAATTAAATTTTTATTCAAAAAATATATAATAACATTTACCACAAGGAAAAAAAGAATATAAATATTATAATGTATATAGTTCTCACTTTAAAACAATTGAATGATCTCATGATAGGGTATATAATATGACAAAAGATTAACATATTATTCAAAACGAAAAATAAAAGGAGTGGAACGTGCACCAGGTCCGAGATGTTTGCTGCTTCTTGTTTACGCAGATTTGCTAATTTATTTTTTAAAAGAATAATTCAAACTAAACTAGTCTAAGAATTTCTTACCGTGCACTGAGATTTCTTGTTTCTTTAATCAACGCCACGCCACATATTGGACATAAGCATTTCCAAAATTGATGCTTTTAATTCGAGCTATGCTCATTTTTTGTTTTTTTTTTTTTCTGTTTAAAGAGCAGCTAATTGTCGCCTTACCTTGTTTTATTTTAACTAAAACTAAACGCTCAAAAGATTGATTTATGAGTTGAAAAGCAGCTTAAGGACTATTATAAGAGGAGCACATCTCACCCTAACCTGGTTGTTCCATGCTTTCCGGTAACCGTCACGTCCTGACCAAACGTACAGACGGCTCTGAATGCCAACGGCACAGTGTCCAGCTCGAGCCCTGGGAACGTTTTCCTCGACGGTGTCCAAGGTAACGTTCTCCCAAGTCATTGTGTCTGCAAATATAATTAAGATATGTAAAGATAGAGACCTCCAGTCAAATGTATTCAACTATTCGATACACTGTCCTGAGATATGTGCACTAATTTTCCATATTTCATATAGTACTTCATAGTAAAACGCACCTAAATCGAGAACGGCCAGTGTGTTTGTACATTTCCACTCCCGCTCAGTGGTCGCCTTTGAATCGTTTATAACCAATGGTACCCAGCCTCCGAAGACATACATCTTGTTGGCAATCATTGTGGAGCTATGCAACGAGCGCGGCAGAGGAGCTTGTCCTCTAGTGCGTGGCTTCTCCCACGTCATAGAGTCTACAAAATGGATAGAGAGAAAATTGAATTACACTGGGGCTTCAACACATCCAAATATTCAAGTCTGTACCTGTGTCTAGTAGCCACAAGTCCCCCAAGCGGCAGCCACTCATTCCTCCGTAGACAAGCAAACTTAGCTTTCCCGTTTCCTTGCTCGTAAACGATATTCCGGTGTGGGACTCACGGGGTGGCGGACTGTCGCCAAACGTTTTGGGGATTATCCATTTGCCATTGTGACTGTGAACTCCACGCGTATCCAGTATATACAAATCATTTAGATATCTAAGCAAAGGGACATACAATATCATGTTATTTCATATCTAAAGCATGCTGAAGGAAAACATACTTTGGAATATTATTTTTTGGATCATCCGATTCGTTTGCCAGTCCGCCGAATAGAAATATCTTCTCACCCACCATGGTGAAACTGTGGCCCAAGCGTGGACAAGGGGACATACCATTGTCGGATTCTGGATACATTTTTCTCCACTCCCACTTGGTTGCCTGCAGCTCATATAACTCATTTGAGTATTTTCCATATTCAATCATGCCGCCGAAGACAAACATACGTGTTCCCTCTACGACAAACCCATAAGCAGCGCATCCATTGGGAACATCGCCCTTTAGGACGGGTACATACCATTGGTTGGTAACTAGAATACAAGTTCAATTAAATTAGCTTTTAAGGAAAGCTTATATAAAGTAAGTTTCAGTTTAAAAAAACCTCTCCAATATATATATATAATATGTAAATATAGTTTAAAAAAATATTCACCTGTGTTATAAACGTGGAGCTCATCCACAATACCCTCGTTACCGCCGCCAAAAACTACCATCAGCTCTTTTATATTTATTGCGCGGTGACCATGACGGGGACGCGGCTGTGGACCGGTTGGGTTAAGGACGCGTTTCCATCTAAAGCCAGACTGGTTGTTTGCCAAGTCGTTATCTAGGCCTTCTGGTTGATAAGAGTCTACATCCATATCTATGCGTGCTAAGCAGTTGGTCACAGGATGGTGTTTTTCAGATATTATCGGCTCCGAGTTAAGTTCGTCAGCTAATCCTACTCCAGTAGCACTGGTAGATCCAGCAAACTCTGTGCTTTCCATTTTTTTGTAATGTCTTTTTTTTTTTTAATATGCGTTTAATTACAACTTGTAAGTTTTTTGTTCAATAAATTTGTTGAAGATAAGCGATTTCAGCCAAGTCGATGCATAAATGCATCTTACAAAATCTAATAACGATACAAAAAATAATAATAGTTAATAACTATCCATTTGTTAGTTTCATACATTCGTCTTATATCTTTAATATGCACGAAGTCGAACTAAAAAAAACTTTTGTAGCTCACTGTATATATACATGTATGCTCACAAATTTCTGTTGACCTGGCAATGCTGCCAATGGACGCTCTACAAATATATCAAAATTTTAGTGCCATTTTATGACATATGTAAAGAGCACAGAAATGATGTACATGTTTTCTGGTATTAAACACTCTTACCATATTATCAAGTGTAACGTAGTTGATAATGTTATTTAAGTCAAAAAATTTATTGCAATACGCTTAATACACAATGTGCAAAAAAAAGCCGAAGAAAACGACAACGACGCACACATAGGAAAATGTCGCTAGATGGGAACCGATCTGGATCAAAGCGAATATGCAGGGATGTTTTGATTATGCTTGTTGACAAAATATCGAAATATTTAGCCATAAATATTTGTATTGACACATAATAATATTATATTAAAGCTTTTATTTTGATTTATATTTTATTGTTTATTCTAATAAAAATGTTTGCAGCATTTAAATAGTTGCATGAATATATACGCGTTCATCTCTGTTATGTGTCTGTTACGACATCTGTTAAAAACACAACAAGAGTATAACAGGCTTACAGCAGTTACATGAAAATAAGGTATAATTAAATAGTATTAACGACTAATATATTTTATTTTGTATATCAGATGTCAAATATCTATATGTCACCAATTTCGATTAATGTGTATATTACTGGGCTATAATGTGCTCATTCAAAAAGGATCCGCGTAAATTTAAATCTGACTGTGTCCCTGTTGTGCGCAACTTTAAATATTAGATAAGTTTGAAGTTTTCAAAATTTTAAATATTTAATTTTATTCTTTTAATATAAAAAAAAAATAGTTTTTTCTTCATCGCTCATTTGACATCTCCTGTTTACGAATACGACACTCTTACACTTCTGTTAAGTTGCTGTAACGCTTGTTTTTAAATTTTCAGAAATGCAAATGGATTTATTTCAATTAGTGGTAAAATTTACCTAGATGCATACCAAAACCACATATGGACTGGATGAGGGTGAAATTGGAAGAAATCGTGTTAAATTAAAAACTAAAAATTACCTTTATTTAGTTGCTGTTAATTTAATAGGAAGGGGTAAATAACATTTCGTTAGGTGAGGGCTTTTTCGAAGCAATCTGTTCGTTAAGTGAGCAAATTCAGTAAGTGAGCAATCAGTCGTTCAATGAGTAAATGAATAATCGCAATCGATTTTCTCTATGCCTTAAAGTATGCTCTAAATGTTAAATGTGAATTTGATACAAAAATTTAATAATTAAAATAAAACGATTAGTAATGCAGGAAGAAAACCTTTAAAAATAGTTTATTGGTCGCGAGATAAACAAACTTGCGAATACGATTTGCGTCGTGTAAGAAGCTTGTATTTTGAGACTATTCCGTTAGGTGAGCCATTTATAGCATGACTTTTTAGTATATGGATTGATTGATGATTGATCTGTCATGGACCTATTTTTTTCTACCCGAATGTACGATCAGTTTTCACCAAGTCCATTAAAAACGGAGTGAGTGGGCTTGTGGAATATTTTGCACAGTACAAAAATTACGTAATTCGTGGGTAATATACATTTAATGAGCTATCGAATTTTCCTCATTCGAGCGAATAGCAATAAACAGTGTCTTTTAAGAAAAAATAAGTTTTAATCTTAATATTTTTGTATTTGAAGTGCTGAAATTTTAATTTCTGACGAACGACGCGAATAACTTAACTATGTTAAAGCTTTGAGCTACAAGTAAAAGTACAAAGTAAACATTTTTCCCAAAAAATAAACTTATTATAATTATTTGTATTTTTCTACGATGTTAATCTATCATCAAAGTTGTTATTAAAAACCGGAAAAAGTTGCATAAAATGGCCAAAAACTTTTTGTTTTTTTTTTTAATTGATTTTTACGGATTTAGGCTGGTAAGCAGAAGTACTTCTACCAATTGGAGCAAACTCTGCTTGAATGTATAGAGTCACCTCATCATTAACAATTTTATGTGAGATTTTACGATACTAAAGAATATAAATACTTATGATTGTAATATGTAATAATTGGTGGGAATACTTTTTAAGATTTAAAAAATTCAAAACCAACAGAATAAATCAGATTTTGTAGTTGGTATTTTTTCTCTTAAAAAATTGTTTATGTTTTTTGCACTTTTGTTCTTCTCGTTTTTACTAAATATCAAATAAAATTCATCAATGGATGCAGTCCACATCTGATCAGATTATACGCATTATTGTCTTTGCCTTGTTCTCCACGAGCTTATCACTGAGGTATAAGTAACGCCGCAGTGCTAACGTAATCAAGTCAAACAAGCGACTGATAACTTCAGTACAGAGATAAGTAGCACAAATAGCTGGACTACCTGTTCTGTCATTTCGGATATGTACGTACATTCAGTGTATGTGTGTATGTACATACTCCAAAAAGGTATATATGGGACAACGGCTTGCAAATCAGAGCACAGTATTCTATGTTATTTAGTGGATGCGGTATTCCTTAAATTTATAACTTACGGTCTTACTCTAAAGAGTTGTGAACTTTAAAGTGTTATCTTTGTGAGTGTAAGTGAAATGTATGAATATAAATATTTGTATATTAGAAATTAATTAACATCAAAAGCTGTCAAAAATAACCCGTTTATTAAATATACATATTATAGTCGTCATACGAACCATATGGGTACAGGGTACATCGTGGAAGAACTTAATACAGTAGGAAAGAAAAGAAACCCTACATTTCAACTGACACTAACATCAAACAGACACAATAATTAAAACACTTTAAATAAAAGTCGACGATATAGAAAAGATATGCTATTCTATTATTTTTAATATACCCATTTCAATTGCGTAAAAATTAAAAACACTTTAAAAAGTAACAGTCAAGCACGGATTAATTTGATATTATTGGTTTCATTTACATATTTATACATCTAAAATAAAAGCATGCAAAATGTTTGATTATATTTGTGTTTTCAAGGACACCTTTTATTTAAGTGTGTGTATTTATACATTTGAAATAATTGCATAGTTTTTATGAGTAGCTCAATTAATTGTACTGAAATCAGATTTTTATTTAATTAATCTTAGTCATATTGGAAAAATCCAAATTTGTACAGATTCAAACAAAATGCAAAGTGGTATTTTTACATTACGCTAAAAACAAAAATTAACTAAAATATCCTACTACAATATGGTATTGTGTCATTTGCTCTCGCTGCTGTTTTCTCTCTTTAAAAATTTGGGCACACTGCATATTTGTGTATACCATACCCAGTTATTCGTTGTGTTGGCAAAACCAAAAATACTAACATTTCTGGTAACTAGTGTACTATTAAATTTGTTGCGAAAGGATATACACGTACATTAGTCATATAAATGATATTGTTTAATAATTTGTAATCTTTTCATAATTATTTATTGTTTTTCATCGCGTCGTGTTCGCGTTGTCAAGGTGCTGCCCTTGCTGGCCCGCATCAGTTAACCAGGGTATTTAAATCGCGTGAAAACATCCATCGAACATTTTGTATCGAACCCAGCCCAAAGTTCGGTAAATGAATAAGCACTACACATAAAAGTTACTAATTCTAGTGATCAAATGATTTAGTTTGTTCATAAAAAATACAGCAAAAAAATAACTAAACCAATAAGTGCGGCATGTGGTGTGCGCATATATGTATATATGCATGTACGTTCATGCATACATACACATGAAAGTGAATGTGTACATATTTATATATATATATATATATATCGTCGTATATATATATATATATATATATATATATATATATATATCTTTATGTGTGTGCGTGTATGTATCAAAAGTGATATCATCCGGTGGCCTGGGAGCTGACCGTCATCGACCAGCTGGCTCATTTGCCATCTTCGAAGGGTGATAAAACTATGAAAAAGTCCCTGTATCTCTTACAACGGAATCAATAATTTAAATAATATGTTGGCATTGTACTGTATGTGTGTATAAATTTATGTGTGGTGATGCATGTACATAAAGAACGGTTGTCTTTACATATTTCTCTTCAACTACTACCTATTTTGATTTGCGTTGTCTAATTAAAAACCGAAGCCGCCAAGCGAAAGAATGCTGAATTGGCAATGCCAATACAAGCATACAAATAAAAATATTCATATATACATATGTATGTGCGTGCATGTATATGTATACACAAATGTTTGTACATTAAATCTGTGCTGTGTGTATGACGTAATTTTTGCTTTTCGACTAGTGAAAAGCTGAGGGGTGTTGTATGGTGTGGTGAGGTGAGGTGAGATGAAGTGATGTGTGGTGTGCTGAGGTGAGGTGAGGTGACATGAGGTGAAGATGTGATGTGTTTTACAATTATTAACAAACTTGATCGTCGTATTAGTATGGGCGGCGTATAATAGACGCCAAGATTTGAAGTGTTCTCAGTTCTGACCTAGTAAAAAGTGTATACAGCGGATGCCTGCGCGTACACTTTTGTAGGTGCGGATGTCGTGTCTCTTTCTCACGACAGGAGTTGAATATTTCTCCTTTTGTAAGGTTTTACACTGCGCTTGTAATTGTCGTACTTGACTAACTTTTTGTGCCTTCTCATCAGATTGTTTGGGCGTGATATAATATGAGATAAAAGTTAGTCGTACGAATCAAAGTAGCTTCAAGCTTTGAAGTGAATGTTCGATTTTGAGTGTTCACACTCAAGCACAAACAAGTCGTGCACACTTGACCCACAGTTTAATTACTTTCTTAGCAAGGCTTGGCAGTAGAGAACTTTAATTAGCAGTTAGTAAAAATTTCAAATTTCAAACTTGTCTTCAAAATTGAAGGAAGCTTCAAACTTTAGTCTATCTGATACCAATTGGGCAATTTCATATATCTTTCATATCATCGAACTTGTTGTTTTATATAATATTGATGTTAATCATCTTCTTTGGGCTTATATAATCATAATTAATTTAATCTTTTCTAGAAATCTATA
The DNA here is from genome assembly GCA_035045065.1 of Hirtodrosophila trivittata. Classification (NCBI taxonomy): domain Eukaryota; kingdom Metazoa; phylum Arthropoda; class Insecta; order Diptera; family Drosophilidae; genus Hirtodrosophila; species Hirtodrosophila trivittata. The sequence goes on from JAWNNK010000645.1 coordinate 422,696, forward strand.
TAATAAATTAATGTTCGAGATATTTTAAATAACTCATATCACCCAGCGTCTGTTATTCTTATCAGTGATATTTTCCGAAAATAAGTCAACAATTGTTTGGTACTGTTAAGATAGGCACTGGTCTGATCCACTTTGGGCGGGATACGAGTAGAGAGTTGCGTCACTAGATTATCGAACGACGTCATTGGTTGCCTTGTCCGTCAGAAGACTTATCGTGACTAGCCTTTAAACCGCGTGGCCATATCGGTATACACTTACGTGTGTGTTTCTTACAGAAATACCATTTGTATGTATAATAAGTGATAAACTATATGTGGGTATACTAATTATACTCATGTTTTTTGTTTTCAAGAAAGCGAAACTATTTTTTGTTCTTTTGAAGTATAAGTGAATCATTTAATAAGATTACATTGGCTTCGAAATACAGACAGCTCAGATATATACATACATTTTGAAGTTGTGAAGCTGTATTAACGGGCAGAAGGAAGTCTCTCCGGTCCCAAAAAGCACATACATATTCTTAATCAGACTTATCCAAGCAGAGTGGTTTTTATAGTGTGTGTATGTAGTCGTATATTTAAGAAGTTTTCTGTCAGTTACTGCAGGCAGGATGTTAGATATGGTCGTATGTATGCTATGAATGTTATCCAATAGAAGTTCGGTTAACAAAACATTCCTGATACAATTCGCAGTATAAGGAATAGACTAAAGTTTTTGAACATAAGTGACGTCACGTCGAACTTATTACCGCTAAAATAAACAATGAAAAGAAACGTGTGTAAAACACCAAAAATAAAAAAGAAGCAAGTGTAGACACAAAGTTACTCGAACTTGGACAGTGTATTTGCTGTGAGATTCGCGGATAACTGTGCCTCAAATTGTGTTAGTTTTGTTGAGCCTGAAATCTCCTGTGTTTATTTTTTCTAATACTTTTTCTATGTAAGTTTCCTCATGATTAATTCCAGAGCTATAAAAAATTTCAAGTGTAATACACATAAAATCTAATGCAAGTGAGATTTATTTGAGAGAAATAATTATTCTTCCGATGTGCATGGGGAGAAAAGTTATATAACAGATCCGAATATTTGTTAGCTTTGGATTTGGCAAAAAAAATAAATAAAAATGTAATTCTCATGGTTTCAATACAGGCTCCTCAATCCGAAGAACGCACGTTGTTTGCGTTGAAAATTTTTCCCAGGCGTAATGCTGATTTATTTTCGAAATATATAAGTATTTATGTCTGTGCGAAGAGACAGACGAGAGTATACATATATTATGTACAAGATAAAGATTCTCTCTGTGTGTAAACAGTACCGTTGACCGACGCTTTAACAGATACACACAAAGACACATACGAGTACGAGTGTATACTGGTATGTACAAGTGGAGGACTTTCGTTGTGTAGAGTCCGAGTCTCGTGCTCGGGTGCAGACAACAATGGCACAGGGACAAAAGATTATAGAGGAAAGAAATCTAATTATATACTTGCACACACACACACACACACATTGGGGCAGACATATATAGGTGCATAGGTACGTACGGATGGACATGTGAATCGTTCGCTTGCGGATTTTTAACCTCCACAGAGACTCCGCCACCACATGCAAAACACGATTTGGATAGTTTGCACTAGAGGCTATGTGTACATACTTATGTACATTACCATGGTTGAAAAATGAATTATATATGTACTATGCCTATATATATGATATTCCATAAGAGTTAAGGAAGATTATGAACTTCTAATAACGATTTGTTGACCTATTTGACTATATTTCTAGTTCTATCATAGTATTTATTCGGGTGTTCTTGTTAAAAAACAAACATATTTATACATCAACTTACAGATATTATATAACCAATGGCCACCATCGATGGGAGACCGGCGCAATATGGGATATCACTTAAGCAACTACGCGAGCTCATGGAGACCCGTGGCAGGGAAGGAGTAGCAAAAATTAGTGAACTCGGTGGCATCCATGAGCTATGCAAAAAGTTGTACACATCCCCAAATGAAGGTAAAGGTTTTCCTTACTTTTATTTGTAAATGATATTATAGTTCCTGGAATATATTACAGGTCTGAGCGGGTCTAAAACTGATGAGGAGCACCGACGTGAAACGTTCGGCTCGAATGTTATACCACCGAAACCCCCAAAAACATTTCTAACACTAGTCTGGGAGGCGCTCCAAGATGTTACACTTATTATTCTAGAGGTAGCAGCGCTCGTATCACTTGGTCTATCATTTTACAAGCCCGCCGATGAGGATGCGCGTAAGTTTATCCAATATTAATTGTTACATTAATTCACATGGGTATTCCTTTGCAGCTTTACTCCAAGAGGAGGAGGAACATCATGGATGGATCGAGGGTCTGGCTATTCTTATCTCGGTCATTGTTGTTGTTATCGTGACGGCCTTTAATGATTACTCAAAGGAACGACAGTTCCGTGGCCTACAGAATCGTATCGAAGGCGAGCATAAGTTCTCCGTGATTCGTGGTGGCGAAGTATGTCAAATTTCGGTCGGTGATATTCTTGTCGGTGATATTGCTCAGGTCAAGTACGGAGACCTTTTGCCTGCCGATGGCTGCCTTATCCAAAGCAACGACTTAAAGGTATTCCGTAAAAATTGATGCAGCTTGTGTGGTCTTTTCAATATACAATTACCTATAACATTTGTTCAGGTGGACGAATCCTCGCTAACTGGAGAATCAGATCACGTGAAAAAAGGTCCAGACGCCGATCCTATGGTGTTATCTGGAACTCACGTCATGGAGGGCAGCGGCAAAATGGTTGTTACGGCCGTTGGCGTCAACTCACAGGCGGGCATTATTTTCACTCTACTTGGAGCCGCCGTAGATGAGCAGGAAGCTGAAATTAAGAAGATGAAAAAGGGTATGTGTATATGCATACACATCACATCATATCGAATCATAAGTGTTTGTCCAACTGCATCCGGCACACATATACAGCAATACCACGTTCCATATTGTAAAGTAAAGAAATGTACTGGGCAACGTTTTAACCCAATGGCCAGGCTGGACAGAAAGCTTATCAGTTGATAGCGATTGGCAATGACGTTAGTCAAAGATTAGATCTCCTTTGGTCAGAACCAGGGATTACACGCACATACATACAACATTATTTTGTACATACATATATACTCATCTAATAAGTGCTTTACTTCCGATAATCTTTAATTATATCGTTTATGTTTTATTTTTATTTTTCCATATACCAATTGTCATATGTGAATTGCATGACGAACTGATTGACCCATCTTTGAACTCCTTCATCTACCTCAATAAATCAACCAACCAACCAACCAACCAAAAAACCAACCAAAAAACCAATCAACCAACCAACCAACCAACCAACCAACCAACCAACCAACCAACCAACCAACCAACCAACCAACCAACCAACCAACCAATCAATCAACCAAACCACCACCACCAAACACCACAACAATGAAAATTAACAAATCGAATGACAAAACAATAATTTGCTGAAAATTATTATCCGATATACGAAATGTCTACATAAATGGATCAAACCTTGATTGAAACTTCGAATTATTTCACTTTCCATAAATCAGAAGCTAAAAAGGCGAACAAGCAAAAGAGCAAGAGCCTGACAGGTGAATCACTTTATCAGTTTAATATTCTATTTAGTTGGTTTCAACTATACTCTTTAACTACTAAACGAATTGACAGATATACTTTATATAAATCAAGCTGACAGGGTTTCCAATTAATTGTTCATGTTCTATCAATCTTTATAATAATTAAACTTGATCTTCTGCTGTATAGTATTCCCTAGTCGACAAACTATATAGATATATATATCCAATATAAGTTTAAATGAGATTGTAAATTCATCTTTATTACGTTTATCATCACTTATAACTTCCTAACTGAAAAGAAGCATAGATGTTCAAAGAGTTCATCATTTGATTGTCTGAAATGACTTGATCTCATACCTCATAGTAGATTCTGGCTATTATTCATAATTATCTCATACAAGAGCTTTAGTATCAATGATTTCGTACTGTTACCTTTTGTTGCCTTAAGTAACTATTCAACAATTACATACTTTTTGTTTAAGGCTTCAGAAATACTTACTTAATACAGAATAAGTGCAAATCGTTCTGTAAAATCTATTGTAGAAGCAAAGTTTAATTAGAACGTGATGAAGATCAGAAGTACCGACAAAGTATATCTTATAAACTGTGCAACAGTTATATGTAGATACATTATAAAACGTCAATTAAATACATACATATGCATATATATATATATATATATATATAGTATGTATATTGATAATGATTTGTAATTAGTGAAAGACAACGTTAATTATATCAATTCGGTTTGCGGAATACGCAGGTGAGAACGATGGCCGCACCCCCATGAAACCGAAGGATCATCCAATACCCGCTCCTCAAGAGACCATCAAGTCGGAATCAGATAACCATGTGCAGCCACAGTCCACGTCGACCGCTGAAACGGGACACAAGAAGGAGAAGTCTGTGCTGCAGGCCAAGCTAACGAAATTGGCCATACAAATCGGATACGCTGGCTCCACCATAGCCGTGCTCACTGTCATAATTCTGGTAATACAGTTCTGTATTAAGACTTTTGTGGTGGATAACAAGCCCTGGAAGAACACCTACGCCAATAACTTGGTTAAGCATTTGATTATTGGTGTCACAGTATTAGTTGTGGCAGTCCCAGAGGGTCTTCCCCTGGCCGTTACATTGTCTCTGGCTTATTCAGTGAAGGTAATATACATATTACATATATATATATATATATATATTGATACTAATAAGTTGATTTGCACTTTCAGAAAATGATGAAGGATAACAACTTGGTGCGTCACTTGGATGCCTGCGAAACCATGGGAAACGCCACTGCGATCTGCTCTGATAAGACTGGTACCCTCACCACCAATCGCATGACCGTGGTGCAATCATATATTTGTGAGAAGCTGTGCAAGGTTCTGCCAACACTCAATGACATACCACAGACTGTGGGCAACTTAATCACGATGGGTATATCAGTGAACTCGGCGTATACTTCCAACATTATGGTAGGTTGCCCGAGATTATAATCACATCAAAAAAGCCGAGATGATTGATATATTTATCTATTATTTTGCACACGTTCAGCCTGGTCACAATCCGGGTGACCTCCCAAACCAAGTTGGCAACAAAACCGAGTGCGCTCTCCTTGGATTTGTACAGGCACTGGGTGTAAAGTACCAGTCAATACGCGATGAAATACCCGAGGATAGGTTCACACGGGTTTACACCTTTAATTCTGTACGCAAGAGCATGGGCACTGTTATACAAAGACCCAACGGCGGCTATCGACTGTACACCAAGGGAGCATCGGAGATCATAATGAAAAAGTTGGTGGTCTCATTCTAAGCGTAACATCGTACTGATGGGCAACCTTTCTTACAGATGCTCCTTTATCTATGGCCACGAGGGCACTCTGGAAAAGTTCACACGCGATATGCAGGACCGCCTCATCCGCGAAGTGATTGAGCCAATGGCGTGTGACGGTTTGCGTACTATTTCGGTGGCATATCGTGACTTTGTGCCCGGCAAGGCTGCCGTCAATGAGGTGCACATTGACAGTGAACCCAATTGGGATGACGAAGAGAATATCATGACCAATCTGACGTGTCTCTGTGTTGTTGGCATTGAGGATCCAGTGCGTCCAGAGGTACCCGACGCAATTCGCAAGTGCCAACGTGCCGGCATCACTGTGCGCATGGTCACAGGCGATAACATCAACACAGCCCGTTCAATTGCCAGCAAGTGTGGTATTCTACGACCAAACGATGACTTCCTTATTCTGGAAGGTAAAGAATTCAATAGACGCATTCGAGACAGCAACGGCGATGTAAGTCCTCATATATGAAATCCTATTCAATTGTATATATAATCTCTGTTTCACGTGTTTGTTCACAGATCCAACAGCACCTTCTCGATAAGGTGTGGCCAAAACTGCGAGTACTTGCCCGCTCGTCCCCCACTGATAAGTACACGCTGGTTAAGGGTTCGTACCATCTTATGAGCACCTCACAATTCCTACTACAGATTCATTGCAATGCTGGTTATCTGTTTCTCCATAGGTATGATTGACAGCACTGTGACCGACAACCGCGAGGTGGTGGCTGTTACGGGCGACGGAACTAACGACGGTCCAGCTCTCAAGAAGGCCGATGTTGGTTTTGCGATGGGCATTGCTGGAACTGATGTCGCCAAAGAAGCATCCGACATTATTCTTACCGATGATAACTTCAGTAGCATTGTCAAGGCTGTTATGTGGGGTCGCAATGTCTACGATTCTATTGCAAAGTTCTTGCAGTTTCAGCTAACCGTGAATGTAGTTGCTGTCATTGTCGCATTTATTGGTGCTTGTGCGGTGCAGGATTCTCCACTGAAAGTACGTGCCTCCAACCTGAAACTTAATCCATTGTGTCTGCATCAGTTTGTTGCCTGAATGTCTAATCGTTATCCATATTGTTGTAGGCTGTGCAAATGTTATGGGTCAATCTGATTATGGACACACTTGCATCTCTTGCGCTAGCCACGGAGGTTCCCACACCTGATCTGTTACTCCGTAAGCCATATGGACGCACAAAACCCCTTATATCGCGCACAATGATGAAAAACATATTGGGCCAGGCCCTATACCAGTTGGTAATAATATTTGGGCTTCTCTTTGTTGGTGAGTTCTATATATACTTTTTGTATTGTTTCCTGTAATAATATATATCTGCTATCCAGGTGATTTAATACTCGATATTGAGTCTGGACGTGACCAGGAACTGAACGCAGGACCAACCCAGCATTTCACAATAATCTTCAACACATTTGTCATGATGACACTCTTCAACGAGATCAATGCCAGAAAGATTCATGGTCAGCGCAACGTTGTAGAGGGATTGTTCACCAACCCCATCTTCTACACTATTTGGATCTTCACAATGATTTCCCAGGTCCGAATAAGATTTTCATATATATATATATGATGATATTTATACTTATATGAATGTTTCGTTGTATCTCCTCGGAATAGGTTGTAATCATTCAATACGGTAAAATGGCTTTCTCGACAAAAGCTCTGTCTCTTGACCAATGGCTATGGTGCATATTCTTTGGAATCGGTACCCTAGTCTGGGGTCAATTAATCACATCAGTGCCCACAAGAAAAATACCTAAGATACTATCGTGAGTAAATATGCTTATGTTTACCAAACCAAACCAAACCCAACCAAACCAACCAAAGCAAAGCAAAAGCTTGAACGCTTAACTCTATCGCCCCTCACAAATTTAACGGACCACGGCTTAAAGCAAACTTTTTTGTTCTTCTTGTGACGCTTGAATCCCTTACATTGGCTTACACACACACACACGCACACATACATTCCCCTACATCGAACAAACATTCTAACACAGATTACCAATACGATATTATAATACATAGTATATGCATATGTCTATATATAGTACAAATATATACATGTGTGTATTCGAAATGTTCATAGAACCTTAAAGAATTAATTAACACTATTATATTATTATTGCACGCAATAAACTTAATTAACGTATGTCATAAGTATTTCCTAACCAAATTCTGTATCGATATATTAAAGGTAATCGGCTTTTACTTCATGTCGAATGACTTTGAAATCTTAATGTATATCAGCTTTGCTCTTTGATAGAAAATAAGGAATGAAACTGATCAAATCGCTAGTTTTAGTCATCAGATTTCTGAATGCTATTGTACATAACGTTTTCCCTCTTTAAATTTCCAATAACTGGGATGAACGCTAAGTTAAATAGAAGTAGATGTGATGAATCGTTTATTAGATTTATAAAAGGTGATAGAATAGTTTTTTTTTATTTTCTATTTACTTCTAACCTTTTTTTTAAAAACTTTAATTTAAAGTTAACAAATAATATGGATTATGGTTTACGCTTACGTTTACGTTTATGCTTTAATAAATAATTATAAAAACAAAAACAAAAACCTACTACGCAAAGCCCGTTAACTATATATGTATATATATATGTATACATATATATGTATATTATGTGCTTGAGCTTGTGACACGTTTTTTGCATTCTGCGGGGTCAGGGGTTACTGGAAAATAGAATTGGAAATACATTTCCGAGTCTACATTCATAGTTTGCTCGTTGTAGCTGACACCGATATGTATGCTGAACCAAATATATATGTATACTTAATGGGATCGGAGATGCTTCCTTGCATTATCATCCTCATTCTAATCTATAGCCCGAGAAACGTCTCCTCTGTTCCTCACTAACAAGCTCAAAGATTAGTTTCGAGCTAAACTATATTTATGTGCAGAATGCCATGTCTCATTTTGTAATCATGTAAGTAAATTAAACCCAGTAAATACCTAGAAATACTTACTACGTTAACTGTTAACTGTTTCCCACATCTTGTTTGGCTTAGTTATATATTCACGTACATAAGTAATAAGCAGGGGCAAGCATCGTATACCAACAGGGTAGAAGCTATCTAATGTCCCAACATAGGTTTCTATTTCTAATATTTATTATTCTAGTATTGATCTGGATATAAGCGAATAAGATCTGTTTTAAGGAATGATATTTACTTTATATTATATTATACACTAGATTCTTTGATGATTCCATGACCCACAAGCAAATGTCTCCCATCTCTCCTAGTCTCTCATTTCTGACCTCGAGTCGCTTTTTGATCTTAAGCTTATTTACTTTCACTCTGTATTCTATGATTCAAATAATCTTATGGAATGTTCTTAAACTTAATTATTGATTTTAAACTATTGCTAGCTTTAAGTTCATCCAAAAGTCTGGTACAATCATACCCAAAACTAACGTTAAGTTGTATACTCCACATGTTAATACTAATATCCATTAAGATAACTCGAGCTTATGTTTCATGCGGCTTAATAATACTTATATATATTTTGCTTATAAATAAAGTAATGGGACAAAGTATAAGTTGAGAATTGGAACGCGTCTTATACAAATATGATTCTTATGCGTTTTCCAGATGGGGACGCGGCCATCCCGAGGAGTACACAGATGCCATGAACCTGGGAGAGGAGAGATTCGACTCGATTGACTCCGATAAGAAACCAAGAGCCGGACAGATTCTATGGATACGCGGTCTAACACGCCTTCAAACTCAAGTAAGTCCTCTGATTGCCCTCTACTTATGCTCCCTCCACATTCCCATTCCATCTTCTTTCCAACCAAGAAGTGACAGTTGTCCATATATCAAAAGAGAATATATCGAATATACTTATATACAAATAGTTGTCTTTGTTTTATTATTATTTTATTTTGAGATACTCTTTTCGTTTGATTTCTCGACACTGATCCTCGATAAGTTCACTCTATTGAAACTCACCTATAATATCTTGTATCAACTATTAACGAGAACAAAAAGGATACTGATATATATCCATATTCAAGGATATACAGATTAACCTATACGTAAGCCATAAGCGGTCTGGTCGGTCGTATGCAACAATAGTCACGTCCGACTCTTCATAATCCAATACCATAGACTATATATGCGATTAATAGAGATCTTGGAAATTCTCACCTCCAACACTGATCCAGTTGAGCAGAGATCGATCAGACCCGATATATATCTATAACTATATCGCAAATCGTTCGTATTGCCGTTCGCATGCAATAATCAATATCAAAAGACATACATACTATATATGTGTTACTATTTATTTGAACTTTTATTTCCTTTATTTCACATTGTGTTCAGCTACAGAGATTCAGACGAAATTCATTCTTTTCTCTACAATATATTATTACATATTTAATTAATTATTTACTTTATTTTACTTTAAGTTAATGTTATTTCGCTCATTTCGTGATTCATGATATATATTTTATATGTTTTTTCTTAGATTCGTTATCCGATTAGTTAGGTGCCCCGATTTGCCCTTCTCTTGAACGAACTGAACTTATTTAGAATGGAGATACGTAAAATTGTGATAGTTGTTGGGTATATAGCACTGGTACATCCTATTAAACACACATATATACATATATATATATATATATATGTATCCAATTTCACTGGACATAGAATATATATATCTATATGATGTCCAATGAAACTGTTACTTTTATTTTGAATCACAGTTACTCATAATATTGAGCTGAAACGCAGGATTTGCTTTATCTATCTTATGTTTATATATCTGTGTATATATGTACGTGTGTATATACATATGCATATATTATGCACACAGTTGCGTTCACAAAAATAGCACCACAGCAGTTCATTTACAGTCGGTTGTCACTTTTGCTTTGTTTTCTCTTCTTTTCGATGACTTCTGATAGATTCGCATGAAATGTGATAAATATTATGAATAGCACCGATCGATGTAAATAGTAGTAGAAAATGAGAACAATTAAGTGCAATTAGTTGCGAATCTTTTCTTAATAGAAATTTATTCAGGCAGACAAGAAAGCAGTGTTCGGGGTCTTATAGTCCGACTCAGAAATCAGGTCGAACTATATAGAAAAGTTGATCCAACACTCTGGTACGTAGTGCTATTGTTACTATTATATGGCAGTTAACAACCCAATCGGGTCACAGCCTGATGCTAACGCTAGTTGGAATCCGTTCCGAGGATTGTAGTTCTCTATGGGTGGATTTCGAGTCCTACGCTGAAACCTTGTTCAACGGCTCAAGAGACCTGACCCGAGGGAACCACGAGGAGGTAGTGCTTCGACTTGAGAAGAGCAGGAACAAGGATCATTGCCTTATATGCCAACCCCCCATCCCCCATCCCTCCACAATGCAATGCAAACTTTCACCTATGAAGCATAAAACTAAAGAACCATAAAGAGTAGAAGTATTGGGCGATATTATAGAAAGAAATTAGAATTTAGATTTGGACTAAAAATGGTATAATGGACATCTACCATATGTCAGCTGGGAGGTCCTTTAAAATGGACCTGTGAGTAGGATAATGATCCTGATAATGAAACATAGCACTAAACCCGCAATGGACGGGATTTGGATCTGAACTAATTGATGCTATCGCCTGTATATATAAATACTTTTAGCTGCTCAACTTGTGTTGAACACATGATGATTTTTCTCTAGTGCGGTGCTATTCTTCTGAACGTAACTGTATAAAGGTGTATATGTACATATGAACGAGTTGTAAAGGAAGAGTGTTTCGTAGAGCAGATCGACAGATCGACACTTCGGTAGGTTGTTTGACTCAGATTGAAATTTAATTTGGTTTTCACTTTCGTAACATTTACATAAAAAAAAACCCTTTTTGTAGTTAGAAATGTTTATCGCTTGTTGTTGGTAACTTTTAAAAAGGTTTGAGTTCTAGCCACAAATCTTCTCATTCTCTCTATCGCTCTCTCTCTCTCTCTATCTATCTTTCTATTTCCCCACTCAGTTTTCATTTATCTCTCCTTTCTTGCCACTTTCTCTCTCTCTTCTTCTCTTCTCTTCACATGTTCAGTCCTAGTCTAGGACTCGATTTTTCCGCTAATAGCTTAAGTAATAGCTTAAAACCGTACAGTATTTGTGTGTAGTTTAAACTTTACTGAATGCTTCTAAGTATATAGTTCTAGATTATCTGTGATCCATTATATATATATAGATATGTATAAATATATATATATATATATATATATATATGAGAAATCCTTACCAGGGGTCACAGTACCATTGCTCTTTCCTCTCTCTTCCTCCTTTTGTAACATTTTTTACTTCCTCAACACTCCGTATCGTAATCCGTAAACCTAATCAATCTATGTATATACCAACACTAGTAACAGTAGCCGTAGTATCTGCTGTCAAGACTCTCAGCTGATGAACAGTATCTGACTGTATCTGTACTATAGAATCAAGCATTAGATACGAATGCTCCAGCCGAGATTGCTCGACTAACAGTACTTGTATGCATAAACATTTACGTATAATATGTATATGGAAACACCCATTAAAATAGTAGTAGCTCTGCTGTTCGTCCTGTCCCTGGCTAAGTCGATCATTCTAGAGTATAAACCAAAGATCAATGATGAATACTCCATCCTATCTGATCGAATAGATAGATAGATACCCCTCTCTATATATTATGTGTATATACTATGAATATGCTAAGACTAACTGCCGATACATTCTGTTAAGATCTGTTGGCAGGTGTGGAGACAGGTGACAGGTCTAGGCACACCTTGAGTACCCATAACTGCCACGTCTACTGCTTTCACCTCTCTAACAAGTCCAAACCTCATTTTAATACTTTGTCTTCGTACTTCCTATTGGTATTTCCTAGGCCTAACTCTCATGCCATTCACACTTATGATTTATGTTTAATAAAGTATTGTGGTTATCAGTTCCTCTTTTTAGTTCCTACCTGGGTTCGATTTCTAATTTCTAATTTCCAGTTTCCAAGTCTCTTTCTTTTTCTCACCGTATCGTACACTGCATGCGCCCCGTAAATCGAGCTAAGCTTAACGACATTCGTCATATGCGACATATGCGTCATATGCGCCATATGCTTCCAGCTGCATACCTCATACACATATGTATAAGTTCACCAACCTACTAAGTAGTTTACATCTTCGGCCAGCCGAACTCTTACATACTCTTTAAAAAAAATTACCTGTAAAAAAGGTAAAACTTTGTTGCATCTCTTCGTATGTAACTAATGTCCTTGAAGCTCTTACAGAGGCAGAAAATATATACTTTATTATTCATTTCAAATGATATTGAAAACTTTTATTGCAAATAGTTTGCGGTTCTCTACCGATTCTGAAGCTCTGATGAAACTTATTGAAGAATTGAATTCTGCCTGAGAATATTGCATACGATCCGATCGATAAGGTTGTTATACACCTGACATACTAGAAATATACAGATATATAATATGCCTACAGCTAATAGCTATTCAGTATATTCAATAAATCCTGATAACTATTCAGAATTCGTATGCCTAATTCTGTTTTTACACGGTAGATTGGTTCAAGGAAGAAACCGTGTAAAAAAGAACCGTGTAAAAAAGGCATTGTTCGAATCCAAAAATGGGTAATTGGTGCCTTATTCTTGAACCCTATTAAAATTAGGGAAAAACAAGGACTTTTTAAGAACTAATATAGAAAAATAGAAATATAAAATATTTTCTTGGCTTAGAACAAATTTGGCCATTAAAAATTTCACAAATTATTTTATAACTCTTCAAATTTGCACAATAATGGAATACCCCTAAGATTGTGGTGTGAACACTTTTCGCAAAAATCAAATCTGACTAATCGAGTTTGAGGCCAACAAATTGTAAATGTAAAAATATATTCAAAGCGTGTTAATCGAAACCGTGTAAAAAGAGGGCTGGGTGTATATCCTGTTTCTATTACACGTACGTACTACGTGCATTATAAAGTGTTGTTAAAGAGTATGTAAGTCGTTGAAATACGCAATAATTTGAGGGAATATAGAAATACAAATAACAGTTACAGACTCATTACTGAAATCGAAATACTCTTTAAATATATTATAAAATTTATAATACTCATTTCATATTTTTCGCCCTCCTTTTAAAAATGCTTAAAACCAATCCCGAACGATTGATTGAAAAAAAAATATAATTGACGAAAATCGCTACAATAAAAACGAAACAAATTTCATAAACTGTAAATTAAATTATATATCAAATGTGAACAAAAAACAAAAACAAAAACAAAACGAAAATATCAACCACAAAATGCCCAATTTACATGTAAAAAATATCGCGCGAAATCTCGACTCACCTGCAGATTTCAGTACCGGTAAGAAAACTGTATATCAATTTATTTATTGGCAACTAGACGATGTTTTGTAATACCTCCAGCTCACACTCCAACTACCAACCCCAACCCCTCAATCTCTCCCCCCTCATCTCTCCACCATAAACCCCTCTTAATTTCATTGACAGCGCTTTGCCCCAGTTTTTCGTTTTTCGTTTTTCGTTTTGCGCTTCACTTCATTTCTTTTCCGCTACGCAACGCTTTTTTAAACTAACACACACACACACACACACACATATATATATGATGTATGATGTATACATATATAAATATATGTATGTACATTGGACATATTCTTATCAGCAGATCGTGTAGAACTGCAAATGCAGAGAAGCCTCGAACACAAAACACATCGAGTGAATTATTTCTATAGTGTGACAGCTCGATGTCTCACATACACATGCATATATATGTCTGTGTGTACAGGTGTGTGTGCGTGTGTCTTTTCCTTTGTATGTATTGTATATATGCATCATCTCTCTATATCAAGCCCAGAGGGTCCCGTACACCTCACAACTCTATGTAGTACACGACTAGTACGTACGATATATACGCCAGGACTCTCCTCAATAACCTGTAATAAGTGTCCTTTAACCTCCTTTAACGCTTTCTGTCCACTGTGTATGTTATATATATAGTCTATATATAGTTCGAGATCGAAGTAAAGGTTCACACACTGTTCTATACGTTACTGCAATCCTATGCTCAGATACGAGTGATATATATATATATGTGTATATGTGTATATGTGTATATGTCTATATATGTATTTGTGTGTGTGAGTATGTGTCTATGTATGCGTATAATTTGCCCCGAAATGTATGCTTTAATTAAGTTCCATGTCGAAACACATTTTATTTATCAGATTTCAAATTTTAAGCGTTCACCTGAAGCTAATGCTATTTACACCAACAACAATGCGAATCGTTGTCCAGTCGAGATTCTGGATATAGTATTTCGTTCCCTTAAACATCAGATATGTCTGGGAATCACACATCTATCTTCTGCGATATATATATTCGATTTATCTAATAAGATCAGCTGACACTAGCATATCGTTTGTATGGTAGCAAGGTGTACATATATACTATATGACCATATATATATGACAACATTTACTCAATTTAATCTGCCTGTAAGATAATTTTATATATATTTCATTCGGGATTTGATTAGTTCCCAATATACTCGTAGTATTACCAATTGGCGTACAACTTTGCTGCCGCAGTTTTCTTTCCCCAGATTCGAGGCTTCATTGTAATAAACTGGTTCCATACTTATGATTTCAAGTACGTCCATCGCTGGCCACTACTTTCTCCCATCTTTCGGGTCATCTTTTCAAGCGATCCACGAATCGATCCAACCTTTGACTTCCTCTTAAGACGGAAGTGCTGGCCAGCCAACGCGTGTGCCATTGATCGGAACAAGTGACAGTCTGAGGAAGCGGAATACGGCGGCTGGGGCAGGACTTCCCATCTCAACGGTTCCAAGTATCTCTCCAACGTGGGCTCGAGCATTGTCATGCTGTAAAATCAGTTTATCGTGTGTCTCGCGACTAACTATCGCCAACTATCGCCTGTGATTCGTTCAGTCACTGGGACTCTACTCCGAGCTGGTCCCACCTCCCAGCAAATACAGAGCATGACCTTGGAGCCGTGAACATTCCGTTTGGCCTTCGACGTGGATATCCCCATGACTCTCCGCGCTAGGGATTATCGTCCCCCGTCACAATGCGATGCAGTAATCCTCACCATAGATATTAGATGAGCCTCAGCCGCAGATTTCTTCATGTTAAAGCAAAAAATTGAAGCCTCTATAACTTTATGATAGAGTCACAAATCGACTAATATTTCGATGGCATTTACAAATACCTAAGACAGCTTCGATCTATTTATTCCGACTACTACTTGCCGCTAGCGCCATCTATTGTACAGCGGCGGAAGCAAAGTTGTACTCCAATATACATCGTAATCTTAAGCTGGTTAAGAAATGATATCGCTTTAACTCTTTCAACAGGTAGCTAGTTTCAAAGTTAGAAACCACTAAAATAGTAGTATGAAATGTGGGTATAGTCCGATCATTGTCACCCAAGATACAGGATATTTCGTCGTTTACTGCAGTCCATCACATTATATTCAAGGATTACCCAAGTCACATACACATATGTACATATATATATTCATTTATATCTGATCTCTAAGTTTGTTTTAAGTTCTTAATCTTGTTTTAAAGAATCAATGAAAATCAAATATTCATCCTTACACCTTTAAGATCTTACCCCACGTGTGCCCGTATTATAATTGTGTTCTGAAGAGGGTTTTGGGCAGTGTTCTAGTGTCTTTGTGATTTTATACGATCCAGATACTATAGGCAGATATCACTATGTGGGAACTATATGTCTAGAGTTCCTATCTGATGTGTCTGTAGAGGTATTCGTCCTTTGGATGGAGTTATTGTTTTCTTTTATTTCATTGATCATATTCATCTAAGTAAAGTTACTATTTACACATACTCTACCCACTACTATTTTGCCTTTAACTTAATTTTCCATCTCTGGTTTACTATATACATATATTTTTGTTAAGATGGCGGTATATAAATACGTATTTAGCTTTGACTAATTTGACTTGATTTACAAAAGTAATTATCGGATATTTGTTGTTAATTTTTGTAATTTTAAAGCCGGCGGAACCAATACGAGAGACTGAAGTGTAATTGACAATTGCAATAATAAGCATCAAGTACTTACATTTAATGATAAACTAACACACGCAGCCATTATTATAACACACACACACACCCACACACACAAACGAACAGAAGACATACTCTAAACATTATGAAACACAAACACAATCTTCAATTATAAATCAGTAAGAAAAAGAAAAGAATATAGTGCGAGACACAGGAGGAAATAGTACATATTTACATACATACATATATACATGTATACATACTTAAATACAAGGATATATAGAAGACTTAACTGCCAGGAAAACTGTTGAATATATATTGTATGCATACATACTGTATTTGTGTGTTTAATGTACAGTCGCATCGCGATAAGAGAGATTTCGATATTTCACATAAAGGTAAAGTTTTCGATTTAGCTCTGTACATTTTACCGAGATGCGACTGTAAATGTTAAATGTACAGTCGCGTCCCGCTAAGAGATAAGAAAGATGTGAGATTTCACATAGAGGCGGCAGCAGTCAAGGGGACATTTTATGGGGATGCGACTGTATATTTGAATACCTGAAATCGGAAAGTAGACAGATCTTATTACGGAGCCTTAGGTACAGACATATAGTTCTAAGAATATTTGTAGCACGGTGAGCCACGTGAGCCTCAATTAGTAATAGTTTAAAATTCCTCGTGAAAGTGCTCGAAAGACAAACGGACAGACGATATATACACATTTACCTTTATATTCCAAATGAATTAGTAAATTGTTATAGTTTGGGTATTAACGGAAAGTTGATTAATAATAATATTCATCTTTCATTGAATTAGCTGAAATCCACACACACACACACACACATTAAAGCCAAGCAATATTTTCAAATAATTATAAAAAATTTATAAATTTTAATTCGATATAAAAGAAAGAAAGTATTGGATAAGGATTCTACAATTTATATAGTATATCTCTATATGTTAAATAGGGACCTGAGTGTCGTTTTTATTGCTAGAATCAGATCACGCATAGACTATAAAACTATCCAATGAAAACAGTTCAATTGTCCCTGATGAGGGTGAGGGTGAGATATGATTAATTTGTTGAGGTGCATATAAATCAAAGTCATGTTCATAGTTATCATAGGACGTACACACTTAATACTTACAATAAACAAAAAGAGGGAAAACTGGCAACTGTTTAAAATTAGATTTGAACAGAAAATGAAAAACACTCCACAAATTATTATAATTAATCGTCGATTAGTCCACCGATTTGGTTTGCTGACTCGAGACCTACTAAATTTTAATCGATGTATTCCACCTCGGAAAGAAACAACCACAACAGCAGCATCAATATCAATACAAAAAAAAAAAACATCTACAACAACAACAACAACAACATCTATAACTATTACAACCAAAACAGCAGAAACAGCACCAGCAAAAATACAAGGTCTTCTCTCTTATCTACTATGACTATGAACAACATCTACTACTACTCTCTACTACTACTCTACTACTACTACTCTACTACTACTACTACTCTACTACTCTACTACTATCTACAACACTTCTAACGAGCATTGAAACGTATGTAAATTAAAGTTTTGATTTCTTATACAAATCGAATAAAGCAAAACATAAATCAAACCCAATCTCATGCTAGACAGACAAGCCAGCATAATATGCACCTGCAATAGATAGAAGCATACGTCTACATAATGTACCTATACGAAATGTACCTCCACATAATGTACCTCTACATAAGATCAATACTTAAAAACGAAGCTATTTTATCTTAATCTTGAACTTGTACCAAATCTTAGCTACTCGCAATAATTACCCAGCCAGCCTACTCTAGCCTAGAATTGAACCCCAAACAAACGCCCTGCACAATACGATATATCTGAAATATATAGTCGGTACATACATACATCGACAGATATTCACAACAAGAAATATAATGCTTCCTGATCGAGACACAAGTTTGATGCAATAGTAGTAACAATAATAAATTTGTTCGATATGATAATAACGCTGATAGTAGTAGTGATACTTAAGAAATTAATAGATACTAGTAAATTATACCCAAAATTCCATATTGTACAATCAACAAAAATATATTGTAGATAGATCGATGTCTTTTATGAAACGGTCATTAAAATAAAACCAAATCGCTAACAAAATTGTCTACCGTATATGTATATATATATTTATTGGGTAACCTATTGTTAATAACACGCACGATATCACACGATACTTCATTTAATTTACTTAACTTACAGAGTCTCTACAAAAGTATATAAGCAAACCTTTGTAATAGGACTAAGGGAGAATATTTCGAGGGTCAATAACCAAACTACTACTAGACTTAAATATACAGTCAAAGATGACTATATACATATGTATGTATGTTTGTGCAATGTTTTAAGTTAAGCGTAAAAGGTAAAGAATACAATGAATGCAGTGCTGATTGAAAACTGTTCTATGTACAATATCTATATACATATGCTATGACTGTATGCACATATGTATTCTATGTACAGGGCATATATACATATATATACGTTTTTAATTCTTGTGTCACTTTTATCTGCCCTCTCTTCTGTTCTACAGCAGCATATATGTATAAATATTGCTTTCGATTCGTCTAGCTGTGTATTTGCATATATGTATGTGTCTGTGTCAGTGTCTGTGTGCGTATGGCTGCATGCCGGAGTCACCATTGTGTTTGTGTGGGTAATTTAACAGTTGTTCTTATATTTTTATTTATACGTGCGTTACTTTTATTATATTTGCTTGTGCTGCAACTTTCACTTTCACTTTTTACTATCTACTATTTACTCACTGACTACTCGTTTAACCTACAAAATACCTATGTAAGCTAGTGAAATTTGATGGCTGTATTTCTGCATGAGTGTATTTATGTCTAGATTCACATTCTCGCCTTAAGCCCGGACCATTCAAAAGCGAACATGTTCTCCTTTACATGTGCGGCTTTGAAATAACTTATACAAAGTATATATATGTATAAGCTGCTCGCGACTTGAATAGGACACCCACTCAACGAATGCTAACATAGAGTGGAGAAAAACATATAAGAGAGAGCTTGCAATTTGTCACAGAGAGAGACAAATAGTGCCACAGAGATAACAAACAAATTTACAGTTAGTTTGTCATTTCGCTTTCGAGTTTCGAGCAAGTGCAAAGAGAGTGTACAGGGTGTCCTATTTAAGTGGCGAGGAATATATATATATACAAGTATATTATGATTTAATGTAAATTGCAAATAATTTCTGGCAACTTATTGAATGGCTTTGCTTTGCTTTTGTTTTATTTTTATTAACCTGCATTATTAGATTGTTTTGAATAATTAGGGGTCATCGAGTCAAGCATTTGATGTGTCTGTGTGTTGAGTTCGTTATCCATTATAGATGGAAGGAATTCTCTCCTCGCCCCTCCCCCTCCAACTACCCACACAACCACATATACACAATGTTGTAATAAAAATTTGTTAGCTAAACTTGCATGTTGTTAACCAATCTGCAAACTGCATTAACTCCGTGTTCTCTGGGCGTGTTCTGCATTGCAAAGAGCGTTTGACAGGGACATTACATTACTTTAGTTGGTAATGAATAATTTCGTAATTTAATTAAAGTATGCGTTTTCTTTTAAAAAAAAAAAAAGATAGCTTGATTTGAGTTATGTTTACCTGTTTATAATTTTCCATACATTTTTAACATGCAAGTACTTACTTATATATACTTACTTACATACAGGCACTGCATTCATTCTAACCTATTGACATATATATACTTACATGCAATCATATGTGTGTGTGTGTGTATATATATGTTTATAAGGAGATGTGTGTATGTAAATATGTATACGAGTATGTGTAGTCTGTATATATTGAGTGTTATTGTTATTATGCTACTTATATTATTATCTTATCGCTTATCGTTTGTTTATTATGTTCCTGTTTTTGTTCGTTTGTTGTCTAATTTCGTTTGTTTCAGTTGCGCGTGATTCGTGCGTTCCGATCGACCCTGGAAGATCTAAGCGAACGGCGCTCGATGCACAGTTTGCATAGCTTGCGTAGCCCCCGGACGGGCATGCCGACAGGCAGTGGTGTTCATCCGCTCTACAATTTAAATTTGCTGAGCCCAAATTACAGCAGCAGCAAGCCGCAGCAGCAGCAACCGCCGCCGCCGCATCAGCAGCAAAATGCAACTCTGCCCTCCGACATATCTTTCATTGACGAAGATCCACAGCAGCAGCAGCATCGCACTCTGCAAAACGGGCGCTCTACCTCTGCATCCACATCCGCATCCGCATCAGCCCCACATTCCCAATCCCATTCCCACTCACAACCACCATCACAGTCTTCCGCTCGTTCGGCAGGTAGCGGCTTTTCCGATGTTGTGCACAACTTGCAGCAGTTGAACGAGCACCAGCACAAAAACGGACAGAACGAAACCCGAATTTAATCAGCAGCCACATTCAGCAAAATGCTGACTAATTCAGCACTATGCATGCTTACACTCATATATGTACACACACACCCACACGCATATATCTCGGTGTACATGCATTTTTAGGTACACGCAACTTACTTTGCATTTACACGATTGAAATTACTTCTTCACGGTTAGCTTGCATGAATCTTACGTTTCGCTTGTCTGAAAGATAATTAAATATTAAACGAGGTAATTTTTCTTAGGTAAATGCAAATCTGTTAAGTTAATTGCCTTGATGTAGGCCTTTTTCTCCCTCTCCTCCATCTTCTCCTTCTCTTCCATTCGTTTTCCCCATCAATTGACTGCCACTAATGCATTAATCTTTGTTTTTGTATTTCTCTTTGTGATTTTATAAATTGAAAATTCAATGACAAGATGTAAAGGAAAACTTTCTGCTAAACGACATGAACCTTCTTTCTGTTGTGATGGACTTAGATGAGGTTTCAAATCCATCGATTAGCATCTCTAAACAGTTCTGTACTTACTAGCTTATCATAATGAGATTCATGCATATACATACATACATATATGAATACATACAAAATATAACGACAAATCCCCTGCGCGCGCACCCTAACCCAAGCCTAAACCCGAACCCGAACCCGAATCCAACCACAACTCCATTGACCCCCGATGCAGAGAGAGAGTCGCGCCGTATTTGCCGTAACTTGATAATTATGTACTGTATTAAGATATTTAACGATTAACGCTTAGCAAATGTTATTTAAGCGCATGATTTTTTATATTTTTAACCTTTTAGTTACTGTAAAGAAATTAATATTAACATTGTCGTACTCGTATTACTAACTACTATACAAAGTGTTTTTGGAACTTTGCCTGGTACGTGTGTGCGTGTGAATGATCCAAGGGAGCAGACAATCCTTGATAAGGCCTAATACGTCAAAGCACTGAGTATTCTGTATTCTGGGGTCGAGGTGGATTCCCCTTGTATGAAAAGTACTTATATGATCGGGGGATATACAAAAAGAAATATATCTTTAAGCGATATATGGGCAGACATATAGGCAGAAGAAAAATCAACTACAATCGATCAACTACAATCGATTATAACACTTCAGGCACACTCAAAGAGTCAAGAGACCATCAAATTTATATAAACAAAAACAATATTGAATAAAAGCCAAACTACGTACACTGCTTTGTACGTTTTTATATGTTCATGTACTAATAAACCTAATATTGTCAAAAAAAAACATGGATAGCTTCACAGATCCGATTGCATTCCTATAATTCATAACGTGTATTTCCTTGAGGTTTTGTATTTGTTTTATTTATTCATGCATAATCACAGCATTCACGATCTTTAATATTATAATGTATACATACTTTGGCATAGTCTATTAAATATACATAAATCAATAAACGGAAAATCTATCACAGTGTATATATAGTCACAGTGAACTCTCGATGGAGTGAACAAAGAAAAGGCAAGGGGGCGTTTTACTTAATCGCAAGTCTCAGGGGAAATTCATTTGATAAGTAATATATAAAAGTAATATATTGTATTTCTAAACTAAGTTCTGGGCGGAGGAACTTAAGTCGAACGTTACGTTAATTCAAGGTTAAAGTTGTTGAAACACAAAAATTAAAATCAAGTATATTCCATTAGTTCCTTTTCTCCTTTGAATAAAGAACCCAGACAATTCAATCGAAAAAAACTCCTTCACTGGGTTATATTAAATATAGTATATTTATATATTATATTAGCCTCTTGTGGTGCACTTTCAATGCTTTTCTCTGTGAAACTTTCAATGTCAACCTTCCACTTTTTCAATAGAATAACGATTACGCCCGAATAGATAACGGAGCTGTTCACAAAATAGATAGATATCAAATTTATCGTTAGGGGTACTCTAAATGTACAGATCACTCATTTATCTCATAGACGATTGTTCCTATATGTTGGTGTATAAGGTGTAAAGTTGTTTGAAGTACACTTGTTGCTTGAGTAGTTGCAGTTTCTTTAATGCTCAGAAGGAGTCATATATCCTTACTAACATATCCACGATGTATGCACATACATATACATCAACATACATAGGGATGACATCGATTTATACATATGTTTGAATGTAGGTTGCTTGTGCAGTATTCGGCATATTCGACGTACATAGCATCATTTATTTTTATGTTTATGAACTTATATACATCTATGTGTACATCCTCATGTAAATACATACATACATATTATACTTCCTAATACATACAGATATTTTATTAGTTCCGTTGCAACTGCTTCAGTAACGTTCGGCTAGCATCTAAACAATCGTATAAAAAAAAATAGTTTTAGTATTTGATACACGCACACATATAATAAATACATTTAGATATATGTATGTACATACAACATATATTCATTTATGTTTTAAGCAAAGTACTTTTGTTTTCCTTTTGGTTTCATCATTTATTATTACTGTTAACAACTTTGTTAATTTTCTAATCAGTCATCGACATACTTAAATACCCTTTAATCCATCCCCTAAAACCAAAACAATGTGATTAAGGTAATACTATGTACTAAATGCATCGAATATGTAATCGAATACATTTCAAAATGGCGATGCTCTGAATATACATACATACACACATTTTGTGCATATGTATGTACTTATACTCAAAGCTGTTCAATCCAATTAATTGCCAACTTTTAGTACTTCCGAAAACTTCCGATACTAAAGCAAAAGATATTGTAATTGAAATGAAGCTGTGCATCACTTAAACTAAGTACATAGTATGACTTTATATGCTACAATCTAAATCTAAAATGTAAAATGTAAAATGTAAAATCTAAAAAAAGGAAAAAGGAAAAACCACTGTAGTTTTTTGCAATTCTTATACATACATATCTACTACTACTGTTTTAATATGATTTACTTATAATTATTTTCAAAGCAAACATGCATACATATTGCATATGTATGTATGTATGTATGTTTGTATATTATTATTATATTAACTATAATCTATGTAGAATCTCTTTTACCGCAGCGACACCTTTACTGACTTCAACCTATATTTCTCTTCCCACTTATTGTTTTCTATTTTACTTTTTCTCTTCGATTCTTGAAGGTAATAGGAGGCGAGTTGCAAGAACGCTTGATACCGGTTCCCTATAGCAAGAGCAACACTGATCAAGCTGTAAGCCTTTCTTCATTTTACTTAAAGATTTATGTACACCATGCCAAGACAATGTTAAGACTAAAACCTAAATCTACGAACAAGCGCTTAGTTCGAATCAGTTTAAACCACGTTAAGTTCTGGACAAACTCTATATGTACTTGTATACTATAATCATTCCGAATATAGAACGAAAATCAGATAGATAGATAGTAATCAAGCAGAGAATTCTGTATATTTTCATAGCTAATTGAGTACGATATGGGTAAGAATCTATGGAGCCAATACGTCCTACCAAAATTTAGTCAGTTACAATGAAATCCAGTGAAAGCAGCTTTTATATTTCAGTCTCTGCATTTTCTAACTTATTTAACTCTGAAATAATACTCTTATTATTTATAACTATTGAACTATAATAATTTCACAGTAGCTTATTGAAATGTGGACTGACTATTGTCTATCCTTGCAATAATTGAAAGTTCTCAAAAGTCCGACAAAGCCCAGTTTAATCGATAACCATTTAACTTGACTTTTAGGTAGTTATCGAAATGTATAGAATGTATATAGTATAGAAATGAATTTAGGGATAAGTCGGCAAAACTTGTTTCACATACTGATTGTCCTAAACTGATGAGTAACCCGAACAATACTTTGCAAATGCTACTAAAAAAATTGATTGGCTTTTAAAATTATCAAAAATATCAAGTATTCTTGAAATATAACTTTTTGAATCATAACATGGCAAGATTGATGAGATCTTAGATCTGTGGTCCATGCTTTGCATGCTGCTCAATTACTGGCTTATTATTAATATTTTTATCGTAATTAAGCTGACATCAGATTTAAGTGTTAAATAATCTATCTAATATCTTTAAGTGATCAAACGTTATCACGTTTGGACTATAATGTCTTTGCCAGACCTTTTAAAAATAACTCATACCTACGAAGTTTATTTATTGTTTTCCTTATTAAACCGAATCCTTAATGTTTAACGGTCTTGCAGTAGGATGATTGTCATCAATACATTTAAAAACTTGGTTCATATTACTACTTCCCGCTTTTATCTCAAATATTGCATGCTTTTCATTTGATATTCTCGTTTGTTATTTGCATGATTATTCCCTATTCTGGCTACAAGTTTAGTCGGCTTCATATTCATTGTGTGTACGTACGCATATGGCTGGAAAACTATCGGTGATCTGTTTGAGTGTCAGTGATGACACCCTGTTATCGATAGTTTGCCAGCTATAATATAAATCTATGCATGCGTACACACGCACACACACACGCATACGTACGTACACATCCACATAAGTATAACATGTTGCATTTATCGCTGTGCTTTTGTGTTTTACGATTTAGTTTTGTTTATCGTTTTCTATTTTGTTTTATGTATATACATACATATATGAATATGTATATGAATATGTGTTTCTGCATTCAATATTTTGAGTTTGACTGATTAAAACTGTATTTTTCTTATACTGTTGTTTCTGTCTATCTTGTCACTGTTCTCGGTGTTGTTCTTTTCTTTCTACTTGATTTGCGCTTAGATTCGTGTGGTGAACGCCTTCCGGCAAGGTCTTGACGCCCGTTACGGTGAGCACACCAACACTTCGCTGGCAGAGGTGCTGCGCAAGCAGACTTCGCTGAGCAAACGCCTCTCGGAGACATCTTCTATTGAGTATGCCGATAATATACCCGATGAGCTGACTATACCCGAAATAGATGTTGAGCGGTTATCATCCCACAGTCACACCGAAACTGCTGTCTAAGGTCAACTAGTTCCCGCACACTCATACACATACATACATGCATATTTACCTACCTATAGATAACTGCATACAAACATACACACATACTATACTCGTAAATACTTGGATACATTTAATACGTGCACTGTCCATACATGTATGGAAGTCTAACAACTGATGGAAACAACAAAACAATTAAGATCACTATAACTGAAAAGGATGTATGCATATATTTAAAAGTACATATACATACATATGTACAAATCACAAACTTACTACAATTACAAACTAAAATATTGATAGAAAAATAGAGAGTTCTTATTGGTCAACTTATATATAAATACAATACATACATATGCGTGTAGCCTTTGCAATTGTTTGAAACCGTTTTTCTCTCAGTTTAAATACCGTTTTTTCTAAGTAGCTCTCTGCAATAACTAAACTAAATACATATGTATGTATATGTATATGTAAAAAAAGTTTGCTTGTGTATGTAGAATGTATTCATCCATTTGTTGGGGCGTGTATGTGTATAGGCATATGTGTATGCATTTGTTTGGTGTGTGTGTGTGTGTGTGTGGGGTCATTGGAGCATTAATGGAAACGCGCGAAGTTTGTTACATGGACTTTTATTAAGGATGAGATTAGACGTGGAACTTCCGCAATATAATAATTCATAGTTTCATATTTACAATAACACAATAATTAACAAAAACGTACACATGCATACATATGTAGATATGTAAGCGACGGAAATACATAAATTCGAGTGGCCTAAATATACTGAAAGTTGAAAGATAGTTATTATAGTTAAATACATACATTGCTTATAAATCTGTACCGCACACGATGCAAGCCCGACACTACCCCCACCTCACCACTCCATACACCATACCCCTGAAACAGACGATTACAAACCAAGTGCGTTATATCCAGTCGCCTATACTCAAGTCATTAATATTATTACATACTTACATATAACGAATAAATGATATAACAAATCTACCGTTTTTATAATTCTTTTCTGGACTCATTTTTATATATGTACGACTATATACACTGTAAGTTGCCATTCTATGCAGGCTACCACCCCTGCTTCTGTTTGACGTTCCAGCAATGGAAGCACCAAAATTCTAGCTTCCACCGATAACACATATCACTGTCAAGTTCTTTGTGTGCGCAAAGGTTGATTGAATCCACGCGAGGAAACAAAGGTAAATATCTGTGTTGGATTGTATGTATTTTCATAATCCAAAGTGGTCTACGACCAAACTCTGAATATACAAATTTTTTATTGCATTATAAAGTAGCGTCGAAATGTTTTTGTCGTTATATTGATAAATTTCAAGCCGAGGTACCTGATTTCGGTTATCGGTGAACATGATTTTGCTCATGGTAGTTCGCCATATTGCATCGTACTCCGCACAAAAATTTGTAAGTTATTTTGTGTTTATTTTGCACAAACGAAAATTTTTAGCCTCCCTGAAACATTGTCTGTAAAACTTGTATTATCTATAAGTCCTCTTTCCAATGGTATACACATGGACGACAAGTTATAGCTATAGGGTGGCACCCTTATAATCAGTGAGTATGTTCATATTGAGTAACACGTAAGAATTGCGTATATGAATGTATGTAGACCATACATATATGTAAGTAAGTACATAAATGATCCTGGACTGATTCAGCGACTTCAGCACCTGTACATTATAAGTTCCATATTTAAATAAGTAAAATTAAATCAATTAATATTCGGCACTGAAGGCAGACTTCGCTACGCAATATTTAACATATATAGAGATATAATTCTTGGTAATAGAGTTTATTTATAATCGCGTAATGAGTTGTAATGGTTTGTATTATTTATAAAATAAAATTACAGCTTTTGTAATAAAATTAATATCGACCATAAGTTCTTTCAATGTACTAGTCAGCATCATGTTGAACTCCGTTTTCTGCTGCCTTAAGCACGAAACTAACGTTTTATAGTATATGGTTGCTCATCTCTGGCATATACATTTTACAAGGGCAGATCACAGGCTAACGTTAACAAGGATTGCAAGAAATACATCCTAAGAATCGCGGTAATAAAGACAAGGTAATGAAAATCAAGAAAATCAAGAACGAACACATTGGCGAACACACATCGTTTCTGATTACATCCGACTGCCAGTAAACGCTTCAGACACCATCCAGCAGTAATTCAACCCTTAACACTTGGTAGGGTAGAATATTTATTCATACTCACTCTACGAAAAGGCAGTCTGGTAGTGTTGGCAAAAGAATCACGTTTGGTGTTTTTTTCGCCGTAATTAAAAAGTCACCGTGTCACTCCGCGATCGAACTGTCGTGAAATGCGTGATTGAATCACCGTTCACTGAATCGCTTGTTCGATTATCGAAGACATAACAGTCTTATTTAAAATTATATGTATTATTATAAATTAAATAAACTTAACCCACGCTTCCATATATCTTATATACATTAAAAAGAGCTAATGAGCTATAGGTGAGTCACTCATTGGTTAAACTCACGGCGGGTTTCAAATCACGCTCACCGATCACGCCGTGATTTAAAAATCACTACTTTTGCTATCTCTACAGGTAACGCCAGATGGCGATATTCAAGAGTAAACGATTTTCGCACTCCACAGTCTACGCTGATACTGCTGGTATTCTGGCAGATTTATTCCCACAGATTCCCTTATGCCGGCAAGAAATGGAAATATAATGGATAAGAATCGCATTAATAAAGCGGAACGAACGCAACGTACGGCGAGTGCGTACCTGCTTACAGATGACTAACAGAGCGCTTCAGAGACCGTCCAGCAGCTGCGAACATCCTCAACTTTTGGATAAAAGGTATACCCGACGACTTCAAATCCACCCAAACAACCTGACAAATTGTCAGTGACAATTAATCTGCTCAGCAACAACACAACAACAAGCCGTCTTCAATGGGATCAAGAAACATAACCTCCCCGCTACCCATAATATTCCTAAAAAAAAATTACTAACAACATCTAACATCTATTCAAACAAAATCTGGGCAAATAAAATATTATTTTAACAGGTTCAATTTTTTACCCAAAACTCAACTTTAACTTGCATATTTAATCTATTGGTAATGTTGGCAAAGAGGTTCTAGGTTTCATTATTCGTTTCATTATCCCTTGACCACAAAATTACTTTACGTATCACTTGTACGGCCTATTCTTGTATATTGTGCCTGCGTCAACCTTTTATCTGCGTCAACCGTATATCAAGTTTAGCTGTTTTATTTATTTAAAAATAATGAAATTCGCTGTTCCTTGTAGACCTGTTTGTACAAATCCAAGCGGTGCAAACAGGATGCTTGTGGATTGTCTCGCATCGTACTTGCTATGTGGGTCGAGCAATATTGTTGACCTTAACTTGAATACTTTCCAAGTTGAAAAAAATAAAAATAAAATAAAATAAATATAAATTGTAATCAGCTCTAAGAAATGATAAGATAATATAATTATAGAAAGTCAAGATCAAAAAACAATTCTATTTAATAGCATAGAAGAGAATCCGAAGTGTGTGAAATGTGCAGTCTGCTATGTACTCGCTGTTCCGAATTTATCTGTTTTATACCAAGCTCTATCAATTTTTAAGGTTCGATTACTAGAAAAGTTTGAAATTTGATATTGGCCGAATATCATATTATATATATATTTTACTTTATTATTATTTTCTTCTAAAATATGTGGCCAGAAGCACCTGTAGAGTAGAATTGCATTTCTATGTTACCTGGGCACACTTTTTGAAATGTTTGATATGTTTAAATACGCTAAGAATTGCAAATCGCACTATACCAAGAGATACATTTTGTTGTTTCTTTTTATATTATATTATTATTGTTTGTGGCCAACAATTTTTTTGTTTTTTTTTTGGAATAATAATTATTAATAGTTATTTATATAATCTGTTGCGCATATTACACTAAATAAGTAAAATACCTGAAAGTTTATTGTGCTTATTGGCAGCCGTTTAGAACATAAGCTTCTTTTTTTGCGGCAAGATATTACCACGGACCGTAGTCTCAACCAGTTTGCGTTTAACAGCGACCTTTTCATCACCTGGCGGATTGACGCCTTCTTTGGCTGCCAATATGGCTGAAGGCATGGGTAATTTTGGTCCAACGGTGGGTGCTGGTTTGTTGTGGAAGTAGGGCATACTGAGCGCTTCCCGACAGGAGCACCGTTTAAGAGGATTCATGGCAAACAAACGTCGCATTAGACTGATCATATCGTTGCCGGCAGCTGTGAATATATTTTGAAGCGGTGTTGCCGTAAAGTGGCGAAACTGGAGATAATCATTCAGTTTGCCAATGTGTGGCCATTCGGAATCTGTGGGTGTGCCTAAAACGCTAAAGATGCGCGTCAGCTGATCCAGATCAGAGTCCCCAGGCAAGAAGGGCACGCGCAACATAAGCTCGGCCAATATACAGCCAACGGCCCACATATCCACGCCGGTGCCGTACTGACGAGCGCCAAAGAGCAACTCGGGTGAGCGATACCAGCGTGTCACCACATGATGTGTGTAGATTCGATTGGGTGAGCCAAAGCTCTTTGCCAGACCGAAATCACCAATCTTAAGAATTCCATCGCTGTTCACCAGCAAATTGTTGGGCTTCAGATCGCGATGCAGGATCCAGTTGACGTGCAGGTATTCGAGGCCACGTAGTGTCATTATAGCATACGCCTTGATATTGGCTTGAGTGAGTATTATTTTATTATCCTTAATGATCACTTCCAGATCCGTGTCCATAAAATCAAACACTAACGAAATATTGGAAAGCTGACCAAACACGTCGACGAGTCCAATAATATTCTCATGTTGCAGTTCTTGCAATAGCTTGATTTCACGCAATGCGGTGCGATTAATTCCGTCCCGGGCTTCATCCCGGCTGCCCTTCTTGATTTTCTTTACAGCGACAATTAAGCTGGTCACCGTGTCGCGCGCCTTATAAACAATGGCAAACTGACCCTCACCGAGAAACGAAAGCTTAGCATATCGGTCTTTCTTGTCATCTCCCAGGGGCAACATGTAAGCGTTGCAATAATTAAAAAAACAATAAATGAAATCTGCGAATTGATTTAAGTTATGCTGCAGGAGCGCAATGAATGCAATTGTGACTCTTGCAAATTTAATTACAATGGCAAACAGTGACACCCCTTTTGTTATATATTTAATTTTACTAATAAACTATATTTATATATCTTAAAAATCAAAAAAAGAACCATTAACGACTTTTTGTGTTAATAAATTTCCAGCTCTTAATGACGTCTTGAAAACTTTTAAAAATTTGTGTATGCCCTGGCAGAACAAGCTACACAAAAATAACCAATTCCATTAAAAGAATTCCAGAAAAAACAAAACATCAGTTTCGGTGCAAAATACTTAGTGTGGCAGCCCTGCTTGTTGAGTATTTTTTTCATGACAGTATTTTTATGTTACAGTTATCGATTACAGCAATTTAATGAATTTTTAATCCACTAAAAGCCATACTTTCTTGTATTTGTAATGTAATAATATTTACAACAATATTAAAATTTTTTATCTTACTACGTTCCATTAATAGTTATTAACTAGCTAAAACATAGCTAAATTGGCAACAGTCACTGACAGCTTCATCAAATCTGCAAATCAACTCTGCAGATCAACTCTGCAAATCAACTCTGTAAATCAACTCTGCTGACAGTTTACTTGTTTTGAGAATCAACGTGATTCTATCTTTTCCGGTTTATTCGTTTACAGCGGCGGTTGAAAGAAATAGAGTTCTCTGAAAGCATGGCAAAGTGTATTATACAAAGAAACGTACCACGGTAAGAATTTAACCTTATTTTTTTTGTTTATAATTATGTAATGTGCATTTGTATTATAAGAGTATTATTGTATTTCGAAATGGTTGTAACAGGCATGTACTTTTTTAATTTTGTTAACAGATGGATTGTAAGGTAACGTGAAACCAAATGAAATCACCCACGCTGATCTGAAGCAAATGGTTTACAAACTGTTGCTGAACTCTATTGGACTCAAAGGGTGTAGTTATTTTCTGTCACCGAATTTATCCACGGCGTGATGTCTACATTCGCAAAGTGATGGTGCTCTGGAAGCCCAGATCAAGTTCAGAGATCAAAACCAGAGCTCAAGGATGTGGAAATATGTGTGGTGAGTTATATACATGTCAATTTACAAATTTTTAAGTGTTACACTCTGATGACTATATATTATTTGCTACTCTTGAAAGGTTTTGATGAATACTTCACAATATTTCTGAACTTAATCTACACATAATACTTATTTGTTTCATACACAAACACTAAAGTTTTTGTTATATTTTTATTATTTTAGGTTAAGGATCGTAGTGTACAATCTACCTACCTACCCACAATATTAGGATTCCCAACTGAAGCCAAGGTGAGTTAAAAAGTGAACTACATATTTAAATAAATTAGATTATGGTGATGACAAACTTACCCAGCTCGCTTCGATTAACCATGAAGAGAACTGTTCCATATCCAACGCAAAATAATAAACATCTGATATAATATAATATAAAATATATATATTTCCTTAAAAAGAAAATATACATTAATTCCTTAGTGTAAATCTAACTCGTTGCAGGTACAATAATGGTTGAATGGGATCTCGAAATGGAACAGATTTAGGTGATAACCGGTCATACAGCAGGATAGCTTATAATATAACTACTCAAAATATTAAGAATCCAACCTGAAGCCAAGGTGAGTTAGAAAGTGAACTACATATATAAATAAATTAGGTTATGGTGATGACAAACTTACCCAGCTCGCTTCGATTTACCATGAAGAGAACTGTTCCATATCCAACGCAAAATAATAACCATCTGATATAATGTGATATATTAAATATATATCTAA
Organism: Hirtodrosophila trivittata; assembly: GCA_035045065.1. Taxonomy (NCBI): domain Eukaryota; kingdom Metazoa; phylum Arthropoda; class Insecta; order Diptera; family Drosophilidae; genus Hirtodrosophila; species Hirtodrosophila trivittata. The sequence goes on from JAWNNK010000645.1 coordinate 455,594, forward strand.
TAATAATATGAATTATAATATATTAAATTAAAAAAAAATTAATTCCTTAGTGTAAATCTAACTCGTTGCAGGTACAAAAATGGTTGAATGGCATCTCGACCTGGAACAGATTTAAGTGATAACCAGTCATTTAGCTGGATATCCAGTTAAACCACCTCAACACCAGCCTCATCATGAAACAAGAAAGAGGTTTACGTAATGACTACAACATTACTGTGTGGCTCGCAGACCTCTACTCCAACAATCACCATTTCGCTTGGGAGCAAGCAATATGATTCGCCCTACTGTTTTTATATCTAAGCTCTGGCTGTACAGACTTTGCAAAGCGCGTTACCCAGGGCCAGTGCATGTGCATTAGTAATCAGCAGTTGATTTCCGGCACTACAACAATAAAAGGCAGATTGGAATGCACTCTAGGGTACCATAATCATACTTTTACCCACTGATCAAATTTCATATTGGCATCTGTGCCTGCAAATTGCTAAAAATAAAAACAAGCACAAACGTATTTTTTTAAATTCTTTTTGAACTTTGCTGAATCTGATACCACTATTGTATAGGCGAAGACAGTAATGACAGAAGGACTTACACCACCAGCGAAGATCTCGTCAATGGCAACATGAGTAACTGGTGGGACAACAACGCGCTGCTGCATCTGAAGCAAAAGCCTATCGTTTCTGATGTTTTGAAACTGGTATCGAAAGTTGAAAATCAAATTATAATAGTAACTAACGGTGGTGGTCTACGTACTCCTGGTCGGCGCATAACACTGATCCTGTTCACGTGAACATCGCTGGCTGGCACCACAAGCCATTTGAGCACCCAAAAATCAGCCGTAAATGTCGGGACTTGGAAGCCAGGCAGTTCCAGTTCCACGAGCAGTAGTAAGCTTGTAATGCAGAATGTTCAGTGGTGGTGCATCGGGTGTTTCCGGCGATCAATGACAGTGGCAACAAGGAGTAGTCTAGTGAAGACGCCTATACAGATAAGAGGAGAAAGACAACGCAGCAGCAGCCGCGGTTGCCATCGCAATAATCGGCATACATTTATGTCAATCCCATTGATGAATTTATTGAACAATTAAATGGTGCTTGCAATGAAACCTCGGAGATCGATGACATTCAAAACGATGGTGCCGTTGCCTCCTCTATCTGCAGGCAACCTGTACAACTGGAACGTCAGTCAGTACAGCAGAATTTGCCAACTGATATCAAAAACATATAAAAATATAATCAGAGGTCTATTTTAGCGTTTAATTGCACGTAGGTAGTAAGTAAGCACAAAATTGATCCTGGACCTAGATATGCTTGTTTCAGTGATGTGGTGTACACTATAAGCTTAATATTTCTGGGAGTAAAATCAGATCAGGAGTTATTCAACACTTATTGAGCGCAGACTTCGCTCTGTCTACGCGATATTATAACATACATAGAGAAATCATTTTTAATAGAAAAGGTTATTTATTGTCGCGTAAATTATACCTATTGTAGTACAATTAAATTTCACTATTAACATCTTTCAGTATTATAGTCAACGCCGTGTTGAGTTGCGTTTTTAGCTGCGGTACACAAAAACAACGTTTTATAGTATGTGGTTGCTAGTCTATAGCTTATACATTTTACAAGTCCAGATTCCTGTGGCTGTTGCTCTTCAACATCCTTAACAACGTTGTGCTAGTTTTCATTTGGCTGGCAGGAAGAGACATTCAACACCACGTTGCGAATCAAAGTAATAAAGAGGAACGAACACATTGGCAAGGACAGCAAAGTGGGGTGACACATCCGATCAGGCTCTGGGGTCTTGTTCTTGGCAAACCGCTTCACCACAACTAATGGACAACTATTATTTAATTCAAATTTTTATACTTATTTACTTACAAGTGTATTTTGCGCGTCAGCCCTGAATCTTATTTACAAATTACAATTAATTGATAGGAATGCCATCTATATGTAAAGGTCCATAAATCGTTTCTCAATCGATCCCATTCGGAAGGGCTAATGCTGATGGCCAAATGTAATAACAAGCGGAAGTAGGGCCCCACATATCATAGCTATAAGCTCGCTAAATCGCAGACCTTGGTTTTTATGAGGCTGAACTGATGCATTGACATTTCCCTCAGTGGAACCACCATCTCGAGATTCCTCTAGTACATGATAGTCGTACTGGCTGGATGAGCCTTTTGGATGATGGCCACCGTGGCCACCTTGAGTTAATTCGGGTAGCACGTGAACTGTTGCAACGTATAAAAATGTTCCAGCAGAAAATAACATGGCGATTCCTGTTGCATTAACTGAGTTAAGAGTTTCTTTTTGTTCCTGTCCAATACCAAAGTAAGTAAGGAGAGTCAGTAATGGCGCAGATAACGAAAAGATACCAAGATGCTTTCGAATTTGTTGTCGATCAACTTTTTCATGAAGCAGAAAGCTTACTAAGCCAAAGGCAGCTGGCGCCTTATGCGGCATTATAGCTAAAAACACAATCATTTCAACGTCCTTGTGACTAGTCGTTGCAGCAGCACCTAGGGCGACTCCATCAGCTGGTGGCAATAAAGAGATAGAATTATATAAAAAGGATGAACACCGAATTTAATTATCCCACCTGCAGCATGTACCACTAAGCCGAGAGTTGCTGTAATATTCTTATCACTTTCATTCCCGTTGCTAGTTTTCCGTTGGGAAACCTGGTCTACGAGCATCATAAAAACAAATCCTAGCACAAGGGACAACCCAATTGTACGTGAATAATCCTGTTGCTCTATGCCGGCTGTCACCTGGGGTACCGTTGCATCTATGTGTGAATGCTTGCTGTCCATATATAAGGAACGTATACCTTCTGGAATAATGACTGTCAAGGCTGTGCCAACCAATAAACCAGCTCCAAGTACCGTGACAAATTTCAGTTTTTCCTTGATGGTAAAATTATGGTAATGTTTCTTTACTTTCATTTATCTGTTCCAATGTGTATAAATACCTCACTAAGTTTCATTACTAAGGGTATGCTTCCCGCTAGATAGGACCCCACTAACATTACAATCACTAGCAAAAGAAGAATTATCGTCTCCTCAGCCATAATTGCCTTGTGCTATATTTATTGTTTATATTTTGCCAACTCAACTATTTGTTTTCATCTAATTAAATGTTCCCATCAAATGCTGTATTTTTATAAACTACCACTTTGGTATTTTAACTCTTCAAGTCTACAGACACACTGATTCAAAACTAAATCTAGAGTTTGGCCTGTTATCTTTAATGTTAACATGCTAAGATTGTGTTGCAAAACCTGTTAACATACCAGTACCAAAACAGAGTATGGTTAATTGTTCAGCTGCTTTCAACATCGTCTTTAATTTGATCTAATAATTTATGCAAGTAATTTATAAACTCCAATCTAATTATTTTTAAAATAATTACTTAATAAAATTAATGAACTTTATTATCAATATTTTCATTAGGCATTTTTAGTTGTATTGTACGTTCCAAAATAAAAACTTGCTGTTATAAGAACTCTTCGTAGCCGATTTTTATATGAATTAATTATAAGTCCAGGTCTAGAGATGAAAAGTTATAAAACTTATTTCACATTGGATAAGTATAAAGATATTCCGAATGTGGTGAAGCTAGCTCTTTATTCCTTCAATGGGCTCTCTTTACGCCCGCAATACAACTTCAATTTAAATCTCGCGGGTGTCACTATTATGAAGGTAGCATTTTTATGTATAAGGGGCTTTGTAGAAAAGTATCTAATAGGCAGAAAGCAGCATCCTAAACCCTATAAAGTATATATAATCTTGATCAGCTTCATAGCCGAGTGGATATAGCCATGTCCGGATGCACGCATAGATCTAAGAGACTATAAAAGCTACAGCCATACAATTTGGTACATAAGCTTTTGGTGACTGGACGCAGATCAAGTCTGCTTAAATGTTTAAGATTTCCCGCCTGGACTTCCGCAAACCGAAAAAAAGCTTTTTATAACGTAAATGTGGCACCGATAGCATTTATTTGGCAGATAAATTTATTACACCATTGTCGATTTGTGAATCTGAGACATCATTTATTATGCAGTGCGAGGGCTTGGCTGCAGCACTGAACTTGTGTGTGTATAAATGGGTTAAGGGTTTTTCGTTATGGGGTACACTCGACTTTACCATTCTTACTTATTTTAACAATGGTTCTTTCTTGTTGTACAGTAGTGTTGATAATTTCTTCTTTCTGTAAAAACAGGGCAAGCCCATCAGAAGAAAGCCCTGAAAAATAAGGATACAAATTTATGAAAAAGCGAAGCAAACATGCCTCCAAGATAGCGCAAGAAATTTTCTTTTGGGTTAGAATTGGAGTTCATTTAGCTGCTCCATATATCGTATAGTTTTCCTCTTAGTCCATTGTGATTTACAAAGGAAATGGTAATACAATTATTATTATTATTTTAAGCAATTTGGAAGATTTTATAATAATACGCATACACATACATAAATACTACAAGTAAGTCCTAACCTGCGCTTGTACGAGTTCTTTTTCCTGCACTGCTGCTGGCTTCAGCCCATCGTCTTGCTAAATTTATTTTCTATGGACTATTGTGTTTATTATTCAATGCTTAGATCAAAACATCGCAATAAAGATAATATTTTCAGACTAAACTGCCGATTTAAGTTAGTAACACCTCCCGATATAGAGAAAAGCCAATCAACCATACAAAATGTTGTTTCAAGATATTTTGCTATATTCTGTATAGAGCTCGAACGAAAGCGATGTCTAGTAATTGAAGGATTCAGTTTCTGAACTATATTTCGAACCGAGAAAAGAGATACAAATATTTACCATACGATGCACGCATTCTAAGCTATGTATTAAAGAATTACGATAGACAAAACCACTAATACGCGAAAGATCCAATTGTATGCCAATGAAGGGAGAGATCATGTAAAACACCCACAATTTTTGTTGGACTTGGGATTGGCAGTAATTCTATCAGAGCCTCGACAAGTAAGACCTGCACACTTGGCATGTGCGATATTGTGACAAGGAACAAACGGCACTTGACCAGCTTCATCAGAACGCCATTATATTATAGGATTCCGGGTTAAAAAAGTGTGTCAAGCTCCGATAAAAAGGGAGCAAGTTTTAACCCCAAAGAAGGCGTTGTGAAGGCAAAAAAATATGTTTTGTTGAAAATTTCAATATTTATCTGCATATAGCGCTGCCAATTACCGTGAATTGTTACCAGGTCAAAACTTCATCAAGAATTTAAACATGGCAACAAAATTTAGGGTTCCCTTCTCCGAAGAACTCTACCGTAGCCGTTAACCCACTGTTATACATCCGGAGAGTATGCGGCAGAAACTCAACTATATGCCACTAAATATAATATGTAAAAAAACGGATAAGTTTATATCGGTAAATAGCGTTATTGTAAGAAAAATGCAAAGGTTCTAACCCTATGTAAACCGCCCCAGTAATAAATTGATTTGGCTCCTATGAAAATGGTACATAGTATCATTTGGGTACACTAAAGTTAAAAACAGTTAAGTGAAAATTAAGAAAAATAACAGCAGCAGTTTTCGATAAAACAAGATTTTTGAGTACATTGTTAAACCAATTAATTTTTCCTGAAATTTTTAATAATCTTTTAAAAGTAATTCTATGTCTAGCTCACGTACTAATATTTGTTGAACTGAACCCGGGAACGTCGAAAGACGGAATGAACTAAAATTGATGAGCCAAACTTTTGCGTTAACAGGACTCAAAATGCGTTTGCAGCTATATTTCAATAAAACACCATTCATTTGTAGATACTTATAATTTTTGATTAATAATTGGTTTAATTTAACTATGATTAATACTGTTTAAAATGTAGAGAGATTAATTTTATTGCTTCTCGGCGTTCTGCTTTGGCTCTGCTAATATGTTTTCAAAACAAAAGTGCTCATTTTGATTAACATTCATATCAAATGTTAAGTTTATTGTCCGCTGTTAAACTGACTGGCGGACAAGAAATTGCTGGCTGCTGGAAAAATAACAAACAAAGTAAGTACTTGATTTTATTTTAAGTTACTTCACGAAAACCGATACAGATATATATTTGGTCGAAGGTGTGTATATGAACGTAGAGCTTTGATTATATTTGAAAGCATTGTGCATGCATTTCATATGTATATATTTTCATGTATGTATATACTAATATGTACATATGCATTGGTACAATCGTACATATATATTTACCTTTTGTGTTGCTCGCAATTGCTGTAAAACCTTACAGCCTACAAGTAACAGAAAAAATAGTGCAATATCAATATTAATTAAATGTTGGCGTATGTTGTGTACATACCTGTATGATACTAATTAGCTAAATTTAATTATCATGGGAGTTAAAGGTTCCCATAGGCACGCGCATATTAAAATCAATTTTTAATACTCACTACTTCTGCCAATTAAGCATTTTCGTATTAATTTTAATTTACTCAAAGTCTTATGTTGAGGTAATTGGGAAATATTTTATAAGATGTGTAACAATTAAATACGATCATTAGATATAATAACTGCGCAGAGTCGTCGATGAAATTTAAAACTGAACACTTTTTGTTTCCCAAATGCAAAGATCTAATTTTAAATGCCTTCGAATTTATTAAAGCTCTTAATATTTGCTCCTCCAAAAAGGTTTACAATGGGTAATTGTCTAAAGATAAGCAGTCCCGACGACATTTCACTTCTGCGAGGCAGCGATAGCGTTAACGGACAGGATAGTGGACCAATGCCAATATACCAGGTAAGTGCGAAGTATTTCATATTTCACTATAATAAAACAATATATATGATATACAAATGAATGATATATGTATGTACTTTTATTATGAAGCATGAACCATTACCGCAAGTATTTTATCCCACGTCTTCTGTTGGTAACACGACCAGTGCCCATCAAAGCCACTTGTCGGAGGAGGATCAGATTAAGATAGCCAAACGCATCGGTCTTGTCCAGCATTTGCCCATTGGAACCTATGACGGCAACTCAAAGAAAGCGCGCGAGTGTGTTATTTGCATGGTAGAATTTTGTGTGGATGAAGCTGTCCGGTATCTTCCATGCATGCATATTTACCACGTCCACTGCATTGACGACTGGCTGATGCGAAGTCTCACCTGTCCGAGTTGCTTGGAACCTGTCGACGCAGCCTTGCTAACCAGCTATGAAACTACATAGCGCACAACATGGAATCCTTGTGCGTTACCTACTACAGTCTAAAGGGGCATTATTTTAGAATGAGGCATAAAAATTGTTTTTATGTTTATGTGTCCTGAGAATGAAAGTGATAACGATTTAGTAGAGATCAAAACGATTCGTTTTTAGTTTTGTTTCTTAAGGGACAATGACGCCAACCTTCGTTAAGACTTTACCTGGTCATTTTATAGATTTTATCTACATTAATTTAACGAATAAATGTGTAACAATTTCAATGAAAATATCGGTGTACATACATGATAATAGCGTAAACTTATATAAAATGTAGATATACTATCATATATAATCCCGTAGAAATATAATCATATGCAGTATAATAACAATAATAACGAAAAATTAATGGGCAGCTATCATAAATGTGCAGTCAAATCATATAGAGAAACTATCATTTCATCGCATAAAACAAACATTATTGTGAAACTATATTAAATGCGCAATTAAGTAGTGAAACAGTTGAACACATTGTACTGTATATACCTTACCCTAACCGTACTATAAAACACTAAAATAAATCATACAGCCTTACTTGTAATACTTCATTCTTATAATGGTATAGTTTTTGGATAAAATCTAAGAAGTCTAAGACAAAATAGGGGGACCAATCCAATTTCTGTTCTGTTCTTTCTTTGAACCTTAAAATAAGAAACTCGAAGCACCAAGGCGCAATCTGTCTGCCGCGGGATATGTTTTAAGGAATGGTGACCGTCTAGACTATAGCCAAAGTAGTCATACTTTGAGCCACCGAGCATTCTATTTATCTTTTCAGCATTTGGCCTTAACTAATAACAAAAGATTTACATCTCAGTTCGAAATGGGAAGTGCTTCAAATTAATAATGAATCATCTTGGACGATGGAGTGGCGGCGGGGGCTTTGGGTGGAAAGGGGATGCAACTAATATGGATATCTACTGGGTATATTAATTTAAGATATTTCGATATATCTTTTATTATTAAGTATAATATTTGTTGAATTCATTTCTTACACATGAAAAATGGATCTGTTAAATCAAATATAGAAGCTATAATATCGGTACATAAAATACAATTTTTTTTTGACGCTTTCACACGTTATACTGTACAAAGAGAAGACACGAAATGTAAAAACAATGTTGTCAATACCTTTTCAGCATTATTTGTGTAATACTTTCTGGCGCAGGACTTTATTATAAAAGAGTTTGACTCGATTAGTAGAAATTGTACTCCGGTACCTCGAAACTGAGGCTGGCGCTGCATCCTCTCCTGCAAAACCAATGCCATCGCTCCATTTATCCTATCAGAATGTTAGAGCTCTTAAATCTAAATTTTCTATAGTATAGAATAGTATATATTTATAGTAAATATTTTTTTTTATAGTATAGTATTTCTTTCGAATCAACCTTATTATATTTATTGAAATCTGTTTATAGCCCGAAGCTTCAGATTATTCATTGTTTTATAATAGATATCTCCGACGTGATCTTTCATCGGAACTTATTAATTAATATTGGATGATATATATTTAATTTAAATGGTTAAAATTACAATTAAAGATTTTTCATTACTTATAACATGGATTGATATTCTTTATTTTGTTATTTTTTCTCTTTTCTTCCGTTCTTCATGTTATCATGAATTTATTATCATGAGGTTATTACATTTAGAATGGGTCCTCTCAAGTCAGTCCAGTTAGTAACTTTAATGATCGTCTACTGCACTGATTTTCGCATCGGATCTAAGTTGTCCTCGAAGACCCTTATCATCCAACTTTCGATTCTGGACTCCCAATGCTTCTTTCAGTTCCTTATACACTTAATCTTTTACCAATCCGTTTCTCAGGAAGATAAATACAAATTCTCTAAGGAGTTAACTTAAAACTTTAGACCTGCTTAGATAAATATACTATGTATAATAAATGTACTTAGGTAAATGTATATGTAAACTAACTAAAAACTTACATCCCGATGTATGGATGAGTACATAAAAGTACAGGACCAGTTACAGTATGATCGGGAGAAGTTAACCAGTTTGTTCTAGGGGTGGTTAACTTTTCTAAGCGACTTACAGATTAAAGAAAAAATAGTTGTTAATAATAGTTTTTAGAGTTGTTTTGAGAAGTTTCAATCTTTTACGCAATAGCTATTCCTCATTTAATTAAAGTATTTTGGCTCTTCCGACTGTTGAATATTTTGCTGGTTAAAGCCCGAAATTTCAGATTTTTCTTTATTTTGCAATAAATACACATCTTTTGTCGTTTGTCGTTTGTCGCGTATAGGAGGTGATGTCCTTATTGCTGTAGACTCTGATCTTTTATCAGAATCTATTTTTTCGCCTTGTCTAATAAACATTGACTTTATCGCCGTTCAAATTATACATAAAATGTTTTCATATTTAACAACGTGCTCTTATATTCCGCCACAGTCCGATTTATCTATATACCTAGATCATATTTATACAATTCACTTTCTAGTAGTGATTACCTCTTGTATTTGGTGATTTTATTTATTTGCCAGATGTGATTTGGTCTGACACTTCTAATGTTTTGATGCCATCCACATCTCACGAATTTATCAATTTGCTCTTAGAGATGGATACTGTAATGTTCGTCTACTTGACCTTATTTTTGCATCGGATCCTTTTTCCAGGACTGCAGTACAAACTTGTCCTTTAGTTGTCCCCGAAGACCCCTATCGTCCTAATTTAGACTTAGTTTTTAAACTGGGTACATGTGAGCCTATTTGTTCTAATAACCCGATCGTAAAACAGATTTGATTGAAAATTTCGATACTTAAGCCAGTTATTCACCAGGCCCAGAAGGGAGTACCAGGATGTGTACTTAGGTACTGTGCTGATACTCACTATAAGCCCTTGCATGGCTCAAGGTCAGATGTTAAAAACTATAGGGATATTTCCAAATTATCCGCGATGCCTAAGGTGTTTGAGAAACTGATAACATCTCAACTTCAACACTCTTGTAGCTCATCATTGCACCGTGCCAACATGGTTTTGAAATCGAAATCTACTACCACTAACTTACTTGAGTTTACCTCCCTTGTTATCAGAGGTTTTCAGAAGAAAATTCAATTCAAATTTAAATTATTTTATTTCAAAATTACTTTATGTTAAACTTAGTTTGAATGTTACTCTCAAATTTTGGTCGACTGATAATAGTTGACATTAATTAAATAAATTATCGATCAATTATAATTGTATGTCGCGATCAAGATCAGAAACTGCGAACCTTCATTATATTACGTAATTTCTATTTATGTCTTCCAATTTTCAATTTCATTACTGCTAATGTTAAGATTATTAACTTGTGACGTCAGAAACTGAACTCACAACGCGTTGTCTTCACGTGATTACCACCCCTTTTTTTGTTTTATTCCATGATTTTTAATGTGGCTTGCACCTCTTAGCCCTGCACTGCTTCAGGCACCAAATTACCATCACGAATTGAATGCTCCTATAAAACATTATTAACCTAACTGGTTTTTTCCTTCTGCCAAATATACGGTTGGTATGAAAATTTCAAAAGCTCAGAAACGTAAAGTATAATTTACTTTTTCGAGCCGTACGTGGACACTGAATTTCATAACATAACCGCGATATTTACTCTTGCGACCGATAGCTCTTCCGCTATAATGTAGTTAGATAAATTTTTAAAAATTGATTAAAAGCCCAGATATTGTGATTAGGCAACTCGTCAAAGTAAGTCAATGGCTTTTAAAGATTTATAGTATATAAAATATTATAGACTTTTAAAAATTGCGCCAATCGCGTTATCACATCGATAGCATCGTATTTCTAAATCAAAATCAAACATCGATATTTCTTATCACTCTAATACAAGATCTAATACATAATAAATACAATAAAAAAAATAAGAAAAATAAAGATAATGCGTAACACAAACTTGATTGACTCGTAAAATTAAAATTTCCATACATAGGTACCATCGTTAATTCGTATTTAATGTGAAATTAAATATACATTAAAGTCTTATGTATCATAATATCATAATTATTTAGTTAGTAGTGCAAAACAAACAAAACAACAAAAATAAAACAAATTGTTTTCAGTTTAATTACTCTAAACCTTTCTAGAATGTTTTCTCGTCTTGTTGGTACCGTACATGCTGCACGAAAATAATCAAGCAAAATCGGTCATTCAACAAACTGTAATATTATATCATATCATTATGGAATACAAAAATTAGATTGATTCCTTACTCAACATAGATCAGATCAGTTAAGCTAATTAAAATAAATAAAAAAAGCCTCAAGTAATTACGAACTACAAACTTTTTACTTAATATTGTTTAATATATTGTTCATATGTGGATTGATCTTTTAAATGAAAATAAAGTTGGGCATAATGTGAAATTAATTCATATTTAAAGCTTATATAATTAGGAATTGTACCAATTTTACCTCCATAATTCGAAATCGATAATTCGTAAGTCTGTTTAATTCGGTTAAAATAATGTTATTCGAAACTCGACTGTATTTTATTCATGAATTCTATGAATTTACCATAAACTTCGTTTAACTCCTTTTTAATTTCTATGTTGGACTTCTTTAATAAAAACAAACAGTTTTATGACAGCTCGATATTCGATTTTACTCATATTGATAACAACGCAAAAGTGGCAGCTCCCGTTAAGGCTACCAGGCGTGACAGAGCCGCCTAAAACTTTCGCAGTAATTTCGCAGCTGATAAGAAATTGGTTACTTATTAACGTGACCTTGCTGTTATCGCAGGCATCGATATTTTGCCATTTCTAGAAGTTCTGTATTTAGTTATTTTGCAAGAAGATAAAATATAGAGCGTGCCAATAAAGTATAGCACTGCTACAAATCTTCTCCTCTGATTTTTGTACCAATTTAGTCCACCATCTCTAAATAAATGTTAATCATACCTAAATTTATAGCGAAATTAAACAAAAATAATTTAACAAATCAGTTATCGGTAAAATACAATACACTACAAAACCATCGATGGTTATTAAAACAGAGTAAAATCGAGCCCCACGAGTTTACGATAGTTATTAACAGCAGAGCTGATATGAGCCACATGAGTGTACACTGGACAGAGTTATAAACTATCGTTTGAAGCTTAAACGCAAAAACGAGGCTATCGATGTATGTGCTCTATTTCGGTTATGGCTCTGTAGTTTCAGGTGGCTCTGTTATAACTCTGTAATTAATAAGTTTAATAGCAGTAAAATATGTAAAATTCTTAAGAAATTTTTTATTTAAGCGTTTATATGTATATTGCACGGAGCAGCGTAAAAAAAAATACTTTTCTGAAATGTGTTACAAGTAACGGCATTTTAAGAAAAAAAGTACTGCTCACTGTTATTTAACAGTCATAGCAAATGTTAAGTTTCTTGTTCGCTGTTAAGCTCGCTGGAAGCACATGTGGAACAAAATTTTAAGAAATTTGTTTTAGAATTAAAAAAAAAACAAACACAAGTATATTTTAATTTACTACTGTATAAGTAGTAAATTAATTACTGTATATAATTGCTCGTAACACTAGTGACGAATGATCCAGGTAAATACAATTTTGAGCAGAACGAGGAGCGGACGTCAAATAAAATTACATGATGACATTTCTTACTACGTGCAATGCAATTCATTGAATGTTGCTTTTGTATCAAAAATAAAGTTTTAGCATATTGCTATACGTGTACATCTATAAGCATTTTAATGGTCGGAAATCTAAATAATATGCCAAGTTTAAAGCAACTTTTTTTGACGTACCTTTTCTTTGTGTAAGATTTGAGACGTTCGCTCATTGTCTCTCCCTCTCTCTCCATCTCACTCACACGTATATACGACGTCAACGACGCAACGTCGGCAAATAGTTAAAGAAAGCATGATTGTGTTGTAAAACTTCAAATGTACCTTTGTATGTACACACAAGTGATATCTAATTAATTCCAGCCTTACGAATATAGTATTGGAGGACTTGTGAATTATTATTAATTATAGCGTTTTATATTATGTCTTTCCAGGTCGAGTCCTTGTTTGAAATACACCATAATTGTGCCACGAAAGTAATACAATATACAGACAGTAGATTTTGCAGGTAAGATTAAATGGTAAAGGGACATCTTGACCAACGAACTAATTGATAATGTTTACTTGATGTCCACATAGAACAATAATCAGATGGTTGTGTGACGCATAAACAGCGGGTCAAAAGTCGCCCCGGAGATCGTTAACAGAGCGGAACCGGGAAACGCAGCTGAAGAGGAAGACTTCATTTACTACACGGTTTGGTCTTTTCGTAATGCAACCAGCTGCTCCAGCGCTATCAACACAAACCGATATTGCTAAGGACATGCAGCCCCAAAATATGGTAAGTCTTTTACATTTTCCACTCTATACGCTTCATCAAAGATGAAAAAAGAATTTTGAATGCATAAATCACATTTTATACAGCTAAAGGCATTTAAATATTGTTAGAAGTGATAATCATGGAACTTAGATATATATTTATATCTAACGAGCAACGATTTCACTCAAAGTAGGAAGTTTCATGTAGTTATTGAACTACTCCTATATGTACAAGTACATGCAGTACATAGATACAGTATAGTACGCCCCCAGACCTGCAACTCCTATCATGACCTAAGGTCATACTTTCTGCTTCTCGAAAAACGCCTCTTTTGCACATACAAACAAGTAAAAATCGAAAAAATATTTAAAGGTAAAAAGTTAATTTGAAAAAATTAAAATGCTTAGTTTGCTTAATATAAACAAAATATATATATGTATATATATAGAATATATAACGCTTGGTTTTAGCTGTACAAAAGTGATCATATATACTTAAAAAATGTATTCGGATTTTCGAATTTCATTTAAGTAAATAAACATATAAGAAAATCATTTTAAAACTTTTGTTCAACTATTGGTTTTGTTTTCATATTTTCATCCTTTGATGAGTTTTGATTAGTTTTCATTAGTTTTCCTTGAGTGCGAATTAGAAATGGTTAAAACTCTGTGAACTGCAGGGATGAGCCGAAATTCCTTTTGCAAACTACTTTTGATTTGTTCTTTTACTTTCTTTCTGTGAAGGTGATGATTGATTGTTAAGATTTTGATTTTCAGTTTGTTTCTTTGTTGTTATTTTGGTTTATTCGAATTATTCGTATTATTTGCATACTCCTGCACAGTATGTTGTTGCCGCCTAAGATTCTGGGCTATATTTCAATGGCGTAGCCCTATACAATATGAAAAAACATCTTTGTAATCTGTTGTAGATTTTGGCGACAAACAAAAAGACCAAAAAGTACGCTACGCAGGTGGTGCCACCCACCAAGCAGCCCCTTCCACAGCACAGCACTTCTCAGCCGCAGTTTCAGATAAACAAGGCCTACAACGTTGTCTCTATACTGAAAACCACTTCGACTACCAACGTTCAGCAATCAACTCACATGGCACACCAGCAGCCGCAGGCTCACCACTTGCAGCAGCAGCAGCAACAACCGCAGCAACAACAGCAGCAACAACAGCAGCAGCAAAGCTACGCAAACGTTGTAAACAGACCATCAATGGCTCCAGTTATCTCGAGTGTATCCCAGCAGCAGTCGACAGTCATCTGCAGCGGTGGCAACATAATGACTGTGAACAGCTGTCAGCTGAACACTGGCGAGCTGAATTCAGCCGCCGCTATATACAGTCTCAGCAGCGGGCAGAGGGCACAGTTAACTGGCAATAGCAATGGGATTATCGACTCCAGTGGTCGTTTTGTGAGCAGCGTTTCGGCCGTGTCAGAGATGTCGAAAGGCAATGGCGGCGGTGGCGCTGCCAATGTTCTCGCCTCAAATAATACCACGCATACACAACAACAACAGCAACAGCAGCAGCAACAACAACAACATGCAACTGGCAACATCGGCGTCAACAATAGCTGTGTCAGCGGCAGTAGTAGCACCAACGGGAGTAACAGTATCATCACTATGACCAACACACATGGCATTACCCTGGGCAGCTCCAGTGCACCCTATATACACGACAACAAGAGCCTCTTAGGCGTTGGGGTCAATTGTATCGATAATAGAAAATACGACTATAAAAATAATAATCTGCTCTCAAACAATAGCTTCCAACAAGCCCAAGAGGTATGCTAACAACCAACTTAACAAATTTACGTTCCTTACGTTCATCTATCTGACCCATTTCTAGAGCAGCCTAGCCTGTGGTACCACAGAAATTTCAGTACAGTAATTGGCAGTTGGTCTTGAGATGATCCACCGAATGACATGATCTCTTCCGAATACTCGTCGAGTCTTTGATTGTGATTTGGGGCTGTGAATCTTTTCCAAGTTATTGTTCTCAATCTATGCCTAGATGCTTTGCTTGTTCTTGAAGTGAAAAGAGAGTAGCTTGGATGATGATTGGGCTTCTTCCTTTGAGTTTGTGACCTTTTCTCGAGCAAAGTAAAACCACTCCCCACACCAGCAGTGTGTAGTCTGTAATCTCTAACTTGACCCCTACGTTTAGTCCTTAACTACAATTACAACACTAATAAGTATGTTTTATGTTCGGATTTTACAGTATGTATCATCGGGAAACAACAGTTCCGGGAACCCCCGATCAAATCCACAAAGCGGTGCAATGTATCGTGGACCACCGCCAACGTCGAACGCACCACGGGGCTCTGGTGCTGGTGGAGCCCGTCACGTACACATGCCCCCATTGTATCCAAATATGCTTGTGCAAAACTACCCGCCGTTTAGTCAACGACAGCCAACATTTCAAGCGCAACATATACAATATGCACCCGCGCCCATTCCCTACTACCCTTACCAATATCTAAATACACTTCAGCAACAGCCGCCGCACTCACGGAGCGGCGTAGCGGTGAACACAAGCGTCAACCTTGGCAATACAATGCCCGTACAGCCTGGCCCCAATGGACCGCTGGCTGGTCCTGGGGCCTCTTCGTCCCAGCTGCAACTGCTGACTGGGGCCGTGCAGACAGGTGCGAACACAGTACTTGGTGTCGGCAGTGCTGCGAGCGGGCAAGTGGGTGTCCCGCCAATGGTCGGCGTCATGCCTCCGAATGTAGCACAACAGCCTGTTCAAGTCCAGCCCGCGAGTAGACGGCGACATCAGCATCGCCTGCAGATAATCGATCCGGCAACGAAAAAAAATATTCTCGATGATCTGGATAAGGTACGTAATCTCGACGTCCATCTATATACCTGAATACCGAATCCAATGATTATCTTCATAAAATCTGATCACAGGGCAATTCAAATGCAGACAATGAATACCAGGAGCAAGTGCCTGCGAAGGCGATATCGACGGCACCGCTCATTCAACCAGATGTCCCCATATGCATTTCACAGCCAGATCCTGTTGGTGTAGCTCTTGCCACTGGCGTGCTGAACCCGAGCAGCTCCAATGTCCAGTTCAAAATTGGTAGTTACAAAATTATTGTACAAAACCTCTAGATAATTATCTTTAATCGATCTCTTCTCTTTTAGATCAAATTCCTGCTCAGCGCCACGATATTATAGTGGGTCCCACTCCGGTGGTTTCAGCCATGTCTGATGCTCCTTCTGTGGAGATATTACCAACACCTCAGAAAGCCAAGAGCAAAAAGTAAGATTCTTTTTCTAAGGATTTCATTTGGGAAAAGTATTTAATTAAATATATATTTTATCATATTCGTCCAGGATTCCTATAGTCTCCCCGAAAGATGAGTCAGTAACTAGTTTTACATCTGGTAAGTGTTTCCGCTGGTTAACCAAGCCCTTACTGAGTTCCAGCTAAGCTGATACATGTACCTATCACCCTCATAGTATAATATAATGATTATTTAAGACAAAAATAGTTCATCAATAGTTTCAGTTCGATCAATTTATCAGACAACAGCGCCACTTCCAAGGAAGTCGCGGATCTGATTCGAGTTTTATACTAGGGAATGGATGTGTCGTAGCCGAAGGGCAAATACTCTACTACTGAGCTATGGAAGTACGAAAAAGATTCTTAGGTGCTTGGTGACAGATTAAATCGACTCCTGATCATTTTAGCCATAGACGTTATTTATAGTAAGAGCTCTTAATATTAAAAGATTCTACGTTTGAGTCTGTCTCCAGTTAATAATGTTAACTATAATATGCTCTATTCTCTTTTATTTGTCCTATTCAAATGGGTAAAGAAAGGAATGTTACATATATAATACCACTTTATTTTTCTCTAAATATTCACCATTTGGCTAATGGCAACCGATAGGATCCAATTCCTGCTTTCATGTAAAATAGTAGCTCCATAACATATATAACAGTTCTATCTAATGATCCATTCCAATAGTAGATTTTTAAAGATGATATTTAGTATTACTGCGTATCCGAATTGAAATAAAGAGAGTCTAGGTTTAATTACCTTTTTTGGATCTTGGGCAAAGTGAAATTGTAATAATAAAAGGTCCGATCGCATATTATATATATATATATGATATATATATATATATAATATATATAAGTCTGAATACGCCACATTTGTAAGTCCGTGTATATGAATGACTGGAAAGGTGCGCTTACAATTTGTCACACACAGAATTTTCTAGGCCACTCTGTGTCTATTTTTCTCTCTTTGGCTCTGGCTGTGGCTCTCTTATTGGCTTCTGGTGTTCGCTCCCCGTTCTCTTTCAAAAAAATAATGTGATTACTTTTTGGTATCAGTGGTTCGGTTCGGTTCATTCATATATTAACCTAAGTTCGCTCTCGCACACGAACACGTGCTCGGCTAACTTGTAGGTGTGTGTGTGTGTGTACGAATGCCATACATATGTGTATTGCGGGATCTCTATGAGTGCGTGTGAATGTGTGTGTGCTCGCACACATATTTTCAGTGTTGCTCTGCTGCCATGTAAAGGTTGTGTGCCCGCTTTTTGCTTTTTGATTTTTGCTTATTGCTGGCGATGGCGATGGCGCTGCGCTGGCGCTAGTCGCCTGTCCGTTTTTCTGTTTGCCTTGTTTCTGCAGCAATTTCAGTTGCGCGGTTGCTTGCTGCTCAAACCGCGGCCGGTCGCTAGCCCTCGATGCGATCATTTGGGTGTGTTAGTGTATACTAGTGTTAGTCTTAGCGTTTGTGTTGGTGTTAGTGCGATTCGATATCATCTGTTTCTATCTATAGCGCTAGGCAACAACGCGACAATCTACAATATACGACAAAATACGGTCGGACACTCGGACTCGATGAGAAGGAAAATTAACCGAAAGAAAGGAAAAAAATAAAAACATTTTTAGGCAAATAAAAAACGTGTGCAAAGTTCAGATACAACTAATGGGTTATCTCATTATCGACGATCGCTTTTTCGAGTACATTGTATATCCACACTAATATACATATATACACATATGTATGTATCCGTCTTTGCTTTTATAACAACTCATCCAATAATTACAAAGTAATGTATAGAAACATTTGTAGCTGATCTAAATTATTGGTATGTCTCTGATATGACCAAATATACATTTATTCTACTTTCAAATATATATATATATATATATATATATATCTGAATATATATATATATTCATGTAGGTGTGTATATGTACTTAACTAAATAAATTTGGAGGCACAGTGGTTTCTAGTTTATTTTCATCAAAACCAATTTTTGATAACTACATATATACAGTTAAAAAAATATAAAAAATACAGAATAATTATAGAAAAAATTGATAAATGTCTAATTTAGAGAATATTATTA
This sequence comes from Hirtodrosophila trivittata, assembly GCA_035045065.1. Lineage (NCBI taxonomy): Eukaryota > Metazoa > Arthropoda > Insecta > Diptera > Drosophilidae > Hirtodrosophila > Hirtodrosophila trivittata. The sequence continues at coordinate 474,542 of JAWNNK010000645.1, forward strand.
TGTGGTGTTGGGTGTTTATCTGCACGAAGAAAAAGAAGAAGAAGAAGAATATGTGCCTTTATCTAAGAGAATAGATAGAAAAACCTCGGCTTAAGAGAAGATATTGTTATGTAGGACAGCAGGCGCCACTTTGTTTCTGGGGTAATTCCATTAAAAATATTAATAAAATATTATATTGGATACTTTATTAACATATCCCAAACGTGTTTCCACACAAATCTTAATATTAAACAAATAATTCTTATTTATAGATTATTGTTTTCATTTTGACTTCAATCAATTTGATACCACGGTTTCATTACGAAACGCTCCAGGATTGGTCACATGCAGGGGAGAAAAAGATCCCTTTGTAAAACATTGAATACAATTATTAACATAGATATATATATATATTTATTTATTCTGTTAAAGCAATAAAAGCATTGGAAGTCAAAAATAAGCTAATATGCTCTGATACGTTCCATCCTTTTCCATATTCTCAGAATTTGAACTCGAAAATCAACATGAAGCTTAAATCTGTTGAATTCCATTCCGAGTAATAGCTAATAATATAGTATTAGCAATAGATAGAGAAAAAGTGACAGTTGGGAATTATCCAAAGTTTGTTTTTAATAACGATATGAGATTTTTGACAAATTGAATAAATTTTTTTGTTACACTTTTCGATCTAATAATCTAAAGTTTTCTTTTAAATCTTACCGGTTCTTCTTCTCGTTTAATTAGCCTCAACTTGATAAATTGCTATGATATTATATTGTTTCGGTTAATTTAGTAGATAAGAATAATCGTTAGTTTTTGTGTGGAGTTTGATATAATTTTGCTACATATCATAAGATCAGTATAAATAAATATAAGTATACAATATCAATTGTTTAATAGAGTCTTCTATTTTAATAACTTATTGTAATTCTCCTCTTTCAATTATTTAGCCAAAGTGGATGATGCTGCGGCGAAAGCAAATACTGCCACTAAAACGACGATTATTGAGAGCAATCAACATATACAGCCGGACTGTGGTGTTCCACAGCAGAAGCAGCAAAACTTATCACATCCTCAACAGCTGCAGAAGCAACAGCAACAGCAACAGCAACAGCAACAGCAACAGCAGCAACAGCAACAGCAACAGCAACAGCAACATCAGCCACCACAAGAGCAACAACAGCCACAACATCAGCAGCAACAGAAACCACATTCTCAGTACATGGCGCATGCGTCAACCTCATCGGAGGAAATCGGCATCGTTGCCGAAGAGGATGCTTCATCGCAGTTTGCCACAAGCGAGTTGCTTACAAAGCCAGCGCTCAGGCTAAACCCAGCGGCTACTACCCCGGCTCCAGGACATATAGTACAGGGTGAAGCCACGTCTTTCAATTCACAATCGCCATCAGAGGTGCAGGTGCAGGTGCAGCCTGCAGCAGCAGCCCCTTCAGCCCCAGCATCGAGTCTCGAAGGTGCTAAAGTTTCGGCGTTGGGCGACAGTTTGTCTACAATGCGTCTAACGGAACCAAGTGTACAACAGAACTTGGCAACTCCAGACAAAACAATTGAATGTGAAAAGGTGGCAGAGCCTTCTGCGGCCTTGAGTGTCAACCAGGTGCAGGAGACACATACCCCTCCACAAAGCAGTCACGAGAGCACTCCCGATGAGACAGATCGTGCGCCAGTGATGACACATGTGGAAGCACCATTTGTGCCTGCAAACGTAGTAAAAGCAGCGATGAAGGAGAGTCCGGAAAGTGTTGAAATCCCGGTCGCCATAGAGTCCGTGGATGAGGCGCAGTTGAAGACCGAGAAAGTACAGGAAATAGATCCAGAACAGCAACCACAAGACGATCAAAAGGAACAGCAACAGGAACAGCCACAGGAACGGGAACAGGAACAGGAACAGGAGCAGGAAGAGGAACAGAAAACAGAAGACACAGAACAGGAAGAAGTCGCAAATGCCATGGAGTCAGCCTACTCCTCGCTGATAAACTACAACGAAGGACAATGGTCTCCAAGCAATCCCAGCGGCAAGAAGCAATATGATCGGGAACAACTCTTGCTGCTACGTGAGGCGAAGGCCTCGCGTATACAGCCGGAGGTGAAGAATGTTTCAATTCTGCCACATCCTAACCTGATGCCCATGTTCATGCGTAACAATAATAACAATAACAAGCGCGTGCAGTCGATGGTTGGCATGATTGGGGGAAATCGAAACACTGAAGCTGGTGGAAACTATGTGGGTAAGCAGGTGTCCATGTCCGGCGTTCAAGCGGGTAGAAGCAGCATGAAGGGCATGATCCATGTTAACCTGTCACTAAACCAGGATGTCAAACTGAATGAGACCGAAAATGCTTGGCGACCGCGACAACAGGGCAAATCCGATGGAGATGGAAGTGGCAATACTGATGGCAGAACACAGCAGGAAAAAGATGATCTGGTGCGACGAGTGCGCGGTATACTTAATAAGCTTACCCCAGAGAGATTTGATACCCTTGTGGAGGAGATAGTCAAACTGAAGATTGATACAATTGAGAAAATGAACGAAGTCATCGTCCTTGTGTTCGAAAAGGCCATCGATGAGCCCAATTTTTCCGTTTCTTATGCTAGACTGTGCCATCGTCTGATCAGTGAGGTGAAGGCCCGGGATGAGCGCATGGAAAGTGGCACCAAATCAAATCTGCAGCACTTCCGCAACGCTTTGCTTGATAAAACCGAAAGGGAGTTCACACAGAACGTATCCCAAAGTACGGCTAAGGAGAAAAAGTTACAGCCAATCGTGGACAAGATCAAGAAGAGCTCAGATCCCAACGAAAAGGCTGAACTGGAAGCGCTCCTAGAGGAGGAGGAGCGCAAGATCCGCCGCCGATCCGGTGGTACAGTGCGTTTCATTGGCGAACTCTTCAAGGTTTCCATGTTGACTGGCAAAATCATGTACTCTTGCATCGATACACTGCTTAATCCGCACTCAGAGGACATGCTGGAATGTCTCTGTAAGTTGCTCACCACAGTGGGCGCCAAGTTTGAGCAGACCCCTGTGAATGTCAAGGACGATATGGGGCGCTGTTATTCTCTCGAGAAGTCAATAACCAAAATGCAGGCAATCGCTTCTAAGACGGACAAGGAAGGTGCCAAGGTCAGCTCACGCGTACGCTTCATGCTCCAGGATGTTATTGACTTGCGTAAGAACAAGTGGCAGTCCACGCGAAACGAAGCACCCAAAACAATGGGTCAAATTGAAAAGGAGGCTAAAAATGAGCAGCTCTCGGCGCAGTACATGAACTACAGTAGCTCGCTCTCTCAATCAAATCCCAATGGGGGACAGCAATCTGGCACCGGTAAACGTGACGATCGCGGCAGCGCACGATACGGAGAAGTGCGCTCCGCCGGTTACGGTGGCAGTCATAGTCAACGTGGCGACAACAGCGGCAACATGCGGCACCAGCAACAGAACAGCGGTGGAAATGGCAGCAACAGTGGTGGCGGAAACAATGCTCATTCTAATGGCAACAATGATGACAACACATGGCATGTCCAGACCAGCAAAGGCAGTCGCTCGCAGGCTGTGGACTGTAATAAGCTGGAGGGTCTAGTAAGTTGTCTCTTACCTTAAATTTGGGCATCTTTAATGTTAATCATGTGTCCATGTTCATTTAGACATTACAGCTCAATCAAAACTTGGACACCAAGAAGATGGGCGGATTGAATCAATTTATTTGGAATAACAGACAATCCTCAACGCCGACGACGACACCTTCCAACTCCTTTGCTGCGTTGTCATCTCTGATTGATAAAAATCAAACTGATAGAGATCGCGATCGTGATCGTGATCGCAGTGGTCCCAGAAACAAGGGATCCTACAACAAAGGTTCGATGGAGCGAGACCGTTACGGTGACCGAGGTGAGCAACTATTGAGCGTCCAGCTTACAGTCGTCTTCATAGTATATACCAAATTCTAGGCATCCACTCAAGAACTGGCTCGTCGCAAGGCTCCCGGGAGAACTCCTCCTCACGCGTTAACCAACATCAGCAGGGCCGGGGTATGATGAATTCGTCCCTTCAAAAATCTGCTAGTCACTCTAAGTACACTCAACAGGCTCCATCGGCCAGGCTTTCCAACAAGGTTTGTAGTAGTACCAGTGGTATGTGATGATTTAATGAGACGACGGATTTCTCTTCTCAGACTATGGGCTCCTCACTAAGCAGCTCGGGCACTGGCGTTGGCGGTCTTTACAGAGGTGGCAGTGATCCGCAGCCATCATCAACAACAAGTGCCTCAGCCTCTATCTCTTCCTCTCAGTCAGTCAAATCAGGCGCTGCGCCGGTAGCAGTGTTTGTTGAACCCAGAGACAGTGACATAAAGCTGTTCAAGTCAGTGCTATCGGAAATGATAGATCTTGCAGCAGATTCCAAATCTGTTACCCCCATGGTTGTTGACTGCATCAAAAGGATACCAGAGCAACAGCGCTGCGGCTTCTTATACTACATACTTACTGATTATTTGCATTTAGCGGATGTACGTAAACAACATAGAAGATATCTGGCGAACACAATGGTCAACCTTATACAACAGAACTATATGTCTGTGAATCACTTCAAACTTGCATACAAGGAGTTTAGCGAGGTCGCCAGCGAACTAATTATGGATATTCCAGAGCTCTGGCTTTATATTTTCCAATCTACTGGTACGTCTACGAATTGAGGATGTAGAATTGTTTTTGATGAAATACTAAATTTCTTCTTTTTATTTACTTTCCTCGATTCTAGGCCCATTAATTGTTAAGAAAATCTTAACGTTATCAGATTTGTGGAACAAGAATATGCGAGACAACAACATGGGTAAAGCGTTCCTTAAATCCTACCTGACATACTGTACGCGGGATGTGGGACTGAACTTTACACGGAACATGTGGAAAACGTTTGGTATGCGTTGGTCAGACTTCATGCCAGACAGCGAGGTTCCCGATTTTATTGCATCGAATGTGAGTTGATTGTTAATTATTGTTGAAATGAAAGCGTTATTGAACTATTTTCACAACTTTTATAGAGGCTAGAATATGTTGAGGACGTTCAGACGAGGCCAGTGATTGAGGTGCGCGAGTCCGCCGAAGTACATGTGAAAAATGTGATAGATCACATTGAGCACTTGCTCAAGGAAGGGGCAACAGCAGATTGCATCAATGATTATATTGCTGTAAGTTTATCATATAAATTGCGAGTATGTTCTCTATTAATTATTTGATTCAAATCCTATTTTAGACCAATATTAAAGAGGTCGACAAACCTTTCCTTAGGGGGCTCACAGAGGCTCTGATCAGTTTCGCAATTGACTACAAGGATAATAGCTATAAACTAGATATTGAAATCTTTCAAAGGTTTTGCACACCAGTTTTCCTGCACTGCATCGATTCCAAGGAGGATCTGCAGCTCGAGTGCTTATACGGAGTACAATTGCATGTGCACGATTTAGAACATCCCAGAGGTTTGATTAACTAAAAAATCCATTTAAATTAATTCAAATTAAATAACTCTTTTTATACAATTTAAGGACTGCTGAGTGAACTGTTCGGTGAGCTATACGATGGATATGTAATACCGAAGGAGTCGCTATGCAAATGGCGCGATTCAAAGGATCAGTCCGCCGGCAAAGGTATGACCATAAATCATACATATGGATATTATATTTATTGATAAATTTAATTGAATACAGGTGTTGCTGTAAAGAGTCTTAATCCCTTCTTCAACTCACTGTTCAGCGAGGAAGCCAATTAAAGCAACAATTTACTCGTAGAGCTAACAAACGTAACGAGTTAGGGCAAGAAACACACACACACACACACACACACTAAAACAAAAATAGAAAAGAAAATAATGCTAAAAAAAACACAACTTAATAAAATGGAAATACACCTTGAAGCATCATAATACATATATATATACTTTCATATATAATAAGAAAGAAATGTAAAGATCGGGTATAAGAACCAGAGAAAAATTTATATATTCTACTACATTATATGTGCATACATATACATATACTTTGCTGATTATACGAGTATACGCTATATAGTATATAAGCAAGTGTATTACTGTGTGTGCATGTATGTAAAATAAAACAAACCTGAAGAGAATTCATAGTTGTAATTAGTCGCTGCTTGTTGAAAATGTTATAAAAGAGATTCACAGCAAATACGGATACGGATACGGATACGGCACGAATGTGAATGCGAATATCGATTCGGATAAACGCACACCAAAGTAAAACTGCGGTTTTATAGTGTCCCAAAAAACAGAAAATGAAAAAAAGGACAACAACACATCATCATCATCTGCGCGGTGGATAAGGAGGAAGGAGGACGAACCGTAATATAACTGAGGATGAGAAGTGTATGTCGTGTTAGGAAAACAATTTAAAAGAAAGTAAACAAAAGATATAAGAAATAAAATAAATAAATAAAAACAACAATAATTCAACCCAACCAAGCATAAGTAATTATACAACATTTTATAGACTTAATTGCCTAATCGTTTATATTTGTGTCTCTAAGAGATTATCAATCTATTTGTAATTTAATAAGGAATGATAAATCCGTTTTAAATATATTGTTTTTAAAGCTGAACAAAAGCAACTCTCGAAGTTTTGTTTTGGATGGTACAAGGATGGGTTACATAACTATAATAGCTATACAGCTAAACTGAAAGCAATCTCCTTATCCAATTAACACCATGAGTGTTTAGGAGGCACTTCTCCATTCTTTAATCTGAAGGCGTAACATGAGACCCGCCGCTTGAGAGAATTCTGCTGGTAAACGGAAATGATATAAAAAAGACGAAATAAATAATAGTCGTATACGCTTTATTGATATATAGGAGAATATATCAATAAGTAACAAGGATTTAGAACATGTGGATTCTGGGTACTCTAAGTTAAAAATGCTTTATTTGCAGCTATTTAATTATTATAAATTGATTTTTAATAATATTATAACAGGTATATAACAAATATGTAATTTCAAGGTGGGTTGAATTTTCGATTTTTCGTTTTTTAAACTCAGTTTCTCTCATTTAATTCAATTATTATTATTCTTTCTTTTTTATTATTATTATCGTTTATCTCTTAATTTCTCATACATCATAAACTAGAATTTTGTTGTTCTTCTGGTTGGCTTTCAAGTTGTTTTATGTATTTCTGTTTTTCTGGTTTTCTTGATGCTTGCATCTATATCATCGGATCAGTAGACGCTTGCTCCGGCAATGGTTGGCTAATTTCTTTACAGTTACTATGTATTCTTGTGTTATTTACTTCTAATTGCAATTTCCATTTCTAATAAAAATATTCTTTATTACCTACATCATATCGGCCTTAATAGTTTATTATTTAAACTTTGTAGTATATATGAAAGATTAACATGACCTTCTCGCACTTATTTATTTTTATATATATATTTATCTTCTTTTATTGTAAAAGAAACAACAATTCGCATTTACTATATGTATTGTATATAACTTGTAACTAACTGGTAACAATGTCGTTTTACGAAATTAGATTAGAATCTAATAATAACAATTAACTTTTTTCATTTTCTTTTTCTTTTCTTTTCTTTATATACATGTATATTGTGTGATTTATCTATCGTTTATCAAATACTCTACGACTTCGCCAATTATTATTATTATAAGCTAATCAATAATCTTTGGTTTCTATTTGTCAAAAACATTAAATACACTCTATTCCCGAGGGAAATTTAAAGACAATCCATATTACTTGTAACTTCCACCCTTTAAATATGTTTCTATTAAGTGGGATTAAACATTGAAGATCTGACCAGAACTACTCCTCCTCCATTTGCTTCACCTAAAACATTGTTCATTTTAGTTCGTGCGTCAGGCTCCAGTTATTATTTAATAAATATAGGGCATAATATATGTTATGTAAACCGTCAGTTACGTATAATACATATACCTCAACCGTATATGTACTTTAATTAAAGCACAAATCGAAGCTGTGCTTTTATTTTATATTGTGGTTATTTTTGTTTTTGTTTTTTGTTTTTCTAATGCCTTCAAAGGATTTCAAACTATGCGATATCTTTTTGGGCTTCTTGAAATACACACTGTAAAGGCGATCGTTATAATCTTCTTCTTTCTACACTCATATATAGCTGTCTATGTAGATATTATACACATAAACGATACCCGATAACCGATTAACGACCTTAATAGCAGCAGACATCGATTACTTGATTCCCACAATTATTCTGGCTTCAGGCGATGCCATTGCACAATAGTTTGCTTCGGCTTTGAGATCATATCCTGCCAGTGCTTGGTCTCCGAGGCACCTGAACCGTTTTTACCTGTAGAATATTACATTAATTGTTAGTATGATATATGGTATATGTTCTATGCTTTTAATATAGAATATTTCCAGGGTTGTTACCAGCTAATAATATTCTGCCGATCAGCTCGTTGCGTCCGATGTTATCAAAGTCCATAACCATAACGTCCAAAGAACATTCACGTATCTTTTCCCATGGAACGTTAAAACTAAATGACTCATTAAAAACTGGATTCAACGTACAGGTAAATATCGGTGTCTTTTTCTTTTCAACTTTTTTTTCACCGAACTGTAGCCACACCTTGACATAAGGATCTAAAACATCGAATCAAATAAGCGTTATCTGTAGTAAATACTATCTACAATATATTCCTTTGTACGTCTCGATTGTTGGTCGAGCATAGGAAAGTTTGTTGTTTCACAATTTACCTGACTTTCCATTAATATCCTTAGCTTTGAGATTTCTTGCCTTTATCAGGGTCAATGTTAAAATCGAGTTCGAAGGATGATAGCAGAGCGAAGACAAAAGCTCACCGCATTTATCTTTAGCCGGTGGCTTCAGGGCCTTCCAAAATGACTGTTTCCCAGCGAAATCAACCTACACGATGTTCATCCGATAATAAATGTTATATTTATTTATGAAAATATATTGTATTTACCTGACAAAGAGGTAAAAATACCTCCCCAATAGAATCATCCCTCGAGAATCGATCATAATCAAACACATGCAGATGCAGCACCTAAAAAGGCACAAAATATATAAATAGATATATTCTAATTTATATATTATTATAGTTATACTTACACGCGATTGAAGTTTTTGAATTGGAAAGCCTTCAAAGTAAAATGTTTCGTTCCATCGAGGATTCAAAGTTCTCCGTTTTATCTTGGTTTCCAGGCGATGTTTCTTGTCTGGCAACAATGTTACCCGTACGTAGGGATCTGAGGTTCCACTTAAATCCTTTGCAGGAAGCTCTTTACCTTGGAGAACTTTTAAAATTAATGTTGTATTTTGAAAATCGTATTCCAAAGAGAAATGTATTTGTCCAACATTTTCACTTGGGTCCGTGTCGAGGTACATATCGGTCATTGAGATGCTTTTATTCTAAACAAAGTTAACATTATGTTATTAAAATATATCACATGATATGCGAAATATATCATATGATATATGTACAATATAAAATATATCATATGATATATGTACAATATTTATGCAGTAGATGAGAAACTCAATGACAAAATATTAAGGTGGGGTTGGAATTCGGCAACGTACCGCTGAATCCTTGGATGTACCATCATTTGCATTGGGACCCGTGGTACTGGATCCTTTTGTGGGTGTGGATGCAGTTGAGCCACCACTAAAAGAACAACTTCAATAAGTTCATTTGAGGATAAACCTTTAGTTTTTCCTGTTGGATATAACGTACCCAATGAGAGGTGTTCTGAGATTTAAGAATCCATTTAATTTGCGATTTATATTGTTCTGAAGAGGAGTTGTAATTGCTTGTGCAACCGGTACTGGGGGCTTACTAGGCGGGTTGCCAGAGTCCACGATATCCTGAGTAGCCCTAGAAAGCAAAATCCCATGCAGATAAAATTATGAACGTCTTTACTTTAGGTACAGCATAATGCTAAACTAATTCATAGGTAGAGCCTAACTTACCTCAGGCTATAGCTACTCGATTCTTCGTCTTCATTCGGTTCGATAAACTGTAACTGTGACCTTTTATGTCTCCACCACAGATATCCACCGGCTAAGAAGAGTGCTATCGCAATGATGAGACCCAATATGGCCAGGCAAACTATTAGTATTATGCTCGCCATTTCTGAAAATAATTGGGATCATGGAGTTATAATCGATTAACTGAATTATTTAAAAAATATAATGTGCAATATATATATCTTAGTATACTTTATATATATATAAGTTTTTATATAATATTACCTGATAAATAAATAAAGAATACACATAGACAGATAATATAATTCAATGATCAACAATATATATATATCATTAAACAAGGAACATTATGAAGCTCTTCTGGTGAGTGTATATAATAACCTATATATAATAGTGACTAAAAGGGTGGGGCCACCTGTACACAGCAACCTATTTTTCTAATTAGACTCTGGCGGAGCACAAAGAAACCGGTCAACCTCTTTGTCTACCCTTGAATCGCTGACTCGCTGACTCGCTGACTGCTTTGGCGGTATGCAGTCTGATCCTGTGAAAATGGGAAACGGCTGGAGTTTTCTATATGTATATTGCTGATTACAGCAGCTCGTAACTCCCATAACTCCTTGGAGTATAATGTAGAAGCATCACTTAACACTAAGCTACATTTCGGCTGGCATTATGACATTATCTCGCCCCAAAGGACGATGGAGCGTGGACAATGAGCCAGATGCTGAAAATATTTAGTGAACTAGACACGTTTTACCCATTTGAAACGGATTAAGGGTTAAGCCGAATGACGCTTGAACTTTATTAACAGACAGCAAATAAAATAAATTCCATGTTTCCATATTTCCATATTTAAGGCAATTACTTAACAGCTTTATATAAATTCATAGCACATATCGTAGGTTAGGGTTGTAGGTGTCCTGTCGCCTGTGTCTGGGGCTTATTTGACGATTTTTTTTATATCGGGAAGGAAACATAATACAAGTGTATGTATTTATTTATAGTGTCATACGATTTTATGTATGTATCGCGTGGTATATAGTATGTACATACGAGTACATACTATATATGTATATATGTACACCGTTTGCATAACCGTTTTCAGCGGATGTACATATATACTCTTGCTCTATAATATACACAAGTATGTATGTAGCTGCACATAATTCCCATGTAATTGGCCAAGTACATACATAATGGATATGAACGTAATGCGTAATTGTCGTAATTGTAGTATATACACGCACACACACACGCACACACACACACGCACACACAGCACTTTTACAACTTTCAATATGTAATTCTTTGGGAGTGCTAAGCATTAAAGCGAGGATTTTCTGGCTTTTCTTTTACCTTTGTAATGCTTTCATATAAATACGTAGAACTGTAAGACTGTTGGATAAGCGAAATAATTTATTACTGTACTCGCACTCGCATACGCCTTAGCTCATCTTTAATTCAGGCCATAGGCGAACGAATATTGGAAAAGTTGGTATCAGTTTTTATGCTGCAAATTCTATATTTTCACAGTATGTCTTTCGATTATTATTTTAAATTATATTTGTTCATTGTTTTTATTAAACACTTTACTCTGCTGCCCTATGTATGTATAAGTAAATGTGGCCAAGCAGCAGGGGATGACGATAGCCGAACTGTAAAGAGCCACTCGCAGACCCGAAACCGACACCGACACAGAAACCGAAAGCGAATACCAAAAGCTCCATAATCTACGAGAGCCAACCAGATACGGAGGGAAGATATCGGAAAACATTACAATATTATGATACATACTATGTAAAGCTTCGGTATGTGTATTCTGCTCCTCTTTCAGGCGCAGCTGCTTATCGCATAGATACGACTATACTACGAGATATATACTACACTATATAGGGACACAAAGGTTCTTACTGTATACAATATACTATATTATGTACTATAGTATATTATGTATCCTTTTGCCACACTAAAAGAATACTTAAAAAGCGTTAAACGTAAGCTTTCCTCTTCACTTGACTGAAGCTATCTAACATACTCGTCCATTTACATATGTACATACTTATATGTATATGTCTTATATATATGTATATGTATATTTATATAATTCCCTACTCGTTATAAGAGTTCAGTAGTTCGCCTAAAAGCTTTTCCATGTCCAGGTCCACTGCGCATGTCGACTTCTAATCGCAGGATCCCAAAGCGCTAGCTGGAAAATACTCTTTCTCGTGAGAATCCTACCTTTTGGCCTAGTAATAGGATATCAAAATAAGTGAAAGTGTAAATAAAACAAAATGAAAATATAGAACAAGTGAGACTTTCTCGAATAAGTCCAGTGTTTATTACGTTATGGAGCAACTGCATCGCGTCATCGAACAAATTCCGCAGGTATTCGATACAACGCACTCTGCTTGGACACAAAGCTAACGTGGCCAAAACTAAGAGACCGTTACCAGCACCATAATCTGCCATAGAAGCACCATGTGGAAGCCGGTGTGCCACGAGGAAGTGTGCTGCTCTACTACGCAAGATTGGGTATCGCCCCTGCGAGGACGATGCTGGCCACATTCGCAGACGATGTTTGTGTAATGTTTAGGTCTTCCTGCGAGTATGATGATGCCAAGAACAGCCAACGTAAGGTATTCCTATCCGAGATGTAACTTTAGTAGACTAACATTTACCCATCACATTTCAGCCATAAGGATGCAGGTAAGAGCGGCGGTGGCTAATCGCGGTTGGATTCTGCACTGGCACGCAGTGAGCTTCCTCTGAGCAACAGGGTTCCAATTCCTATGAACAGACAAATAATTGCACATGGAAATTGCATCTGGAAATATGGCTAACAAATCTGGGGATTGGCTACTCACAGCCAAATCAAATCAAGAATGATGACCGGCTGATATATCAGAAACAAGATGCTGCACAGAGATCTGAACCTGGGCATTGTCTTGCATTATAATTACCTTCCACTCCAGCCGGTGTAATTCTAGGCTCGAGCTACACAGAAACCGTCTGGCAATCAGCCCGTTTATTAGCACGCAGCGCATTATCAAGAGGCGCCAGCCAAAAGATTTTCTGCTTGTGAGAGGAGTTAGTTAAAATAGGAAATACAGTCGACCCTCGGTTAACGAACGCCTCCTATAGCGAACATTTCGCTTAACGAACTAAATTTTAAAGCAAAATTGGTTTCGCTTAACGAACGAAATTCCATAGAGCGAACTTTGAAAAAATTGTGTTCAACCGTTAGAGTCAAGAATATTCTACAATGGTGGCCAAAAGTATTTTGACATTGAGAAAATTGCACATTTTGTGTGAATAACTATATTTTTATTTATTCAAAAAATATATAATAAATATATTTATAACAATAGTGTGTTAAGTTTCTAAAAACAACAAAAGAATTAGATTTCAGGTTTAAGTTTAGAAAATAAAATATAACTGCATAAATCTAGGAGGACAAAAGTATTTTAGCTCTGGCTAAATTATCTCTTGAATTTGTTTCTTTCTGCTTGTTGATTTGGTAGTAAATAGTAAATAGTTGGCTGAGGTTTTGTACTGAAGTACCCGCGTTGTACTTTATTACCATTTCATTACGCTGGAGTTGGCTTGTCACGTGTTTTACCCAGATTTTAAAGAAAGAACAGTGAAAAACCAATGAAATCGAAAACAAATGAATAAAAGCTGGCTCGAAATTAGATAATCTGGGCTTACAAATTGCAAAAAGTTCAGCTTAACGCACGAGTTACCATCTCAACTCCCCTCGAGATGTTAGCACAGAAGCCACGACGAATCGGTGCACCGGGATTTAGTTAAATAAGCCGACGGACAAGAATGATGCGCTGTGAGACAACACGATCGGGAATTACCGTTAAACTAGTGAACGACGAAGAACTAAGAGAGAACTGCGAAGAGGCGCACCGTGGTCGGAGTTGAATTGAAACGCTGAGAGCAGACGGAAGTGTAACAAATAGAAAAGGGGAAAACGAATAAAACATTATTTATATAAAAAGAAAAGACCTGTAAGGTTTGTGTTTTTGAATGATAGATCTGAATCGATATATAACAAATAACAACTTAAATTATGCAATGTCAAAATACTTTTGTCCACCCGAAAGTGCATAATTTCTCATAATTTCTCACATAACCTGCCATAGCAGAAAAATGGATTAGCTTATCAGTTTGATCTATTGCTCTCTCAAAGCTATAAATAGCCACTCGCTCTTGAAAGTAAGGAATTCACCGTTACTTCAACGAGTAAAGAGTGACACTCGATTGTATATTGCTTGGAGCTTTGTCAAAATACTTTTGGCCACCACTGTATGTCAACGGCGAGAATGAGGCACACATTGCCTGGTTCTGTTTTTGTTATTTCGGCTGGTGGCAGTGTTGCCAGGCATTGAGCGTCGGCACAAGCTAGATTCTGTGGAAGAATAAGCTAAAACAAGCCACAACCATACTTTTTGCGTTTGAGTATTGAGCTCATTGCTGATATTTGCTTTTGGACGTCACATGCTGTTTAATATCAAAGAGCTTTGCTGATTTGCGGATTTATTTATAGTAGCAGTAGGCTAAACTTGAAATAAGCTAGATGCAAGTTTTATAAGCAAAATCTAGCCTGAAATAAGCTAACCCGGCAGCACTGGCACACATTGCCTGAATTCTGTTATTGTTATTTCGGTTATTGTGTGTTTGGATGCGTCTGCGTGGCGCCACTTGCAAGAAAGAACGGACTGAGCCGCGCCAGCTTTGTCGCTCGCCAGTTGTGCTCAAGTTCGACTTTGCATTTTGTTTTTTTTACATTAACTTTGAATTTGTTTCTTTTTTATTTTGAATTCATTAAATCAATAATTTGTGTATGTTTAAAAGGACTTTTTTGAACAAAGTCAAAATTAATTATTTTATTGTATTTTTTTTTGCATGGAACGGATTAATTAATTTTATATAGGAACATATGGGAAAATTGGGTTTACTTAACGAACGTTTTATATAGCGAACAAGTTTCTGGAACGAATTAAGTTCGTTAACCGAGGTACTAATATTATTATAGAAGTACTAAGTTAAAAAAATAACTATTAATATTCATATAATTAATGTATTCAACTTTATATTTTTATAATTAGCCAGTGCGCCTAATTCGGCGGAGAATAGGCTAAAAAGGGTAATATCGCCGTATACCTTCTAAAGTAAAAACACAAAAAAACATTGTTATTTGTAGGACGGATCGAGATTAAACTAGGCAAGTATTTTTGGCCTTTTTCTTGATTTCCACATCGGATTTCCACACAGCCTTATTATGTGGATTTCCGAATATATTTCTTGTAGAACCCAAAAAGGTCTTTTTAAAGCCTCACTATCTAAGCCTGTCTTTGTTACCTCAGGTGTACCCCAGGGTAGCCACCTTGGGCCTTTACTTTTAATTTATTTATTAACGATCTCCCGTCTAATTTCCTTCACTCCTATGTACTTATGTACGCCGATGATGTGCAGCTGTGCTTATCGTAATGACAACAACTCTCCTTATTTATTGCAATCGGACCTGGATTTGTTTTTTGCTTGGTGTAAATGCAACTTGCTGTCTCTGAATTGCTCTAAATGTGAGGTTATGTCATGCTATAGAAGTACCCTCACACATTTAATTACATGCTCGACCGGGTTTCTCTTGAGAGATTAGACTGTGTCACCGATTTGGGAATTCTTCTCGATCATAGACTAAAATTTGACAAACATATCACGCTTACAGTCAACAAGGCGACTCAATCTCTTGGATTTATCAAACGATTGTCTAAGGAATTCGACGATCCTTATACGACTAAGCTGCTATATACTTCTCTTGTTCGGCCTATTCTGGAACACGGATCTTGCGTGTGGTCTCCTCAATATGCGGTACACCAAGACAGAATTGAGTCTGTTCAAAAGAAGTTTCTTCTCTTTGCTCTTCGCGGCTTTAACTGGGTTCTAGGTACTGATTTGCCTTCATACCACAGTAGATTGCAATTAATTAACCTCCCATCTCTTACTAACCGTCGCATGATGCTGGGAGTTCTATTTATACCTAAAATAATAATTGGCAAAATTGACTCATCTAAATAAATAAATAAATAAATAAATAAATAATCATCGGGGTTGATATTCCACCGTCTGAACCACACCTCAAGGTTGTTAAGTTAATCCTGTAGTACAGCCGAAGCTGTCGCTGCATCGTCATCCGTGGCTAGTAAGGCAGTGTCGTCGGCATACGTTGCCAGCATTAGTACGCTGTGTATAATGTGTATAGGATTGGTCCCAGGACACTATCTTGTTGTACTCCAGCCTTAATACGTATTACGTCTGGTTCTGTCCCATCGCAGGAGACGAAGAAGTACCTTTTGTGAAGATAGGACCTCAGTAGTAGGTAGTAAGGTGGGGGAAACTGTCTTTTAAGTTTGTGCAGGAGTCCTGGGAGCCAAACTTTGTCGAATGCCTGTCGCACATCTAGAAAAGCAGCTGAGAAGTATTGGTGGACTACTCTGTGGCATTGCTCAGGAGTTCCCTGGAGTTTTCTGAAGCCAAACTGGTGGTCAGGAATCATGTGTCCATCTAGAAGTGGCAAGATTGCCAGCAAGCTGATTGGACGATATGAAGGTGTTGTATTCTATGGCTTGCCTGGTTTAGCAATCAAGATTTAAAACTTTGTTTTGCCCATCAAAGGAATGTCGCAATATTTTCGATCAATCGTATACACTACCATTTTCGTTCAACGGAAGGATAAAACTACTTTTTGTCGACAATGTCGTGAGTTAAGTGCTGCCAATTACCAAATAACCGCAAGTTCAAAAGAAAGCTAGGCGGAATCTGTAAACAGCTCAAGAACAGTGCTGCCAAGTAATTAGAGTCCGCATAAGCTATGTACGTATTTGCTTTCTTTTAAAAAATCACCGTTTTCTTTTCGGTCAACCCAATAGATTCTTTGGAAAAAACCTAAAATGAGCTAAAAACTTATTTTTTTTTTGGAATATCTAATACAATAGCTTGCTGCTATTGTTGATTTTTAATAGTAGCAGAAGGCTGCACTTAAAGTATGCTAGATTTATATTATATAGCTGTAAGCTAGATGCAAATTTTAAAGAGAATTCAATTTTGAAATATGCTAGATCTAGCTGGAAATAAGCTGACACTGCTTAGTATCCGTTGAAAGCAGCAGAACTTTTGTATCTTTCTGTGGCCAGACACAAATCGAGAAAAAGTTGCATTATTTACTTCTTCTGTTTTCACAACAATAGAGAAGAGCAAGAAGATTCAATGCTCCTATAATTGAATTCGGGACATGTCGTCCTTGTTTGCCTGTTGTTTCATTCACTGATATCCAAATGCTTTCGTCCTTGAAATAACTTTTCGCAAGGAATCTAAAAGTGTTTTTCATTTAACAACACAAACAAATAAACAAAGTTTAAAATTCATATAAATTTTAAAGATTGCTTTGCATTCGCTTGAATATTTAAATTAAAGTTTTGTCACAAGTTGAACAAATTATTGTGTTTATTTCTTCCATCAATTTTAAAGCACTCTTCGGAAAGGCTGTTAAGTTTGTTGATTTTTCACATTTGATTATACGACATCATTTCCAAAATATCGTCAATAGTCATTCGTCTGGCCTACATAATTTTTTCATCCGCTGCAACTGATTCACTCTCCGTCGAACAGGGTATTCCCTAGTGTAGGCATCTACCACACTATGAGAGGACATCCCCATCATTCTCAGCCTACGTTTTCTTCTCTCATGCCAGAGTATAGACGTAGCCACATCCTGTACATTAGCATATCGGTTAAGTTAGAGATTAAGAGTACTTAACAAAGACTGTTAAAACTACAAGCCGCCATCTTCGAGCTTTTCCCTGCGAAGAGCATCTCTACCAGTATTCTTGTAGAGTGAATCCTGGCTAGCCTGAATTCATACCCACTAGCCAGAATTGCCCCTTTACAATATGTATGCATGCTTAACCTAAGCTTAAACATTGTGCTTAGCAGAAGTACAGCTTTGTTCAGGGGCGGATTGAAGATGGGTTAAGGTGCAGGCAAAGTCTTATTCGACTTTTCATTTGGCGACCCAGGAGCAGCTACTTGACGCCCTTCCATGTACGAAATGCACATTGCCTACACTTAAATCCGTTCCTGGCTCTGTTCTTGTCATAATCTATCAGCTTTGCTTTGGCTTTAAGTCAGGCATGCGATAAAAACAATACAACACTATATATGACAAATCGTTGGACAAGGGATTGTTTTTAAACTAGGAAACATTTACTTCTCAATTGCTAGCAATTTAATATATAACGAATGAAATTGAAAATTTAAATTTTTTGAAAAAGGTTGAGACAAATAAGCTGTGAGCCACTGTATAAGCCAGAAGAACATTTGCTTGCCCATTGCCCAGCTGTAGTATGTTCACATATCGAAAGCACACTGTACTCAGTGTTATGCATAAACAATATTACAAGCACATTGTAGCACTTGGCCACAATGTCTATATACAAATCCAAGTCCCAAGCAGTTCAAGTGGTAATATGCACTGGAGTGCAATGGGACTGGACAGTGCTGAGTCGGCATGTCTGGCATGCGCGACGGCTCTGTCCCCATGTGAACATAATACCTCCTCATTACTTACTTATACATATATGTATACATAAGCGCGTTCTTTAGGAATAATTATTAATTGTAAGAACGAACGAAATCAGTTAATAAACAGACAGAAAACCAGAAGGTTCATTATTTATTGATACACAGCAACACATCAAATTACAAAACACATCATTGCCTAGCCAACACTAACAAAGTAAATATGAATAAAATAATTCTATTCATAAAAAACCAAAATTTACCACGAAATTTAAAACACAAAATTGAACACAGCCAAGGATTACATAAAAACAGGTTACTTGGCATAGCAGAAGACTCCCCGCAGTCGTGCTAAATAAACCCTCTTTGATCATATTTTGTAAACAAATGTATCAATATTAATAAATAAATACATTTTTTAAAAAAAATTCGTTTGTAGTGTGCATTTAGCATATTTCTTATATGCATTACAATTTGTAACATTTCAACGATAAAACGTCTAAGCACAAAGTTTGGTATCAATCTGATAAAATGTTAAGTTAAATATGCAAAATGCGAGCTCTACTCACAATTGTGCTCTAGCCGCGCCTCGACTCGCTTGCAAGCTGCTCCCATTCATATATGTAGGTGCGAGCGAGGTGGATAATAAATGACGAAGAGGGAATCGCCGATTACCGTTGTAGTTCGTTTGGTTGATCTTTTTTTACCATGGTGCGGCCAGTCACAAGCACGAGTCAATCGCACAGCTTGCGCCTGCAGGCTGCTGCCATTCATATAGGTGCGAGCGAGGTGGATAATAGACGATGTAGAGGGAATTGCCGATTACCGTTGTAGTTATCCCGTATGATACATTAGCACAGTGGGCGCGCTAGAAGTCTAGCAGCCATATTTTGCAGAAACAATCAGCCAGTTGAGAAGCGACACGAAATCCTTTAGCTTATCTTCTATCTCTAAGAATTCTACCTGTCTAGATTTTATTTACTTCTCTACTATTTTGGACAATCCGCATAGTAAGCCAATAGGTCTATAACTTTAATTTCTAACTGGAGGATTTCCTGGCTCGCGAATTGAAACTATTTTGGCTGTTTTTCCAAAAAGTGCGAAAGTGGCCCATACGAAGATTTATAGATTTATAGCATTAACTGGAAGATTTTTAGAACAAACGTTATGTATTAGGTGGGGAGTGCTTTAATGTAAAACGTGATTTCTGGACTAGAAACTTTATTGCTAGCTAAGTTACTACATATATATTTACACATACATATGTATATAGTTAGCTAGTGTTTCTGTATTTGGTAAGGTTTTGCTATTTGTGAGTGCATTTCTGTAACTCCCGTAATTTGTTGGTTGAACTCTTTTATATGGAGTTTGCGAGAGTGGGCTGGGCTTATGTATTTCCGTATTGTAGTACACTTCTTCTGCGTTCCTTCTCCCCGCTTGCCCCGTAGAACGTTTGGAGAGCAAGTGGAGATAACAAATCCGACATGGGCATGTTACAGCGGAGGATGGGGGCTTTCCGTTACAGTTGTTCTTATTTTCTTTGCATAGCATCGTTTGGTGATGAGGTCCAGCACAGTGGGCACAAGACGTTCTAGCTGCGCACAAATTTGATCCATGTCCAAATTAAAGGTGGAGAACTATCGATAGTGATCGCCATCGATAGTCGACTATATTTAATTTTGAACCATCGATAGTGCCATCGATAGTTCTCCACCTCTAGTCCAAATAGTTGACAATTATAATATTGTGTTATTTTGCCCTAAAATTTTACGTTATGCTCCCATCGTACTGCTGTACTGTTTTACTTTGCACAGTAAAATTTCGCGATGGTTTTTAGTTTTCTTTTTGCATAACAGACTTAACACTAATGTATAGGTCTCCTGTCTGGGGCAATTGTGCACAAACACAAAAAACACTGTTAATAATTGTATAATTTCTACAGGTGAGAATAGATATTATTATGTCTTAAGAGCACAGGCCAAGTTACAATTATGCCTTTTCTACTTAGTCGATTGATTGATATTTAAGGGGTTTACATTTTAGTATTATTTTAAGTCTGGGAAAAAATGTATATACAAAAAAAACAGTAAATGTAGCCCTACTAACTAATTCCTAATAACTGGACTTATTGCTAAGGTGGTTGTATTCACATATCTACAAATTATGAATGTTATTTAAGTGTGCGAAGGTAGAGTACCTGCATTTATTGGGGAATTGGGGTATCGATTCTCATCGAAACTAGCTCAACTCTGGCAGTGTGATGCAATTCTATAGTGGAACAGTGTCATGGCCGGTTCAGTATAATTTTCAATAATAATAATAATAATGTGCATATTAGCAATATCAGCGCAGACTGGAGTCCCATAAAACATTACCGACTGGAGATTTGATCTGAATAGGTACATTTAGTTTTCTATATTTCACCTGGAATTCCTATTTATGAGAGGGCACAGTAACTTTGTTAATATTTTAGTTTTTGTGATAATGTGTTGGATGTGATCGGAGAAATGTAATTCTTTGTCTAATATGACTCCAAGATATCTAACATTATTTTCCCAATTTATGTCAACTCGGTTGACTCTAATAATAAAGAAAACTGGTTGAGTTTTTTCTGCGTTTACGAGTATTTTCCATTTATCGAAGTAACCCCCTAGGGTGTTGACAGCTTCTTGGAGCAGGTCTGATATGTCTGCAGCCAACAATCCAGAGCAAAGAATTGCTGTATCATCTGCGAAAATTGCAGTACACCCACGGAGGACGGGGATATCGGATGAAAGTATATTGTAAAGGATTGGGGAAAGACATGACCCCTGAGGACATTCTGCAGGTATTTGAACTATACGAGAATGTGAGTTACCAATGTAGACAGTAGAAGATTGGTTTGTATAAATTATTTTGATGATGTGAATCGGGAAGTGTAGACAATTCATTTTATAAGCTAGGCTTTGATGTCTAATAGGACCATACCCGTTGATTTCGAATTATTGAAGATTGACTCAATGAGTTTCTTAACTCTGAAAGTGGGTGAACGGTGTTGTGTTCGCGTCGGAAACCAAATTGTTGTGACGGAAGGATATCATTACTTTCGACAAAGTCGACTAGTCTTTTCTTTATTACTTTCTCCAAGACCTTACTTAAGGATGAGAGCAGGCTGATGGGTCTATAAGAGGACGGTGACTCAGAAGGCTTGTTGGCTTTCAAAATAGGAATGACGTTGGAGAGCTTCCATATCTTGGGGAAATAGCCTAGGTGAAGACAGTCATTTATAATAGATGTAATCTATTCCTCTCCTTTTCTAGGAAGGGCTTTCAGACACAAATTGTCGATATTATCAAGTCCCGGAGACTTTTTAGGATTGAGGTCTTTAAAAATCAATTAGATCTCTTGAGAATTACTCAAATAAAAACCGTCGTAATCAACTACCAAGGAGTCTAAAGAGGACATGAAAGTAGCAACTTCACAGGTAGTAATAGGGTCACAAAGATTGAAACAAACATCGAAGCGAGCAGCTCAGCTTTTTCTTCCGAATTCGTGTTAATTTTTTGGTCGTGTCTTAGGGTTGGGATGCTGGGAAACTTCTTCTGGATGACTTTTGATAATTTCCAAAAGGGAGAAGAATTTCTATCTAGGGAGGATAAGAAGTGATTCCAGCTTAGATAACTGAGTATTAATGAGTTGGCTAAGCCATCTGACCATAACCAAATCTGCATTGTTTCTATGTCTCAACCAATTTCTGCGATGACGTTTTCTGAGTTTTATCGTAGCATATTCTGTGAAAGGGGTTTGTGTGAGGGCTGAACTTCCTTTTTTGGGATGCTCCGATCTCTTGCTAGTAATTGTTATTATATATATATTGTTAATATATATATATTGATAATATGTCCTCTGCAGAACGAGTCGCAGTAACCTCAGAGTTTGGGAGCAATCGGTTAATTACTCTTTGAAAAACAGCCCAGTTTGCATTTTTAATGTCGTAATAGAAACTATTTATTGAACTTTAGTTTGTGTGAAATACCGTTTGGACTGGAAGAGGATCCAAGCCTAAATCGTCGATAGTTGGGGTGTTAGATAATAATTGGGGCTTATTTGTAACAAAGATATCCCATGTAGAGGTCTGACATCTAACTGGTATATATGAATGCTCCATAGGGAAGTGAACTGTGAGCCCCCATGATATTATGAAATCGTATAGCAGTGTTCCCCAAATGTTAGCACGGCTCCACCCCCAGAGTCTGTGTCGACTATTGGAATCGCCTCCAATCGTAAAGTTTTTAGGATGTCGGGTTAGAAGACGAATGTCGCTTAAGAAAAGTTGCTTGTGTGCAGAATCTGAAGGGCTGCCGGGAAAGTAGCAACAATATACTGGTGTACAGTTTCCAGAATTATTTGTTACATTTATGCCAATAGATTCTATAGATGCTGCCATATAACTCCGTCCTAAAACCGATCTGGACCTACGGCTCCCAGCTCTGGGGAAATGCTAGCAGCAGCTGTATTGACATCACTCAAAGGGCCCAATCAAAAATTCTGAGAACGATCACTGGTGCACCGTGGTACGTTCGGAACGAATACATCCATAGAGACCTGAACATTCTTCCAGTCAGAGACGTCGTAGTGCAGATAAAACAAAAGTACCTCATAAACCTCTCTGCCCATCCAAATCATCTTGCAAGAGATCTAACTCGGTCTTCTAGCCGATCTCGTCTTCGCCGCAACGACTTTCCAGCCCAACGATAAGTACTTAGGGCCAGTAGACTCTAAGCAGTTACAAATATAATTGTTAATTAATATAGTTTTGTAAGTTTTGTAAGTTTTGTAAAATTATTGTTAGTCTCGTAAGAGAAGATCCAATAAATAATGCAAAGTAAAAAAAAAAAAAATAGATTCTATAATTTTAGTAGATTTCTCACTGAGAGTGTATAAGTTGGGAGCTAAGCTCAAGCGAATTCAATAGAAACTTAACCTAATTTTGTTTTGAATTTCTTGAGGCAGACACTTAACAGAAAGCCTTCACTGCAGTAAGACATTTTAGAAAATACGAAAGGAGTAAAGGGAGTAACTTAAATAACTGTAGATATAAAGGGTATAGAGTCCGAATAGCTATTTAAACTAGTCAACAAAGCTAGTAGAGAAGGTCCAGCAAGTGCAAACCCTTTCGATCAATGCTTCCACAGCCAATCGGTTTCCTCCAGCCACAACTGGAAGATCGACAAATCAAGAAGCCATATAAGCGCCCGACCCACTAGGATGCTAATCTTCAACTGCCATATTAAGCCTTTAAATTATAGCTACCCCTCCGCCCCTTCTACATAATCTATCGTATCTATAGCAACAGTAATTTTTATGTTTAGTTGAAAGGGTGTTGTTAGGCCAAGTTTCAGCTACGAGGCAAATGTCAATATTTTTCTTGGGAGAAAGTTAAAATCTTTTTTGTTGTTGACGCCTCGAGCGTTCCAAGTCATAACAGAAAGGTTGCTGGACATTATGCTAGGAACTTACACGCGAATTATATATGTTTTGAATATATATATTTTTGAAAAGAATACAACGCTCGATTTATATTTATGATATTTACTTTGAAGCGGCTCGATCCAGGGTTGAGTATCAACTGAGGTTCTTGCTGTACAATCATTTTCCTATATTATAATTCTGTTCGAGGCTCTTAGCTTACATTATGGGTTTGTATTGGTGTGTGGTGGCCAAAGTGCTCTTTGGCCCAGCTATGTTTATGTTACTGTTAAAGTGGTTCAGCTTTTGTTTACATTGAAGTGGACTGAAGTCCAGGCTGCATTATTGTTAATGGTGAGGGTGTTGACATCTAAGGAGTAAGTACTGGGGGAGAGGTAAGTGATGACAATTGTATAACTCGCGAGTGAAGTTATTACTTCGAATTGGTCAGCCTTTGACTTGCATTGTTTGAAATGTTTAATTAGATCAAAAGCAAGTGACTTAATCTCTTCTATAGAGAAGAGCTCATGCTTCACATTGGATGAGCTGACTGGCTTAGCCCAGGTGGAGTTTGGATGGGTATTTAATTGGTTAAGAGAGTTTGGATTATTATTAGCTTTGAATCCACCTTGGCGTGGTTGAGATTTAAATCTTACGTTAATAGAGCTAATCCTTGGACAGTTTGGATCGTTAGATTTATGCGAACCACTGCAATTTACACATTCAACGGTGGATCCATTGGGGCAGTCAGAAGTTTTGTGATTTCCTGCGCAAACTAAGCAGAATGACTTAACGACTTGTTTGATCCGTGTCCAAACATTTGGCAATTGTAACGTTGCGTAATTCTGCTGCTATTTCGCTACTGAAACTCCCATTTGACTCTCCCGTAGTTAATTACTCAGTGGTTTTTCCTCAGCTCGTTGAGAGTTACGGATTTGTTATTAAAATAAACCACACATATGGACAATATGGAGCTATTTTGTCGTTTGATATCGAAGCACTGGAGGCCAAGCATGATAAGATCGTTCTTCAGTAATTGTGGATCCATTTCTTCTAAGCCTAAAAGCAACGCTTTATAGGGCTTGTCATATTTGTTACTGTGTGTAAAGTATTCGAACTTGCCCTCGATGGTACGAGAAGCTGTTTCAAAGTCTTTCAGATCTGCACAGTGGAGCTTAATCCCGATTGACATTTTCCTTAACGAATAATTAATGCAGCTTATTTCTTTGCAGAAACTATGTAGTTGTTCCACTGTGCATTTCAGCACCGTTATTGGTGGTACATACACTTTGTTTTTGGAGATGATAACCTCATTATTTATTTATTTTATGTCAACTATTAACAGTCGACCAAAATACAATACAAATTTTTAATATAAATTAAAACTGAAAAAAATATAATTTTAATTTAAAATGAAATTTATGAGTAAAAAAAATAAAATCTGGGGTGTTCAAAATGAGAATATTAAATGATTCAACATTTGTTGCGGGGATTGGGAAAAACCCAGAAAAACCCAATCAGATCGCTTTGATTAGTAAAGCAAATTACTACGTGCTAAAAAGTTAAGGATATGGTTCTTAATCGTATCAAAAGAGGACTCTGAGTTGAAGACTCGAAAAAGTCTGTTATAGTCAACACAGAGAACTCGAAAAGGTTCGTGCAGAGAGTAGATAGTATTACAAGTATTTTGAGAAAGTGGTGTGAAGTTATCTTATCTTCCATATCATCGTATGGTTATTCCTGTGTTTGCAGTGGAGAGTAATAGTAACTCCTGGTAGTTATAGTAGTTACACCTGGCTGCTGTCCCGTGTCAATTTTTTTCACTTTTCGTTTCATTTTTGGCGACATATCGGCATCGCTGGCACAAACACATATAAATCAACTACAAACGTGTCAAAATAAATTATTAAAATCAGTCCTTAATGTTCCATATTATACAAACACTGAATGGATATGTACATATATATTTGCCACCCTTGCCTTCTGCGCCACTAAATAATTTAAAATTTAGATAACTAGAACAGAAAAAATAGAATAAATTGAAATTAAATTTAAACTTATAGTTCCATCTTTTGTTTGCATTCTGTTTTTTTAACGGTATTTTGCGACCACCGTTTGCATTGGCAAGTGGCGCTACGATTATTTCTCTAATCTTTCAAAGTCAGCGGCCGATGTGACGAGTGTACAGAACACCGGAAAGTCTTGAGAGAATAGACAAAACAAAAACACAACTCTACTCGCTCATTATCATTGTAATTATCGTGTTGTTGTAAAGACGATGTTGCGTCGCTAATTCGCCTAATCCAATATCGCCCACTGAATGAATATGTCATACGGGATTGCTTCAACGGTAATCGGCAATTCCCTTTTCCCCTCTTTATTGTCCAGCTCGTTCGCACCTACACGAACGGCAGCAGACTCCAGGTTGCAGCTGTGCAGTTGACTTTGACGCTGTGGCTGTCCGCGCCATGCCAAAAACAAGATCGACAAGACAAGTCGCACCGAAGCCAAGGAACGGGCAGAGCAAAGTTGTACGTAGTTATGTAAGTAGACAAATTTTAAGTTGTACTAATGTATGTATGTATATGTTAACAGCGAACATTATCAAATTCCAAATGCAACACAATCACGTGGCCAGAGCATCATAACGAAATCGACAAGAACAAATTTGCACTTGGGCCAAGGTTACCATGGCCCCAGGACATGATCATTTACGCCACGTGCTCTGAGACAGAACATTCCACAAACGGCAACATCCTGCGAACGCTACAGAAATAGGACAGCGTGAGAACAGCGGCAGAGGTAGCTTTAAGCAATTATGAATATACTTTGTAAAATTAGTGTTAAGAAATCATTCGGTAAACAAAATAAATTTATATAAATAATGATTTCAGCACTCTTTTATTGGAGTACCAACAGCCTGTTTTTCTTTTTAAACTCCATTCCAACAAGCACTCATAGAGTTCCTGCCAAGCACTACATTATAACTCAGATTCAGACTTATCTTTATTCTTAATTTTAATATAAAACACAGTATTTGTTCATACACTTTAAATTGGCTATTGTTCAGTGCAAAATAAACAGTTATCTTCCTGTCCTTTACACCTTTAACAATCAATCTGAGGACACTGTGTAATAACCAAACACACCGTATCTTTAAAAATTTTAATTTAATACTGAAAATAATCAGCTGTCGTCCGATACCAATGATTCTCTCACAAAAGAAATTGCGCTGTTTTATGTACTGAATAAATAGTAATGTACACCTTTACTTCTGGACTCTGTGCAATGAAATAACCAGCCACACCCCATAGCTAACATAGTCCAAGCAATCTCTTCCCTTTGCGTCCAGCTCTGGAGAACTGATCTTCAACTTTACAGTTGTGGCACGTTAACTCCGTACTTCGCAACAGCTGACTTGCACTCACTCAAACTCCTTCCACTGATACAAGTATGTTAGCAAAGGATCACAAAAAGATTGTATACACGCTTCTTCTTCTTTGTTCTAGTTCATCTTTCATCAATGTTAATGTTTCGGGCTAGCAAACTTTGTATCTTCATAGTAGTTGACTAATTTTTCTTTGCATGAATTTTCTTTGAAATTCAACCACTATCTAATTTAAAATCTAATCTGGCAGCACTGCTTTGGCCTAAGCTGAGAGCGAACATTGTCATTCCGCTTTAACTAATTGCATCATATTGCATCGCACAAAAGTAAACAAAAAAACAGCTTCTATCTCTTTCACGTTTGCAAAGTGAAGAGCGTGAAATACTTCCAGCCTTTCTTTGTGTTAGTGTTCGTTTTACACATCGTAATTCGTTCAAAAGTATGTGTCCATGTATAGGCATTGGTGTTGGTGACACTTTCAACTTGATTTCCTCGCTTTATATTCAACTAATACTAACTAAAATTGGAATTCTGCTCTTCGGCATCAAAATACCTTTTTATATACCTAAGTAGTATATTTTATCAGTAAAAGCGACGGAAGCATTGCCTATATATATAATATATAGATACTAAACTCCTTATAAGACAGTCCTTTCGTTAAAATAATTCTTTTTAGCCTATTTGACAATTCTATTGCCAAATTAATATTTTCAAATTTATAAATTCTCAATGCTACATAGAATGTATTGCCCGGTTCAAAACCAAGTTCAAAGTTTTCTACTCCTCTTTAAAATATGTAAGGTTAAGCGTTATTCGTAGTCGGGTACACTCGACAACAGCATGCTTACGTGTTTCAATTAACTCATTACATCATATAGTGGCTTTCCTTAGTCTCTGCCCAGCATCAGGTTTTCCAAAGCTATAGGTGAAAGTCATAAAGTATAGCCTGAATATATATATATGTGCATGCGTACGTTTGTCTATGATCAGAAAACAAGAAACACAACTTGTATATATATCCGAAATATGAATACTCTCACTCATTTACTACTTATTTAATTTCTTGGCAAGTTCTTAGAATTTTTTTATTTGTTGTTACCCGAATTTAAAATAATTATTAGGCTACTATAAATAACTATACACCTATACTTTGAAGAGTATTCAAAAATATTATGAACCTCGCAAGATGAACGAAAGCGAAATTTTCGAATAAACAGCAGCAATGGTTGAGGATTAAAATGCAGCCAAAGTGTTACAGCACTTCCCAGGCGATGGTTGGTTCATTTGGATTGTCAATCCTTTATTAGTCCAGAGTATTAAAAAAAAATTTATAAAGAAAAAATATAAAAATCGTGATGGTATGTTTTCATATATGTTGTTTTTCTAAGTTCTCCATAATGCCAATGCAATGGTTGTTTTTTGGGCAGGTGAATAATATCGATAGAAATGAAACGAAATCACAGATACAAGAGTTTTTTGATGGATCGAATGTATTCATTACAGGAGGCACTGGATTTCTGGGAAAGAGTAAATGCTCATCTCTCATATCTGACTCAGATTTAAAATAAATTAAAATCCAATCTCATCCACAGTTTTATTAAATAAACTGCTTATATCCTGCCCTGGCATAGGAACAATCTATGTCCTGATACGAAATAAGAAGAACAAGGACGTACATACACGGGTTAATGATATTTTTGATGATCCGGTAAATATCTCAATCAGACAGACATACGATTAAAAATTGCATTTGAACACCACAAAGCGAAGCTAAAGTGGCCCACACACGGTCGAACATGTTGGCGAGCCTTGCATGATATGACGAAATGCGTTTTGCTACACAAAGTCCAACACGTTCGATGAACATAGCATAGGAAATTCTTGGTTCCGTTATATTTTCGGCGAGCCGCTCGCTTAACGGCAAGATCCCTCGCGTGCACTAAACTAATGTAGATTTTTACGTCATACTCGCCAACATGTTCGACCGTGTATGGGCCGCTTTAAGCGTAAGCGATCATTGCCTGCTAACAAGAACATTTGTGTATGTAATGTAATGTAATGTAATGTTATGTATTGTAATGTAATGTAATGTTATGTATTGTAATGTAATGTAATGTAATGTAATGTTATGTATTGTAATGTAATGTAATGTAATGTAATGTAATGTAATGTAATGTAATGTAATATAATGTAATGTATTATTGAAGTATGTTATTGGATGTTCATGATAAGAAAATGTTAATGTTTTTGAATTTATTTGTAGATTTTTAAAATACTCGTCACAACACACCCAAGACTTCGATGTAAAGTAAAGGGTATTTCCGGAGATTGGTACGTGCAAAATATGAAAATATTAAAAATATGATAATATATAGGTTTATTTCAGCCTTAAGACCGGCTTGGGACTTAGTTCTGATGATCGAACAACTTTAACACACTCTGTCAACATTGTCTTTCACATGGCCGCAACCGTGCGATTCGACGAAAAATTAAAGGTCGCAATGAAAATCAATGTTGATGCCGCAAATGATGTTATAGAACTGTGCAAGGATATAACAGGACTGAAGAGTGTTGTCCATGTATCTACGGCATATACGCATTGCCATCGTAAATTTATTGGAGAAAAATTATATCAGACCCAAAACGATGCTAAAGGCCTAATGCTAATGGCCGAATGTATACCCGATAAGCTGCTGGACCAGTTAACACCCATGTTAATACAATATATTTAGTATACGACGTGTATTCTGTTCCAACCTAAAGTTGTAATTCTTAGTTTTTTTCCGTAGTCCATTATGTGTATTCGATATATATTTCCGATTTCTCTCTTTACCGATAGAAGCTAACAATGATAAGCAATGATAACTCTACTTAAATTTAGAAAATGATTTCATGGTTGGATAAAGGTACTTCTTAAGTCGAGCTTTGTCTTACATTTGGACTTGTCTTCTTTGCAGATTGTTGGGAAAGTGGCCAAATACATATACTTTCACAAAAGCAGTGGCCGAGGACGTTATTCAAAATAGCAGCGAGCAATTACCAGTTGGAGTATTTCGTCCCGGAATCGGTATGTTTCTTTATTTTATTATTTTCATAATAATATATATATAACCCATTTAATATAGTAATTTCAACGTACCAAGATCCAGTATGTGGTTGGATTGACAACTTCTACGGTCCAACTGGAGCCATAGCTGGAGCAGGCACTGGGGTTGTTATACTTAAATTTATTTAGAGCTATACTCTTTGATAATCTATAGTCCTTCATATAAATGTCTGTTAGGTCCTGCGAACATTACACTGCAACCCGAACGCCATTGCAAATATGGTTCCAGTCGATTTATGTGTGAACAGCATGATAGCAGCTTCCTGGAATATTTATGAGAGACAAGGGTAAGCTCCAAATTAAAAACAAAATATCTATATATATATATCTATATATATGCATGACTTGCAGTACTTCAAAAGCTTTAGGAAATATACCGGTCTATAATTTTTGTACAACAAAGGACAATCAACTTACTTGGGGCGAGTTTACGACGAAGACCACAAAGTATGGGCTAATGTATCCCACGTTGAAGTCCATTTGGTATCTCTGTTATTCGAATACTCCGAACAAAGCAACACATATGCTATCAATACTCTTTCTACATTACTTGCCGGCGCTGATGGTTGACATGACCTTTTTATGCTTTGGAAAAAAGCCAAGGTATTACTAGTATAATTTGGATCATTTTATACTACAGTTTCTTCATTTCATTTACAGGCTATTGAATACTTACAAAAAGATTCACAAATTCATGAATGTAATCGCTTATTTTTCAATGCGTGATTGGAAGTTTCAAGTTGATAACGTTCAAAATCTTTGGATGTGTCTAACAAATATTGATAGGGACATATTTTTCTTTGATATGAACCAGTTAGATTGGGATATTTTTCTTCAGCAATATTTTCGTGGAATTCGCCAATATTTATTGAATGATCCATTGGAAACTATTCCAAAAGCGCTCATTAGATGGAATCGGTAGGTAATAATGACACAAGCATAACAAATTAGTCATATCTATTTTTCAGGCTATACTGGATGCATCAGACCCTTAAAGTTGTAATATGTACCATAATCTTTTATACAGTTTGGATTTTATTAAAGAAGGTAACCTAAAGGAGCACCCATAGCACCTGTACGGACATCATGAAAAAATACTTCAGTGCACCTTAATCACACGATTTATTATTTAGTTCTTAATCCTTACTCAGCTTAATTGACTACAAAAATAGATGAAGCGTGGTTCTCAAACAACTTAAGTCCCTTGTCCTGTAAAAGTCATTAGTGCAGACTGATTCTGGACATTTAAACATAAGAAAAAGTTCTTAATCCTGACATTAATGACGCAATATATGTATATACATTATACTATATACAAATTTTATTTTCTTTTTTAAGCTAAATATCAAATTATACATTCTTTTCATTGCCTGAACTGCGTCAAGAAGTTAATTTGGTGAAAAGACTGAATTGAGAATACCCGCACTTATTTTAGGGTACATCGGATTTTTGAATTTCGTATGGTGCATACCTGTGAGAAGGTTACTTTAACAGTGGGTAAGCGGCAGTGTTACAGTTTCAGAGCGCAACCCCGATTAAGGTACCATGGGTCTAACTGTTATAGATTTTGTTAGCAATTCGCGGTAATTGGCTGCATTAGGTCATTTCACAACAGTGTCACAACATATTCTGTATAAGAAAGTACCTTTCAGTATTTGTTTTTGTTATCGATATATTTGTTCGCTGTTGCCGGTCTGATGTTATCAAAATACACGATAAGTTTCAATAACATTGAGAGTTGCCAAGTTTATTGTTGTTGTTGATGGGGTGTAAAAAATAAATACAGTAATCGATAGTTTCCCCACTTTCAAATAGTATAATCTGCCCAACCCTGTTGATTTGTGGGTTTTATGTTTGTATGTATGACGTTTGTGACGATCGCTTTACAAAATTGTAGTCGCTTGTGGGTCTGCTGGCCGCAGTAAGGCGGGTGAAAACTTTTGCGAAAATGTGGCAACGTATTCAATTAGTTTCAATCGCATTTGATTACTGATTTTAATTAAACGCGACTTTGCTTTTTGTCTTTATTTTTGTGGCAATTGTGGCCCAAAGAAAACCACATTCAGAAAAAATGGCTGAGTCCGGCATTGATCTGGGCTTTGACTTGGAGTTTGATTTAAACCTTAATTTACTAAATGATAACGATTCAAATATGGATTTCCTGCCGAATGTGACGGTAGCGGGCAACACGGATAATGTTGAATTCTATGAATTGAAATCTACACGCTCGCTGCGAACAGATGAAATGTAAGTATGAGCTTCTTTGCACGTACATATGTATATGTAAATATAGCTGTGTTTGTGTGTGTGTGTATTTGCTTAACATGCAGACATACACTCATATTATTATTATACATTTATATACATATATATATACATATATGTGTGTGCACGTCCAAACACGACGACAGTTGTATTTTCCACATGATTAGCGGTCTTTTATTATCTTATCGGAGCTCGTGTGTATGTATGTATGTTCAAATGAATATGTATCTGGAAGCTACCGCGTTTTCATTTGCTTCAGAACATCGATTGGCAATAACAATCACCTATGCATATATATATATAATATATATTATATACATATATAATTGTAAATGTACGTCTGCACGTATTTAAGCATGTTCATACAATGTATGGTGCACGATTATTTGAATATTTGTGCAGATACCTTCATATGTATACACATACATAGGTTCCAATATACATACATACACATATGGATCAATTTAAGACGTAGGTGCGATATTTAGCGTTGCCAATTTAGTAGTATCAATGGTGTATTGATACTAGAGCTTTTGCTGCTATTAGCTTGATGTGCTAAACGAATGTTATGCCTGTGTATGTGTGAAGATACACATACACACATACATACATATGTGTATGCAAATATTCTTCCATGTTTTCTTTGTTTCTTAATTACCAGTGAATTGAAATGCGAAACAATTCATCAAACGAAAATTGGAAACAAGAAATTTGATAAAGATGACTAGTTGGAAACGTTCTGCGTCCATTTTCTAGTTTGATTTGGCGCCCTGTTCTACACAGAGCAGCAATGCACCAATGCTCCAAATTGTACTAATTCTGTATTACCTGGTGCTACCCAATGCCGGCTGAATAGGAGAACAAGCGAAAAAGAGAGATACCTATATGATGACTTGGTGGGAGAATCTTATAAGAGTTGCGCGCATGTGCGTGTTATTGCCAAGAGCTAGATCGGATGAGTACATAAATAAAGTGAAATAAATACAGGGAAGCATCGATAATTGGGAAGTTTACTAATTGGGTAACCGCAGTAATTCCATTTGCTTTGTTTTATAATAATAAATAATAAGTAGTATCCCTTATTATTACAAAATATGCCGTTCTCTGTTTGAGTTGGATTCTACAAAAATGGATTATAATCTAGTCTCTAATAATTGTAGTGGGAAAGTGTTGCTATTTCACATTAAAAATACATATAGATGCATGTTAATTCGGATTTAATAAAAATAAGTTACTTTTTGAGGGATTGTACTGACTATCAACATTATGCTTAATGTTTCTATTTGCTATAGATTAAGATATTTCCATAGAAGCAGGTGAAAGATTTAGTAGTAGAATTACTCTTAATGCATTCATTGCGAGATCTGACTGAAATTTCCAATCAGATTTGAGATTACGAATAGGAAAACTGTTTTTCTTTCTTCACGTACCGCTGTCCACAGCGACAAAGGCCACCCACTTTATTTTGTTTTGGCATCGGGTTTGCATGGGTACACACATTTATACAAATCTATTATGTATATCTCTATATATATAGATACACGTTTCTGTATATACACAGAAGAGAATTCTCTCACCAGAAGATTCCGATTTTTCCGCATTCACATTTTGACTGGCGTGCACAAGATCAAGGCCTTTTTGATGTTTTTGTTCATAGTACCAGAAGTCGGAGAGTTATTCGATTAAAGGAGCAAATTAGTTGAAATCGGTTTGAATTGTAGTTGATTTGTGGGAAAATGTTTTCCTACTGGGGTAAAAAAGCAAGTAAGAGTGCTGAGGCAGCTGCTGTGGCACCAAGTGGCTCGATTATCGGTCAACGAAGCAATATCTATGAAGACGAAAATCAAAGATTGGGAAATCCAGCGCAAAATGAAGCTATGAAGGACACCAAGTCGTTTTTGCCAGCATCGGAGGAGAGACTGCAAGAGTTTCAGGAGTTTCTGAGACGTGTTGAAACGCTACAAATGTGTTCCAAGGTGGAGTCGGTTGCTGGTGATCCACCAGGCACGGATCGTCAAGTTCAGTACATGCCGGTGGCAACGGCCGACGAAATCGGCGTGGAACCATCTGCTCTAATGGAACTTGATGATATCGAGGCAAGGACCATCAAAACTCCCAGAGACAATAGCGGTCACGGCGAGCCTAGGTCCTTGGGAGGTACTACAAACATTCGAGTTACCGTTGGAATCGATAAAGACTTGGAGATGATACTCGAAATGGATCCAAGCATCGTGGATTTGGGTGATATTGCTATTAATGAGATCACAGACGCCCGCGTTGTGGGTCTTCCACCACTGACGGGTGGGTAGGTATTCTTTGAATTGATGACTTATTGCTATACCTGATTACATAATATATGATGAGTATTAAGCTATAAAAGATTCAATCCTTCATTTCAAATTGTACATTTTTTACAGACCCACGTTCAAAACTGCTACGCCCACTTCTCGGACACAGCTGAAACTGCAATTGCAGCGGGAGCAACAGCAACAGGAACAGCAACAAATTTTGATGCAGCAGCAGCAACAACAGCAGCAGCATTTGCTCCATGCACAGGATCAAAGATTGCTAAATGCGTTTGGCATTTCGGGTGGCTTCTATGAGTCGGAGGCCGTTGATAGCAGCAATACCAGCGCATGTGGCAGTGGAGCATCTAGTTTGGATCAGTCGTCGCAGTCGTTGGGACAAAAGGATCGATTGACTGCTTCTAGTCCTGTTACTCTCAAGGTGCCCCTGCAAAGCATCGGTGTGGATGTGCCGCCTCAAGTGCTTCAAGTAACTACCTTACTTACTACTTTAACTTAAATATATATCTAGATTTATATATATATATGTTGCTTCTAGGTAAGCACGGTCCTTGAGAACCCAACGAGATATCATGTTATTCAGAAACAGAAGAATCAGGTGCGACAGTATCTCAGTGAATCGTTTAAGCCATCTGTTTGGGGTTGCCAAAATTTTGATGTAAGTATTCTTGCATCGATATCTATCGAATTTCAATAATGTATATTTTTAAAATGAAACAGACCAAGAACACAAATACATCGGCATCGACTGGAAATCTGCAATGCTCTTCCGTGGTTAACAGCAGAAATGTTCAGGCCGAACGTCCAAACAGCTTCGATCCCGCTTCTACGAATGTCAGTAGAA
The DNA here is from genome assembly GCA_035045065.1 of Hirtodrosophila trivittata. Taxonomy (NCBI): domain Eukaryota; kingdom Metazoa; phylum Arthropoda; class Insecta; order Diptera; family Drosophilidae; genus Hirtodrosophila; species Hirtodrosophila trivittata. The sequence continues at coordinate 510,490 of JAWNNK010000645.1, forward strand.
AACAAATGCATTCCGAAGATTCAATGCACGTGCCACAGTTTGGAGCCAGTAACAGTAACAGATGCAGTGCAAGCAATGGCCACTGTAATTCCAGTTTTTTCGGCAGCTCAGGTATGGAACACCAGAGCTTGGGCGATTGTGGCACGTCACATCACAAAAGCTTATATGACAAAGGGTCTTCAAATCTAAGTTCATCCATTACAAATCGACCTGCTACTGGCATTATGAATGTCATGCGCTCCACCAACTACTCCGGGGCAAGTACAGCAAGTCCACTGCAGTCAACATCTGCTCCAATGTCGCCGAGCCTAAGCTCCGTCGCAACAAGTGCATCAGAGGTGAGTAGCTTTTAAACCTATCTATAAATCAAATGTGTATACACAATTTTAATGGCTGTAATAACTGTTGATCTTAATCCACAATGTTTATTATGTTAAATTTATACTGTTATACTGTGGATCTTAATCAACAATGTTCAATATGTTAAGTTTATATAGTCGCAGGTTTCAGATACTTTCTAGGTTATCTCTTTTGAAAAGTTTTCTCATAGGAGAATATTTTTAAATCGGATATTTCGAGATTCATTACCAAGCCATGTTAGCTCTAGCTGAATACTCCATTTCATTTTTTCAATTTTTAAAAAAGAAACAACTGCGATTAAGAAGAAGATAATTAAAATAATTAGCAGACGATCCGCTTTTTGTATGTTCCGTCTTAAGAACTGTGCCTTTATAAGGTTTAAGTGATTTTAATTTACCAGAAAGACGGTTAGTAAAAATGTATATCAGTCAGTAAAACTCTTGAAAAATAATATACAATATTTCCGTTTTATATTAGGTTCCACAGTTCGATTAATTTTAATTAATATTTTGCCTTGCACCCTAAGTTCAATGAAAAATGCTTTAAAATAATGTAATATATGTATGTATATGTAAGCTATCAGTGGAAAGTAGACAACTCAGAATTCTAATTCATACAATATACAATATATTATAGATCAGTCTAGTCTACGTCCTAACCCTCTCAGAATGGGATAGCACGTAGATGCTCACACTAGTTCACGCTTGAACGCAAATGTGACCGAACATTATTCTACTAGCGATTTTGTTGCAATCAACTTTTTTTGTGTACTCCCACCACACAATTATCAGCTTTTGTCAGGCTGCTGTCGTTCAGTATTTTTCTTGGCTTTTTTTTGTGATATATGTGGTTTTTTTTTGTTTTGTATTTTTTTTTGTATATTTAGTGTCTTGTGCGATTGATCACTACCAGCGTCGAACATATACGTATTTACATAGAGAGTGAGCGGTATTTTTCCACTGCTCTGCCAACTCAAAGCAGTTAATCAAAAAGGTTGTCATGGCTTAAAGTTTATGAACAATCGTGTGCAAGAAATTTCTTTTTAGTAGTAAATTGTAGTTAGAAGTGAAGTGTGTTTCGGCCGTATAAATTCAACAAAAGGGATACTAAATCTAAAGAACAATTGAAAAACGAACGCTGACCAGCTGTTAATCAATTTTCGTGCTGCGTGCTGCATACTCGATTGATCGTCCTTGATCGTTATAGTTGCATGAACAACGTCTTTACTGATTATAGACTTTATGTGGATCACCTGTGTATGGATGATTAAGAAATAATGTGCGTGATTGCGGCGTGCTAGAACTATGAATCAATAAACTGTCAACAACCCTCAGTTGATCGCTTGCAAAAATATTTAATACATTCACGAAGGCGCTGAACGGCTCCTTTTAAATAGAACGAGGTCTTGATGCATGTGCTACCTTGGGTAACTGCCGCTAGTCTGCCGGAGAGGCGCAGCAAACGTTGCTTGGCAACAACAGTCGGCCATAAGATCGGCATTAGGCCGGCATTTCCAGCAACCAGGACAACCAGAAAATCAAAGGGCAGTGCAGTAGAAAAATCCACTGGATATAGAAATATGCCGGTACTCAGTTTCATACCGCGCCGACAGACTAAGGTATACAAATCAGTTTTTCTCTACAAAAAAAAAAAACATAAAAATAGAATAAAATTTGTTCAGATTAATCGAAATACCCTAAATAATAAATATTACGAGCAATCACCCCAAACACCACCGAACATAAAGAGAACGATAGATCGTTACACTTTTTGCCTTCTTTTTATGGATACGACGGGGTATTTAAAAATGATCTAGCTCGATTTCTGAGCCGTTGTGAAAGTTCAATAACAATTATAAATAATGTGCATAGGGAGCATAATTCATCAACTCATTGATGTCTTTGCCCTCCCTTGACACTAATATTAATTCAAGTTCCAAAATATGAGACAACTGGGGTTCTATACATATTTTGATATGTGTGTGTGTGTGTACGTGTGCGCTTATTTATTGTATATGTGTATGTAATTTGTTTCAGTAGGTGGGGTATTGGCTAAATTATATAAATACATACGAAAACAATATATACTATATGTGTATGTATGTGTATATATTACATATAAATTTACTTTCAGACTTATGTATACATACTTATATATCATTTGCACAGAAACGTGCATACGTACATATACATGTATGTATGTTTGTATTTTGTGTAACTTGAAGTCCGATCATGAAACTTGTTTCAATTTGACTGTTTTTCTGTGTGCTGTTAGCTGAACTGAAGCTCGCAAACGAAGCGTACGGAAAGCAAGTGAATATTTACAATTAATTACAATTAACAAATATTTGAGCAATTGTTATTAATACATACATACATACATACATATGTATGTTTATTGCTTAGTTTAGTGTGTAGGGAATAGTATTTGCATACATTGTATTTCATATTAAACAGCATACCCGACAGCTAAAAACCTATCGATACCATTTAAAATCGATAGCCCAATTAGGAATGTATTGTAATAAGTAGCATGTACAAATACTTTTTTTTTAAAGCTCTTTAACGCATAAACAGGTTTTTAAAGATTGCATTTTAAAAGTGTGTTTGATTTTTGAAGTTTAACACGTCGCATAAACGTTTTAATTGATATCGAAAATATCGTTTTGCACACTTTTGCACTACTTTGCTTTTGCCTTCTGAATTATATACTGTAAAGTTATTTAAATACCATGTAAGATCCAAATGATTATAAAATTCAATATACACATTATAAGAGTAGAAATTCTATTTATTATGTAATGTAATTCTAAGCAGGTACTGATTCAGGGTACTGATTTCAGCTTTAATTGGTTAAAATGATATTGTTAAAAAAAATTAGCAATTTTTGTTGTGAAGTTTTTTCAACCGGTTTAAAGTAGCCCGGCAAACCGCTAACCTAATAACATTTTGGGCTAGGTGCACATATGTACATACAGACGTATATACACACACACTGATAGATATAGGTATCGTACTTATTATATTATGTTTTGATAAATACTTAGTACATACGTATAACACTTAAATAAAAGTGTAAATTTTAATAACTTTGATTTGCTTTCAACCGTAACTGTCGAGTATATACAGTATGTATTCTCGTATATATGTTTAAATACATCTAGATGTATGATACATATGTACTAACATGTGCTCACAAGTATGTTTGTATGTATGTATGTATTTGATATTTCGCTTCTGTGTGTTGAGTTATTTGTTTGTTTGAGGGCAGACGTAATGACAATAAGATTTCACTTGCTTAGATAACGTTAACATTTTAGGTTCTCTTTATTTTTTATTATCGCTGAGGCCTTCATTTATATATGTACATGCAGAAACATTCATAAATATAAATGTATATATGTATATGTATAGGTGTCTGGAAGAATTTACGTCATTACAAATTAAAAACCGATCTGTCTTAATACATACGATAGTTATACGAGTCTGTATGTATGTGGCATGCGTTTAAAAATATAATCAAGATCTTAACTTAAAGGCGATATAGCTCGTACTGTATCTAAGTATGCTTCCATAGTAAGATTTGTGGGTCAACTCTGATAGCTGTTATATAACTTTTTGTGCGTGCAATCTTTATCATTTTGTTTCTTTCGTGATTGTCGTCGTAGGCAGATGAGTTATTGTATATATATGTATGTAATAATAGTACTACTGCTACTTTTCACTGGAGAGGTATATTATGTAGGGTTCCATTTTATTCTTTATGCACTTAGTATTGCTATTGGGTGTTTTAGGAATATGATCTTAGTTTTATTTTTCTTATGTAATTACAAAATAATTATGTAAGTTTCGATTCTATAAAGTGTTTGAATATTTCCATATGCACTCCTCTATGTATAATATAGTTATAGTATAGTCATAATAGTTTTATGCATATGTATTTTATGGCCTATCATATAACAATGGGAATTGCTTTTCCCCCACCCACGCAAAATAGGGAACTGCTCGACTGTGAGCAATGCTTTAACTGGGATTTACACTATGTAATCTTTGGCTGAAATTATCGGGATTTGCTTATGTTTAGCGTCTTTATATTCTTAGCTATTCTCGACCTGGGTACGAGGTATCTCCGAGACGGCTCGCTGGCAGCGTGTGTGTAAGTGTGTGCACACCTTGCAATATGTGGAAGCCCTTATCATTGAGTAATTAATTACTTGGGAAATATACAGACAACATGGGGTTCTGGCACATTTTATTTCGTTTATAAATAAATAGCCTCTTAGTGCACAGTAATCTATTTACACAGAGCACTGAGAGGTGAGAATAGGAATATATACATATGTTTACATATATTTTATTACATTCAAGTATATAATATGAGGTGTAACTCTGCTGCTTACTCTGTCATAATCGCACACACACACACATCATAGTTATTGTTTATGTGCACCTGTCTCCCAGGGGGAATTACGCAAAACGCTTTGTATTCACAACTTACGAGAGAACCTTGTTACATATATATATATATATATATATATACAGTGGACGCTCACAAATTACACTAGACCCCTTAGAAACTTCAATTTTTAGATATTAGATATAAGATATCATTAAAAAATGCATTTAATGTCAACTATTGACAGTGGACCAAAATGGGAAAGTAACATTAAAATTTGTAATATAAATTAAAACTGAAATAATATTAAAGTTAATATCTGGGTTGTTCAAAATGAGAACACTTATTGATCCAACGTTTGTTGCGAGGATTGGGAAGAACCCAGGAAAACCCAATCAGATCCCTTTGATTAGTAAAGCAATTAGTGATAGTTACTACTGTACTACTATTTAAGTGAAGAGTATGGTTCTTAATCGTATCAGAAGAGGACTCTCAGTTGAAGTTCGTGCAGAGAGTAGTTCGAGTGATACACAAATCTATTTTGAGGCTCTGAATTCAATTCACGATTTCACTTTATTTTTGGAATTTTCCAAAAGTTTTATTCTTTAACTCTATTTGCTGACTGCTTATGATATTGATAGGAACGATATGAAGACTTAATTGATATGATATGTCTTGTGCGTGGCGCTGTGTAAAGTACGTTAATTGCTTTTTAAGCCTATAACATATATATATTTGATATTTCGTAACGCCTTTTGGAATTGATCAAACGGAGTTACTGTCCGATGCAACGCAGAGACGCACATTCTATTCTATAATTTATTAATATTGTTTTTTAATGGATTCATTAACTGCCTGACATGTTACTTTTATGTGATTTAATACTGTACATATGTGTATATACAGCTACGTTCAGAAAAATAGTAGTACATCAGCTCATTGCATTTACATTCGGTTTTCTGCATCTCAGTTAGAATATACCCCGTTAAGTTCTGTGAGTGAGAGAATGTGAGGTTCAAAAGAATAGTACTGCTCGCTTGGAATAGTTGTAGAATATCAATTAAAAGAACAAAATCGCTACAAGTAAGTGTAATTAGCTTGTTTCTTATTATTTCCTCTTAAGTTTCAAGTGAAAAGAATACGAATTAATAACTAATAAATTAGTAAGTAGATTAGAAAATATGTACAAATTTTTTATTTTATGATAATAACTGTACCTGCTCAACTTGTGTTAGACTTATGATTTCACAAATGAACACTTACAACACTACTGCGTACTATTTTTTTGAGCTTAACTGTACAAATATATGAAATATATATAAAGCTTCGATATACTGTTGAATTCCCCTATGATCGGTATATTTTATCACTGGCTACAAAGTTTTCCCCCGGCTATGCGATAGCTAAGAACTTGGCACTTGATCCATGAGGGCAATTTCAGACCGATTGGATAATATACACGACTTATTCAATAATCAGCGCAACTTGCTTGTAGTGTGTGTGAGTGTATGTGTGTGTTTTCTTTTATATTCCATTTTATTTCTCTATTATAAACATTATATTCAACCAATACTAAACATAACAACAATTAGGTAAACTAAAAAATACATTCAGCTGGGCGAAGGATGGATCGAAATGGGATGCAGATGCTTCCTCCTGTGGTACTACCGCAAGGCATTGCACCACAGGAGGTGCATCCTCTACCATCCCGACTATCCTACGCTGCTACGCTCTATCCTCCTTAGCTCAGGCATGACCTGCGTGCCGTCGAGTCCCGCAACATTTCTGCAACTAAGTTGCTTGCGTTAAACGCACCAATTCGATGCGTGAGCTCCTCCCGTTCCACTGCGAAGCTACTGGCATTCCAGTAGCACCTGCATGGCGTCCTCTGCCACCTCCCTTTGGCACCAAGTACAGGTCGGACTGGTGTCCAACTCCGTGGAGATAGCTTCGGAAACAGCCTTGGCCACTCAGGAGCTGGGTCAAGTAATAGTTAACCTGCTAGCGTGGCTATGCCTCCTATTTACCCATGGTTCCAGTGCAGGAATAAGCGCATCTGTCCACCTGCGTCTGACAGAGACGGTAGGCCGACTCCAGGCTCCTTCTATACGCTCTGGTCTGAAGTGCCGTTGCCCGAATGGGCGCTGCGTACAATATCGCCGATCGAACGACGATTTTGTGTGTGTGTGTGTGTGATGCGTTTTATTACTGGAGCGTCAGTCGGAATGAGAATCTTCTGAAAGATGCGTTAGCCCGTGCTTACATCTCATGCGAAAACGTACTAAACTCACCCCCACACCACACACCACCCACCCCTTTCCCCGCGGGATCACCGCAAAGTATTAGTTCGCGGGGAAGGGTAGCCTTAATTGGGCATTCACTGCCAAACGTCGCCCATTTTCGCACCTTCTCAGATCCCTCTGGATGCATGTTATGAGCTGGTTGATGCCCACCCACTTCTCCTTGCTCTCAGTCCCTCTACTGTTGGCTTACCGTCTCGCTTATCTTCGTATCTGGTGCAGTGATACAACACATGCTCCGGATCTACAATGCTGCTCGGACAGGTTGGGCAATCGGGAACATTCTCGTGCTTGAACCTGTGCAGATACTTTCTGTAACCACCATGGCCTGTCAGGAATTGAGTCAGGTGGAAGTTAACTTCCCCTGAACCTCGTCCCAGGCAAGTATCGATGCAGGGAATAAGCCGGAATGTCCACCTTCCTTTGCTTCCTGCTTCCCATCTTGCTTGCCATGTAACCACAGACACTTGCCTCTCCCTCTTCCGAGTGGCCTCAAACTGTTCTGAATCCGGATATTACTCGAAGAGCCGCCAACCTATACGGCGTCTTCGTCTCGTTTATCTTCGTATCTGGTGCAGTGATACGACACATGCTCCGGATCTTCAATGCTGCTCAGATAGATCGTGTGTGGGTGTGCGTATGCATATGTGTGCGAAGTTCAGCGAGGTCGGATCCCTCCTATGGTTAAGCCTTTCTCGAAGTCGTGTATACTCGACTATAGCATTCGTGCCACACAAACACTTGCGTCTTACAAATCGGTTTAGCTAAGTGATAAGCCCTTAACCCCTATTAAAACTGTTTCCAGGGGGCTATTAAAGTTGTTCAAAAGTATGCAACAGGCAAAAGGAAGCTCCTCCGATCCTAAAAAGGATATATAAATATATATATATTCTTCATCTGCATCAATACTCGTGTCGATATATCCGTCTGTCCAGATAGTTGCTTGGATTTTAGATCAAGTTTGTTTCAAGTTTAGGAACATTTCATTTTTCAGTAGTTCCAAGTAACTTGTAACTTTTTCTGATTTAGAATTTGCCATTTCCCTGTTCCCTATAGTCTATCATTATTCTTTATCAGCCTCAATAGATTGGCACACTTTATGAGACCCTAAACATAGTTTTAGATGTCTGTAGCCACCAGTACAATCCCTCAAAGCCCCTTGGTTGGATCGTAGACTGTCGCATTAAAAAAATGTAGAGTCAAAACATTTCAAAGCAGTTTCATTCTTATAGATTTATAAATCTCCATTTCGTTGGTAAGACCCTGAGATCTGAAAAAGATTCCGTGCCATAAGAAGGCTAATAAGTCGGATAGAGGAATTTCTTCATTCCTATTGTCTGTTATGATCTATAGGGTTCTTTTACTTTGCCAAACTTGCTTGGATTTCAAACCGATGTCATATACGATCTCATCTACGATCTGCTTCCTTATGAACTTTCCACCCATAGTGTTATATCAGATATCAACCTAATTGAGAGCAAGAATCCACAAAGTATTCCTACAATACATTGCAGTCGTCTACTTCGAGGTCCATTTGGAACCGTTATTATTAACGATTTACCCTCCATTCTATCTTATTCCTATTGTTTTATGCCGACGATGCTCAGCTTACTTTGCATATAGTTATTGCTCTTATAGAGTCGGTTTCATAATCAGAAGACTTTTTCACAACTTAACTTTGACTGTAAACTGATATTAAAACTTATTAAATCTTACCAAGAATGTCGAACCGTTAGGTTCAATCCATTGCAGTTGCTCTCTCTGAAGAGCGAGGCAGAATATTGGCTAATCGATATCTGATATTAAGATTTTGGTATCATTCTTTCAACTCATCGGTTTGACTTTATTGATTGGAAAGGATAAGTAGAATATATAGAGATTTGCGGAAGGAACCATTTACTTCTCCAAACGTCATTCCGAAGGAGGTTCAGTAATGGAAAAGCAAGTCTGGAGTTATGTGTCGCATAAGGAATTATAATCAAATATCAGTCAAATTTAATAGTTTATCTTTATGGAAATGCCCATATACTTTATTTTAACCAAAAGTTTTGGTTTAAAAACAAAAGTATGTTTACATGTTCTTCCTTTAGCCGGGTTCGCCTTTCGGAGACAATTTGACCCGCCTTGCTAAACACTCCTTCTGATTCCACGGACGTAGCGGGGATGCATAAGTACTTGAAGAACACTGTTTGCTGGGCTACCTCTGACTCCTTAGTTACTGGACTGGCTCTGGTTATCTGCGTGGCTTGGGTGGCTCTAGTTGTCTTCCTTGCTTGTCCATCTCTGGTTCCTTGTGGTTATCCTTGTTCCTTGTTGTCGTCTTCCGTTGTTCTCTGTTGCTTGTTATCTTTGTCGTCGCCTTCGTTAGTTTTTGTTCACTGCTGTTGGTTGGATGCCGTTTTTAATTCGTAATTATATACGAAGTGTCCCGTAACTGTCAAAAAACTAGCATTAGCGCTCGATGTCCACAAATCACAAGTAACTGATATATCGGACTCATTTCAAAGTACAACTGATAGATTGGCTGAAGTTTCTTTAAACAAATTCACTTCACTATTATACATATAATATGTTATATATTATATTATACATATAATATATTATATTATACATATAATATATTATAAGATTAACCGCCAATGGAAATGATGGTTGAAGAAAGCTGAAAACCGTTAAATAGATCCTTTTTCTTCCTCTCACCATTCTCTTAAAATACTAATTTACCTTAAGAATTATTGGCCAAGTTATTCAGAAAACACCAGGTGTCTTATGATTTTGGAACGGACCTTACGATTGATCACACTCCATTGCCACGTATATCTAGCATATCTAGAGATCTGCAGTGAATGATTAAATGATTCATGAATGAGCCCGAGTGAGCCTGAATATTCAGCGTTCAGGCAAAGCGAATAAGAAGGCTCACGATCGAGAGTCGGAGCGTTCACAGGCCCAAGTTCAAAATTCACTGAATACTCAACAAAATGTGGAATATTCATACCTGGACATACAACAAAATTGAGTCCTTGAGTGAGCCTCAAGTGAGCCTTCTGTATAAATGAAGCTGCTACATGTCCTGTGTCTATTTTTAATATAAGCTTAAAGAAATATACGAGTAATACAATAAGTGAAACATATTTAAGCAATCTATTGGGTTGACAGAAAAGAAACCGGTGATTAAAAGAAAGTAAATACATTTTTCTAAATTCTAGAATGAACTTTAATCAATTATATATTTTCCATTTCGTTGGATGACCTTTCGCCATCTTTCCTGCAATTTCGTAGAACTTCTGGCCTTTATCTGCAAAAACTGAAGCAAGTGCGATTTTATATCCTCGTTCCTATCAAAAGTTTTACCCTTTAAGGAGATTTGCAAAGATCGAATGGTAGTCTGAGGGTGCAAGGTCAGGACTATATGGTGGATGCATCAAAAGCTCCCAGCCAAGTGGCGAGTGACCAAAGATGTGTGACACCTTTGCGATTGACCAATTCTGGTCGCTTCTCCTTGATTCTCCTGTATTCAATTTGTTCAGTTGTTGACAGTAGACATCCGAATTAATCGTTCGGTTCCTTGGGAGCAGCTCAAAATACACCACACCCTTCCAATCCCACCAAGCTGACAGCATAATCTTCTTTTGGGGAAGTGGTTGGTGGCGCTTCATCATGCTTGGACCTTGATCGTTTTCGATTGAGATTGTAAGCAATCCATTTTTCATCTCCAGCTATGATTTGCTTCAAAAACGGATCATATTTTTTTGGTTTAAGATGCTTATCACAAACGTTGAAGCGATTTGTTAAATGAATTCCTCTCAATTCATGTGGTACCCAAATAGCAAGTTTCTTTACCAACTTCTTTTCCAAAGCAAGCTAAAAGTGACAGCTAATAACTGACAAAAGAAAGAAGGCAGTTACCAAGTCAGAAGCCGTTCAAAAAAGTTGTCAACGCCGTTTGTATGGAAAATCAACGGTTTCTTATCGGTCAACCCAAAATGTATAAAATGTCACAATATTAAGAAATCCAACACTAGTTCTTAGGATTTTGATCATTATTATTGCTTATGTTCGCAACTTTCCATATGTATACGTAACACTTATGTATGTATGTATGTATGTATGTATGTATGTATGTATGTATGTATGTATGTATGTATGTATGTATGTATGTGTGTATGTATGTTTGTTCTACATAAACACACACATTTGCAATGTGCATGAAAGAGTTGTGAATATTCAGAAGCCTTTGGCGCTGAATCATGAAGATTGATATTGGCTACGCGATTTCTTCAAGAATCTTGGGGGAACGCACAAGCTCACTGATTCATGCAGATCTCTGATGATTCAAGCACTTCGGATTCCTATCTCTACCATTATAAATTATGCCGAGAGAGCAGTTGCATTCACTGAACGTTGCTTCAAGGACTTCAATGATCCTTGTACATCTGATTTCCAGGATAACCAGGACAGAAGTGAGTCCGTTCAGAAGCAATTTGTATTGTTCAACCTACGTGGATCTCTCTGTATCTCACTAGAGATCACCACCTCCTTTTTTAACGATTGTTGTCGTCTTACTAGTTTATTGCTTTATGTTCAGTTTTCGATTCTTTTCTCTACTTTCTACTACTTCTTCAGCTATTTAACTTCTTCTCTTTCTTTTTCTTTATGCAGCAACTGTTGGAATATTTTAAACCCCTTTTTGTTTTCGAATAACGTTCACTACTTTTAATAATTTATGAAATTATTCTTATTTGTTTTCGAATTGTTGAATATCCTTTTTTGAAACCCTTCAACTGCCATTGGACTCGAGTCTAAACAAATAAATATGTATATAAAGTATGGTAATTATTTAATTTATGAAATAAGACAAAATATATAAAATTAAATATACGAAATTAGAAATGGAAAATTTCCTTATCTATCTATAATTATCTGTCTATATCTAAAGAGATTCCTTGTATTCAAATTATGATACTATTTTTGTCCAATCCCAACAAAATACGTTATTAATTGTCATTGAATTTATTTCTCTTTTTCGTTGCAGCTCCCCTCATTTGACAGCGATGTAAGTGAAGTAAATACAACATATATATAAAATATTAATTTTAATTTTAATTTCAATTCATTGAGACATAAGAAATTCTGTGGGGTTTGAGTAAATGTACGAAATATCCATAGGAAATCAACCTCAATCCCATTAAGTATCATATATATGTATCTGGATGAATGGATGAATAGCCAAGTCGTTCTGTCGTTTGTCCGCCCATTCAGAGATTATATTATAAAAGCCAGAGAAGTAATATTTAATATGTAGGATATCCTAGGATATGTGGGGTAGGATATGGATACTTAACAGCTGCAAATCGATAGAACATGATTTTTATGGCAACAATTATGATAAATAGTTGAAGTATATTTTACGAATATACGAAAATTATTTCAAACAGGGATCATCTTCATGGATCGAGCTCATCTAGAGACACATATCGTGTATATAGAAAGAGTTTATTTTTTTATATTATAAAGTTGCTTATAAATCGCAGAAAATCCCAAAATGTAGTTTTCAATCTTAGAACTTTTGGTGTCCCCGTTAAAACCAAATAGTATATCACGTGCAGAAGAACAATATGGAAGTAGTTCAGTGGATTATAGTTAGCAATTGTATAAAGAGTACGGATTACATAAGAATGTTCCTTTGGTCATCATGAAGATACAATTCTCTTCTAGTCCAATGGTTCTTGACCACAATCCTTTCACCCCAATCTCAATACGAGAATACTTTCGTATAGACGCCCGGTGCGGTTGATGTTATGCCTAAGGCAAAGGCGACACAATTGGATGCGGGTAGTACGGCATGGAGAGGTCCGCCCGCGTCACTTGAGAAGTGTCCTTGCCGCCTGGTAAATAGCCAGCACAGAAATGAGTATCAACAACGCCATTTGGCAATCGGCGTTCCTTATGACAGATTTGTTCACACCTCTGCTGGTTTATCATATCAGATCAACCCGACGCAAGGTGTTGGACCCAGAGCCAAGGAGTTCAGTAGGTACCCGTTCTGGTAGTTAACTAGTTTACTCCGGTCTCACCCACACACAGAACTGGGTTTGCCTGCATTAACAAACAGATTGAAGATGAAATTTCTGTCTACCTTTTGCATTCTTTCGCACAAATTCATTAACCACTTTGGGTTCAAGTGTATTGGATGCAATCCCATAGACGGTTTACTACTGTGTGGCAATATATAGTAGCGTTTCCTTACCCCGTTTATTCATGTAAAAAGGATGGCAGAAATGACAACAGCTGTTGAAGCTTGCAGACGGACAGTTGGTGTCATAAAGTCGAGGGAGCAAGTTGATAGAGTCGGAAAAGTTGAAAGTGCACGTTGTAAAGCTGAACTAATACATAACGATAATAATAATCATTAAATATAACCTTAATAATAAATTATTCAATATAGCTATTCCCATCTGTGTGCTTTGATCGGGAATAACTATTCACATGCATATAAACTGTATGTGAACTCCTCTCATAATTGAAATTCGTCTAAAACGATATCCCATTCAATAGAAAGTCAGGTATTTCGTTCCAACTCTTTTCAAATTCATAACATATTCCTGATCGATTACTTGTTATATAACGCTGATTGCTGATTTATGTTAAAGTCTTTTACCCAATTGATGCCTGGCTGTAGCCTAAGCTCCTTAGAAACTCCCCTTCACAATCAGATCCTTCGTCACCCGACAAAATCTGAAGACAAGAATGCGTCCTCCGTTAACTTCTGTTCTCACTTTGACAGCAATGTAGCAGTATCTCTAGTATAAATGGGTATATGAGACTATTGGACAGGCAGAAGAAAGCATCTCCGATCCCATGAAGTATACAAATGTTGTATCACTATCAATAGGCGACGCGATAAAGCCTTGTCCGTCTGTCCTTCTGTCCGCCGATCCGGCTGAACACGTGGACTTTGGTATGCAGCTCCTTCGAGTATATCTATATACATACATACATATATACAGAATGTCCTTAGAATATATGCATTCAACTTTAACTCAGTAAAACCTTGGCGCGTCAACTAATTCCCCTGTTTTTATTGTTAGTGATTTATAGATAATTTATAGCTTTGTCTATTTAATTTGACGATCAATCATTTTTCTCTCTTGTTTGCCAAAAGTTTTTGTGTTTTTATTGGTTTCTCAAGTCGGTTTATGCTTGAAAAAAGTCCAAAAACAAAAAGTTAATTATGCGACGTAAAATTAACTTAATTAAGCAACTTATGATAGTTAAATAAAAATATGAATATGTAAATATCTTTTTGGTATAGATAAGATTAGGGTTAGCCGAAGGATTTCGATGATAGACACAGTCGTACTACAAGTTTCTTAGGGAGTTATCTGAAGTCTTCTAAAATCAGTTACGTTGTTTCCGGGATTCCAAAAGAACTTCAACTTTCGGTCGAGAGTTGCCAAGTGGAGCAAAGCTATTTACTTATCGTGATAACACATATCTATCATTCGACTTTATCAATAATGACAGGCTATTTATATTTTTTCTGTGTCCGAAATAGAAATAGAATAAGTCTGTATATATATATACATATACATGTATACATTCACATATATCAAAGTAGTGGGTTGAATGTTTATGAAAGTATAAGAAAGCATCTCCGATGCGATGTAAAGTGTATATTCCGATCAGCTTCAAAAGCGGAGTCGGAGTCGGATTCGGATTTAAGTAAGAACTAACATTAATCACCGGATTAGTTAAGGTCATCTCGTAGTCGGGCGTACTCGACTGGAGTATTCTTACTTGTTGTTTTTTTTGACTTGTGAATGCATCGAATGTTGTGTTGATTGTTTCCATTAAAAATTCACGGCAGGTTTTCTGACTGGTTACGCACGCAACGAGAGTTTTGTTTGCGATTTCAGTTAATTGGTGTCTACATGAGCTTCGCTTACGACTATAAGGCTAGCTCTTACCTGATTCATTGACTCACTCTCGAAAAGTAGCCCCGAAAATGTATGTATATGTGAGTATATACAGCACATATAGAGGTTGCACAATCTAGGTGAACCATTTCGATCTGGGGATAGCATTTTGTGAGGTGGGCGATTCGGAGTTCCTAATCAGTGGAGCACGAATATTTAATAATCACAATTAGCCACCAAAATCTGTGTGGAACCAAATCCAAGTCGAATTATATATTGTATTCTACCTTGAGCGGAATCGTGTCTATCCATAGGCAAATATCTGTCCACATATGTGTGCATGTCTATGTATAATGTACTCAGCGATAGTTATGTATATACGAAGCTAAAAAACAAACAAATAATATACTGTATACCCTGCATTCTGCTAGTAAAATGAGGGAGTATGCACAGTTATACACAGCTTAAAGGGATTTAGTTAGACTTCGTAGGGGGTAAACTCTTTCCTTCTTGATTGCTTTACGCTGAATCTCAAGTACCCAAATGAGCATCCAGCTTATAGAATCTTAATACTCACTTTCTCTTTGGTATACTTAAAGTCTGGAGGTACCCCTAGCGGGGTACAGCCTGGTGCACAATGCGCGTCTTCTCCAGTTGGCAATACCATGTGACGCCAGGGCTTCCCTCACTTGGTCCTGCCACCGTAGCTGGGGGTTCCCCTTCCTCGTTGTCCACCAACAACCGCATCAAATACCTCACGAGCTGGAGCTTGCTCATCCACACGAGCAACAGCGAAGTCTCATAATGTGCATTCGCTTAACCACATCCATGTCCTCGTAGAGCTCAAGCGGCTCCTGGTTCCATCTGATAAGATGTGTACCACTAACATATCGAGTACTCAGTTTTATATTATGAATGAATACACTTAATCTACCTATTAAGCAGTGTTGCCAGGTATTGAGCGTCGGCATAAGCTAGATTCTGTGGAAAAATAAGCTAAAACAAGCCACAACCATACTTTTTGCGTTTGAGTATTGAGCTCATTGCTGATATATGCTTTTGGACCCCACATGCTGTTTAATATCAAAGAGCTTTGCTGATATTGCGGATTTATTTATAGTAGCAGTAGGCTAAACTTGAAATAAGCTAGATTTAAAGCTGTAAGCTAGATGCAAGTTTTATAAGCAATTCCATTTTCAAATATGCTAGAAATAGCCTGAGATAAGCTAAGCTGGCAACACTGCTAGTAAGTGAGGGAAAGAGATTTGTACAGATTCCCAGTCATATGGTAGAATACATACTCCTATGTATACGACATTATATGTATTGTTTTTCTCTCTTCTTTTATTTACGAACTATGTTCAATACTCGATCTGCAGGCCGACGATCTCTTTGACGATATACTTCAAAACGATTCGTTCAACTTTGACAAGAACTTTAACTCGGAGCTGTCAATCAAACAGGAGCCACAGAACTTGACAGATGCCGAGATCAATGCGCTGGCAAAGGATCGTCAGAAAAAGGATAATCACAATATGAGTAAGTATATATATATATATATCCATGTATATGTATGAAATGTTATTAAATGAAATTGCCTTCCAGTCGAACGGCGGCGACGCTTCAACATCAATGACAGAATCAAGGAGCTCGGAACTCTACTGCCGAAAGGCAGCGAGGCCTTCTACGAAGTTGTGCGTGACATACGTCCCAATAAGGGCACGATTTTGAAGTCATCTGTCGATTATATAAAGTGCTTAAAGCACGAAGTTTCGCGCTTGCGGCAAAACGAGACCCGTCAACGCCAAATGGAAATTCAGAACAGAAAGCTTATATCTCGCATACGGGTAATGATCGCATGATCCACAGTCACATTCAATTAAATTGCTAAATGAGATTTTATTGCAACTTTTTGATCTTCTTGGTCTTGGCTTGGTCTGGGTCTGGGTCTGGGTCTGTCTGGTAAAACAGGATTTAGAAATGCAGGCAAAATCCCATGGTATTGCCCTCTTAGACTACAATGTAACTTCAGTATCGGCACCCACACCTCCTGTCTCATATCTCAAGTGTTCCAGTCCGACACCGTCCTCCCAGTCCGTCGCGCTAACCCATCGGCATTCGGCATCGCTTATGGAGGATGTCGTCGAGAGCAAGGTAGCTATTGTGGGAATGCATAGGAGTCAAAGGATTATTAAATTCCCTTTTTTATTCTAGCAGCTATCAACGATGAACAGCAATACTGGAATGACCTTAAATCAAATTGACGAGCTCATGGAAGACTGCAAGCACCCGGTGCAGGGCGGCGATCCGATGCTTTCGTCTCACAGCAGCCATTTGCTGTCCGCTCCACATTCACCTATTGCCACGCAGCTAAATTGCAACAGTTTTGGCTCCAAGAGTGGCTCCGAAGCTGTCATTTATGGCGCCACTTCAAGCGTTAACAATAACTGCTGCACCCAGACTTCACAGTGTCAGCAGTGCACAAGCAGGCAGCTGCATCAGCACCAGCACCAGCATCATCATCATCACAGAGAGAGCAAACAGAGTACAGCGTTTGGTATGCTTAATGATTGCGATGGCGCTGGACACGATCCCCTTCTGTCTTCATCGCAGCAGTCGCATGTTGTAGACGATGATCATCATCATCATCATCAGCACCATTCTGTGGATTTGTCTGCGGCCATGATAAATGATTCACTCTCTTCGCTGGTTGACGACACACACAGCGAGCCCATGTTGCTGGCGCCGGACTCTTTGGATATTGACCTTTGATCCAAATGATAGGGACTTATTGCCCAAACAAATAAGAAAGAAGAGAAATAACGCCACAGCAGCAAATTTAGTGGCCATCAAATAGCACAACGTACAGTTCAAAATAAGAAAACTTATTGAACATTTCAAGTAATAGCTTATGTAGTATTATTGCATTGAAAAATGCTCCATTCATTATGTGCATATGAGTAATAAGTATTAATGGACAAATGTGTCACAATAATTCAACTGTTATGCCCGATAGTTTTTGTTACGCGTCAGAGTCTTTTGATCTGTATATGTATGTATATATTATATGTATGATGGCAATCCGTAACAAAGTGTGAAATTAGCTTGACATGTTGTCAGAGTACATGCGATTGTATATATATACAACATTTATCCATACGAATGCATTCCAATGTTCCGGCTATGTTAAACATAGCCAATTGTTTAATTAATTCTTGTTGTACTTACCTCTCACATACACATACATATACATATACATATGCATGCATATATATATATATCTAGTGAATTATACGAAAGTATGTAGTGACGACCTCCGACCTCTTTAATAATACATCAAGTATGTTCTGTGCTCCGTGTCCCAGCTCTAATGCTTAAACTATATTGAATTTGTATTGAGCTATCAACTTTGTTCTCTTCGATGATACTGATACTCTTATTGATAATGATAGCGAGGCGGATACGGATACGGACACCCGGCATGCATATGCACATGTATCTGGAGGGATGCGAGGTTATTTTTTACTGTTTTTGTTCAAATGTGTAATATAAAGTTGTTGATTATAAATGTTATATGTATACTTAGAAAACAAATTTGTGTTTGGCTATTTATTTATGTTTCTACTTGAAGCTAATGGGAGCCAGGACTGGACCACAATATGAAGTAAAATGAATCTTTATATAATATTCTTTAAAAATTTTCAGTAAATTTTACTTATCATACACATACATATTTATTTAGAAACTATTAATAGTGTTTGTTTTTAGTTTTAAGACAAACCAAAATCCCAGCACTCGCTTGAAAAATATTGCCGTTCATTCATTAATCATTTCTTGGCCAATTCAGCCGACAGCCAATCTAGTCCTTCATACAAGCCGTGTCCTTGGGTAGCGCAAGTTGATTGGATAAACCACTGAATACCGAATGATACACAATTAAGTTGATTATTGTATTTAATTTATTGTGTTTTATACTTTGACTTACATGGCGGTTCCTTAATTGATTAAGATGCAGTTTGTCAGTTAGCTCGGCAGCGCTCATGGCGTTCGGCAGATCCTGTTTGTTAGCAAAAACCAAGAGCACTGCGTCTCGCAGTTCATCTTCTTGAAGCTGATGAAATAATTAAAAAATTCACTAAATGAGGAAGCAACATTTTTTTGTAAACTTCTTACCATATTTTGAAGCTCCTTTTCAGCTTCGTTAATGCGATCACGATCGTTTGAATCAACAACAAAAATTAAGCCTTGTGTATTTTGGAAGTAGTGTCGCCAGAGTGGTCGGATTTTGTCTTGGCCTCCAACATCCCAAACGGTAAAACATATATTTTTATACTCTACGGTTTCCACATTGAACCCGATTGTAGGAATGGTTGTTACTATTTCACCCAGTTTTAATTTGTACAGTATAGTTGTTTTTCCGGCAGCGTCCAGACCAACTGCGCGAGAACACCAAAACGTAATATGTTCGTAAGAATGTAAGTGTGCAAAGCAAGGAGTGTTTGTTGCTATTTTCTTATTTACAGAAAAATTTTGTAAAGCGTGGTAAAACGCTTTAGCAAACATCAGCTAAATACTCTATGTAAGTATATGACTGCGTGGCCAGATCTTTCAATTGAACAAAATGTAATTGTGATAATATTGGAGTGACTATGCGGCTAGTGGCCAGGTTCTAATATAAATAATAGTACATCTAATATGAATACCTACCCATAAGAATTCTCATTTGTTTTTTGCCAAAAAGCCGCGTCAGCAAACTGGATATTGTCAGCCCCATGTTTATTTTCGCCTCCCACTAGAATACTTAATTAGAATCAAAATTTTTCACAATAATGTCATGAAAAATTGACGTGTAACGATTGGGACCTAATGGTTATCGATAGTTTAGAATTCTATTTAATATCGATATAAGTGTATTTAATTTTCTATCGGCACTTAACAGACATAGTATTTAAGTAAGTAAATTTCACACAACAACTTTGTGCTACGCAATATTCAAATCACCATTTCTAATACAATTTTGTGTGATGAGCTGTAAATAAAAAGAAAAAGTGAAAGAAAACGAGTTTTATTCCAGCTTAAATGAATGGACTTGCAAATATATATATATATAAAAATAAGGGAGACTCGTGATTCAATCCATATTTTAAAGAACCATGAAATCGGTAAAGAAGGTACGCTGCAGACGTATATCGATAAAAATATGTCGAATGACAACCGTGCATAATATAATCGCTAGCCCTGCCGATAAAAAGAATTTTATTGAAAGAAAAACCTAAATAGAAGGATTTCTCATTTTGAAGTGCAATTTATAGTAATATTAATGTCATTAACAATTTAATTGTAAGTTGGATCTTCCGGTTTCGCTACGTTACCCATACCAAGCAGTAGTTTTGGTTGTAATTGCTTGATTTTGGATCGTAGGTCTTGCATAGAGACAAACATACATATGTATTGATATATACAGTATGTATATCCATATATATTATACATTTTGCATTTGTGTGATTTTCATTTATGTCCTTCCATACACATTAATATTACCTTCTAGCTACAGGCTGTCTCTTAAAACAATGTATAATTATTAGACATATTAATATAATACATAGAAAAAAAGTGACGGATAAAAAATAAATTGAAATTCCAATAATTGCATTGCCTACCTTTTTTCGCACTAGTACATACGAATACATACATATGTGTATTTTGATATAGATTGTGTGTGTATGCATGCTGTATGTACATATGTTTGCATACACATATGCATATGCGCATCTCTTGATTCTGAGCATTTAGTAGACGACTCAAATAAGTATTAATTAATAACGTATTATTTTGACTTTTTGCTTAAAGCCTGTCTAAAAATGGATAAAAAGATCTCGTCCACATCGCAACCTCGCATTCTGAAGAAGAAGCATTTTCGAGTAAAGCACCAAAAAGTAAAGCTATTCCGAGCCAATGAGCCGATTCTGAGCGTATTCATGTGGGGCATAAACCATACCGTATGTCACCTACAGATTTGGAAATATAAGTTAATTTTTTTTATTAATAACGTCAATACAATTCTAGATAAACGAACTAAGCCATGTTAACATACCTGTTATGTTGCTGCCGGACGACTTTCGCGCATATTCCAAAATTAAAGTCGATAATCATCTATTTAACAAGTAAGAAATTGACTGAATTTCCTGTGTATATTTTATTGTGTAATTATCCTGTGCATTGTCTGTTATCATTATTACTTAGAGAAAACATGCCGTCACACTTTAAGGTAAAGGAATACTGTCCTTTAGTATTTCGTAATTTACGTGAGCGTTTTGGGGTCGACGATGTGGATTATCGTGAGTCATTGACTAGGTCACAGCCCGTAGGAATCGACTCATCTGGCAAGTCCGGTGCACAGTTTTATCAGAGCTACGATAAATTCTTCATAATAAAAAGTCTCACCTCCGAAGAAATCGAACGCATGCATGCCTTTCTTAAACACTACCATCCAGTGAGTAAATTATTAACTACCTTACCCATAATAAACCCTTTATTTTCATTTAACTTGTTTGTATTACTTTCTTTTGTGTCTAGTACGTGGTTGAAAGACATGGCAAGACGCTGTTGCCGCAATACCTGGGGATGTATCGGATTACTGTGGAGAGTGTTCAGTATTATTTTGTTGTAATGAGGAATGTTTTTAGCTCTCAGTTAACCATACATAAGTACGATTGGGTTATGCCCTTAATTAAACTCGCTCGTGTACATATATTCCTAATAACTGTATAAATTTGTAGAAAATTCGATTTGAAAGGCAGTACGGTGGATCGCGAGGCCTCTGAGAAAGAACTTGAGAAGCATTTGCCTACATACAAGGACAATGACTTTATAAAACAAAAAATCAAGTTGGAGATTGGAGAAGAGCCCAAGAAGAAGTTGCTGGATACTCTAAACAATGATGTTGATGTAAGTATAAGAAGAAAATAGTACACAAATTAATATAAGGCAATAACAATAGATACAGCCACTTTTAAGTACTTTATTTATTTATTATTTTAAAAATACCAAATCTCTCAGTTTTAAACACAATCCTTACGACCTAGAATTTTAAGCAGGGTTTTTAATTAGGAACTAGAATCTGTCTTGGAAACACTTTTCGCAAATTTTGTTGAACAGCAGAGAAACAGTTTGAGTTACAGGTAGTAACCAATGATTGTAGTCGGAAATAGCTCGGAGCTTTCGTAAATCCTTATCTTGTTTTTAAGCAAATATCCCTAGTAAATTCTCATGATATGAAGAAATACTCCGTCTCAATGTACTAATACGAGTTTGACGTGACAAGGTGGACGTTGAATACATGACTCAACGATCTACCCAGGCAAGTCTCTAGACACAGCGGGCAGCTCTGGGTATGTAGAACCACCCTCAACTCGCACATAGACTTGTTGTAGGTACGTTCCAAGTACTGCACAAGGAATGCATGGAATTCAATATATAAACTGATTATACAATTCACACTCTATTTGTTATATTCCCCCCTACTTGCATTTCTATATCTAAAGTAGGTTGTTGCACCCTCACCCATCACAAATTTCTTCCACCTCCACGTCCCACTTATTTCCGAATACCAAAATAGTTGATTAATATTAGTTATAATGGTGCAGCTTGTGTAGTCCATATACCATTAATCCACAATATGTACTGTGTTTTTTCAGCTCCTTACCAAGTTGCACATAATGGATTACTCCTTGTTAGTGGGAATCCATGACTGTGTACGAGCTGAAGAAGAGGCACTCCAAGGAGACACTGCGCTGGCCACAGGACGTAGCGAAAACAGCGAGAGCGAAGAAGGCGATAGTGGTGAACGGTAAATAGAGAACGCATCTAACGAAAAACTGATTCATATGTTTTGTATTAAATCTGATTTAAGCTGGACGTATAACACACCACCTGATTCCCCCAGAGGTGCACAATATAAAGAAGTCGTCTATGAAGTTGACATTTACTCCATTCCAAGTATTGAAGGTATTCCAATAATTCTCAGCTAAATAATCACACATAAAGCATATATTAATGCACTCGAAAACACTTTGCAGAAAGACGAGAAATCTACTTCATAGCTATAATAGATGTTTTGACTCAATACGGTGTCAAAAAACAGGTAAACAACAAAAGTTAAAGTAGCAAAATGGTTAAATTTATTAACTGAGTTATTCTTTATTCTTCGGCAGGCAGCGAAAGCGGCAAAAACCGTTAAATATGGTAGTAATGTTGATGGAATATCAACGTGTGATCCTGAACAATATGCCAAAAGATTCCTGGAATTTATGGATAAAGCTATAGAATAAGATTATTAATTGTATTTGCCACATTAAAAATGCATCATCTATATACATATATATAAAATATCCCGGTATATTCTGATGTTTTTGAATCGTCTACTTAATGAACTAATTAACTAAAACTCTATGAGATTTTCTATTTTCAATTGGGAAACTGTTGTAAGTTCTTTAATTTTCGATTCGACGAATCGGGAAAGAGCATATCATTGTACATTTTAATATTGAATATCGAATATTATTGTAATCGGTCCTGATCTTATGACATTTATGAAGCAAATCTTCAATTTGATGTTCCAAATTATAATTTTCACATTCAGAACTTGTTAACTGTAGATGTAGATGTCAAAATCATAAAGATGTTAATAGTATGTTTACTTCAGACATTAAAGAAACTATTCAACATATTTACAGTCAAGAGTTACCTTTTCGGAATTTTCTATAAGTCCAATGTAATGAATTATCACTATAGTTCTGCTTGCAATATGTTAACTTTATTTCTAAAATTTTACCATCAAGTCGTTGAATATTCATGGCTGCTTTATGGCAAACACTGAAGTATCTTCTTGTAGAGTGACTACTCATTCGCCTCCTTAAATAGATTAATATAAAATAATTTGTTTTCCCCACTTTCATGCATTTATTATCCTCATTTCTGGGCATGGCCAAAACGGATTACTAGAAAGTAGAATATTACAGAATTAAGAATGCAATCGAATAATAGTTATTACTTGAACTTACTACAAAGCGATTGACCTGATACCGTGGGCCAGCTGGAGACTTGTGTTCCAGGTTTGTCATATTTTCAAATCGTTCGCGTATACTGAAAGTAATTAAACTTAATTATCCACATGTTCGCATTTAATTAGTTTTTATTGGAATACGCAGACTTACGCCTTTGCACTTTCTATTGTTGAATCATCTGAGACCTGCTGGGAGTAGATGTCTATGTAGCCATCGTTAAGCTCGCGTTTGATTTCATTTGCCTGCCACTTCTCAAATTTGGCCCGTAGCTGCTTTGCCCGAGCTGCGTTCTGCGCCTGGGATTGTGGAATTATGATAGAAATGTGGAATTATGATAGAATGTAGGTATGAAACTTACCTCTTTAAGTGCTTCATCGCCTTTACTTGAATCCAATGTCAAAATTTCCCTGTCAACATCGATCTCATCGTCACTCTCTTCTTCCTCGTCCTCCTCCTCTTCGCTATTTGACGACCTGTCGTAATATTGTCGTCCATCTTCAGGTGGTGGAGTGAAGCACTTAAGTGGTCTTTGACCCCTCATCTCAGGAGCTTCCCTGCACTTATTCTGCTCCATTTCACGAAATTTATTCAGCATAATCGATGTGGTCTGCGTTTTCTGGAGTACATTATCGTGGTACTCAGCCTTATCCTCCGTATCTGAATCGGGTGTCGGCATTTTAACGACACCCTCTCGAGGTGGCGTTATGCGGAACTCTCGCTTGTTTCCGTCTTTAGGGCGGTAAGTTTCGAAAAACTTAAACTTCTGGCTTATTTCAGCCGTAGCTATTTTATAATCTTCCGGCTGTGCGTCACATTTCACCACGTCGATGTTCTTGTTTAGACAGAAAGATACAAGAAAATTTATATATTTACTTATGGTTTTATGATCTTGATTCATTCATTCGAATTGTTCCAACATTTGATGCAAGGATCGGGGAAAACCCAATCAGATCAATAAGTATTAGTGTTACTAGATGCAGCAGGTATTACCGAAGTGGATAGAAAAGCGAAAGTCTGATTGAACGAAGAGAATGTTCAGGAGAAAAAGCATGGAAATGAGAGCTATAAAGTGAACATAAAATGCGAAAAGGATTGAGCATCATAATCCGTATAGGAAGATGTAGAGGAAGATAATACTAGGAATAGATCTGCAAGGAATAGAGAAACTAAGGCGGCTTAACAGAGTAGAACAATCTGTGTTGCCATTGATTAGTTTTTGAATAAATAAAACAGAGTTGCTTTACGGTTAACTAAAGAGGGAAGATTTAAGAGAGTCTACTTGGAGATTGGTATCCCAATGGAGACCACGAAGGGCAAAGAGAATAAATTGCTTCTGGACCGACTCTATGCGGGCCCAAGCATATGAGCAGTATTTAAGTATAGAACGAACAAGTCATACGATCGGTAGGTTAAAATTGGCTAAAAGTCATAAACATGCACTTAGAGCAGTTGAGAGGAAGATGAGCATCAAAGTTACATGGAGTTTAGATCATGTTGAAGGAGACCAAATTGAGAAGGATCTTTAAGCTTGACATCGTCAGCGTACAGTAGTATACGCGAATGTGATAAAGTGGACCAAGGCGGCTCCCTTGAGGGCGTGCCTTTAGAAGTAACAAATATTGGTCTAGAAATTGTTGATCTGAGTACAACCTTTTGGATTCGACCTTTTAGGTAAGGTGAAATCCAAGATAGAAAAGAGAAAGGGAACCCAATACAACGGAGTCTAAAGAATAATAGATCAGGGTGTACAGAGTCAAATGCCTTACTGAAGTTATTCATTCTCTTTTGGAACGCATCGTGAATATGTTAAGAGACGGGAATCCCAAGAGGTTGGTGGTAGTAGACCGACTCTTTACATGTTGGGAACAGGCAATAACAGATTAACAGAGATGTTGCAAGGTTGTCGTAATGATAGGTTCAAACAGTTTTGGAATACCACACAATTTTGCAATTAGAAATATCAGACTTAACACCTTTTTTATGGAGTGCTATGATAAATGAGTCCTTCCAAAGAGATGGGAAGACTCCGGTGATAAGTGCTAGATTGAAAAGCTTAAGAAAAGGTTGAACTAAAGATGTGCCACACTCTTTTAAGACACAACTTGGAGTAAGAAAGTGAAGGGAAGACACATAAAATGGGAGCAAAAATAGAGCTAGATGAAGGTATACTGTAGGGATAGCGGTTATTAGTATCAGTAACTTGAATAGGTGCAGCACAAGCTAAGTCGCTGTTATCCTTTTCGTTGCCAAAAAAGAATGAAATCCCAAAAGATTGGGATTACTAGCAAATTGATTCTTACGTCGAACGATATACTCTGTGTTACCTTGAGAGTTCGAAGCAGAAAGAAGTTAGATTTAGCGATAGAATGTTTAGATAAGTCTAGATAAGAATATTTTTCAAGTTTGAGAGTCTGGCTGTAAGCCAAGGTGGCTTGGAAGAAATAGATTTACGATAGGAGTAAGGAAAGGAGGTAAGAGCGACATAAATGCGATCAACTGCGGAGTCAAGCAAGGACCAATCGGTTGCAAGGATCAGTTGATTTAGCAAAGTAAAGTTGACTTTGCAAAAATCTTTGAAAGATTGGTTAGATACATAGAGTGAGATTTCTATGGTAGAATGATAGGGATCTTCAGGCAGAGATAAAGGATTTGGCCTGGAGATAGAAACTTTAGAATAACAATTTATAAAAACAAGATCTAAAATTCTATTTAGGTTGGGAATTGAATTGCTAAAGAGGAAGATCAAATATACAAATTATAGATTCCGTTTCCTAAGTTTCGTGGCGAGGGCCGACGTTAGGAATACAATAATTTATGTGATGTTTATTTAATATTAAATTACACGTTCTGCAGTTCTGCGTGAAGTAGAATATTGGTGAGTCGCGTGGTGTTAGCCTATCCGCTCGATGCTTCGAAATCAATCAACTCATTCCTCCCTAAGTCTAGCTTACATTCTAAGCTAAAGCTCAGCTTGTAACGTAAGAGCTCTGGAGCGTTATCATAACTGCCTCTTCGCTGCTGAGTGATTGTGTTGACTTACAATCTAAAAACTCATGTTGAGATGAGGGAATAGGATACTGAAAGATTACCACGCAATGGTGGGCAAGTTGGGATCAGCCAACACAACAAATCGATCATTAAACTTCATTAATACAACTTAAATGTTGCGTGTAAACTTGTGCAAGTGATCGGTGATCACGAATTTCGATTGGCCCACATATTGGTCGTCGTTTATGTCCTCACGAGCACTTTGAAAACGTTGCCATAGTCGCCATAGACTTGTTCCATCAATTGAAACGTTTCGGCAAGAGTTTTACCAATTTTAAAGCAAAATTTAATGTTGGCTCTTTGTTCGAAGCTCATTTTCGCACCGATAACACAAACTGACACTTAAAACGCAGTAACTTCATTTCCAATCGATTAAATGTCATGAAATTCTCACTGGACAATCGATAAAGATAGCAGATTCCAACGCACATATAGATGCCCCACTAGGGGGTGCTAGGTTCAAAAAGTCCTGTTTACTTTTGAACTCACCTTGTGTATCGGAAACAGGAGGAATATAAGAGCACATGATGAGGAGAACAGCTGATGGTCTTCGTGGTCTTAATTGGGATCCCAATCTTCGGTTGCCTTCCTATTCTAGCAGACTTTTTCTTCTACTAAATCTTCCCTCTTTAACTCACCGTAGAACCACTTTAGCTGTGTTATTTATTCATAAATTAATAAACGGCAACATTGACTGTTCTACTCTTTTAAGTCGCTAAAACTTTTCCATTCCTTATAGACCTACTGGAAACTAGCTTCCTCTATATCTTCCGGTATGCGTCACTGATCCTTTTTTCATTCTATGTTTTCTTTACAATTCACACCTTCATGCTTTCCCTTCAGAACATTCTCTTCGTTCTATTAAACTTTCGCTTTTCAACCACCTTCGGTGAATCCTTTACTAATACTAATACTCATTGTTCTGATTGGGTTTTTCTGAGTTTTTCCCAATCCTCGCAACAAATGTTCCCCAGACTTCTTCATTTTTTTGTTTACTTTTTACTTATTTTTACTTTTAAATTTAATGATCAGCTTTATATTGTTCTAATGTCGACAGTTCTTAGTCGTCTTTCCGAATAAAATAAATAAATTAATAAATAAATAAATACTTTTACGGCAAATGTTCAACTGCAACGCTACCAACTCTGATTGAAGTGTGGACTCAACAAATGTTGTTCAATTATTTGGGAAATTTTACAAGCAGATTTGGTGTTGCTTAACCAAGTCTCTGGAAAGGCTTTTGACTCACCTCTTGGACGACTTGGCTGTGACTGGAGCCCTTGGTGAAGGTGGCAGATTGGTTTTTCTGTAGCTCATGCTGAGTATTCGTGTTGGAGGCCACGTTTGCATCCAACTCCATAAATATGCTCCTTGAATTCTTACTAATTCCTGCATTCAATGAAAGGATAATGAAATTAAATGAATATTAAGCTGTACCATAAGAAAGTAATCGTCAATTGTCGTACCAGACTCAAAGACGTCGGCATCCTTGGACAGTCCTGAGCAGTTGCTGTTGCCATTGCTTTCGGGGGACTGGGCATCGTTGGTCTTGTCGCTAAACATCTCACCATTCTCAAAGCGTTCCTTTATAGAGCGAGCCGCCACGCCAATCTCTACGTCCGGCTTCTTTCCCACGGACGTAATTCCTTGCTCGGACTCCGCCACAGCCTGCTGATACATTTCCTTGATCTTCGCTTGCTTCCCCATAAACAGGCGCGATCGTATACTCTGTATCTCCTGTTTCCGTTCCTCGCGGCGCTCTTCCTTGGACTGCATGTGTCCTTTCTCAAACCTGGTCTTGATGTCGTTCATGGCATCCCCAAGCCCCAAGGGCAGCTCCTTCTGTGTGGATCTCTTGGAGCGCACCAAGTCGGCGTCTTCGTTCTCCTCGCCCTCTCCCTCAGCGTCTCCCTCCTCAATACTATTATCATTTGCCGTAGTCTCAAATGGAATTTGATACTTCGATAGAACCGAGGAGCTGCGCTTGATGACTGGCCGTTGCTGCATCCGTTGCTCATCCTCTAGTTTCTTTTGTTCAACGTTTTCAAATACTTGAAATCTGGACCGGACGTTCAGTTGATGAAGCTCATCGAGTCCCAAGTCTGGTTTATCAGACGCTGTATTAAACGTAAGAGTTATTATTTATATTATTAGAATGCAAGACTAATATAAATAAATAATGAAACAAGAGCAAAGCTAATAGAACCGAGTAGTACTTCAACGACTTTTGGGTTCATATTTTCCATCTACAGCTGCCGATAAGAGATTCAATAAATGTTACAATAAAATTAACTTATATTGAATTAATATTTCAAATCTTATTCAGTTGATTGTTAATCAGCCGATGTATAAGCTGTGCCTAACTGTGGCTGTTCAAAAAGTATCGTGAATTTCAGGTTTTCGCTGCGGGCTACGGACTCAGTCCGCGGTGACCCAAACCTGCTCCAGAGAGTCAGAGAGTGACGCATCAACGGTCTATGGCTATGGCGTAGGAAGAAAAGCTCAATCGTCCCAATGGAAGCTGCCGCATGATCCAGGACCGAACGAAGGTTTTGCTCACAGCTTTCTTCGATTGCAGAGGCGTTGTGCATCATGAGTTCTTGCCAGAGGGTCGCTCGATCAATAAAGAATGTTGCCTGCAAGTTACACGCTTAGCTTAGCTTTTGCACCATGACAACGCCCCTGCTCCCACATGGTGCCACAGGTCCCCAGACCTGGCAACCTGCGGCTGAAGGAACCCACTACACAACGGTTGAAGAGATACAAACTGCATCGAAGGAGGAGCTAGACAAGATCACAAAATAGGATTGGAAGAAGCGCTGGCATATATCACAGCGGGATTACTTTGAAGGGAACAACATATATACTCTTAAGAGATACAAAATTCGCGTTACTTTTTGAACAGACCTCGTCAGTGTGGGAGAGATGAAACTACAATTAGAACTCACCACGCACGACGTCTGGAGGCAGTTCTGTCGGCTGGCTCTCGCGTATAATAAGTTCATTCTTGGGTGGCTTGGAGTCCTCGTCTTGCTCAGCCACCTTGGGGGCAAAGAGTCTAAGGAGGGATTTAAAGATTATAATAAAAACAAATTGTGGTACACAAAAGGATGTGAAACTTACAGCTTGAAATGTACGATGCAGTAGAGGTTTCCTTCGTGGCTCTGGTAGCTGTCATTTCTAGGAGAGATTATGGATATGTAATGGAAAAGTGAAGCAAAGCTAACCTAAGTAATACGTACTTCAACAGCTTGGAGCAATCTTTGCAGCGTAGACAGGATTTGTGGTAGATTCCTCGTTCAGACTTGAATTGCACAACAACCTCTTCCATCTTATAGACGGGTTTGTTGCATTGGCGACAGGTGGATTGCTGCTCATCTTGGGGATTCTATATATAGTTATAATGATTATTACTCGTACTAAATACACACATACATACATACGCATGAGTCTTGGATTATGTGAAAATGTTTGGATTAATTAATGATTTGCTTACACTGAAGATTTCTTGAGCTTTACTAGAATCACTTGAACGTACATGGATTAAGTTGCGCTTCTGAAGTGCATCGAATTTATTGAAACTGCTTTTCTGTGGAATACAAAAGATCAATATACAATATATATATATATATAAGATCGTGAAACTTACCACAGATATATTCTGATTATCATATTCGCACTTCTTGGACTTTTTCGATTTACTCTTCTTTTTGATGCTTGTGTTAACGCTTGTTTCCCCCGAATCATTTATGGATTCACTGTTCTCGAGTACTTCCTGTTTCCTCGAAGCCTTCGCCTCAATGTCCTTATCCGGCCCTTGGCTTTTGAGGCCCTCCTTAATCTCTGTCTCCTCGAACGACTCGATTTTCGAGGTAGTTTTTAAGGACTTCTTTACGACTTTACTGGATGATTTTGATGATTTCGATGACATCGAAACCAAGTGCTCCTCCTCGGCACTAATAACCGTCTTGTACTAGAATAATAACAAATATAACTTTAATATATATATTAAATATAGTATTTACTTTATATACATACATATTTACTTGCACTTGCAGTTCCAGTTATTTGCTCCGACTCTCCAGAAGATTCCATCTTTGCATCGGACTGAGCGGATTTCTTTGAGACTTTCCTTATTGTTGTTTTCGTTGCCATCGAAGAGTTTCCTTTAGCTTTGAGGTTTCGAGTCTTAAAGTGGAAATGAGTTCATAAATGTTAAGCCCATCCATCTAACCCAGATATCTCGGTTACATAACTTCTTTGTCATTTGATCATTTTAGTTATTAAACTTGATCTGTGTGGAGAACACTCAACTACGAGTATATAAACCAAAGAGATTCTAGAGTTCATACGGACATATGGACAGGGCTAAATTGACTGGGCTGATCAGAAAAGTATATATAATATATATAGTTTATGCGGTCGGAGGTTAATAATTGAGTTCCTAAATCTTAGGGAATATATGTATACATTGTATCGCTTGGATTGAGTATATATAGAATATATATGTATGTACTCGTACATTGTGGACGGGATTCGGTTTATTTATATGGTATATTAGTGTACCTGAGACCTACATGCACATCCACGTATAAAAATACTTGTAGAAACTATGCACGCATTCATTCGGAATTCGGAATTCGGACAACCCGAAAACACACACAATACTCGCACACTCTCTTACACACACGCACACTCGCACACTCGCACTCACACTCACACGCAGACTGAGAATGTACCCATATAGATTCTAGAATTATGCTCTTGGATACACACATGTAAATGACCGCATACCGCTCTTGGTTATGGGGAGGTAGGCGGAGGACAGATGTTTCAGCATCTGTCTATCAAAAGATGCTACGGTTGCAATCTTGAAATGCTGATCTATTTTTGAACTTAGTTTTTCGTTTCGATGTACAATCATCGAATTCTGCATTGGTTTTCCTCTCTACGTTCCACGCATCTTACTATTTCTGGCCCAGTCACAAGTATTACCATGGTAGCCACTCCTTAAGTAATATGGTTAACTATTTATAACTGACTTATATAAGTTATTGCAATCAAAGGAATCGGGGCCAACACTATACAAACATACTTTAGTATGACAGTTCGTTATTAATCATTTCTTTTTATATCAATATTATGGGATTCTACACTCATCCCTTTTTTGTTTATATATACACACGATTCTATGTATATAGCGATATTTGTATAATTTCCATAGATTTCTTTCGGACCTTTTGAATTGGCTTTCCGTTTTACTTTGAGCACCAAGGAGTACGCGAAACTGCTTCTGAGATACGTCGCTTGTTTTCAACCAACAACTGTTCGGATCTAGAGGCGAGCACACAGTTTGGGATACGAGATCTATATTACAATTTTTAAGCTTTAAGCATATATATACTTATATATATATCTGTTGAAGCTTTGGGAATGAGCACGAAAGTTTTCCCTCTCTCTCGCTCTCTCTCTCTATGAAGAAGTTGTTTTCCATTCCTACGCATTGGGATAATATTCTCGATATTCTGCAAGTCAAGAGGATTGTCAAATAATATATATATCACGATATCACGAATCATAGAACAACTTTAAAACTTCATATACGAAATATGCTCTTCTACTTGGAAAAGGATTACAATTTGCTTGTTCTTCTATTGTTTGGGTAGCAAGAAATAGAAAGTTTCTTAAGATTTTAACACTTTATTTAAACATTGAAATTTCTAATTTTGCAATATTTCATATTTATATATTGTATAATAATAATTCTTACGGAAAACTTAAATGTAGCATTAATAGAACTGAGATATGAATCATAAAGGAACCAAATATACAAAATCATATTTAAATTAAACAAAAAATAAAACCCGCAATTCATCTAAGTTACAATCGTTATCAATTCTGGTGTGTGTGTGTGTGGGTGTGTGGAGGGGAAAGGGTAAGGCATTACTAGTGGTATTTTTTATATGTATTACGCTTTTTTTTCGTATATTAAAATTTGATGTATAACAATCATAATTTGCTTCCCCGCAGTATATAAATTTTATGGTATAGATTCATGCGGTAGAGAAGCGACAGTGTCGTTGTGAGATTTGGTTTGGTCGATGTTATACCAAGAGAATATTGGAAGAATACACTTTATGGTAGATAGTACTGGAGTAGCTCTATTAGCAATACTTGCACCCCTCGAAATTGTCAAACAAAGCTACATTTCGGTATTTGCACATGAAATATGGAACTACTGTTATGCGAGTAGATTGAACTTGTGTGTTTGGAATTTAAATATTAAACAATTTGAATTATTGTCATATTTAACATAAACTATAAGGGTCGACATACCATCATATCATAATAAAGTTAAGCTCAAAACAAACGTGTTATGTATCGTTTAAGTTTGTATGAAAAATAATTACTCGGTTCTGACGACAACTTCTAAGCTAGCACCAAACTCGGTTTTCGTTACGTGCAAGAATTGATTGCTAGTTCGATATTCGATTGACATCCGATCTTAATATAAATCGAGTATTAGTTCAAAATACAGGATATATATATATGTATATATTTGAATTTCGTCTGTATCTTAATGAAACAAAAAACACACACGGAAGCGAACGTACATTCAACATATGTATATCCCTATGAAATGCATGCTAATTGCATGAGACTGCGACTAGATGACTTGGTATTGCATCAGATATATGTAAAGATATAGATCCATCCTCGAGTATAAGATTACATATATGCATATGCATCCGTGCGTATAAGATTATAGATATTTATAGTACCGCAAAGTCTCACAATGTATAATAAGTTAATGGTTAAATGCAAAAGCTTTGAATTTGTTAATCTTTCGTATGTATCTAAGTATTTAGGTGTTTCTGTTAAAATGCCACTTTTTAATTTAGTCTGCGCTTGAGATCTTTGCCTTGGATGGGATGCATGTATGTGCATGTAAGTGTGCGCCCATAGGTAATGTGATTATGCAAGGAAGAGGATGCTGTGAGGTTTGCCTAGCCCAAGCCTAGCGTCTTGCTTTCTGTTGTTATCTCTGCTATCTCTGTACATCCTGTTTTCAGAACGTCTATCACTTGTATGGCAGTGTGTTGTTAACAGATGGACTAACAACATACATGGCCGCCCTCAAACCTTTACTTATGCATAACAATTAGTTATTTTTCGCCCAGTTTAGTTAATATCATTTGATGGACTGCAACTAGTTGCCTCAAATTTTGCTAAATATCCTTCGACGGTGCCTTTATCTTTTGTGCGTGCGGGTGGTGTAACTGTGAAACTGGAGGCCTGCTAATCGCCTGGTTGTCAACTGAGTACGCCTTATAGCAGTTCATGTCCATGCTCAACAGGGCCTGAGCGTCATTCAGATTAGTCGTTGTGAGTGATTCGGGGTCTGCCGTTGTTAGAACAGGTGTAGTCGATGCAGCATAAACGGAATACGTGTGGTTGGGTGTGGTAATCATTGATTCCGATAGGTGAGTCAGCGACTTCGTATTTGTAGCTCCTTTCAATGAATTAATTGTAGCTATTGTTGACAAACCTGCAATCGATAGACGAACATATGAACTTGATTTACTTTTAGGATTTCTCTTATGTATTACGGTCAGATCCATTGGCAGTCGTGTGCGGTAAATATGACAGCGATGATGGATATCTCGATGTCATACTATGTGAAACATTTGCATCAGTGGTTGGCACCTGCACTGCACCTGCTCCTGCACTTGCACTTGTACTTGCACTGGCACTTGTGCTTGTAGTGCAATCAAAGCTTGTTATTGGTGGAACAACACCCTCTGATGTACTACACTTGACGGTCGTTTTGCTCATGATCTCAGCCAAATGGTCCACTGGCATGGCCAACATGCTTTGGGTGGTAGCCGGTGATCCCTTTGTGCCGGAGATGTTTGTCCTGTGGTTAAACTCGGCATTGCTAATTCCAATATGGTTAACGCGGCCACTGCAATTGCTGTTCTCCCTTTCGGAGGCCGCCGAAATTGTGACTGCGTCAGTGAGAAAACTTGGATTCATACCTGAAAGCGATATGTAAAGAGAAAAATATACAAAAATTGATAGATAACCGTTGAATACTTACCGGCTACTGGGGATTGGTCGCCACTGATGCTACCACCACATCCACTACTACCACCAGCAATGCTGCTCGAACCACCACAAGGTCCACCGCTTGTACTGCTTGGGGGTCTAGGCAATCGGCGACGTAGCCATGGATGCTTCAGGGCTTCAGAAGGCGTTAATCTCTTCTCCGCATCCCACTGTAGACATCCACGAATAAAGTTGAGAAACAGTGGATCTTTGCAGCCGTCTAGAGCCTTCGATAGGCTCTTTGAGCAAGGTGGACCGCGTGGCTTGCCTCGACGCGACTGCCCTCCGATCAATACAACCATGCCGTCTGACATCGTCCGAACAGTGCAATAGCGCGGATAGCCTTTGGGACTGAAAAATGTTTTCGCTCGTTTCGAATTGGCCAGCAGAGCTTTGCCCGGCATTCCAAGCACCTCGATAATGCAGGCCAATTGATCGCTCTCATTCTCGCCGGGGAATAGAGCGTGACCCGACAAGAGTTCGGCAAGAATGCAGCCCAGGGACCACATATCAATGGCTCTCCCATATTTGGCGCCCAAAATAACCTCCGGTGCTCGGTAGAACCTTGATTGGATGTATGTATAAACCCGTTGACTTTCGAAGCACGACGATCCAAAGTCGATGACCTGGCGATGGACCCATTGTCAGTTAATCAAAAGTATCTATGTAGAGACTTGGAGGACTCACCTTGATGCCGGAGCGTCCTTGTTGTTTCAATAAAACATTTTCCGGCTTCATATCACAATGAATAATATCATTTTTATAGAGTGCATCCAAGCATTGGAGAAGGGAATGAGCAAACTTACGCACCAGCTGCAAACTAAATCCCTTAAAGCCGTTTTTCTTAATCAGCTCATAAAGATTAATGCTGAGCAGCTCGAAAGTGATGCAGGTATGATTCCGGAAGGTAAAATAATCATACATGTGTATGATGTTCATGGTGTTATACTTGTCATGCCGTCGCAAGTGATGCAGTATACGAATCTCCTCTTGAGCCTGCCGATGAAACCGCTTCTCGTTTCTCACTATTTTCAGAGCAACGTGCTCGTGGGTCTTGTGATCATAGGCCTTGATGACTTGCCCAAAGCTGCCCTTGCCTATGATCTTGAGCATTTCATAGCGATAGGCCACATGGTCGTGCGGTATGTGAATATAAGCACCTTGTTCATTGTCGTAGTCCGAATTGTTTGGTCCATAGATTCCTGGGCGTTTCTTGGCATTGGCGCCAATAAAGTAAATTTGGGGATAGGCTAAGATCTCGGTGCGCTCGTATGGCGTCAACTTGTGCATGTAAAGAATCATTACTTGCTGCGGCGAGACAACCAGCGGCTTTGGCTTATCCTGCAGTGCACTTTTCTGTTGACCAGACATTATGATTTGTTCATGAAATGTGAAGGGATCGCTTGCTATTACCGATTTAAGATGCTGATGCTGATGCTGGGGTACTAAGGCGAGTGAATCAACAGCCTTTGCATCCGAGCCCTTTGATGCTGGCGATGGCGATGGAAGCGGTTCCAAGTTCGGCGTGACATTTCTTACGTTCGGAAGTGAACTGGCTAAAAATTGAATAGGAAAAGAACATATAATATAACATATGATTGAAAGTTCTTGGTGTACACACCTTGAATTGGTCGAGAGACTCCACATCCATCCACGACTGAACCATGTTCCAGTTGCTTAGCATTTTCAATGTAGCTTGAAGATTCGTGTCCAGCTGGCGCTTTCGAGGCTATTTTGCGGTCCTGAAACATTGCCGTGGAGCCATAGCTGCTAGTGAAATATGGTGCCGTTGTGCAGCTCTTTAGATGAACTACTCCATTACTTGAATCCATAAGACTGCCTGTTCCGCTTCCGCTGCCGTTTCCGCTTTCGATTTGGGCCTTAAGCTGCATCTGATTTTGAGTTTGTGACATGGTTAGCATCGAAGGCGATGCTGTTTTACCAAGTTTCAAATCGATTGCTGCCGCTGGCTGTAAATCGCCGGTGAACGTGCTTGCGTCCCGCAATGCGCTCGCGGACAACACCACCTGATCCGTATTCTGTTGAGTACCCACCATTGTGCCAAAATTATTATTCTTTAAGTGGATATCGTAATGAAAAGGGTCGCAGCAAGTGCTGTTGTTATTCTTGTAGCTTTCCCTGCTTTGCTTCTCGTTAATGACACTGTTGTTATTTCCAGAAGATGCTAATGATGCACTGGCTCCCGCCCCTAGTTCATTTACTTTGGCAGATTTGTGTTCTGAATTGGATTCATATGGTTTCGCTTGAGTTTGGGTATCTTCGACGGTATTGGTTATTAGGGATTTAGCTTGCAGCATGGAACAGGATGTAGTTGATGGGACGCCCAGGTCCTTGCCCTGTTGAGATGCAGTAAAATTGTTGAGCCGCTGCGATTTATATGACAATGACATCACTGAACCAACTGAACTCCTTGCCAGCCAATCTGAACCAGTTGCGTGTTGGGTAGTCTCTGGACTTTCTTCAGAATTATTTATTTTATTTGGAGCAATTGTCGTCGGCGTATCTTCGAATAGTTCTAATGCCGTTCCATAACGGTCGCTCCGTGTGGTCGATGTGTAAGAATCAATTGATGACAAGCTACTCTGGCGTTCTAGGTGACCACGTGATTTGCTTGGTTCTTCTTCGGGATGTGAACGGGGTTGAGGGAGATTGTGATTGTGGCTGGAAGAATGAATATCGATATCTACTTCTGGATTGTGATCTACTGTGTGTAGCGCATCGCAGTGTTCGAATTGGGTTTCACCGAAGTTAAATAAGTTCAATTGACGTTTGGTATCCTCGGGATCTCTTGTATAGAACGAACATGGAATTGAGTTGTTTCTCTTGTAGCTCGGAGAGGAAATTTCATTTGGTTTGGTTGCCTCAATGTCCAGCGATCTTTGCTTGGTAGGTTCAAGGAGCACCGATGGAGTCGTTAGGCAAAAAAAATTATGTTGCGGCCAAAAGTTTCTCGGGTTCCGATTTTGGTTCTCTGGCCAAATGCAGTCCTTTATTGAACTAGTTCGCGAGTGGTTGGGATAAGAGTTAGTTTTGCTATCCAGCGATCGTGCGTCAGTCTTCAAAGACAAACGTGAATGTCGTCTAAATCCATATTCCCGATCATCGCTAAGACAAACTCCCTTTTTTAACCGTCGATGTCTGTCATTTCGCAAGTTTTCCACCTTAAAGTCAATGTTTTGCGTTGGGCTCTCTTTATCCAGGCATTTCCTTAAATTTGTGCTTATATTCTGATCGAGATCGAGCAAATCGCTTGGTGTTGGTGTGCCCCTCCGGACTGTAGTGTAGCCAGGGTGACTTAATTGCTGCTGATGACGGAACAGCCCAAAGTTGGATGCATTCGAGATGTTCGTGTGTCTGCCCAAGCGGCTTGCCGATACAAGCGATCCTGGCTGTGTGTGCGAATTTCTGGCGTACTTCAAATGTCCATCGTAAACTTTTGATGTATAAATAAGGGCAGTTTGGCTTGAAAAAACCTTGGAGGTGCTGGAAACCACATCGGATCCCTTGACTTTTTCATGTGGCACTCCAGATTCGGGGATAAATAACGGCGTTTTTTGCTGATTGTTTCTTGTCTCACTGTTAATTTGCCGCCCACAAAGACCGCTCAATAGATTAAAACTAAGAAAATTTGTGAGTGCTTTTCGCTCCACACTTTTATGCGTACACTCCTCTAAGCTTTTACTCCTCTTCGTTGCATTTAATTTGTTGGGGCACTCACTTGGTTTCCACATCCAATATAAATGATATCCAGCTGCTGTTTGATCTGCATTTATTTATATTTAATTGTTGGCGTTAGCACCACGAATAATGAAATAACACATAATGTTTGAACTTATACATACACATGATACATAAGTATGTACATACATTTTTAAAGACCAAAGAGGTATTTGACACATTGATTTATGTGGCTTAAAAATGTATGTACATACAATATATTTGATTTAATTACAATGAGAAAATATTATTTATTTGTAGGTATATGTCTATCGATATTTTCAGATATCCACATCGATATGTTGCAAACATATTAAAATAAAATACAAGTTGCAAAAACATGTTTATACATATACATACTGTATTAATGCACACATACATACGTGCCTTAACATATGTAAGATTACGAATTGTCTGCCGCAAACATAATAAAATGTGTGTCGAATTTGCTATGTCGCTGTGAGCTAAGCATTTAAAATTAAATACAATTTCAACGTAAAACTTTTGTTAAAAATTTTATTTAGCAAAACAATGTGCCCAAAGGTAGACTGCCTGGCACGGTCACACAGGGTCCGACTGCCGTGCTGCCAGATAATTTATATTAGGGATGATAATTATAAATTACATATCGTATATGTCTACCAATAATCGCATCGTATGCAATGTTAACCCGTACGGCTTCCAATCAGAATTTAAAAACACGCATTTAAAAGATGCGTTTTTTGAATTAAATTTGTTTTAATGCTACAAAATTATTAATTTATTAACTTTATTGTATAAAATTATTTCATAATTAATGGGGGAATCGCAACAATATTGTACTTATATTATGCGTTGATTTGTCGATATAAGCGTACAATTGGTCTGGTAACAGAATTAGTAGATTAACATAACATTGTGTAGGTATCGACTAGCCGACTCAATCTATCGAGAAAATTTTGTACAACGATTTTGACGAATATTTGTTTAAAAACTTATTTTGCAAATAGGGAAACTTATAAATAAATAAATCATTACGAAAATCTACTAAAACCTAAAGCCGCGCCGTGCCGCGATTATTGGGTACTTTTTACATCATTACTAACGACAAAATCAACCACCCCAAACCATCACGGAATCTGCATTCAAATCTTGTAGTTAAGGGCTGCAAAAATCTAGTATAACGATTTATACAAAAAAATTGTGAGAACTATGAATAAACCTGTACAATTAAGTCTTGAAGTGTAAGTGTATGGATTTTATGAAAATAATGATGAAAATTATACTCAAAGTGTGTTGTATTTCGTTTTCATGGTTGAATTAAATAAAAGTGGCACGAACACATAGCTATACATACATACATACATACATACATACATATATATATATAGATATACAATATAAGTGTATGTGGGCTTAATCTCTTACCACCCACTTGGGTGGTAGTACACGCTTACACACATAAATATGCATTCGTACGTACTTACATATAAAACTGCTCTAATTTTATTATCCTTCGCGGTTTAAATAAAATCAGCGCCTCGGTGCCAGTGCCTACGGATTAACGTATATGAAAACCTTTAAATATCGTTCAAATTTGCATTATTGACATCTTGCAAACCCCAAAAAGTGAGTATTTCCCACTCAGGAGCTGTGACTATACGTCACCGAGCTCTCTTTCGTTTTCCACCCTTATTAGTAACACATGGTTAAAACTGGTTCAAGGTGGGTTGGGGCTTTCGCTGGGCTTGTGTTTGGAGGTGAGTCGGGCCGTAGAAGGCGATCTGCAAGCCCACATAATAAATGCCAAATTAAGTTTACTTTGACTATGCATTAAATAGGCTGTAAATAATTGGTATGCGTATATACTTTACATAAATATACATACATGTATGTATATAATATACAAGCTTATGTGTATATGGATTGGGAATGTGCCCGGAGGTGTGTTTAAATGTAAAGTTAAATGAATGTAAATGTATATGTACATATGTATGCGTAAGTGCTAAGAACTAATTTTTATGTTTTTGCCATTTATTTTAGGCCCCGTCATACACTTTAAGTGAGAAACCCTCTATCTCGTCATGATAGACCCCAGCTCTAGTGAAGAAGAGGGAGATGATGACACTGTGGTTAATTTGCCCAAAGGGCGTATTGGAGCGCCACATAAGGCAGCAGTACCCGTAACTGGTCCTTCAACAGCCTTGACAGCTCCGAATCCCACATCTGGCTCCAATGTCCACAACGGCGAATTCGCTGGCAACCACAGGTCAACAGCTGCCGCAGCTGGAAATAGCCGCTATGAGGGTGGCACCGGACCAAGTAGCTCCTCCAAAAACGATCAACCTACAGAAAGTAGTAGCCTGGAGGTGCCCAACAACGGAATTCCTAGGTTTGTGTATTAAACGAACTCTCGTTCCTCTTTGGCGCATTATTGTATTCTTGGCTCAAATACAACATATATCGTTATGTTAACCCATATGCCACACTCTTGTGTTTATGTGTAAACATGGGTTAAGTGTTTCTCGTAGTCACGTACGCTCCACTACAGCATTCATAGTTGTTTTTGTTAACCGCATTGCCAGCACATCAAGGAAGTTGGATATATATTTTGGATATATGTATATATTCTTGTTTCTTTCATTGTTGTAAATTATAATTATCATTATTATTTATTGTAAAATTTCAAAACGAATTACTCGTTATAAATAAATCATTGGAAGCAGGACTGCCTAAAGGACCACGAGTCAGAAAACTGCTGCTGGCGGTGTGGCTAGTGGCGCATCTACTGCGTCTAATATAATATAATCCAAGAACTAAAGTTCCATCGCAGCTGTTGAGCACCAAGAATACCATTAGCCGGCTTTTAGAGACCCTGTTTCGAGCGGTAACCCAAAATAATAATCAAACGTCTTTATCGTCATCTAGTGGCGTTTCGCAAGAAACTTTGAACCAAAGTGTCGGATCGTCCCGGGCCAATTCGCTGCCACGCCCACTTTCGCCATCACCATCTGTTGCCAGCGAGAAGCACGAGACCGGTGATCCACATGTAAGTACCATTACGCTCTCATAATTTCTATTACATTTAGAGAAAGGCTACGGGGATACGGGTAAGAAGTGTGTGTGGCAAAACTTGTTACCAAAAAATTATCCGAAATTGTCGTCTCTGACTTTTCAAACTATATTATTAGTATAAGTATTATTATCATTAATATTGTTATTATTACTTCTCCGTCTGCATAGGCATGACGATGTTCGTTTAGGTATTTACTTTTTATGCTCACAAAAGTTTATTTATTCAAGACATGAAATTTAGTAATAAATGCACCCAACCATTTTTAGTTTTCTAGAAACGAAACCTCGTGTTAATCGATCCATGAAATTAGTACAAAATAGGGGTTACGTTTCAGGATTTAAAAAAGGCCGATAAAAATTAGTTTTGATTTTCAAATTTAAACTGGTTTTTAATAGTTTTAAAAACATAATCAAAAAATAACAAAATCTTCCTTAATTAACAAATCATTCTTGAACGTAAAAAGTGTATGTAAAAACATTTTAAATCAACTTAGTG
This sequence comes from Hirtodrosophila trivittata, assembly GCA_035045065.1. NCBI lineage: Eukaryota > Metazoa > Arthropoda > Insecta > Diptera > Drosophilidae > Hirtodrosophila > Hirtodrosophila trivittata. Next base: position 552,974 of record JAWNNK010000645.1, read on the forward strand.
GCATTTTCGGATTCAATATGTTTTTTTTTTAAGATTATTTAGTGGCTCTTTAAGCTTCTCTGTAGCACTCTTTATAATTTTATAATTAGACGTGCAAGATCAAGTTCGTTTTGAAAGAGTTCATTTGAAGCGAGGGCTACGCTGATCAAACTAAAAACTGAAGAGATTAAAGTAGGTGTTGATGAGTGATGAGGGTATATTCCACCTGGTTTAAGAGTTTTCTCTGAATTTTTTAGTTTGAATTTTACTTGAATCTTTTATCAAATTAGGTTCAATTATTTAACAGTCTTAAAATGAAAATATAGTAAATTGAGTTAGTTTATAAAAGCAATATTAAAAAAATAAAATAGTTTGTGATCTATTTTGTTCTTAATAAAGATACTCGTAATATTGCCAAGAATATTTAGAGCAAGCCGTTTGCTTTTTACTTTTGTCAAATTATATATATGTGTGTGTCCGTTTGTATGTGTGCGGCGCCAGCTAAGCGGCCCATACACGGTCGAACATATTGGCGAGCATGACGTAAATTAGTGCACGCGAGGCATTAAATTTTTTCAGTCTACGCATGTATGTAAATTGTGTGACTGTGTGTGGCAAGATGACGAGCACCACGAAAAATAACGGAACCAAGAAGTGTCTATGCTATGTTCATCGGACGTGTTGGACTGTGTGTAACAAAGCGCATTTCGTCATATCGTGCAAAGCTCGCCAACTTGTTCGACTGTGTGTGGGCCACTTTAGGTAATATCAGAGTTATTCGAAGTAAGAAGACACAAATAGAACGTTTAAATTTGAGTAGGCAAAAAAGATAAGTTCTGTTATCGATAATCAAGAAGTGGCAGGCCATTCCGATTACGATAAATAATACAGTCGAATCGCGATAATTCGTACCCCGGTAAATCGAAAGTAATTCGCGATAATTCGTAACAGACAACGTTCTCCTTGAAGTAAACTCGATAATTCGTAAAATTTCCATACATTTTGGTCATAATTAGAAAACCTCTTATAAATCGTAATTCATTTTCGTAACCTCTTATAATTCGTAATTCAAAATCTTAACAAAATTCAAAGAATTGTTTTTAGTTAAACTATCGTTAAGTTTTTGGTTATGTCCATATTTTGCTTTGTGTTGGAGTAAATTAGATTAGAATATAGCAAAAAATACCAAATTTTTTAACCTCGTTAAATCGAAACTTTGATGTTTCGAAACAATAGGCAATTCTTAAAAAACGCCGTTCCCTTGCCATTACGAATTATCGTGATTCGACTGTAATTTGACAAAACGTTTGTGAATTTTTTGGTTCAGTAATGGGAACTCAGTAGGGAAGTTCCTTGTAAGTTGCCACTTTTTGTTGGTTTCCACCGCTGCCCTTTTTTGAATTGAGAGCACCAAAACTCTAGCTATCATCAATGACAAATATCGTTATATCAATTTCTATTTACTTTTGGAGCAAACAGACGCAATTGTGCAAAAAATCTAAAAATAAAAATGGATTTGTTTATGAATTGAATCCAAGCTAAAACCAAGGTAAATACTTGTGTTGGATTAAATCTTGAAGCAATACCAAATAAGCATTCAAAGTTTCAGTCGTTATATTGATAAATTTTAAGCCGAAGTAACTGGCATTTCGGTTGTTGGTGACGATGATTTGCTGAAGGTAGTGTGCCGTATTGCATCGTATTCCACACTAAAATTGGTTAGTTTTATTGTGCTTATAGATTTTTCCATATTATGATAAACATCTTGTTGACTCATTGCAGGTCTTTGACAGAGATCAAGAACCTGCTATGGGCTTTTCTTTTACATTTTCATTCTTCATTAAATGTTTCTTTCTATGTTCTATTAAGTTCGTTGTTAAATTTAATAAATGTTCATGGATTCTGACAATGACACGTTTTTATTTAAGCTTTCTCGAATTTTAAGGGATATTTGTGGCAACCAACATTAAAAATTTATGAGGTGTCAATTTTAGCCTTCTTGGAAAAGAGTCTGTAAAACTTTTGTTCTTAAAGAAGTTTAACGATTCTTGAATCATAGCTCTATAAGTTCTCTTTCCATCGGTATATCACAAGCTAAAGCCTATATATATAACCCATAATGTCGAATAAACAACTATTTGAAGAACCTTTACAGCTTCACTGACAAATATTAATAACAATTTCAAATAGGAAAAACGCGAACGCGAGGAGGAGGAGCGGAAGCGACGAATTCAACTCTATGTTTTCATTTCGCGGTGCATTTCGTATCCTTTCAATGCTAAACAGCCCACGGATATGACCAAGCGGCAGCCGAAAATCACCAAACAGCAGCTAGAGATAATCACTCAACGATTTCAAGTAAGTAACCCTCTTAATCTTATTCTTATAACCTGAAATTCGTGATATTATATTTATGAATCTTTACCTTTGTGAGGGTCTCCCGTATTTTATTGAACCGATGCATCTGTAGTGAATAATCTTTCTTCTTTTTCAATTGGAATTAAAATATAGCAGTCGACTACATCAAAAATTATATTAAAAAAATAATATTTTTATATATTTATTTAAAAATACAAATAAATAAAAATAATTTGTAAAATATTAAAAAGTAGAACGGAATATATAAATGGGGAATAATACAGGACAGAAAGAAAATAAAACGATAAACAGATTATGGTAAAAAGACTAATTAATGATTTCTAGTAAGATATAGGTTGCATCCTCTATACTATACTCGATACAAGAAATAACATTCACCTTTAAGAACAAATAAGAAAAATATGTATATAGACATAGATATAAAGCAGTTGGCCAACCCATGTACTAAGGTATAAACTGACAAATCTTAACACAAAAAAGCTGCAATAGAGAAATTAAAAAAAAAGTAAGATATAGGAAAATAGAAAGAGAAAGTTATTTTAAATAAAAAATATACACAGAGCGTAGTAAGAAATGTGTATTGCATAATCAGTTGTGTATCAACATTGTTTTTATTTATTTATTTATTTAAGTCAACTAAAAGCAGCTGAGTACGAAATTAAGTTATTTATTTATTTATTTATTTTATTTAATGTCAACTATTAACAGTCGACCAAAAAATTAAAATTTTTAATATAAATTAAAACTGAAAACTATAATTTAAATTTAAAATGAAATATTTAAGAAATAAATTTAAGTTAATGTCTGGGGTGTTCAAAATAAGAATATTAAATGATCCAACATTTGTTGCGAGGAAAAACCCAATCAGATCACTTTGATTAGTAAAGCAAATTAGTGCAAGTTACTACGTGCTAAAAAATTAAGGATATGGTTCTTAATCATATCAAAAGAGGACTCTGAGTTGAAGACTCGGAAAAGTCTGTTAAAGTCAACACGGAGAACTCGAAAAGGTTCATGCAGAGAATAGTTAGTATTACAAGTATTTAGAGAAATCGGTGTAAAGTTACGAGTACGTCTCAAAGGTACAGAAAAGTTAATTTGGCTCAATAGCAGAGATGAGTCAAAGTTGCCAATTATTAATTTATGTAAAAATAGAACTCCCAGCATCATGCGACGGTCAGTAAGAGATGGGAGGTTAATTAATTGCAATCAAAAACAAATGAAGTAAGAATTAAAATAGGAATTCAAACAAATTTAAATTTAAATATAAAACTGGGGAATAAAAATATAAGAAAAGTTGATTTATTTAAATCAATCCAACATTTGTTGCCAGGATTGGGGAAAACCCAGAAACCCCCAATCAGATCAATATATTAGTATATTAGAGTAGAATAAAGGAGTATTAGAATATTTACAATATACTATTACTTACGTATATACTATTAGGAGCAAAAGTATATAGAAGCATAGTATATTAAGTATTAATGTATAAGAGAATTAGTAAACAGGGATTACACTGTTACTAATTAATATACTATTAGGAGTGATAGTATATAAAAGTATCAGTATAATGAAGAAATAAAAGGAAGTAAGATAAGTTGAAGTAATGAAGCTAGAAAGGAGGTTAATTGTTTCTACAAAGATATAGGAAAAGAGAAGATTTTAAAGAACGAAGAGAAGATGCATTTGAGAACACGTTGTATAGATTATTATAATTAAATATAATCTGTTGTGCATGTAGGAAGGGACATTGGGATATAATTCCTAGTACAACGACGAGGAATGGAAAAACTAAGACGACCTAAAAGGAAGGCAGACTCTATATTGCCTATAATCAGTTTATGTAGAAAAACAGCATTGAGAGTTTTTCTACGATTAATTAGTGAAGGCAGATTTAGAAGAAGAAGCCTACTGGAGTATAACGGTAGACGAAGATTGGGGTCTCAGCTTAGTCGACGTAAAGCGAACAGCACGAATTGCTTTTGAACGGATTCAATTCGATCCTGGGTGGCACTATACTGAGGGCACGAGACGCACGAACAGTATTCCCGAATCGGCCGAACAAGAGAAATGTAAAGGATTTTTATGGCAAAAGGATCATTGAATTCCTTTGACCAACGTTTAATAAATCCAAGTACTCCCTTGGCTTCATTCTTGATAGAAGAGATATGCAAATTAAAAATCAATTTGCATTCAAATAAGACACCCAAGTCTTTAACCGTGGATATACGTTGCAATGGAATATTGTCAATCGTATAGGAGCCTAAAGAGGGTCTAACACGACTTAATGTCATAAACATACATTTTGCACAGTTAAGATGCAACTGATTGGTCAAACTCCAGCGTTGCAAAGCACTCAAATCCTCTTGCAGATAGTTTTGAGTGGGATCAGTGTATGATCAGATAAGCTTAACATCCTTTGCATACATGAGACAATGGGAATGAGAAAGGGTGGTAGGTAAATCATTAATGAAAAGAGTGAATAATAGGGGTCCGAAATGAGTACCTTGAGGTACACCAGAAGTGATAGAAATTGACCTCAAAGTAGAAGACTCACTAGCACTAGCACTAGCAAATGAGGAGTCCAATATAATAAGGAGGGTAGGAGGCCTATGCAATCGAGCTTAAAGATAAGAAGTATATGATTGACAGAGTCAAAAGCTTTACTAAAATCCGTGCAAATAACATCGGATTGACTTGATCTCAGTGGAACGACCCTATACCAAGCTGTGCTTCAAAGTAGAAACAAGAGTCTCTTCAAACAATTTAGGAATAGCAATGGCTCTGTAGCTTGAAATGTCAGACTTGCTACCTTTCTTATGGAGTGGGATTAGATATGAATCTTTCCAACGAACAGGGAACCTAGTGGATTCAAGAGATAGAGTAAAAAGCTTAACCAACGGCTCAGCCAGAGAAGATCAGTACTCCTTAAGGACATCACTAGGAATGTTGTCAGGCACAGGAGAGAAAGAAACTTTTAACGAATTAATAGAAGAGGTTAGAGATTCATAAGATATAGTAGGAGTGAAGATAAAGTTGGAGGTAGGCATATCATAGGGATAAGTTGAATTGAAGGAAGACATAGGTGAGTAAGTAAATTGGAAAAGCTAGCGAAGAGATCAACTGTAGCAGAATCGATATTAGCTTTCTCTAGCCCTAGAACGTGCTAGAGACAAAATATAATAAAAATTTTAAGTAGACCGACGGGAAAAAAGAAACAAAAAATCAAAAGTCCTTATACGACAGAAGACTTAAAGAGACTTACTAGAGTATCCCTGCAAGATCCGTAAGACGTAAGTCAAACTATAGTCACAATTGCTTCTGTAGGGACTCAATGCGATCGTTTGACCGTTCGCTTGATTTAAAATCGTAAAGATATTCTATTTGAAATTCAATTATTAATTGGCTTCATTTTGAATTGTGTTTGTAATTAAAATGTTGTTGGTCTCTTCTCTTTAGGCATTTCTCAAAGGTGAGACGCAAATAATGGCCGACGAGGCATTTCAGAACGCCGTGCAGAGCTACCACGACGTATTCTTGAAATCGGAGCGAGTTGTGAAAATGGTGCAGTCCGGAGCCTGTTCGCAGCATGATTTCCGGGAAGTGTTTCGAAATAATATTGAGAAACGTGTAAGGTCAGTTAGTTGACAAGTGTAAGAGCATTGATCGAGCTGCATCCAGTTGCTGAAATACATTCTTCTCTTTCAGGTCTCTACCGGAGATTGACGGCTTGAGCAAGGAGACTGTGCTAACATCCTGGATGGCAAAGTTCGACATTATTCTCAAGGGCAGCGGCGAAGAAGATACGAAGCGACCCTCGCGTATGCAACAGTCCTTGAACAGTGAGCTCATACTTTCCAAGGAGCAGCTCTTTGACATGTTTCAGCAGATTCTATCGGTGAAAAAGTTTGAGCATCAAATCTTGTATAACGCACTGATGGTAAGCCTTATATACATCTACACATAACTCTCTCTCAATTTACTATCCAATTCCATTAGCTTGATTCTGCGGATGAGCAAGCAGCGGCCATTAGACGGGAATTAGATGGGCGGATGCAACGCGTGGGAGAGATGGAGCGGAATCGCAAGTTGATGCCAAAGTTTGTGCTCAAGGAAATGGAGTCACTTTATATCGAGGAATTGAAATCATCGATTAATCTTTTGATGGCCAATCTGGAGTCACTTCCCGTATCCAAGGGCAACATGGACAGTAAATATGGCCTCCAGAAATTGAAGCGTTACAACCATAGGTAATAGATCTTGCAAGAAATTCTTTGACCCTTTGGGAATCTAATATCGATTCTTTTTCTTTCTTTCTCTTTCTCTCATTGCAGCACACCATCTTTTTTGTAAGTCTATCTATTAATAATGTCAATACTGATTGGAGACTGCTATCTTCTGTCAGCTTCCCATTTGAATTAGATCAAATCTTCATTGCAACTAACTTAAATTTCCATATGAATACATGTGAATAGTTATTCCCGATCAAAGCACACAAATGGGAATAGCTATATTCATTTATTCATTATTAAGGTTATATTTAATGATGATTATTATGGTTGTATATTAGTTCAGCTCTACAACGTGTACTTTCAACTCTTCTCGACTCTTTATCAACTTGCTCCCTCGAGTTTATGACACCAACTGTCCGCTAACAGCTGTTAGCCTGCTGTTATCATTTCTGCCAGCGTTGCCATCCTTTTTACATACATTAATTGGATTACTGTTTGTTTTGTTTAAGAAAAATGATTCTGCGCTCGCATGGGTCTCTTTCCAAGCTGGAGGGGGACTCAGAAGACGGGACTACACAGTTGACTAAGTTGGACGTTGTACTTACTTTTCAACTGGAAGTCATTGTTATGGAAGTGAAAGGCCTTAAATCCTTAGCCCCAAATCGAATTGTGTATTGCACAATGGAGGTTGAGAATGGTGAAAAGCTTCAAACTGATCAAGCCGAGGCTTCCAAGCCGATGTAAGAGAAATGTTATTTTATACTTATATTACTGCTAAGACAATTGTATTTTCTGGTCGAAGGTGGGATACTCAGGGAGATTTTACGACTACGCATCCTTTGCCGATCGTTAAAGTAAAGCTCTTCACGGAAAACCCTGGGATGTTGGCTCTGGAGGACAAGGAATTGGGGAAAGTCACCATAAGGCCTACAGCTGCTGCTTCCAAAGTGAGCTATACAATAGTTTTAAAATAACGAAAGAAGCTTCCATTGGTTCTTACTTGGTTATTATTGTCTAGTCTCCAGAATGGCATCGCATGGTCGTCTCCAAGAATCAGCCGGATCAGGATATACGAATCAAGATAGCCTGCAGACTTGATAAGCCGCTGAACATGAAACATTGTGGGTGAGTACAGATCGGAAGGCAGTATCCCTATTATACTGTATAGACACAAATTCACATTTGATATCCTTAAGGCATCTATTTGCAATCGGAAAATCTGTGTGGAAAAAGTGGAAGCGTCGTTATTTTGTCTTAGTTCAAGTTTCCCAATACACATTTGCGATGTGTAGCTATAAGGAGAAAAAATCTGAGCCGTCCGAAATGATGCAGCTGGATGGGTACACGGTGGACTACATTGAGGCTGCTAGTGGTATAAATTAATCTCTCAGTACCAGTATTCACACTCAATTATATTAATACATACTTCATGTTCACACCTTCAAATTTCCTCCTCATTTCTTTTATTGTATTCTCATAGCAAATCTAATGTTTGGCATCGATCTAAATGGCGGACGTTACTTTTTTAACGCCGTGCGCGAAGGCGACAGCATCGCGTTCGCCTGTGACGATGAGAATGAGTGCAGCCTGTGGGTAATGGCCATGTATAGAGCTACGGGCCAGTCCCACAAGCCCACGCCGCCCATCACCCAGGATAAGAATTCGGCAATGTCAAAGATCCAAGGAGGTAAGTTCTCGTCTCGAAACGCATTCAAACTCGTCTCAAATACCTTTATCCTTGTACTCTCTCACGTATTCCTGCTCTGTGTACAGTTTGTCAAGAAAGTGTTTTGACAAAGAGAAAAATTTTGAATTTTCATGTTTGCGACCAAAGAAATAGATATTGCCTTGCAAAAAAAATGAAATACAAAATATTTTCATACTTATAAATAGATTTATTAACATAATATACAAAAAGAAATTCTAAGAAATAATTAGCAAAAGAATGAAAAAATAAAAACAAAAAGGAACGCAAAATTTGTTGTCAAGAAAGTGTTTTGACATGTAACAAATATTGGAATTATCATCCTTAAACACCAATTTTAATAATTGGCCCAAAGTCCATGTTAAGACAATCATTCAGTCGCTTTGGCATTGAGTATATACATTTTTGGATCAGCTCTACGGGTAGTTTGGCCCATTCCTCCTCAATTGCCCGTAGTAGCTGGTCCTTGTTTGCCCGTCATTTAGCAACTCGTTTCTTAAAGTGCCCAAACATTCTCAGTTGGATTGAGGTCTGGACTTTGGGCGGGTGTTTCAAAGACCTTGTTGCAGCTCTAGAGTAACCACAACCGCACTCTAAGTTCCTTGTGTTTCGGGTCGTTGTCCTGATAGAACTTGAAGTTTTTGTTAAACCCGAACCCGAAATATTTTACGGCGCTTAATGTGCCATCGATGATGGCTATTTTTCCGACTCCTTTCGTTGGAATGCACGCCCACACCATAGCCGAGAATTTTCCAAACTTTACTGTGGGAATGACTTTTTGTTTACTAAGCGCCGTGCCGGACTTTCGTCACACTCTAGACGGTCCAGAGTTGTAAAACAACATCATTTGTGTGTCGTCACAAAATATTGTGTTGTTCCAAAATTCCTTTTCAAACGTACCATATCGGAGCGCATATGTCCAGTCTGGCAAGTATGAGTTTTCGCACTGAAACAAATACAACATTCTCAACGCCCAGCTTTAGCTCCAGTCTACCCTCGTTTTCGGCTCGATTAATTATACAGTCGAGTCCCGATAATTCGTAATGGCACGGGGATCACATTTTTTACGCATTTCGTGGGACTTCGACTTACCGAGATTTCCATTTAACGAGGCTCAACAAAGAAAAGTTCAAATTAACGGGGCTTTTATATAGATCATGTCTACACATTTCTTTATTGTTGGAGTCAACAAATCAACATACATTCATTCATTCAATGCGAATTAAACAGTAACATAAAATTATAATAACAAAAAATGAAGCCAATTAGTTAGAAACATAAAAACATTGAAACTAAACGAAAATAATGAGAGACAGCACAAAATTCAGCATTTATAGCGACATAAAGGCGGCACAACTGTCTAGAAAACTTAACGGTGACTTAACTGCCGAAATTTTCGCATTGCATTACGAATTATAAGAGGTTACGAAACAAAAGTACGATTTATAAGAGGTTTAATATTCTTTGCGTTGCGAAAAATATAACGAATTAACGTGGGGACCAAAACGTATGAAATTTTTACGAACTATCGAATTTTTTTTAAGGGGACAGAAATTTTTACGAATTATTGATAATTTGAATTAGCGGGGTACGAATTATCGAATTATGTCCTACTAGTAACTGAAATCCTTTCAGCCAGCTCTACTGCGCCTTTACCCATTTGGTAATTGAAATAAACCAACTGAGTCCGTTCAAAGGATGATCGTTTGCCAGGCATCTTTGTATTGCAATAATTAATGTGTGGATGTGCAATAGTCCCAAAAGTTTCAGCAAATGACAGTCAGAATCACGTGCCAAAGCATACGCAACGCTTAACACAACGGTAAATGTTCCGTTAGGCGTTGGTGTGGTGCGAAAAGAAAAAGATTGCGCAAATGTGAAAAGAGTTGCTTGACAGTATAAAATAGTATGCATCAATTACTAAAGTTTTTGATCAAATTTGAATATTATTTTTTTAGTTTCTAAACAATATACATATTATAATTTAATGACAAAAAATTGTTTGTTTTTGATAAACGTACATAAACACATAAAGTTGAAAATGTTGTATTTTTTTCAGTGTGAATACTTGACATACTGTATATACTATACATATGTCTGTATATGTGTATACGTTTGCATGTGTGCTGCAGTAGGAGAATTTTCTAAGCGCTATGGGAATTTCATACACGATTTTACCCAATTGTGGAACTCTTGCTTATTGTTCATAATTTTGCGTGGGAGATACATAAGTATTTACACTCTGTCAAGGAACACTTTACACAGTGGAAAAAAATGAAATTTTTTGAGTTAAGATACGAAAATGAAAGGCTTTAATTCAAGTTAACGAGTTTCTTCTTAAAGCTAACAATTTATCAATGTTTTTTCAGTTAAATTGAGAAAAAAAAAACAAAACTAAAAATGTGTAACAAGAAAAACAACAAAAACAAAAATAACTCAGTTCTGTCACTGTCAAGAAACTCTTTACACAAAACTATTTGATAATTCTCAGCGTCAAATATGTACTTAATTTTAATAGCTTAATCCAATTTTAAAATCTAGTGTGACCTCCTTTCATTGGAGGAGGCAACATCAACAATCAAGAGGAATGTTGTCCCACTCTTCTAAAACCGCAGCTTTTAATTGAGTGGCCACTCTTTTTTTTAAGTACGCCCATAAATGGTCAATTGGGTTAAGATCAGGGCTTTGAGGTGGAGTATCAATGACCTTGCCACAGTTATATAGCAGCCAGGTCCATCACACTCTGACAACAACCATACAGATTCTTATTGTTGTCCCTCTCCGTCAACGTAACACTGAGCCACACTCATTAAAGACTGCATATGCTGTCGTCTCACTCTTTTAGTATTGTACAACAACAAGAGGATCTCTCTCCTTCCACACCGCGTAGCCTCAATTAGCCTCAAAACTCGAGTGCACAATTCAAATAAGGAAACTTTCTCCGACATAAACATATGTCAACAATGATGAGTCGACTAAAAAAGGTTAACCCAAATATTTAGATGAACTTATATTGAAAAAGAAACCAAAATTATAAAGAGAAATTTGAAATAGGTATTTAAAGTTAAAAAAAACTCTGCTTCTCTAATATTTTAAAATGATGATCCAATACTTGTTGATGAAAAGGAATTACTAAAAGTGTTAGTTGTTACGCGATAAAAAGTTACGAGCTAGGATTCTACTAGATTGAAAAGATGACTCTGAGATGAAAACCCACATAAGTGGTAGCCAACACAAAGCACTCGACAAGATTTGGCCAAAGAGAAGTTTTCCAGGGAATGAAGTTACGAGTTATCGTAGATGACTCAATATCAACCATTAACAAATATTATATAGCAGATGACACCTATGTGAAAGCGTGACAGTAGTTAGAAATGGGAGGTTACTTAGTAAGACTCCATCGAAGTAAGTTGGGAAATCAGCATCAGGATCCCAGTTAAGGCCAGAACACTTCTGCTGCATCCAGCCAATTCTATCTTAGTTAACCGAATATTATAGGGAGCTCCCCATGAGTAACTTGGTTGTTGGTTTGGGGTTCCTTTAATTCCTTTAACCATCACTTAATGAATCCTAAAGTTTTATTAGTGTTGTTGAAAGTAAGTACAAAATGAGAATCGAATATATATATGTCGAGGCGTTGGTAAAATTCTCCTTCTCATTCATTTTTTTAGGTTAAGTTTCTGGAGCAAGAGAATTCCGTGTGTGTTCTCGGTGTTTTTCTCAATAGAATGCCTATACGGCTATCTTTCACATCATCTGTCAATCTTTCTAGATTGCACTTTTCAACACTCCACACGCGGACTACTCTCAGCAAAAAGAACGACAGCCCGTCCTTATTGCCACTCACAGCAAATAATTAACGTGATTGACTATCGACTATCGACAATAATAATATACCATTTAACAGCCTACGACATATATATTATAAAATGTTCAGTAATTTGGTTACTTAAAAAAAATGATTTTTATTTAATTATTCTTCACAAAGTTTACAATTTTTGAGTAGAGTAGTTCCTATTTTGAAGGTCTAAATCTGACTGACTTCTTCTTTGGATTGCAACGCTTAGCCAACCTCTGCCTTCGTTTTCCGGTGATCAATGGCCACACCTGGCGTGATCGGTTTGTGCTGCGTTTGCTATTTTCCGTGGGAATGTTTATTTCAAGAAGCTCTCATTGTTGAAAAAATCTGCAGTGTCTTTTTACAATAATTCGGTAGTAGTGCTTGAGGCTTTGCATATGAAAGGCACTTGAAGAGTGTCTTTTTATAATTAGGGTGAAGTGTGGATATGTTACTATATATATGATATATTTATATATATATGAAATCTATATATATAATAAATTAAAATAAATATGAATTTGTGTGATCTCTTATTATTATGTGTGTGTTGGGGCTTATTAGAATTGCTTTTTTTAACTTAATCCCATTTAAAATGAATAAGACGAGTGTTTTAAACATGTAGAAATTAATGTAACAGGAAGAAGGAAGCATCTCTGACACCATTGGGTATACAAATTATATCTGCCTCTGTCAGTCAGTGTATCAGTCTGTCCGTCCGTCCGTATGAGCGATTCAATCTGAAAGAATTTAAGTGCTAGAAAAGTATTTGGAGTGGTAACTTCATACAAAAATCAAATCTACAGAGATATTTGCTTTATTTGTGCGGAGCTCAGTAGGAGTATAAGTAGGGAGTTCTATAGTCGAGTATACTCGAATGTAACAGTAAGAAGGAAGCATCTCTGACACCATAGGGTATACATATTCTATCTGCGTCTTACAGTCAGTCTATCCGTCCGTCCGTCCGTTTGTTTCAATCTGAGAGAATTTAAGAGCTAGAGACGTATTTGGAATGTAAACTTCATACGAAAATCTAATCTACGGAGAGCTTTATTTGTGCGGAGCTCAGTAGGGAGTTCTATAGTCGAGTGTACTCGAATGCATTGTTCTTATTTGTTTGAGTAGAGTACGAGTATTTGTGATTATGTACTTAATATGTTTGTGACCTTAAGAATATAAAGAATACTTTAACTCCCTTTCTTATATTTGTTAAATAGATGCGGATAAAGCACGTAAGCACGGCATGGAGGACTATATTAGTGCCGATCCATGTACATTTGACCACGCAACTCTATTTAAGTGTTTGCAAAATCTTACGCTTGAATATCGTCTCAATGACCCGTACGCGTCCTTGGTAAGTCCTTTATGATTGGGTTCAATTATTCGAAGTAAGAAGGGTAATTTATATATGAGAATGAGAAACATGTTTTGTTTTCCAGGGCTGGTTTAGCCCGGGTCAAGTGTTTGTGCTGGATGAGTACTGCGCTCGATATGGCGTTAGAGGCTGCTACAGGCATTTGTGCTACCTTTCGGACCTCTTGGATCGGGCTGAGAAGGAGCACATGATTGATCCGACCCTAATCCATTACTCCTTTGCTTTCTGCGCAAGTCATGTGCATGGGAATAGGTAACGTGTATAGAGTATATCTCTGACTGAAGATCATGTACTTGCTGCCTGAGTCCCGACTAATGAACACGTTTTCAGGCCCGATGGAGTTGGCAGCATCACGCATGAGGAGAAGGAAAAGTTTTCGGAAATTAAAGAGCGACTGCGTCAGCTTCTTGAGTTTCAAATAACAAATTTCAGGTTCTGTTTTCCCTTCGGTCGCCCTGAGGGTGCTCTCAAGGCAACTCTATCTTTGCTGGAAAGGGTCCTCATGAAGGACATCGTCACACCTGTGCCGCCCGAAGAGGTGCGCCAAATGATTAAGAAGAGCCTGGAAACCGCAGCCCTTGTGAACTATACACGGCTCTCTGCCGAAGCCAAGATTGAAGGTGACCCACATATTACTCCTCCTACCATTGTTTGATTACCATACCTCAATCCTGCTTACAGAGGATCTTCGTGGCGAAATCAGTGTGCCGCCCCCGAAGAAACTGGAAGACCTCATACACCTGGCGGAGCTCTGTGTTGATCTCTTGCAGCAGAACGAGGAACATTACGGCGAAGTAAGTAGTCCTTGTCGCAGATGTACGCGCATCGTCCTTGTTCTCTTTTGTTATATGTTTCACTTAAATATCTATGTAAGTATTCAATGCAAGATCTCAATGTTATATTATATGTACTACTCCCATATCTTCTACCATATCTATACCTATGTATGTATTCCGTTCACCCTTCTGCAACGAGCGAATTGTGTTACTTTCTGTCGTGTTCAGTGTAATCAATGTATTAAGTTAAGTGCTAAAAACTAAAGAAAAACAGACCCTGGCTAATGGATGCTCTTAAGTAAACTTTATTTTGATAAGCCCTTAACCCAAAAAATGTGCATAAGGAGCAATTGAATCATCTTCGACTCCATAGATTATAAATATTCTTAATCTGCGCGAATGTTCGTCTGTCCGTCCGGATGGATTCTTGGATCTCAGAGATTAATCTCTTGCTTAGTCAATCAGCTCAGGGATGTTTCAACCAGTTCAACTAGCTCAATTCTCAACCGATAGCTGTTACTTTCAGCAAACTATTTTCCGAATCTCATCAGCTATTCAGGAGTCACTCAAGAAACTATAGATGGGTTAAGGGTTTCTCGTAGTCGGTACACTCGTCTACAGCATTCTTACCTGTATATATATATATGTCTTTATGAACTGTGTGCTGCACCAATATATAAGAATAATATTTTATTATTTTCAATTTGTAAAACTCTTTTGTTTCTTAACTTTTTATGTAGTCGCTTTTAGTTGACTCCAAATGAAAAAAAATATATATATAAATTCCTTAATAATAGTCGGGTCAATCGCTTAGGTAGGAGCTCCAATTTTAGGCCACTGTTTAGTCGTGCTGAATGATTCATTCAGATAAGAAATTAAACACCTTAAACTATTTTGTTTTATTTTGTTATACTTTATAATCCACTACAAACAGCTGATTGAAATATAAAAATAGAAATATTACACAATTATTTTAAGCTGGAAGTAAACTGGAAGTTTAAGAACGTAAAAGAGTCTGACAGTATTATAAAAATATGATGTTATATTTGAATTGATCCAACATTTGTTGCAACTTTTGGGAAAACCCTATCAGAAAAATAAGTTTTTAGTGTTGAAAGTGACAGAAAAAAGAAAGTTGATTGAGCGAAGGGAAAGTTGTTAAGTTTTAAGGTGTGCATAAAATGAGAAAAGGATTGTTCAAAGCATATGGAAATATAGTTCTTAGTAGGTCTCCAAAAAGTAGAGAAGTTAGAAGGACTTGAAAGAAAAGAAGGAAGATTTAATAGTAAGAGTCCACTGGCAAACGAAGATTGGGATCCAAATTAACGCTACGTAGGAAAAAGTTTCGTCTGAACTGATTCTTTAGTTTTATATTGAGGGGATCATAAATCGTTTAATTCTTTCGACCAACGCCCTATTAAACCTAGAACGCATTTCACAACACTTACAAAATCCACGTAAGAGTTAAGTTTCGTTTGAAAGATAGTTACCAATGTGAAGCTTAGAAGTACTAAGAGGAAGATAATCTTTGGATGATTGGATGACTCTTGCATCATCATCATACATGGGTATACGCGATTCTGATTAAATAGACGGAAGGTCATTAATGAAAAGAAGAAAAACAATACGGGACGAAGGTGAATCCCTTGGGGTACACCAGTTACATTGAGTGATCGCAGCTCTACTATATTTACAAAGTTTTTGGTTCTCAATTAAAAGTAACTAAAAATTATATTAACTGAAGCAAACCGAACACAACTAAAATTAAAAAGAGAGTCAAATGTCTGTAAAAGTGAATCAACTCTTTATAAACCCATAACAGAGTATAGTTCGCGTAAGTGTGTGTTTATGCTTGTGTATGTGTGCACATGGGTTAAGACCTTATCGTAGTTATCGTAGGGGATAGTCGACTACATCATGTGTCAAATACAAATAGGCACGAATTATATTTGAATAGCATTAGTATTTGAGTATTCAGATAAAAGGATATATATGCGCACATCCTTTCTGTATGTTTATGCACACTCGGATACATTTAATATAGTTTTCCAAAAGTAAAAAACAGGAAGTTAAATTCACTTCAAAGTTAAAAAAATATAATTTGCTTAGCTTAAATCTGTTTATCTGCTATTTTTTTTATTATTTATCTCGTAGTACGTGTTGCGTGTTCTAGTTTTTTATTTATGAAATTCTGGTATTCAGGGGGAAATTAAATAAAAGATGAATTAATAATTAACTGTTTGTAGCCACTGACAATCGTGATAAGCTATTACTTAAACTTATTTTCTCTTCGCAATTTTCGTTGCGACGCTCTTCAAAGTTAATGGAATCCAATTAAGTGTGACCAAAAGATCGCTTTTTGAGTATGTACAAATTCAGCGTTGCCAGATGGGCTATAAATATACTAGCACTATTTAAGCTATAATTAATTGGTATTGCAACATACAATTATATTTGAATATTTTAAACTGTGTTGCTCAGACAAACTGCCTAAGGACATTAATGTGGGAAAAGTTAAAGGAATATAAGAAAACAGTACAGAGAATGTTGTTGCGAAAACTGAGCTTAAATTTTCTATTAGCCAACGGAGCTGCTTTTCAGAAGGAAAATCGAAAATATTTAGAATTACCATTTATTTTTTTTAAATGAGTTCGAGGTTATTCCAAGGACCACTCTGGCTTATTTTATTTATATTTATACGAGTACAGCACAAATTGAAAAGGAAAGAAAGGACTGGATATACTCACTTTTTAACTTTTAGGCATAAAGACTCGAATACTTTGAGGTCGGAAATTCTTCCTTCTATTTTTTAGATAATTTTTTACTTATAATTTAACTCATAACTTAAGTGCAAATGCTGATTGTCATGGATCGAATAATTATAATAATAGATAATTTTTTACTTATAATTTAACTCATAACTTAAGTGCAAATGCTGATTGTCATGGATCGAATACTCCTATTGTTAGTTTTTATTGTTTTTTTTTTAAGAACGATTAAAATGATTTGTGTGTTCAGCAGTAAGTACCCAATGCACATTTGTGAAAAAACAGCTAGTTATAATTAATAATCATTATGTAAAATTAAAGTTAATTGAAATGTGTTCAGATTCGAGTATACTTGAGCTGCATCTCTTCCCTGCACTACTCGAAATCGTACAAATCCGATCTCTCGATCGTATTCATCATATTTCTTCATTCTCAAAAGTTCTCCCTTAATTCATTAATTTATTTGTACTTCGAAACATATACGAGTACATAAAGATAATACATTAAATAGATTAGAATTGTATGTGGTTTGCACATTATATCCATAGGGTCAACTGCACTACTATTTTCTTGGTCACATCTTTTAATGGACTAAGTTTATTGAATAAGTAAAAGCGTTTATTCAATTCTTTTCGAATTACTATTATTTTTTCCGATATAATTTGATTGTTCGAATACACAATAGTTAAGGTGATTAATAGTTTTAAGAGAAAGTTGATTTCATTTACAAATACATAAATAATTTAATCATTTTTGGACTTTTCTCTGCGCACCAACTTTGGATGGGTATAGATTATATTCCTGTTCCTGTGTCTCTAAACCAGATGAAGCGGCACATAATTATAATTATTATTATTTGTGTACTTGTTTCACTTTTTGTTCCTTTTGTTTTTGTTTCTGTTTTTGTTTCCGTTATATGCTACACCACTACCTACCAGCATTGCACGAGAACAAATAATACATATATACCTTTGCCATATACTATTGTTGCAACATCAACTAAAGACTGGAACTATACTATATACTATTAACATCTATTCTTTACTATTACAATAATATGAGAGCTAAATATGGAAAGGTTTGATTTTTTGAGTTGAAAAACAGATTGAAATGGATTCCATAGATATTCTTGTGTATTTAGTCCTATGTATCTCGTATGTAGTACATTTGTATTTGTATACCCGATCTATACATATAGCTGCGCAAACAAGATAAAAAGGATAAGGTTAAGGCAATAAAGGAAGCCGGCGAAGGCGGCACAGGAGACGAGAATCGGTGCGAGAATGTTTCCACAGTTGCAAGCGGTAGTGCAGGTGCCACAGGATCCGCTGCAACTACGGACCAGGCATCGACGAAAACCACATTGGATACTGTGGCCGCTAGGGACGGACTGCCTCCATTCCGTTACTGTATGCCTACACACGCGGTATACACATCGCCAGTACCAACGGCACGTACTTCTCCTCTTACTCTCATCATGTTCAAACCAAGTTCTTTCTTATAAGAACCTAACCAGCTAGACACTCGTATCAACTCACACATCCCAATAGACATATAGTATACATACTACCAAGTGCGTACGCAGCCTCGACTTAAATCGGTGCAACTTATAAGACATCATTTATATATATAAATTTCGAATTTCTCTTGTCTTTACCATCCGTATCAAGACATATTGCTTTTCCCATCCTGCGTACGCACTTGATACATACATACCACATACATAACTATATATATATATATATATATATACAGATATATATGTATATATATAACTATATAACCCACACACAGCCACTACACGTACTCACACTCAACTTATGTTACTCAAAGTACTTGAATTTTTTTACACGTTAATGAAACAGAATACGAGTATAAAATTTGGTTAAAATTATTCTTTAAGGGATACATACAGAGAAATATGTTTAGATAATCCATTGAAACGAAGATATGCATATACCTACATATAATGCTAATAGGGTAATAGGCAGACACTTATAACTGTTTTTCTAGGGCCGTTACTTCCCGACTTTTCAAATTATATTCAAAGCTGTGCGCTATGCACAAACTATATATAATACTTGGATACTATATACATATATATATGTCGTACAGTTTGCTTGATCGTATTGTGATCTAATTTATGTTACCCGAAATGCATGCACCAAGCCATGAGCATGTCTCACATCTATATATATATGTTTATATATATATACATGTGTGTGTGTGTGTGTGTGTAATTTGACATTTCATACTATAGTAATATCTGTTGTCTCATTAACATCTTATTAGGTTAATGTTAAGAGCTCTTTTCTTCGCCTGTTTCTCTCTCTCTCTCTCTCTCTGTCTCTCTGTCTCTCTGTCTCTCTGTCTCTCTATCTGTCACTGTCCCCCTCTCAATCTATCTTTTTCCTTACATCTTCTTCTTCTCCTTGTCTGTTAGTCTCCTTTGTTTTTCTTTACATTTGATGTCTCTACATAAGCAGAGGAATACTCAATATCTTCATTATAAGATACACTCTTATAACTTACAACCGAGAATATTCCAATTGTTTTGATAATCCTATAACAGATATACTATATATCATAAAACTATCCTAAGAACAGCTCATTCTTTAGGAAATGTAACTTATTTTAAATATTTTAGCGTAGAGACATCAAAAATACATCCAATTTATTACTCCTCAACCTAAAGACCAGCTACTCCTATATATAGTTTTTGTGATCTAGATTAAGAAGGGTGTGTCTAACTTCAATATCTTCAATTTTATGAGTAGTGGTGTCCAAAATGCATGTCTGTGTCGTAGGATAATTAATGCTTTTGTGGTAATTATTTTACCTTTTTTTATACTTAAAAGAGAAAAACAAAAAAATGTATACAATATTAACTCGTATAATTGTTTTCAATTCTGTGTATCTTACTCCTCCCAAATACAATATAATTATATATAAAAAATATATAACACATTTTAATTCAATTCATCATTATTTTATATACCAAAATGCACGCCACTCATCACATGGCACAAGAAACAATCTTTCGATTTTCATTTCAAATCTAGTGCAAAATATATATATAAATATGTAAATACATAGTTCTAAGCTCTTCGAACCTTGCAGAAGTTTAACTCAATTTAAAACTCTCTTAGGGATCTCTCTCTGTGTCATAATTGCTCAACTGAAAAATATGTATTTCCTATGTCTAAAATAGTCTTTTTACCTCTTCGAAATCATCATTTAGCAATTATTAATAGCGCTAACTGTTGGCACTTTCTTTAAGCCGTAAGTGCTATCAAAATGCAGTTTATAAAGAAAAACACGAGTGTGTACAGAAATCTTTATTTTTATATAATAGTACAGCTTCAAGTGTATCTAATTAATTACCCACCATTGTGCTTTGCCCGCGCCTGTACGACTTGTCTAGTCGATCTTCTCTTTGGCATTGTGGATGCCAGCCACAACCCACAACTGCAGCCTGGAAGCTGCTGCCGTTCGTGTGGGTGCGAACGAGATGGCAAATAAAGGTGGGAAATGGAATTGCCGATTACCGTTGTAGCATTCCCATATGATACACTCATACAGTGGGCAATATTGGATTAGGCTCCCGCTAAATTATTCCCCAATTATTCCAGAATATGAAAAATACAAAATATATGTTTTATATATATATTGTACAATATATATGTGTAAATGTTCGTAATTAAAATAGTATTCACTTTTCTTACTTCAATAAATAATGTGTATTTCACGTCGAAACTATAGACCATTGGCATGCGATTAGATAACGATTAACTTCCTCATATTTCTATCACTAACTCGAAGTTCTGCAAGGGCTTAACGATTTTGGCTTGCCGAAAATATATTATTTTTATTTTTATAATTTGCATTTAATTAAACGTATTTACGCATTGAATGGAGTTTACATGAGGACGGAGATCAGTTCGATCATAAGAACCAAAAATTATCTAAAAATTCAATTTAAAAGATCAGGTCTTTAGACTTTGTATCGACTTATGGCCATCATGAAAACTCCAAGATGTGCGTTGTAAATAGATTAATTAATTACAGTACAATAGTTCGACAAAAATGTTTTACTTTAATTGATTTTTCTCCTTAGGCATTTGCTTGGTTCAGCGATCTGCTGGTTGAACATGCGGAAATATTTTGGTCTCTATTCGCAGTTGACATGGACAGAGTACTATCTGAGCAGGCCCCAGATACGTGGGACTCATTTCCATTATTCCAAATTCTTAATGATTATTTAAGGTCTGATGGTAAGTTCTTAATACTAAGCTATTATACTTCTATATTTTATATATAAGTGAAAATATCTGATTTTATATATACGATAGGAAAATTCACAAAGATTTTGTTTTCAGATAGATATATATTTACTGATCACGAATTGGAAATAGATTTTTTTGAGATAGAAATGACGTAATGGTCAGATTTAAAACAATTTTATTAATAATTTAATAATAACGTTGATATACGAGTAGCTGTTGTTGTTGCTATTTTTATCACATATTCATGATGCATTCCAAAATAAAATTAAAAATGACGTCATTTACACTGAAATTAGTAAGGCATTTGATTGCGTAGGTCATGATCCTTTATTATTTAGGCCCTTTTTTAAATATGGGAAATAAAGGTAATAGGCAGGACTAAGCATATCCGATCACATAAAGTATATATTAATAGACATTAATAGCCGAATCGATCGAATGTTTGTTCGGATGATCTCAGAGATTTTAAGGCCTAGACAGACCTGTATGGTAAACAGATCAATTTATGTCACATCGATTTTGTTCAAGTTTTCAGAATCTACCCCTCGTACCCTTTTTATAATAACAGAATCACTCTCTAGTGCTGCTAGTTTTATTATTATAATAAACATAAAAATGATTCAAGAACAATTAACAATTATTTATCGCGGGGAGGTTGGCAGCACCGTTGTACTTACACATAACAGCACACAGTGCGTATGAATTCGGTGTTAATGTACAATATATATTGTACATCTAAATATGTACATATAAATATGCAATGGTTCCGCGATGTCACTAATACATGGATACATACATTTGAACGAATTACAACGAGCACTAGCACAAAGAAAGGCTAGATCTTCCTCACGCTCTACACCTTGCAATCGTGAAAGAGATGAATAGATTTCTTTGTTTACTTTTGTGCAATGCGATATGATACAATTAGTTAGAGCGGAATGGCTATGTTCAGTCTAAGCTTAGGCCCAAGCAGTGTTGCCAGATTATATTTTAAAGCAAAAAGTACTGGACTTAGGCAAACAATTAAAATCACAATGAAAGAGATCGATTTAGTGGTTGAATTTCACCCATAGAATTGTACCCATATATTAATCGACTCTTAAATAAATTAATAAAATAAATGTATAATTTTGTACTAAACCGTTTTTAGATAATTTGCGAAATGGTCGATTTCACCAGCATCTGCGTGATACATTTGCACCGCTGGTGGTACGATATGTAGATTTAATGGAATCATCTATTGCCCAATCTATTCATAAAGGCTTTGAAAAGGAGCGCTGGGAAAGCAAAGGGTAAGTACATATATGTATGTATTTATATATATCCACAATCGCATCATAAGTCTCATTATCAAATTGCTTATCACACATTGATATACACACAGTACACACAGATTATACATACATTTGGTAGGTACATACCATACAATGTGTATATATGTATGTATAATACCAATGACATATGTACATACAAAATTTTGGCAAGTGTGTTCAATCTAAAAAAAGGTTAATTATGGCATTCGCTTTTGAAGATGAAAGAAAAATTGACGAATTGACAACAAATATGCATACATATGTAAATACTTTATACTTGAGTTATATACACACACACACACAAAGACACACAGAAAACCATCCACCACCATTCCTACATACACATATCTATAAATAGCTACTTATACGCATATGTAAATATTTTATACTTCAGTTATACACACACACACACACACACAGTACCCACCTGAACAATTATAAATAGCTATTTACCCAAATACAAACATAAATTTTTGACCAACATACAAACATACATTCGTCTATTCGTTCATAAAGAGGCAATTCAAATTGCACATATATACTCGTGTCCCTAACTCTAGCAAAATATACAATATATGATAATGATTTGAACAAAATTAATTAAAAGTTTTTTTTAATACAATATGTATGTGCTTATGTACATACATATGTTATTAGAGTTATCATTTCAAGTTAATTTCGACAAGTACCTTAAATCGTTCATTTGTGTCCTGTTAAGTCTCATTCAGCTGTTACAATTTTCAGCTGTTCAGTTATTCATGAATCATTCGATGAATTCTTTGTCTTCCACATACAAGTTCTCTCAAATCTACAATATTTTCCTTGAAGATTATTTATTTTTGAGCGTCTTTACACGTCTTTTATCCATTTTTATGGGATAAGTACGTACAAAGAAAAAAGTGTTATTCTGCTGCGAAAATTTCGCATTATTTTTAGGTGCTAACCTACAAAACTAGTTCAACTGAAATCCCTAAATATATTGCGTAATGTCAATGTTTAAATTGATCTGTTTTCACATGATTATTGCAACTTGACTTTATTTAATAGTTAACAGAACAGTCAGGAAGTGAACAACTGAATAGCTGAATACGAATATACTAGATGACGCATCTCGAACAAAAAGCTGTTCATTTTTAAAAATATATTTGAAATTCCAAATTGCAAATTGCTTGCATTCTTTTCTGCGTCGTAAGAGTGATGGACTGTTGAAAGAATGAATAATAGCCCGCTGATGCGGATGACCAGTGGTCTGAATCCTGACTGGAGCCACCGACTATCGATCTAAGGCTGTGCATTCATTGGCTTGAGTTTTCTATTATTCTTCCTTATTGGTTATTCTAAAAATGCTTCATTAATAAACTAGTCCCGCCCACTACAATTCACTAACCAGTGACAAAACCATTTAATAGCCCTTTTCACTTAGGCGCCCCACACACGATCGAACATGCTTGCAAAAATTGGATTCTTAAGCGGCCCACACACTGTCCAACACGTTCGTCGAGCCGCTCGCCCAAAATGCCTCGCGTGCACTAATACTAATGCACATGTTTAGGTGATGCTCGCCAACATGTCGGACAGTGTATGTGCCGCTTAAGAACTCAATTTTCGCATTTCCAGCTCAAATATGCTTGAATTGGCACGAAGTACTAAAATCGAAAGGACATGATCTTTCACACATTCCTTAAGTACGACTAACATTCGTGAATTTTAAGCCCATTTTCTATCGATCTGTCTCAATAAAATCATTTTGTTCAGAAATGATCTTTCGCTTTTTTGATTGTGGCACAGTTTTCTATACAAAATCTTTTTTGTCTGGAACAATCTATTTAGAGCTGGGCGTGAGTAGGTTAAAGGTACCTGACAGTCGGGCAGTCGTAGACTCGACTGGATTATTCTTACGTGTTAAGTCCATTTTAATGAACGATTTCCAAATATAATATTCAAAGCTTAAGTTCAATATGCGTCCAGCTAGTATACAACTTTGTCAATTTGATGCTATTTCGCTCTTTGAGTGACTCGTTAGCCAATTGAAAATATTCATAAAGAACTACAACTCTAGCATGTATGTACATACATGTATGTATGTATGTGTGTAAATTTTTTCGATTCGAGTATAGTGCGCAGCAGAGCAGCCTCACTCTCAATCTCAATGTCGCTCCACTTTTTGTCTTTCGCTCGACTCATTTCACTTTTTGCAATTCAATCGCGCTGATATTCTATTCTATTTCCCTTTCTGTGAAACTTTAGGATTAACGCCGCTTTGAATCCAGCCGCATTGAACAATGCAGCCCAGGCGCTTAACACAGCAGCTCTCAACCCGGCGGCACTGCTCAGTGGCAAAAAAGATCAAGTCAATTTCTATGTGCCGAAGCTACCAAGGCGCACTGCTGCAGCTGCAGCTGCCGCTGATGAAATGAGGTTTTTAAAAATGATACACATAATAAAAAACAAAAAAAAAATAAAAATAAAAATAAAAAAAAAAAGTTTTATTAGCTTTTACTCATACTCTCCACAATACATGCTATATATAGTATACATATTTCTCTTTGCATTTTGTTTTTGCCAATTGCCAACTGTTATGCATTGCATTGCCAAAGAGTTGATTTTTCTAGATTTTAGCCAGCATAACTCACACTTATGCATATCACAAATTGACATACTACCACATGCAAATGTTTGTTTATGTAAATGCTATATGTATGCTTACAATTAAAGCTTATACACAAACACTACTACTACTCATACATCCACCCAACACCATCAACACCACATTGTATGTATGTATGTTCGTTTTCTCTTTTGAGTTTCGCTGCATTTCATCTTCTTCAATAAGCGATATTCTTAGTTATTATTCTTTCGATACACATACGTTCAAACGATTAGATACACACCTGGCAATATAAAAAATATAATATGTAAGAAAATATTAAAACATTTATCAAGATAGTAACTGTGCGCCTAATAGACATAAGCGAAAGAGATAGAGAGAGCATTGTTAAAGTTATGCATTGTTTAATGAATGAACTTGTTTCGTTCGGTACAAATATTTTTATTTTGTAAATTAAGTACACTTTACATTTTAGTATTATAAATTCGATACAATTCGCTCGGATTTTAAAGGGAGCTTCGAGAGGTCTGTCTAATATCAGATATAATGTATGTCCAAGAAAATACGAACATGTAAACACACACGAACAAAACAAATTAGATATCAAATTTAATAAATTTACATTAGATTGTATTTCTTTTGAAATCCATTGTGTTTATTTTGCCCGTTCTCTTTTGATTTCTATGGTAAGAGCTTTTATATTTTTTTAGACTTGTATTTACGCATCTTTCAAAGTAGCCCAGAATATCCTGGTAGACTATAAAGGGCTTTGCTGCTACGGTAGGTACGAGTATTGTATTAAATATTAATATTAATAATTTTAAAAGGGCCGAAAGCAGTTTGTATTGATTTGAACCAAATCGTTACTTTGTCACTTGTCGTGATTTTTATTGTGTTTGGGTTTTAATTATTTGCGCTGTGAATGCTGTTTAACAGTATAACTTTATTTGTTGTTGCGTTTGTGATAGTGATTATTTACAATATTAACTTTTATACTTTATGTTGTATCACTGTTGTGGACTGTTTTCTATATGCTAACATTTTGTTTTTGCTTTTTCGTTAAGCGGCCCACACACGGTCACGTATGTTGGCGTGCTTGGCTCGATATGACGAAATGTGTTTTGTTAGACACAGTCCAACACGTTCGATGAACACAGCATAGAAATTTCTCATTTTTTAATTGATGCCATCTGTCGTCTTGCCATACACAGTCATACAAGTTACATACATAGTTATCATACACAGTCATACTAGTACGGCGAGAAATTTTTATTTTCGTCGAACCGTTCGCTTAACGGCGAAATGTCTCGCGTGCACTAATACTAATGTAGATTCTTACGTCATGCTCGCCACATGTTGGACAGTGTATGGGCCGCTTTAGCACGTTTTATGTTCTCGCTTGAAATATACTTCGTCTGCTAGCTGACATAATTATGAATTCCTGTTACTTTCTCATTTCGACGCTGTCCTGCTCTCCTGTTCTCTTGTATTTTGTTTTTGTATTTCCTTTTCTGTGCAGTGCAATTAGCTTGCGCTGTACCACCTACCATGCCCTCTAACCTGCATTTAGAATTTTGCATGGAGACTTTCAATGGATGAGAATTAAGCCGAAGACAACCGAAATGCCTTCTACTTCACTCTGTCTGGCAACGCCACAGCCTTTAACTTGTCCGATCGCTGCTAATAGTAATAATAACAATAATAAAATTGATAATATAAGTTAAAAATGTTATCGCAACTGATTTGTCAGCTAACAATTCTCCTCTTAGTTCCCTAACATTCTGTTAGCCGTCCCAATTAAAATGCAGCTTTTCGGCTTGCCTTACCTTACATCCAAGCGAAGAAGATTTATCTATCGGATTTATCTGTAGATAAATTATGCTAGTTTGTTCTAGATTACCCCTATTACCCTACACAAAATATGTCTTTGAACTGCCTTGATGTAAGCCAATCTTTTCAGGTAAAGCGATCGTTAGAACACAATGTTTTCAAAACTGAATTCATTATGATTAACAGCATTTTTTGGCCTGTGATCTCAGATAGTTCATTCCTCAACTCAATGCTAAGGTACTCCGATGATTCTCTATGTAAACCTCTACTCAAGTAATTTTAATTGTCTGTTAAGTTCTGCTCTATCCCAACCATTGGGAAAAATCGTTTCTAATTCCTACACCCATGTATATTATGTATATTTTTACCATTGTATTACTCACACCATATCTTCCATTCTTACTATGAATTCCTACAATATCGGTCACATCTTTTTTAGTTTAATCGTGATTGATTTGATTTTTAATTTATTTAAATAAAAATATTTGTAAATTCTATTGCAAAAATGAAGATGAAAGAAATTATAATGATTCCGTTCTGTATACATTATTTGCAGATATATTTTAGAGCTTTGCATTATTTAGAAAGTGTTAGTGTTCAGTGAAATGCATGCTGGATAGTTAATTTCACTTAATTTTCACATTGGTCTTGAAGTCGTCCTAAAGCTTTGCATGCATTTATTGAAATGGGTTCGTATTTTTCTGGACATACTTGACAGATCGTACAGAACAGACAGATAGAGGGTTCTGGTTGCCGTCATATAAGTTAATTTAACTATTCGTAATGCAAACTGGACATATTTATATATAATACATTTGCCATATTATGGGCATATGGATAGAGCTCTTCAATAGTATTAGCAAAAGTTTTACATTAAACATATTTTTAAGTCGATGTAGTTGCTTGCTTGAATTTAATCGATATTAATCGATATTTATTGCTATTAGCTATCTGATAATTGCATTCTGTTAAAAACTGTTAAAACTTTTATTACCAATGTATTGGTCTTGGCAAGTCAATTAATGTTATAGACGAGCACTTTGAAAGAAATTTGCTTCTAGCTTATTGACTTATCGAAGATGAAGCCTCACAAGCTGTTCATTTCGATATAGCAAACCCTATTATAGTTTCATGTTTCCATGACCAGTATTTAACATATATATATTGTATATGTAAAGTTAAGGAATGTATAACTTATAGGTCTAATAACTGTTATAGTATCAGATCAGAATCTGTTGACAAATTGTACCTCTTTTAGTCAATAAATGAAATAATAATAGTAAATATTTTCAGATTGCTAAATAAAATAGTTTTTTCCTATAGCCCTACAGATGTAGATTATGTATATGTCTACATATATATATTTGTATGTGTACATACATTTGTATATATGTATAGGTACATATCAATATATCCAAACGATAATCATAGTATATTCTTATATTAAATCGATTATCTTTGAATTGCTTGTCTTGTATGCACTCAGAAATGGCTGTGCCACTTCCGAAGATCTGTTCTGGAAACTGGACGCACTGCAATCTTTCATCAGAGATCTGCACTGGCCAGATGCAGAGTTCCGTCAGCATTTAGAGCAGCGACTTAAGATGATGGCAGTTGATATGATCGAGCAGTGTATCCAGCGAACGGACTCCTCGTTTCAGTCATGGCTTAAGAAAAATATTGCCTTCATATCGACCGACTATATAATACCATCAGAGATGTGCGCTATGGTAAATGTGATATTAGATGCTAAAAATCAAAGCTTTAAATTAACTACCATTGATGGTATTGATATGGTAAGTCCTGTTTTTCACAATATTTTCTCTATATAGTTTTTCTATTTCTATTGAAACATTTTAGTACAAATTCCATGCTAAAATCGATGATCAAATCGACAAAGCGAATGTAGCGATGACACAAGGATTGAGTGGAAAACTTATGTCAGTGCTAGAGTCGACTTTGTCAAAATTGGCGCGTTACGACGAGGGTAGCCTAATTGGGTCAATCCTCAGTTTTACGAATGTGTCCAGCTCAGGGAAGGATCTCGGTCAAGGCTATGTGAATTTCTTGCGAAACAATATGGATCAAATACGTGGAAAGATCGGTGACGATCTCTGGACCCTCAACTTCTTCGAGCAGTGGTATTCACATCAAATCAACATGCTCTCCAATTGGCTTTCTGAGCGCATGGATCACGCCCTGCACTATGCGCAGGTCACGTCTATTTCCCATATAATAAAGGTATTGCTATTACATATTCCTATTGTTGCTCGCTCGACCAGTTTTTTAGCGACGCAGCACCCACAAATAGCGAAACAGATAAAATAAACATAATTACTATTTATTAATCAAATCGGTCTATATTGTGGTGTGTACAAGTCGTCACCTTAAAAATCTGTAAGGTTACAACTGTTAGAAAATACAAAATTAGAGCACTTAAAATATACGAACCCTAGTCTCTTGATAGCGAATGAACAACTGAATACACAGAGAATCAATGCACAAAGCAACGGGCGACAGCTCCGCTTGATCTGAGCGATTCTGCATGTGTTGCTGCTGTTGCTTTACAGTTACTCATTTTACAGTTATTTTGCGTATATTTATTGATGCAGCTGCGGCCCCTGTTGGAAATTGGCTGCGCTGCTGTTACATTATGTTTAGTTGACAGGCCTTGTAGAAATTTCGGTAACACCTATTATTATTATTATTAATTTTTGTACATAATTATAGAAAATCTACTCGGACTTTGAGCTGCAAGGTGTGCTTGAGGACAAATTGAATTCCAAGGCATATCAGACAGTTGCTCAACGAATGATGGCGGAGGAGGCGACCTGTGCCCTGACCATGCCCGATGTTGCTGAAGGTTATGAGTAAGTACACCAGGAATATACACTCTGACAGCGTTTATATATCTCTCTTCATCTCTCTTTATTACCATGAAGAAACAGCGACGATGTTCGCAATGGCGACGACGACGATGGTGGAGATGAATCCGGCGCGCACGCAGCACGAAGCGTACCCAAACCAAAGACGGGAGCTGCCCAAGCGGCGGCTGTCACCAACGTCGTCGCTGGTCGTGTTGGCAATTTGCTTGGTAAAGGCATTGGAGGGCTTAGCTCAAAGCTGGGTAGTGGTGGTTGGTTTTAAACTTGTTGTTGGCAGCTACGCATAAAATCTCACCACGCAGATGTCAAGCTACTGAGCCAAGTCCCCCGCAAATCTGATTTCCGATCATTTCTCTAACACCAAAATTTAGTGGATACAACAAGAACAGATTTCTGCTTGAATGTACCATATATAGAGTCTTAGAAACAGCAACAACACCATTGTATTAAATAATATTAAATCTTAAACACACGAGTATATATGATTATTGTGAACAGCATACGAGTATACTACTATCATTTTATATAAACAATCCTGTACATTTAAAGCGAGTATCAGTTGATACCAGTTTATTCTTGACTATACGGTCCACTGTACGATCCGCAATCTGTTAAATAGTTTGGGTTAATCTTAAATATATATAAATATTGTATGAATACAAGCATACTTTTATGTCAAACTGGCAGTATAAAACACTAACACTGAAACTCACATAACATAATTACCTCTTGAATAATATGATGTAATGCTTTACACATAATAGTTGAATAGAAAAACACACTAAAATTATATAAGAAGAAAGTGATTCACACTTTAAGTATATGCCACATGCATATTTCTTCATCAACGCATCAAAATCTAATACTTATACATGCACAATAACAATAACAATAACAAATAGCTATTTCCGTTTAATAAACTAAAAGTCACTTAAATTCAATACTCCTAAATTAAATAGTATTTGACGCTTCGGATAATTCAAATTAATCTTCTGCTTAGGGCTATTATAAATATTCATGTGTTCAAAGTAAAATCTCGAGATTTTTTATACAAAATTCATTTTTAAAATCCTACACTTGCTATATTCAATCTATATCTGGATATGCTTTTTGTTCGTCTAACACTGTTCAGAACTATAAGAACATAATTTATTTACTTTAATATATAACAAAATATATCTTTGTGCTTGTGCGTACTTCTCATCTTTCTTGCCCATTTCAAGTTGAGTTTGGGTTACATTCGATTCGTAGTGACCACAAGCTAAAGATTTATAAGCTACATATCTCCTTAATAAATATATATATGTATATTCATTTCAATTTATAGGTGATCTTGCATATATGAACAATGAGTATCAAAAAATATGTACAATCAGTTGGTAAAGTTTACATTTCTATATTATACAGTTATTTATTCAATCTAACTTATCTTTAACAAGGGTGTATGTATGTATTTATATAAGGTTAATTACCTCTAGATGAATTTAAATTTCGATATACTTAATACTGCATAATTATCCCATACATGCAGTTGTTCGTTGTG
Organism: Hirtodrosophila trivittata; assembly: GCA_035045065.1. Lineage (NCBI taxonomy): Eukaryota > Metazoa > Arthropoda > Insecta > Diptera > Drosophilidae > Hirtodrosophila > Hirtodrosophila trivittata. The sequence goes on from JAWNNK010000645.1 coordinate 584,491, forward strand.
TTATGGTTACTTTTTGATACATTAACCGTTAAATTGATTTCAATACTAAACCACTTAATATCCATTAAAAACATATATGTACGAGTATATGTATGTGTATACATATAAACACATATATATAAGTAGGTATACACATACACAAGAAACTTATATACGAATTAATTAAAGTTAATATCTTAAATCACAAAAAATACCAGCCTAAATATTTTCGTTACCACAAACTACAGCTATAACGTGTCGGCTCCTCTCGATTCTGCGGGATTTTCTGGCTCTGATTTGCCCTTTTTCCATTTCAGCGAAGGCCTTTCCTCGACCATTTTGCATTTATTTAAAATGAAAAAGTCAAAACCAACAAAACAAAGTTCGTTCCACGTGTCAAAGAAAAAAAACAATCAAACTGAGTGCATGTCCTATACAATTGGCTAAAAAGTTGTGTCTCAATGTCCACATAAAGTGGAAAAAACATCGTTTCCAGAACTTGCAATATGCCAGAGAGAGAGAGAGAAGAACGGATCCACAGAGATAGCTTACAAATTAACCGTTATTTTTTCATTTCGCTCTCGAGCTTTGAGCAAATGCAAAGAAAGTGTACAGGGTGTCCTATTCAAGTGGCGGGGAGTGTAGCTATGTATGTATGTAAAAAACAAACATACAAATATTATACCAATATCTGCAAATTATCTTAATAAACGAACATTACGAAGTTTAACAACGTACTTATGTACTTATGTATGAACATTACATCTTTGAATGCATTCGATGTGACGATGCATACATTTTTGCGTCAGTGAACCCAAGTTGTATATTAATGTCTATTGTTAACCATCGTTTGAAACACATTCACTATTTTTTGAGCATAAAAAGGCAGTTTTCAAAGTGACGTAGGTAACAACAGATGTGGATGTTGAAAAATTCCGTTTCCAAATAGCGGCGAAATACGCGCTTGTAAGATGCGAAGACGAATTACATTTAAGAAAGAAGATTTTTCAAATAACGAATTTATTGACTAGTCGCAGCTAGAATTAATTTTCAAGTAACTTCAATTGTTACAACTGCCCACGCCTACGCCTGGAAGCATTTTTTCATATTTTGTTGCCGCCTGATGAGGGGGCGACAACTATTGTATAAAAGCAACTTAAGAGACTAGCTTAAGTGTGTAGCTTTCTCTTATGCTGTAAGCGACCAAAGTGCAGTTAGAAGGCGCTCTTTGCATTTGTGTCAAGGCTGTGATATGTGCTCCGTATGTTTTGTTTACATAATTACTTTCTAACTCAACGTTTGTGACGTCTTTTGTATTTGTTCTGTTCGTTTGTCTCAAGTTTAGTAGTCAATTTAAGTTTGACCCTCTTATAAATCGTTGTACAGAAGGGTAATTCTATACCTAATAAATTAGATGTATCTCCTGTCTAATCTGTCCACCAGACAACCACTGGTGCCGTGGCACAAATCACACGCTGTACGCCATATCCCGGCTCCTTTCCCAGTTGTAGTTAGTAGACCTATTAAATGTCCCATTCTCTCTATTATTGCTACCCGTAGGCAAGTTTTTCTGCTAAGGCAACCATATACTGCAATATGTAGCTAGCAGATCTTCAGCTAACGTTCATATCATATATTAATGTTCCCTCTGATTTATTCCATACTACCTGCGATTATAATTTCTGGCCTGCTCACTTAATCGTTCATGAATCTACTCCAAAGATGCGAACGCAACCTCAACCAATATCCCTTCTTAATAATACTAACTCTTTGTCCTACTGTGTTGCTATTCAATATCAGAATGTTAGAGGCCTTCTTTCTAAGCTCCAAGAGCTGTATCTGAATAGTACATCATTTGAGTATAAGATTATGGCTTTTTCTGAGACTTGGATAAACATTACCATATCTGATTGATCACTGCCGTTTTGCCGTAATGAACGTTAACACAACACTACAATTAGCATTTGTAGCATTGTAGTCTTCCTTCTTCCAAGTTAGTTTCCAGTATCTTACTCTAATGCTTCTTTGTCCATGTCGAATCCTTTATCTTGGCCTGCAGATCCTTATCATCCTACTATATAAATCTCTTTCTATGTATTCGTAAAATCCACCGCACTTTTATCTATTCCCACAGAGCCACACCGTTCTTTTCGCAAAGGTAGCTTCACTTTGCTTAACCAACTGATCTTTGCAACTGAAAAAATACTAAACTGTTTATTAGACATCTGTATTCCTAACTCTTTCCGTAAATTTCGTTCTTTAAGCCAACTTGGTTTACATCCAGACTCTCCAACTTCGAAAATATTAACTCTAAATGTTCTCTAAAAGCTTAACACGTCTGGTTCTCTCTTAGTTGTGTCCTTAAGGAGTGCTACTCTTCTCTGGCTGAACCGTTGCTAACCTTTTAACAGCAAGTCTCAGCAAGGCTGACATTTCAGACCCAAGAGACAATACGATTGATAAAAGACTTTGGTTTCCTATTTGATTGCAAATTAAATGCAATCATTAGAATTATTAAACGTTGCACAAAGGAATTAAATGATTCTTTTATCATAGAAACCTCTATATTTCACTTGTTCGGCCGATCCTGGAGTACTGTTCGTGCGTCTAGTGCAAACAGTATAGGAAACTCTATTTGCTTTACGTGGACTAAACTGGGATCCCAATCTTCGTTTACCATCGTACCCATGCAAGCTTCTTCTTCTTTATTATTCGTTCAATAATGATAAGGTCGGTGTACCCTTTCGGTTCTACACTATCTTTTTATGCTTCGCTTTCTATTATAGTTTATCATTTGCTATTCTCCACCCTTTATACATCCTACTTGCCTCTTTCTTTTTAACTTTTTAACTCTTCTATCAATTATTTATATATTATTAACATACTAACATTCATTTATCTGATGGAAATGTAATGTTGAATCATTTTTAATTTTTAATTTTGAATATCCCATATATATATAGTTTATTTTTTTGTTCATTTTATAAACTTTGTTATTTTATATTTATATCCAATATATATGATATAAGTATCGCATATTATTACTAAAATAATATCACACATAAATTATAACGAATGCCTAGCCTATTAATTCTCTTTGTCCTTTATTTTGTCATAATTGCATTTGCCTGTAGTTTCCATTGGGTTAATCCAAAAGTTCTCCTCCCGTTGTTTCTCTTGAATTTGAATGTGAGGCGGAGATATTTCTACTAACGTAGTCTGAGCGTGACCATGAACAAGAACAAAGGCTATAACCAATATACAATCGTCCCTCGGTCAACGAACATATCGTATAGCGACCTAAATTTTTAAGATAAGATCGTTTCGCTTAGCGAACGAAATGGCTAAGAGAGAACTTTGAAAAAATTGTGTTTAACCGTTAGACACTCAATAGATACCAACCAATGCTCCGACTCTAAGCCCGGAACTAGTGGACTGCAAACTACAGAAAAACAAAACAAGGGCTAGTATTTATGTACTCTTTTATATATTATATTTTATATATTATTTTTTATATTAGTAAAAACTTCATAAGTTGGATTCCAGCGTTTGCTCGCCTCAGTTGTGCTTTGCTATATCAGTGGCTCTAGCGTTTGCTTCTTTTAGTCATGTTTTGTACCATTGTTATCAGAAGCGCCTGCGTCGATCGGTAGATGGCGCTTTGACTTAGTGCGCATGCGTTTGGCTAGATGGCGTGTGTTGACTGAAGTTTCCTGATAGATGAGGGTCTGTAGCTGATAGCTTTTGTCTGGCTGGCTAGTGTTGCTTCCTACCCCTTCTTCTTCCTCGTATGTGTAGCGAAAAGACTGTGCACGTTTGCAGTAACGAACTTATATATATATAAGTTGTATATATATATATAAAAGTATACATATATAAAAGTATAAAAGTATATTGTATATATATATATAAATATATATATAAAAGTATCAATAGATATTTAGTGTTACATGGGGCTATGTTGTCCTCTTTACACCTTACACAGAAGTCAGTCTAAGTAATTTTTGAAGCTCATCATCCAATGGATTTGCATACCGATGCAAATTGTCGTGGATACTGGCCATCTTATTACACAAAATCAATAACAAGTCTAATGTCTTTGAATATTGTTGTAATGCTGCTTCACCTGTTGAGTCACGGTACTATTCTTATGAATTGGAGACTCAGGCTGTTGTTTTGTCTATAAAACATTTTCGTCTTTAGTAGAAATTTTGTTGTCTTTACCGACTGTAACTTACTTAAAGAATTCGACAGAATTATCTAGCAATTGGGTTTTGATAAACAGTGGCAGGATTCCGAAATAGTTAATATTGTAAATAAATTGAAAGACAAAAAACTTGCGAGATAAGAGCAGGAGTAGATTTAGCGAAATGACAGAACTCGATCTTTATGAATTGTTCCTCGAGCATTTAGATGGTCCGTAATAAACCAAATTCATGAATCAACCATGTCCTTACAATGGAAAAACACATTAATTAAGCCCTATGACTATTGGAATTTGATAACATGTCTAAGTTTATTCGAAAGATTGTTGAAAAATGTCAAAATCCTCTTCTGGCACAATTCAAGCTAGTCTCCATCCAATACCAAAAGTAAATACACCTTGGCACACCATTCACATAGACATAGCTGGACAGTTATGGAAAGCGAGTCTAATCAAAAAGAGTATAAGAAAACATAATAAATCAAGCATAAAATTGATGCTGAAAAGTACATAAATGCTGTGACCTCAGCTATATCTTTGTTTGGAGAACCAAATCGCATAGTAACAGATCAGTTTAGGTGTTGTGCCAGCACTAGATTTAGTGGGTTTTGTTCACAGCAGAAGATAAATTTGCATTCGATTGCCTCCGGTGCATCCAGAGCTAAGAGACAAGTTGAACGCATTAGGAGCACTTGAGAAAACTTATCACCGCAGTCGACACCAGCAGCCAGTTTTGACAAGATGCATTAGGAGAGGTTCAGTGTACGGTTCGGTCGAGTCACTCGATTGTGTCACTCGATTGTATACGATACTCATTTATGTGGGTTATTCCTTATAATTTTTGACTTTAACCACAATAACTAATAATATTTCATAGGCATACTAACAGCGTATACAATGTAGAAAGACGGGAGATATAGAACCTATGACTATAGCTTCCCTCCCAATTGTAACCTGAGAACTTTTCAGCATCCCCATTCAAATTAGATTTATTCAGAGGGAATTACCCACGCTTTTTTCATTTCTGATCCCAGCAAACGTAAACCATAACAGCCGGCAAACCTCCAGGCGAGGCTGGATTATTAGAAGAATGGATCAAATCGAACACGACTAAGTGTGACCAGAAGAAGAACACGAGAAGAAGTTAAAAAGACAAGCGAGTAGAGAAGTGCGATTCCAAGAATTGTTAATGTCAAACTTAAAGATACTTTAATGTAAATGTTAAAGATACTTTTAAAAGCTTAAAAGAACCACATTTCGTAATAAAAGAATAGAAAGAACTTTTCCCGTTGAACTAGACATAAGTATGGCTTACGCATGGATAGTAAGGGTATTCCTGTTTGTGTCGCAATATTCGTTCTGAAGTGTGACAATGGAATTAAAAATCACATATTTTAAATTTGGGTGAACCATTTAATATTTATAAATTTATTGTAATAATAAAATAGTGTAAAGTATACGAGTATATGTTAAAAAACAGTGAGTCGATGAATAAATACCAGAATAAGTGATCGGTACGATTTTGTAGAGTTTCAACAATTTTGTAATAATGTAAATGTACGAATACATTTCACAGCCAATATAAACACTTTTTTATGTATTGTGTCGTGAATGTACGTTATAATTAACTGAATAAGTTAAAGGTAACTAAGAGCACACATGCCACGGACCAAATTAGAACAAGTGCTAGCCAGATATTTGATTTGAAAGGACTTTGGAAATGATTTATAATACCATTTCCGAGAAGCTCTATGCATGTACGTCTTGAGAAGTATACCAAAAAAACTGGAATTATATATTGTATGCCAGTGCCAGCGTAACTACCAGTAAAGGACACCAGGGTAGAAAGACTATCGGTGAAATATGTGATACAGAATGGAGGGATAATGGTCATAAGAGGAAATAGTAAACGTGTAAAATACCTGTACGATTCATATTGGGACATGTCTAGGAACAGAGTTTGGAGGTTATTCTTTAGTGTTATAGCGATAACTGGAAAACTAGCGGATAATGTAAAAACTGGAAACAATGACAGAAAATAGTCAATGGCAATGAGTAGGGCTGATAGGAAGTCTTTATAATCAACTTGCGATGGTAAGAAATTCAGCGTGTAGAGGTCCTTCACGTGCTCAAATGCAAAGATCCCAGTCATTGCCAAGACTATATAAAATGTACAAATGAGGACGTAATCGTATGAAAGAATTCTTGCCACAGAGGACTTGTTTCGGAGAGGAGCCAGTAAACTGGGAAGTGAGTGATGGCACATAAACGAGTAGACACAAGCACCGAATAACGATGGCATTCCGTATATATTTACAGCAACAGGATGTCCGCTTGCTCCATTAGTTACCAGCAGCTTGATTGCAATAGATATCATAAATGTGAATGCTGAAAGGTATAAAATAGTATGAACCACATAGTAATGGGATGAAATGTTCTCTAAATATTTACCCATCCAACGAAAAATTGCGGTGAGAATTTGCAAATATTTTGTTTTCTGGATACTAAACGCCACAAGGGGACCAAATAATACTGTAAACCCAATCAAAATGATCCTGTAAATACTCCGCCGCGATATTGTTTCATCTTGCCAGCAAGAGAGATATTCATTACTTTTTAAATCTCCCGGTAAATTTATAGCTGTCGACTGCAGAACCGAGATCTCAGAATAGTTGGAGCGGTCATGATCACTGTAAATACACAACACAAGTGTAAGCAATCCTGTATACAAAAATATATATTTAAAGGTACGTCTTACCATATAACATCTCTCAAACTTCTAGCCACAGCTGCAGAGTATATGCTCAAGTCCCCGTATAGATAGATTATAAAGCAAATGTAAAATAAGGTGCGGCCAAAATCATTAAAAAACATTGTTGCCATATCACCCAATTCAAATTTGTGTGTAAGTTGATAATAATGTGACTCCAAATTTTGTAAATTTAGAGGAAGAGTTTCCAGTTCTTCGTTATTTAAAATGTCCACATCAGCTTCATTTGACCCTCTTCTACGCCGTATGTACTGTAGATTTTGCCAGTTCCTAATCGCATTTGCACAGGCCATGGCTTCAATAACAAAGGTGACTGTCATATAGCTTATTAAAGCTAGAAGTATTATCACTATTAGACTCAGGCACCATCCTGATTTTGCAAATACTCCCGGAAGAGTTAGGGCGCCTGTTCCCACAATAAGGTTAAATATAAAAATAAAGCCAACCTGAAATACGATAATGAAAAAATACGATATTAAAAATACAAAACAAACAAACAAAATATTATATATAGGAATTTTCTTTGCGATAATACATATAAATATATGTATATGGTTAGTCTGTATGTATTCATATATATTCGAGCTGTTACCAGGTTGGAATAAGACGCCGAAGCCACAGGTGGAGCTCCAAAGCCAGCTCTATGCATCCTTTCTTTCTTTATTATAACAACAATTGATAAAAAGTGACCGCAGTCGCAAATCTATGAAAATACTACAAAACATTTTTAAAGCAATATATATCGTATGCAGTTTGAATGTAAAATATCTATCGCTTAATATATTGCCTATCGGTCAACATTCGTGATATGTGTTATATGGTAATATCGATTGTTTCTGTTACAATAATAACAAAGCACCCGCGCGCTATATTACATATTCATCACGGACCCGTGTTAGTTTCGGAGCTCCGGGCTTATCTTTTCAAATTGAAAGTTTTGCGATTATTTACAACTAACTTACTAGCTTATTGCTTACCAATCTAAAGACACTTTGCATAATTGGCTTTCTATCAGACACACTGTTAACAACATTATCCAAAAAAAAGAAAGAATTTTGGAAAAATAGCTTACAAAATTACCCTTTTTTTCATCAAGATTTATTTTATTTATTTCATATAATTCTTAATATGTTGACTATTTCTACAAATTGTTTCTTATATTATTTTAAGAGGCATCCACTGTACCAAGTATTATAATAAGATCAACGCATTAGAGTATCAATAAACAACAGAATCATAGTTAAGTATACATTTTTTTTATATTAATACATGAAATACATTTTTTGGGCGTGCAAAATTTGTACGTTGTTTTTGGAACAAATTTGCAAAACGTAGCTAAATATATATTTTAAATAAAATTTTGAATTATTCTAGCAATCAAACCTCAAAAATATCCAGTACTTGCTATCATTGGAAACAAAACGGCACTTTCCAGTATAAATTTAGTTCATTTTATCAGTTTTTATTGAACTGGATCATAAATGAGGCGTTTATCGTTCTCCTATTAGCAAACGTTATGCTTTGTGTTAAATGAACATATTGAAGATATTTGGAGCGAACGATGTCGGTGGAACGGTCATAGTAGCACAATAATTTTTGGCTTAACAGGGAAATTTCATGGTGTCCGGTGAAAAATGCGGGTAATGCATAGAAATGTTACTGTTTTCAAAGGAACGCAACCTTTATTTTGCTGCTATATCTTAGCAAAGTGATAAACCTAGAATGAAATGAAATGAAGGAGAATGAAAAAAGTATGCATGTGTTTGTGTGGTAAACGAAGAAGCAGGGAGGAATTGCTTGGAGGATAGTGGCTTGCTGAAATTATTTTTGATATAAATTTACACATTTGTGTACGTTGCGGATAATTTAACTCCATTGCACTGAAAGGAAAAAGAACAGCACGATATGTGCAGTTGAACAGCGTAAAACTTAATCAAAATTGTCATAAACATTAATTGTGGTAAGAGAAACTAACTCTACTTGGAACGAGAAAAAGATAGCTATAAATATAATGCAATAAAGTAAAATTAAGCAGATGTTATGTACATGCAATGTAAATGCATATATTTACATATACATATATAAAGAAGGGTGCAGTAAACATAAGATCTGACTGTAGCGCTATGTATTGTGTGTGGCTCATTCATCAATGTGGGGCAAATTAATTTGTGTGTACGCGTTTTATCTCGCAGCTTGTAAGAATATGCGCCGGATGAAAAAGTTATTGTGTGACTAGAACGTAAAGAGCACTACGAAGTTGGTGGAATTGGTAGACTGTCATAGTAAAGATACTCACATCCAGTTATAGAATAGAATATTGTCCACATATCATTGACGCCAGTGTTACTCAAACATTCTTTCGAAATACACCAAAGAGGGGACAGTTTTGATTCTTTAAGCAGAATCGAGTATAAGGGATCGGACATAAAATACAATAGCTACTCATGATACCATGGGCGATGGTGCAAAGTAGAGGCTGCTGACTATGTTAGGGGATATTTTGTTGTTTTATTTTCAACTACGAAGGTAAACAAATATCTCTTAAACTTAAGAAATTGTGATTACTTGTTGTTAAATTTGGGAATGTATTGAAAATTCTTATTCTCTTTTTTAGAAGTTTTAACTTTGCTGGAGCTGTTGAGGAGTTATACACGAGAGGTATGATGTCAATTTAATAATGATATGATATTTGTATGTATATATGTTCCTCTCTTTCAGACCCAAACATGCCAAAAAATGTGTGTGTACTCGCTTATTTTTCGAAACTTAACCCTGTGGCGGAGAAGATTGCATTCGACATTGACGAAATAAAATCGGCTTATGATCATGTGTGGCACACATTAAGTTCCACCGAGCAAGACAATATCCTTAATGACACGATTATAAAGCCGGAAATAACTATTAGGTATTATAACAAGAAAAACTCCACAACTATTACAACAACCAATACACACTCTCCGACAGAAGATGTTCCTAAGTTGAGCGTAGATTATAGGAAAAAAGGATCAAAATACCAGAAGCATATTATCTATACATATGACAAGCAAAGCTTACGTACATTTATTCATCAAAATGTTGGCTTTAAGATTCTCCACGACGAACACATTGGAGACTATCGCGATGAGCATTCATTTCCATTCAGTTATAGAACAAAGTCTCAGATAAATTTGGCAGTGATTATCGCTAACACTAATATATCTGCTAGAGATTCTAATCTATGCAAACCATATCATCAGAAAGTGACCACCAAAAACTATTCCTCAGTCCTACAAGAAACTGCTGAGGAACCCGATCATCACAACCACAACCACGATCACAATCACGATCACGATCAAATAATCCCGTTGAAAAACGACTGTCTGAGCTTAAAAAACAGCGATGAGTGTAGTGAATCAATATACTTAGACGCCGATGAAAATTTCCAGCTTCTATCTGATTTTGGATCTAAAAACACCCTGCTGAGCATTTCAACGGATTCCAATGAATCTGAAAAAGACATCAAAGAAGAAGATGCCGATATGTGTAAACTATTACCAGCAGATGTTGAAATGCCCAAAGGTTTTGATTTCTTGAGTAATTGGTAACTCAACTCTGTCTTATACCAAAAAGTAATTCAGTTTAAACTTAGATTTCCGTTAACCTTAGCTTTACTGTCCACCCTTAACTTGTGTAAGAAAGCCTAGATATAACAATGCTCAATAAATCAATAAAAGATTCAAGTCACGGTAAAAATCTGGTCTAGGACTCATCCATTAATATCAGTCTACATATATGCCGCCGGCACCGTCCAGAAGACAATATCATATAATGAATTTATCATGGAATCGTATTATTTTTCTGTCAGTTCTTGAAATTTCAGCAGTTTCTTGGAAATCAAACAATAAATTACAAAACTGTTTTGCATTTACGATTTTATTTGTATAACTATACAGAAATAAACAAAAGCTTGTAAATACTTTCTTCATTTAAATATTGTGTAAAAAAAATGGAAAAGTAAATATCTGTAAATAAGTTGTTAGATTTAGATTTAGATTTAGATGAGAGTTAAAATCAAGTTGAATTGAAAAATCTAGATTCTAGATGTAGCAATGGGCTTAAGGTTCCACTGGTTTGATTTCTGGGCAAGAGATTTGATATGTGGCACAACTACAGATCGTACGACAAGTAGATAGAAGATCCTTCATGAACAGGCGCACTCTAGGACCTGCATATCGCTCCAAGTTGATATTTTGAGCTTGTCACTGTGCTCATCGTCCACGTGCAGGATCTCTAGCTCCGTGAGCTTCGAGGGTGCACAGCAGGGTCTCGGAACACGAGTGTGGTCCTGTTGCCATATCAGACTTTGGAGAAGAGCATGATGATGGGCAGGATTATGTCGAGGAGGGCAGCGACCCCTGCAAAAGCCCGCATCAAAGGTTTTTGGTTGTATGATAAACTCGAAGCCCTTGATATCCTTGAAGGCCACATCCAGTTGGTGTCGACAGCAACGTTGATGTGCCTTATAGCAGCTGTTGGGACCTTTCTTTACTTGTTCCGAATGATAACCGTTGCTCAAACGATGATAGCTTTGGTTCGCCGGATTGAACGCATGGACTTCACTTGCAGGATGAGTACTTCCAATATTCCCAATGATGTTCAGCACCGGCGTCAGATGAAATCGATCGAAAACGTCCTCGTTCGTCTTGGGATTTAGGTCCAACAAATGTGCCTGACCGGATGGCTTGGGTGTAGAGACTTCGCTCAGTATGCGAGCGCCCACTCGACTACACTTGTCGCACTGGATTTCGATTCCAAGATTTTCATTGCTCCTGTTTAACCAGCTCCGAACAGCTTCGGTTACATCGAACTCTAGCCACTGACTACGGGTCTCGTCGCCTAAGTCGCCATCATTCAAGCTCCCAAATTCGATCTTTCTTACGTCCAATTGCTTACGTTTGTTTTTAGGCAACAGCTGATAGATTTTTAGGTTTACGATGTCGTTGCGCAGCTTCGACCTGCGATGGTAATGTTGTTGTTGTTGTTGTTGGGGATTCGCATACTCATCGTGATGACCATTGCAACTCTTTTGTCTATAATTGTAGTTTAATTGCTGCTTCCGCCTGTTCCCCCTGAACGCGTTAGCCCCTCCGTATTTCTGCGACTGTGTTGCCAATGCCGGGTTGTAGAGCATCATAAGCCTGACATTCGCTTCATCTATTTTCCCGTATTGGAACTGATCATCATTGATATTCAAGGGGAAATGCAATAGAATATTTGTCTTGTCGCTTCTGGGAGTCCCGCCGTGGGTTTTTCTAAATCTTTTTCTCTCTCGATTCTCCGTTGAACGTTTCACCCGCCAGCGTTTCTGCGAAATGTCGCTGAAGGTGTTCGTTAAAATGCTTAATAGGTGCAGGTTCGTTGCGGGAAGGTCCGGAGGGTCCATCTGGTTTTTCCAGTTCCGCTCATAGTTCCTCCTTAGACGTTCTAAATATTCTATGTATTTGCTAGAGTATTCTACTTGGCTAATGTTTGCCTGCAGTTATCAAAGAAACAGAACATATTTATCGATTAGTTAGGCGAGAGATATGTAAGTTAGTCTAACTGTAATACTACCAGTAAACTATTCAAATACAATATATCGTTTATATATATATGTATATATACTTTGGCTCATTTGCAGTCTTTGTACAAAAGAAAGTATGCGAATAGTCGTTAATTTGTGAAAGATAATGTGATTCAATGATTCTATAGTGCTATTAATATAGTTGATATATTGATATAGTACGTTGGGAAATATAGTATAATATATGAGTTGAAATAGCTGCAAAGCTTAGTTTTAGACTATGAGGTTGTGATTAGTATTTGCATTAATTGTAGCCACTTACCTTTTTCATATCCGGTAATTTCTTTAGACCAAGTCCGGACATAACCATCTTCGCCAGTTTCACTTTATTAATAATTTTATTTTCTCTATTATTTAAAAAACCGATTTCTAATATTTGGCTATTAGCTTTGTGTTTATCCTTAATCTCACGACGTGCAGGGGATTCTCTGAGGGTTTCAACGTCTCGTCTGGTGCGGACAGAGGAACCGTTTCCATTTGTGGTTTGGTTTGCTGCTTCTGAATCTGTTCCAAGGTATATACTTGCACTCGTATTTCTAGTAGATTGACTTAGATTTATCAGACTATATTCGGTTAGGCGGTGATTATACGAGTACATGGGATATTTAGGGCTATGTTTTGGACTATGGCTTTTGTTAATACTCGCAGTTCTCGTATCCTGAATGAGATGTCTTCGGTTGTTCTTTTCGGTTTTAGCTGCTCGTAAGTAATAGCTTTCATGATGAGGTGTTTGAGTTTCATTTATTTCTTTGTTGCAGGGATTTCTTATCCTGAATTTGTCGATATTTTTCAGGTCTAGCATTGACATTAGACTTGGGACCATCACATCTCGGCCACTAACTTCTTGGATCAAGGTATTGTAGGTTATTAGAAAAGGCAATAGCAAAACAATAACAAGCCATATTTGTGTTAATATATACAATAAATACGGTATATAAGCACTGGGTAAATTACGTTGTTTTAATATTGTTTTTCGTTTCTGTTTTTGTTTCTGTTTTTGTGTCTGTTTCTCAGGTCTCTTGGCTGCAATCGAACGACGTTCCCCTTGCCAGCTAATCATTTGTACTTCATAGTTGCTTTGGCTGGCAAAACGAATATGACTATTGAGGCAAGAACAGTCATCGAATAAATTCAATATAAGATAATAATTTGAGTGGGATTCTTGAAGTATGATTCCATGAACACATCGCGTAAGATTATGCCACACACATAAAGCTAACTCATCTCGGAGATCACAAATAAAATATGTATCGTTGTGCTTGTTGGCCCTTTGGATCGCTATCCGAATATCATTCCAGTTTAAAATACTTTGGAATGTTGCTGCATAGTGTTCAGGTTCATTATGTATTTTCATTTTTAAACCACATGGTCTCAATATCGTGTATGATAATAAAATAATCGGCGATCGGTGATCGGTGCGTGATTTTTAGATTCGTTTGCTTTATTTATCTCCAACTTACAAGCGTTCTACGTTCTCACGCTAAACTTATGCTAGTAAACCGCATTCGTGGCTTTATTTTAATACACATATACATCTATATATATATAAAATAAATAAATATATGTATACATATCATATACATATATATTTTGTGTATAGATATGTGTGTCCTAAAAACATTGTACTTTTTCTTTTAGCAAATTCAATGACAGTAAAACTTGTCATACGCCACACAAAACAAAATACTACTCAGCTTTGATCGAATGTAAATATATAACTTTAAGATCACGATCACAGTTTTCTCTTATTGTATCTGAAATTTTAATTTACTACATTTACTATTCATTCAAATAAACAACCTATTATGTTTTGTATTCGTGTGCTACGTGCAGCGCGAGTACAGAAGAAAACCTGTTCGGTCAGCACTTCAGTTTCGACTGAAATATCCAAAAGCAAATGCTTACTCAACAGCCGCAAAATAAACAGACTAACACATGTGCACACGGCCACAGACACTTACATATACACCCACACAGCGTTAGCTACAACAGCTGTGTCCATTCAAATAATACTAGTATCATTTGCAAAAATTGATGTCGTTACAAAGCTGTTAGTCTGTTAATGTAATACCGATATGTAAGAGATAAAAAATCTTATAGGAAATAAATGAAATAGCTTTAGGGCTATAATTGAAAAGATACGTTTATTTTAACTTTAACAACATAGACAACAAACTTATGTGATTTTGTTATTTACTAAATCCCTACCTTTTGTCTAATTAAAATCTATTGTTTTTTTATTAATTAGTTAATTCATACTTTGTTTTGTCCCTAATCTTGTGAAGAGAAGTGTATTGTATATGTTCTTAATTTTATACCCTACGATAATGTTGTGAAGCATTTATTTGGCATATGTATGTATGTGTGCCTAGCATCACCCCACGCATCCTGTGGACAAATATTTATGAACATAGAGATTCATGTTCATACATACATATGTATGTATTTACACACACACACACACACACGTAGTACATTCATGTGCATGAATGTAAATACATACGTAGAGTGTATATATACATACATGTATGTATAATGTAAATATACATAAGTATATTTGTGTATACATTTGAGCCTGTAGAACGCTTTGTAAAAAAATAAATTGCATCCAGCACTGTATTCGGTTCTGTGTTTCATTGATAAAAGAATCTCATCTTTGGATGATAGCGTAAACATTCATTGTGGGAACAAATAAGTCAGCCATATGATCAAAGCCGTAGCCAGAGGGAGGGCATTGCTCTCCCTAATCACAGCTTAGCTAGAAAAGAAGATTGATAAACGCATTTGAAATTTTGAATATTAAGTTCAAATGTTTAGCCAAAAGCACTACATGTGTTTATGCTTGATCAAAAAGTTCCCGGAACTTATTCGGAAAATGAAAAATCTTACGAATAGTGATGGCACTGTGCGGGGGTGGGCTATCAAGGTGCAAAATCCACGACTTTTCTGCCCATAATTATGGTCTCTTTCAGCGAATTGCTTCACGCAAAAGTCTGATAGCGCCCAAATAAAACTCTTTGTTTACTGTCTGGCTCACGTCTCCTCTCTAGTAATGATCCTTTTGATGAATGTGGGGTCGGACTCAGCCTCGCAAATCATGTGATTTTGTGACGTCAACAAGCTCTCATTTTTGCCTTTTCACTACACCGTTGTAATCCATAAAAACCGTGAGCATTGCCTTCATTTTTGGCCGAGAACGACGTGGTTTCTTTTCTCTCGACTCATTTGGTGAACGCCATTCACTTGCCTGATGTCTGGATTCCGTGTCATACTCATAAACCCACGTCTCGTCTCCAGTAAAGATCCTTTTAATAGATGTGCGATCGGATTCAGCCTCGCAAATAATGTGATTTTGTGACGTCACAGGTCTATTTTATGCATGAAATTGAGGTCAAAAATTGTAAAAAGTCGCCAACACACAGAGATAGATGCTACGTAACTCTGGGCTACGTAACTATTGCAAATATCAAGCTATGACGCTAAGATTAGGAGGGAATATCCACAACAGATGTAACTTAAGAGAACTCAAATCGAAACGATGGGAGCGCCACACGGTGGTTTGTCCGGGAATTTTTATGTGTAAGCATACCGACTGCATTATATCATAGTGAAAACCAGTATTTATGTTTTAGACAAATTAGGAATAAAATATGATTATTAAATACATACATGTGTGTCATAATAATATTGTTTGATATTATTAGTCCATTTGCCATGTAAAAAATTGGAAAGTAACTAGGAAGTGTCGGTAATGAAATAATTTTTTATTAATTTATACGAGTATATATGATGGTTAAAAATAAGAAAGTAAACTAATTGACACAAGCAATAAACGTCTAAATATTTTAAAAAGTTATTACAACAGTATTGGGCAACCACTTTATACTATAATATATACATACGATATATAATAAATTATACGCACATACTTAATTACATACTCAATATCTAAGAATCTCCTACATAATATGTATTTTCCTCTTTTTAATTAAATTTCCTAGACTTGAGCATATAAGTGCATGAGTATATGTTTGAATAATTAAATTATACATTATGGTATATGTAGGACACATTAATTCTAAATATTCTCTAATTTTTAAGAATAATTTTTAAATTAAATTTATATTTATCAATAAATTCTAGTAAGGCATTGACGTACTTGCATCGTCTACGATCATGTATACAAAGGGTAACTAGCTCCTATGTTTATTTTATACTTATATTTTGTAAACATGGGAAACATTAAACAATAAAATAAGTGTAGAATAGAAATCTACTTTTATCAAAACTTAAAAAACAACACATTATATAAAGATTATACGAAATCAAATAAGAGTTTTGATATATTGCGAAGCATTGATTTGATAGATAGTGGGCATAATAGTGTGTCCTCTAAAGTTCAAAGTACTTTTACTTACATAGTGTATCAAAATAGTATGTGAAAATGATTGTTAATTGGTTCATATCCAGTAGCTAGTGATAACTTTTTAGATCTATAAAGAATTAAACTCAACTTCCTTAGCATAGGCTTCTCTCTGCATTTTTTCACGTAACCGACCAATGTCTTCATCTATTCGAACAATCGCACGTATTTTCTGCAAAAGTTTTAATTGGTTATTATTAAATAACAATTTGAGTTTTATTATTTATTACTCTTAATTAATAATAATATCTTCTTAAAATTAAAATATATATATTTACTTAAACTTACTTGATCGGCATCCACTATTCAAAAAAGTACATTGCAAACTTGGTGGCTCTAACCCTCATTTTCTCTGAGATCAACGCGTTCATCAAACGGACAAACAGACGGACATATCTACATTTACTCAGCTATTGCTGATAATCAAGAATATATAGAACATGATGCTTCTTATTGCAAAAATTCATTCGTCCCTTATAACCCATTTTTATTGATTAAGGCTGGACGCACTTCACGCACTTCACCGCACTTCACGCACTTCACGCTCTACACATTGCACACGTGAAAGAGATAGAAGCTGTTTTTTTTGTTTACTTTTGTGCAATGCAATATGACACAATAAGTAAGAGCGGAGGCGCTATATTCACTTCGTTCACGAAGCTTAGGCCCAAGCAGTGCTGCCAAATTAGATTTTAAGGCAAAGTGCTGGATTAGTGGTTCAATTTCAACCACTGGGCGAACACTAGTTATTATAACTTATAGTTTATTTAAGATAATTATTTCAACGACTGTTAGTAACACACTGACGGATTGAAGGAAATGAGTAAATATACTGAACGCACATATGTATGTATGTATGTGTATGTATGTACATATGCATATATTCAAACGAAGGGCTAAACTCTCAAAGTTATTAGTCAAACTTTTACGACGAGTATATACACGAGTATATATACTATATATATTGTACGAGTATATATAAAATATATACAATATTATGTTATTATTTTTACTTACTTCGCAAAGATCTCCCGGCGTTCGTTTCCACAACCAGAACATGTATGCAGGGATGTAGAGCATCGAGGATAAAGCAGTGAACCAACCAAACGCATGTGCCCACCATGGGTAGCTGTAGTCCAGATACTTAATCGGTGCCCATTGTACGATATTGAAAAAGAATACTCCCTATGAGCATACAAACAATATTATCATAACAGGTTCATCGGACGTACGGGAGAAACAAAATTATTATCACTGCGCTACTTACCAAGCAAATGGCAGGTGTTGTAACACACCAGCAGAATTTCCACCAGACTGTCGGATAATATCCTATCATGTCTTTTATACCATCGTAGAATCTGTCGACTCCATAGCACCACGATATTGAAATACACTCGAAGAATATGAGCCACAATAAGCAAAAGCCGCTTACTGCGTAGGAATCAAGAATTTGGAATATATACATTCCGCCCTAAGAGATCAGACAACAATCATGTGTTATAATACAACAAATTGAAATGCTTTATAAATGTAAAACTAGCAGATATCCTGCGACTGAATACATATATTTATACCAGTAGTTTTAAGTGATAACCACACATAATTTACTTACCACTTTTTCTGCTCCTAACGTTAATAAAGTCTTGTAATATTTGAACTCATAATATAAATATAAACATACAGATTAGGAGTCAAAATTCATGGACTTCCTGTTATTGCTATTATGTTACACTCAACTTAAGACTACTCCTTTTCATTCATAGGTTATTGCTTTTACTTACTTGTGATATGCAGGTTAAGCCAACCAAGTAGCTTAAAAAGCAGACGATAGCTATGAAAATCTCCTTGCGTTTCCGGAGCAATTGGGGCCACTCATCGATTATGGCAGTTATGAATCCTTCCATCGTGCAGAACTGTGAATCTAAGCCAATGAGAAGGAGCATAAAGAAGAAGAGACAGGACCACATGGGGGATCCCGGAAGCTGCAACACCGCCGACGGATATACAAGGAAAGCCAATCCAGGACCTGTTCAATGTAAAAATATTATTATTATAGGCTTGGAATCAAATGTTTATTTATATCTGAACATTAATAAAATAAAAAGTTATCTTATTGTAACAGATATTCGTTGAGGTATAAGAGATTCGGGATTCCCTTAAAAACAAAACGTTGACGACCAATTTTCAGTGGATCCCCGATGCCTTTATACATAAACCAAAGAAATAAGTTTCAAGAATGCAGTTGAGTGCCTGACTCAATATATATATGCATGTTTCTTAAATAACTTATTTTTCTCAAATTTGAAGCACGGAAAGAGAAGAAGAGAACGGCCCAATAAATAGCTCTGGGTTAAAGGTCTGAAGAGTTCGATACGGAAAATTGAAATTTTCCTTGTATCAGAAGCGATATCAATTTCCAATTGATTAGCACACTAAAATTCTGAGAATATGCGAACTATACAGAATATATACTACTATACTATAATTATAATATATAATATTATACTATATTTGCTTTTAAGGGCATAAAAGTACAAGACACGGCTTGAAACATTCAGGAATGTTTTTCAATACTATTTAAAGCCAATCTCTGTACCCCAAATCGATATTTTTCATTTCTTAGGCACTATCTGAAAGGCGTTCTGAACTTTCCAAGCCTATTCTAATAGGTTTTTTTAAGATTCTCGATTTCATGTAATTATATACACACCTGATGCTGCCACTTCGGCTACTGGCCTCTGCTGCTCATGAGCCATAAATCCAATGACGGAGAATATTACAAATCCGGCAAACATACTGGTACTGGAGTTGACTGTACAGACAATTAAGGCGTCCCTGAATTATATAGTATATAATTAATAGTAGCTGTAAGTCACGGATTTCCTATTCTAGGCTCACTTACTTGTAAACGTTATTGGTAAACTTATTGTAGCTTCCCAGCGCTACCAGAGTTCCCAGGCCCAAGCCGTACGAGAAAAGATTTGCGTGACCGCATCGATCCAAACCTGTATAAAATGTATATACATATATATTTATATGTATATAATTGTAAGCGTAATTGATTGAACTCAGGACTTACATCAGAGTGCGAAAGCTTTGAAAAGTTAGGAATAACGTAAAATTTGATACCCTCTAGAGCACCGGGTAGGGTAATACCACGAATTAGTAATACTGTTAGTAAGACATATGGGAAAAGTGCTGTGAAATAAACGACTTTTCCCGTCCATTTGACTCCCTTCCAGATGCAAAAGTAGCAAAGTATCCAAACGAGTAGCAAAGTACCCGCCAGCTCCCAGCGAATGGTACCAAGTTCCTCAATACCGGAAGTTATTTGCAGTGCTCGTCGACTGGATAATGAATCAAAATTAAAAGTAACATTATTATAAATCTATATGTAACATTCAAATCAAATTTAACTGCTAATTCAGTTCAAATCAAGAATGAGTGTATCCATCAAAAGATCGTTAATATTTGATACGAACCAGATATCTAATGAATATGAATCAAAGAACGAGACAAACTTTAAAGTCGCAGCTAGACTTTTAGTTTAATACCTAGATTTATATTAAGAATAAGTTTACGTACTCCCAAAATTCTTTCACTGGATCTGTCAGCTCTGTTGAGGTTATGTTCATCGAGGCCACAGTGCAAACTTTCTTTGCAGTTCCGTTTATAATTTTGTCCCAGCAATGCAGATTCTTCCTCTCATACTGATTCACACAATTTACAGTATTCCACCAGTTATTACACGTTCGCCAAGGGACATCTGTAATTTATGGAATATAAGTATACAAGTATTTATGTGAAGCACCTATCAAGATTAATAGGTGAACTTACCAGCACGCATTGACATAAAGAAATAGAAAACGGCCCACGCCAGGATAACAATGTAGTAGACATTCATCCAGCAGGACATTACAGCAGCAGCATAGCCAATTCCTTGGACAGAATGAATAGAATTAAAATCCAATTTGTAGGATTAAAATTGCAACTTACCCTTAAAAATTGGAGCTATTTTGAACACCCCGAGACCGCCTATTGTTAACATCTGGCCCAGCGCTAGTTCCATAAAAAACATTGGAATACCAGCTAAAAACAATGTCACCAGATATGGAAGTAAAAACGCTCCGCCTCCATTTTTGTAGCACAAATAGGGAAATCTCCAAACATTTCCCAAGCCAATTGCAAGCCCGACCACGGACAATATGAAGTCAAGCTTTGAACTCCAACTTCCACGATCTGGCAGGGTTATTTTGGTTAACTGAGAGTAAGACAAATGCATATAAAAATACCTTTAAGACTTTGTTTTACAATAAATATATAAATAAAAAGGCAAACATCGAAAGAATTCCTATTTTAGTTAGTGTTAGTTGAAAATAACGCGATGAAATCAATTTGAAAGTGTCACCAACACTAGTGCCAACAAATGGATACATACAATGTGTAAAACGAACACTAACACAACGAAAAGCTGGATGTATTGTACTTCACGCTCTTCACTTCGCACACGTGAAAGAGATAGAAGTTGTTTTTTGTTTACTTTTGTGCAATGCAATATGATACAATAAGTAAGAGCGGAGTGGCTATGTTTACTCTAAGCTTAGGCCCAAGCAGTGTTGCCAGATTGGATTTTAAAGCAAAAAGTGCTGGACTTAGGCTTAAAATCCAAATGATACAAATCAGACACTAGTTATTATAATTGCGTAAATATATCTTGATATTGTTTTTGTTTTACGATTCCGGGATTTGTATTTTATTACGACATGAAGACAAAGCGAGTTAAGGACATAACAGAACCTAGGAGCACATTCAACTTCTAGAGACTTGGTGCAATCGTTTGATTCCCACTACGTAGTTACTCCCCCCTCTATATTAATTAATAATCTAGGGCTACCTCAGTCGTATCATGCATTATATATTTGATCCGAGTTTGTGATGTGATGTGGTCCTCGGAAAAACATAAACTATGCATATGGGTCGCACATTACACAGGTAGATATAATGGCCATCTATTGGCAAGGGCGAGAGATGAAGGTGGAGGCAAAATCTCATTCGACCTTTCTAATTTCTAATCTTGACGCTCTACTGCCTGAATCCGCCCTTGTCTATTGGATCCTTTGAACAGATTGCGACACCAGTTTAGCGAACGCTTCTGTGTTTATTATCGGATTCTGGGATCGTTGATCGATTGGCTAAGGTAATTGGGATTCAAAGTAATGTCGACCAATTTATTATCTCACAGGATGAGACGAATATATAACATTAGCATTTAAGAGTATGGATGGATTGAAGGATTAATATTATTTACCTGCTGATTTGCTGGATCCATTGTTGGTTGTCCTGTGGTGCTTAAGTCTTTTGGACACAAAAGCTTACCCATCTCAATGGGATCATGATTCTTTCGATCACCTCCATCCCCATCGTTCCCGCAATTACTTGACATTTCGAAAACTATCGATCCTTTACTCGATTATCAGTCTGTGTTTATCTGCGAAGACCTGCAAAACAATGGTCGAATAGCTCTTGCGATTACATCGTTTGTCTCAAAAACAAGGAATATTACAGAATTATCTTATCTATTATAGTTATTATCAATATTTTTACTAGTGTTTTTCTGTGCACTCGTAGATTACATAAGGCAAGAGAAATATACAACATGGATTTCACATACAAATATAGGATTTATCACGCACCCACAACACCCAAACGGGCCACTTGCTGCTTTTCGACTGAATCTCTCTCGGCCTCGATCTCGGAGCAGAGGCATCCGCAGATATTCATGCATCAATCAAAGCAAAAACGCCATGATAATTTAAACATAGCTCAGGCAAAACAAGGCTGCATGTCATTTTTTTTATACAATTTAATTTAATAATGATTTACCGAGAGGGTTCGGAGCACAGCCGCACTACGCTTTGTGCTATATGTAAAACCTGCTGGTAGCACTCGCAGTCACTTAAGCATACACAGCCATGCATACACTGCTAATACACACACCTACATGGAAACGAATATATATATAGATATATATACTAGGGGCCCCCAGTACACTTATTGTAGATCACCCCACACGGTGAATATACGACCGTAAGATGTAAGTAGGCCTCAGAGGGTTGCATGCAAAGTTTCTATTGGGTCGAATAGGCGCTGTTCGAGTTGACATTAAGTTAAGTAATGGTGTAGTCAAGTGCACCCGACTACCAGGAGTTTGGCATTCTTACTTGTTAGAGTAACCCCTTAACCTATTAAAATGGGTAATAAGAGCCTTATGAGTGCCTTAGTGCCTACTATACAACTTTCCTTGTGAAGCTTCTTTGCAGATGAAGTTCGTCTCAGCTGCCAGTTTAACATAATTGCGTATAGTCCGTATGAATGTGTGTGTAAGCACGGGTTAAGGGATTCTCAACAGTCTTATTTGTTACCTATTTCGAATGAGTCAAAGGTCCAAAATGATGAGGCTAAGTGGCTTGCGAACCTTTAAGTTCACCTCGATTGCGCACATACAAAGGATGTCATATATCAAATACTGTACAGGCTTATATAATGGCAGCATGAGAAGAGCTTTGTTTCTCTTCATAGTTTACATAACATGTGCCATGGCTTAGCTTGAAGTTGTACGAAAGTTTCACTTCAATAAACGTGCAATACTCTTTCAACTACAATATAGATACCATACTATATAATATATACCATACATATGAAAGATAGCATACATAGATTTGATGTACAACAATCACAACATTCATATGAACAGCAATATACATAACGTTTACACCTATTTTTGCTCAAGATCAATTGCTTCAATATCTACTGTGTCTATTGTCCTATCGGTCTAAAATACGTGCAAATCTATCGGTTGAAAATATGTTTAAGAATGTGAAACTCTCCATCTTAATCTGGCTATCAATCAATCATACATAAGGAATGCCCGATTCTAGGAAACTTCGTTTAATAAGTATACCATAATAACAGCGCGTAACACTGTTCTTTACTACTAGCTATGTTAATCAGCTTAACTAAAAAGTCAAATATATAGCTAATATATATATGTTATATATATAGATAGACATTCTCTGGTGCTTCACATGGTAAAGTACAGTCTCGCTATATCATAGATTCTCTAACTCAATCATTGAGGTACTTCCAGTAATTCACACACTAGTCGGCTTCTAATTGTCCGGACTATCGAAATTATACTGTATGTATAGCCCGTACTATGTATGTGAGTGGAAAATGTATTCGTATGCCTGATGCTATGATACGATGGTAGAATTTAAATTATATAATTGCATTGCTAAACATCATCATGTGTACTCGGAAACGCATAATCTTGTTGCTATCATCAGGCCCACTTCCGAAGTGGATTATATACTTACACCATGAATGCTTCTATGCTCTGACTACATAGGGACCCACATATGGATTCCATGGAGAGCAATTGAATGAACTCATCGTGTATAGAACACAAAGACATGCGAGTGTACGCGTATCTATTATAAAATAGCAGCTTTTTATGAATACATTTTTATTTATTCAATTTACTTTAGAGACGACTACGAACAGTCGATTGAAAGATAAAAGTTTAAATTGTATAATACAAAGTTTTAAAGGTAATCTGTCAATTAAAGAGGCACAAAGTAAAAACTATGTTATATATAATTATTATTATTATATATTCAAATTCAGTATAGAATCGAATATATATATAAAAAGCAATCATAATTATAAATCTTAATTATGTAATCAATAAATCTATTTGTAGGCACTACTCATAAAAACATGAGAATATGGGAACCCTTGTATGCCCTCAAGCGATTCTATATACAATATATATATAATATAACTATATAAGTTAACCACTGCAACATTATTGTTTATCTTCGCAACAATTGTTGCAACGGCTAACAACTAAGTTGCTGTGATAAACAGAATAACATCCGCCCCACGACTGTGTTGCTTCAGACCACACTATTGACATAAGGGTCAATAGCATAAACACCTAAATTAGTCAACTCAGCATAATCGACCACCAACGCATAGGAGTTCAATAGCATAAACAAATAATTTGTCAACTAAGCATTAATCGACCACCAACGTCAGCGTCGCTGCTCTCAAAGTCAGCGTCGCTGCCACCAACCCATAGCTAGGTTTAAGAATCAGAACAAATTGTAAAATTAGTCTTAAGATGAACGCGAAATAAAGAACATCTAAAAATTTTAAACTTATAAAACGTTAATTTATATAATATATAACAAGTAAGAATGCTGTAGGCTGTACACGACTACGAAGACTTAACCCACAAACACACACACACATACTTCATCATGAAGTGGTGGATGGAGACAGAGACAGAGATGGAGAGAGAGATAGAGATCTTGGCACACTTTTACACAGGGTGATCGTCGAATTCAGGGAGCACATGGTAAAAGTCTACCTCTGGACTGACCCACACTGCATGTTGTGTAGGGGATGAGATCAATCTTACCCACTGTAAGGATGCTGTCAGTAAGCGAATATTCAATTAAATGAAAGACAGATGTTGCTGAAGATTAAAGCCCTAAAAGCCAATCAGGAGAAGCGACTGGTGTGGCAGTTATATGGTCCCTGCTAATCCCACCCAGGCAAATCATTGATCTAGACCTAAACAGGATCTCAATTTGTATAAACACTTTATGGAGAATCGGGAATTGGACAAGCCAAAAGAGGGCATTCCCTGAATAACAAGACAGATTCCGCAAAGCCACGTTCCATGGGTCGTGCTCTCAAGGTTATTGTTGATGTAGCATCCAAATCTTCTAAGGAAACCCGATGAAGGTGGGGCATACGAAGTACTATGAAATTGTAACGTTGGAGATTAGTTCAACTCGGTATGGTGCGATCACATTGAACAAGCCAGCGACCGGATCTCGCCTACAAATTACCTCTGTAGGATGATATCAGTCTAACTATCCGACCGAGTATTGGATTACAATAGGAAGATGGTCCCAGGCTCAGATGATTAAGCATAAAGAGAACATAAAATGCGAAAAGGATGCATATAGGAAGATGTAGAGGAAGATAGTTCCTAATAGGTATATCTAATATCTAGGATCACTCCTATGGAATTTGATGTATGACGAAGAACTCACTCTCCAGTTACCTCATCGATGAAGCTTAATTGGATTCCCAGATTATCTCGCACTGGTAGTAGTAGCCATTAAATCAAAGAGAATGAGGCATCCACTGCAGAACGCATGCTTAGAGAGATTGAGGCGGAGCAGGAAGAAATTAGGTTAAATGACTCAATAGAATATCTAGAAGTCATGATAGACAATAATCTTAATTTTAGGCAGCATACAGAATGCGTTCGAACAAATCAAAGATGCAGACAGCTCTCTCGCGAATGCTGCCCAATGTGAGAGGACCAAGGGCCGGTAGGCGTCTGCTTATCGCAAGAATAGGTCGTGTTATAGGAGGGTAGTAAACAGCATCGCAGGATATGCGATATGTGTGTGGGATTCGGCTTGGAATGTAAGCGTCTTGCCATAATTAAACCTGCCGGCGGTTTAATTGTCATTTATGCCGGCAGCTCCTGCCTCCCGTATAATCGATGATTCCAACCCCCAGGTTCGTAATAGAAAAACAAACAAAAAAACTATACAAAGTGTAAGAGGAAATTTCAGCAGCCGAGTTTCCGGCTCGAAGCGATTCTACTATTGCAACTCTTTTCTTCTATTCTGGATCCGTTACTTGTGCTTTTAAACTTTTACTGACGCGCATTAAGTTGACACTGTAAGCTTTCAAATTATTGCATAAGCCAATTCCAGCGTTGCCATACATTAATATTTAAGCATTTTTTAAGAGTCCCGATTAACCTCGAACACCCTGTACACACATACACTTACACGCAATGTGAGCTGCTGTCTGCAAGTCCAATGCTGCTGCATACTTTCCTGATCAGCAACAAAAAGTGCGCCGATAAATCCATGTCTGTGTGTCCGTCTGTCAGTGGTTTTGCTTACAGCGGCCCACACACCGTCGAACATGTTGGTGAGCAGAAAGTAAAAATCTGCATTAGTGTAGGTGAGCGGCTCGACGAACTTCTATGACTGTGTATGGTGACGAGCATTACTTGAACCAAGAAATTCGTATGCTGTGTTCATCTAACGTGTTGGACCGTGCCAGGCTCGCCAACATGTTCGATCGTGTGTGGGCCGTTTAATGGATGCGGTATAGTGCAGGTAAATGTGCGTGTATGCAGTTGGGAATGTGTTTGCATGGCTTAAGGGCTTCACGTAGTCGGGCTTACTCGACTACAGCACTGCTTGCTTACACTGCGAGTTCTGCGCATGACTCAACGTTAACAGTATTCAAGGAGGAAACAAGCAGCATAACAGAGGAATCCTGTTTGTGCCATGTAATGAAAGCAGAACCGCTCGCTGGAATACTTTTTATATATTGAAGGCGATTACAATTAAACAATCATATACTAATATATATATATGTTTATATAAAATATTAGAACAACAATTTACCAAAGGCGTTTACAGCACAGTTCCTCTGGGTGAGGACAAATTAAAATAACTTTGTTTATAATTCTGTGAGTGAGTATACAACTATGAAGTTATACAGCAATATACACACAGTTCTAAATTTACTAAAAGTATAATAAAACCCACACTCTTAGTCCGAATCCCAGTGTCAATAAGTCTTTTTAGACAAGTTATATGTTATGCATAAGTTCAACATTAGTTGAGTTCTATATAAAATACGAAAACATGGAACAATGTCAGAAATGGTGCAAAATCGATACTTTTTAGGCTGCGCTAGAAGTTTTTGCTAAGGATCTATACACCTCAGTAAAATAATTATATGTGACTTACACTTTTGTGAATCTGAAACAAGTTCAAGCGAAAATGTGTTTTTGGTATGTAGTTTTATTATCAGAAATCTTATTTCTAAAGATAAAAAAATAATATACAATTTTTAACCTATTATAAATAATTATATGTGACTTTTCATAGATTTACTTAACTATTAATGTTAAATGTAATCATAATACTGTTTCCATTATTCCTAATAATTGCACTTCAGCGATATGTCATGGAAACGACCAACGATCTTTGGTAGCGTGAGTCAATTTTTTGCATGGTATGATGTTAACCCCATTGCTTTCTTCAACTGAGATTAACCATCTCACAATCCTCATCTCCTCAATTGAATTGAATGGTCCGGGCCCAATGGGTACATAAAGACTGTAATATTTCCGTCATTAACTCGTCAGAACTCGTAACTGTAGTCTGGCGCATTATATTGCTGCAAAGTTAAGTCTTCGCCGTATAATTGACCACCAACCGCTACAAACTTTTTGTTTAATAGTCAATAGTCGATAATCGCACATAGGACCTTATCCTTTATAGATGAATGCAGCCCATATCATTGGTCACGCTTTAGGCAAGTGCGTCGATCCAGGGTCCTGGATACATTCATTGCCAAAATTGTTTTGCAACTTTAGGATCGTCCATATTGAAGTTTTCTCATCACGTCAAATGGAAAGAGTTATTCCTCTCCTCAGAATTTGAATATTTCTGCAAACGCTTTTGGTTTGGCCATCGCAGTAGCAATTGTCTATTTTCATGAATTACTCCTCGTTATTTGAAGTTCCAATTAAGCATTATTGTTGTTGGGCGGCACTTACTTTTAGCCGTAAGTGGTAAGTGCAGTTATAAAGAAAAACACGCAGTTTGATACTCCAATAAAAGTGTGTGCTGAAATCTTTATTTTTATATATTAGTACAACTTCAAGTGTATCTAATTAATTACCCACCACTGTGCTCTGCCCGCGCCTTTGCTTCAGTACGACTTGTCTAGTCGATCTTCTCTTTGGCATTGTGGATGCCAGCCACAACCCAAAACTACAGCCTGGAGGCTGCTGCCGTTGGTGTGGGTGCGAACGAGATGGCAAATAAAGGTGAACAAGGGAATTGCCGATTACCGTTCTAGCAGTCCCGTATGATACTCTCATACAGTGGGCAATATTAGATTAGGCGGGCGCTAAATTATCTCTGAATTAGAGACGCAACAATTGTGTTTCCAGCTCACGGAATCTACGGCTGCAATTGGGTTGATTTTATGTCTGCAACGGCCATCATTATCGAACTAATGCACTTGAATTATTTAAGTGCACATTGTACTTTTACAGCCATTGAGTTTTTTTGTAATTTCAATGTTTTTGGCACCATTTTCAAACATTTTAGTGATAATCTATTGAACGTCCGCATACAATTAAATTCAAAAGTCACATTTAATTATTTGAAACTA
The DNA here is from genome assembly GCA_035045065.1 of Hirtodrosophila trivittata. Lineage (NCBI taxonomy): Eukaryota > Metazoa > Arthropoda > Insecta > Diptera > Drosophilidae > Hirtodrosophila > Hirtodrosophila trivittata. The sequence continues at coordinate 613,769 of JAWNNK010000645.1, forward strand.
AAGGCACGATTACTTTTTTTATTGATACGCCGACAATAAAAAGAATAGGAAATTTATCGTTTTGTATACATTACATGGGATTAACAACACAAACATCGTTCTCAAAAATAAGTTTATCACATATAATCCATTTACAGAGGTATTATTCTATAGTATAATATTAGACATTAACTACAGCTTAAATGTAAGAAATCAGAATTTTAAGATTTAAAAGTATTTATTTATATATTTTACTATTCCTCGTCGGTGTAGTCAAAATTATATTCCACTTTCACTGGTACAACTGATTATGCTTTACATAGAATCTATAAAGAATCTTTATCACGCTTTCTCTTTCTTCTGTCTTCTCTTTTGCTATGTCTTCGTATAAATATTTAGCCTTCTCTTACGTTATTATATATTATATTTTTTCATTTTACTTTCTATTCTACTACTTTCTTTTAATCCTCTGCTTTTTAACTCCTATATTATAAGCAGAGTATCACTCATTGATCTGATTGGGCTTTTCTGGCTTTTCCCCAGTATATAAATTTAATTATACTTTTATTTAATTTTATAACAAAATTTCATTCCTGTTCCACTGAATGGTATTCTTGCAATGATCTTACAAGGTTACTTGTTATTTTCTACAAGCTGACTCTGCCGCTGCCCTCTGCCGACGTTGCTGGTTGTAGGCTGCAACGTCGCTCAACGTTGGTGCCGTTAATGGAATATGTTGTTTCAGTCCACGTGGCGTAGCCGATTGTGCTCTTGTTAACTGTTGTCCAGTTGCAGTTACCGTTGGTTGATTGTTGTTGTTCTTGCATTCGGTTATTCAACGCTCTCAACGAATGCACTCGCGATGCAACGAGAGTGAGAGTGGACCCGACTACAGTTGACTGGATGTCCAAAATGGCGGCCGCTCAGTAACGGTGCTTCCGTTCTTGTTGCCATTCTTTGCTTCGGCTCTGCGTTAACTAAGTGTCCATCTGGAGGCCGCTCAGTAACGGTGCTTCCGTTCTTGTTGGTTTTATTCGCTTTGTCTTTGCGTTAACTTGTATAAATTAGGTTTATCGGTAACTTTTCCTTTAAAAAAAGGTATCTTTATTTTCCGAATGGTTTCTTAAGACTGAATTTACAATACTTGTTCTTAGTGTCAAAAAACTGCTTCTGCCGCTGGCTTCTGCCGACGTCGCTGGTTGTTGCTGGCGATGTCGCTCGAGGTGTCCTATTCCTTCAGCCTTCCCACGATGCTGCCGTCTTCGGAATGTGCTGGCTCAGCGCACATCAATGATGGCGTAAATGATCATAAACTTTGGTCACGTTGGCCATTGTGCACTTGTTTTTTTGGTGTTCTCATGTTGGTGTGTTGGCCACGTGATCTTTGCATTTGTATTTCAACAATGTTCGTCGTTAACTTATGTATGTATATAGTGACATATTCACAAATGACATATTTACATGTCCCGCATCGTATCGTATAAGCATATTTCCAATGTAAAGCAGAGAAAGAGTAACAGTTATCATAAGTCTTCAGTCTTAAGCTGAACTCTCAAATAAAGACAGTCACAAACTAAATCAGACGTGTCGCAGATTATTGAAAATTCTTAAGATCTATTTACCGCTAACCTCTCTCGCCTACGCACGTTTATCTTTGTTACGAACTAACTGTTAACAAATTTCATGCGTAAAGAGGAACACCAAAAAAATTCAACATGGTGTCTGCTTCGTTCGTGCAGACGAGTGGTTGTATGGACTCACAATTATACAATTATATGTATTATCTAGGGGTATTGAAAAGTGACTGTGATCCAACTCCTAGCTAAGGCCTGTGGCTAACGGTTTAAGATTCAATTAAATTCCAATTATTATTAATATTGAAACAATGAATAATATTATTGAATTCATATTCTTGCAGATCATCAACAGCACAATGATATATGCACGAATTCCACACAGATATATAGCGCTCATTCCACTTTGTCTGATATTAGCAACGGGAGCTATTGGTATTGTTGTTATACTCTGTACGTTTAGCAATACTGAAGTTCCCTTTTTGTTGGCGTCAGATTTGAGTAGCGCAAAACAGGCGATGGGCGCCACGCACAGAATTAATTCGAATCTAAACTGGAAACAGAAGAACGACAAGGACGATAAGAGTTCGATCAATTCCACAACTAGCAGTCCAGGGATTGTGAAATATAGTTCTGAAAATAATTCACATACAAGTAGAGCAGAAGAGGAAGAGGAGATGGAAGTGGAACAACAGCATATATACATTGATGACTATTATCCGAGACAAACCGAAATAGACGAGGTTAATTCAGAGTCTAGGAAAATAATTAAGGATGGAAACATAAAGCAGAGAATACACAAAAAAGTCGGAGGATCTGCAAATTTGATTAAAGTCTCCACAATAATACAGGATGACGACGATGATACGGATAGCGATGATGGGGATGAGAAGAAAGCAAATGATTATGAAAGAATTGCTGGAAGTGGAAGTGGCGAAGGAGCGACAATCCTAGAGGCTTACAATAGAAATAGAATGGAGCTCAGGGCTATTCAAAGATTCAGAAAACGCATTATACTGAAATTGTCGCAGCTCTCAAAAATAAACAGAACTTCTGAAAGGGAGTTCAAAACAAAAGACGTCCAAACGATCTCAAAAACACAGAGGAATTTGGATTCCAGAACAGGAACTGGAGCAGCCACCTGGTTAGGCTACAATCGTCTGGAACCAACTACCCTAGGGCCATCCCTATTGAATACCAATAACGATAGTGGCAATGGGAAGTGGCAGAAGCAGCTAGATGCCAAACTCTGGAAGGCCACCCAGTTGCGAAATAGACGGATCCTTGGCAACGAGAGGAAAAGTGCTGAACGTTCCCGCCAGCTTTTGCTATGTGAAATGGGCAAATCGGAGGGCGGGGAGCTCTGTCGAATGTTGTTCAAGGAAACCTGAACAATACTTTAGTACTCATTTAGATCGAGATATGATAATATTAGTGTTAATGTGTGGGTAATAGGTATAAACTTAAATTTCTTGGATTGAACGTGTTGTAGAACCACTTTGGCAGGCCGAAGCGACTTAATAACTAAATAAATGAAGAAAGAAACAAACACATTTATCGTATTATCTATAGTGATTTATGATTTCAATAGATCACTCATATTCAACGGTAACTGAACGAAAACAATGGTTCCCTCTTGAGCAACTCGAAGTATTCTCCTCTCGGGAGCAACTCGAAGAATACTAATTTTACTCTTAAGATCCCAGTTCTTATATAGCTACCACTGATCGATCTTACTCTATTCCTATCGCTTCCTTAACCCGACTAACGGGATGCAACTGGCTGTTAGGGTCGGGTATTATTTCGTGTAAGTACTTTGGTCACACCTAAATATCGACACACATGTAAGTGGTCATAAAGGATCTATTTTTTAGAGGTATAGAACATTAAATAGCAATAAAACAACGATGGATTATTCGATTGACATGAATTTTATTTATCCGAAAGATAATCTTGTGGCATTACATTTCAAATATGATTTCTGGCATATGACCGCCACGGCTGGCTCGGATGTAGTCCAATCTGGACGTCCGATTTTCGATGACTTTTTCCAACATTTTTGGCCGTATATCGGCAATAACACGGCGAATGTTGTCTTCCAAAAGGTCAAGCGCTTGTGGCTTATCCGCATAGACCAATGACTTAACATAGCCCCACAGAAAGTAGTGTTGTAGGTGTTGAACCACAAGATCTTGGAGGCCAATTCACAGGTCCAAAACGTGAAATTAGGCGGTCACCAAACGTGTCTTTCAATAAATCGATTGTGGCACGAGCTGTGTGACATGTTGCGCCGTCTTGTTGGAGCTCCTGGACATCATTGTTCAATTCAGGAATGAAAGAGTTAGTAATCATTCTGGCCATCATCGTTCTCGAAGAAGTGCGGACCAATGATTCCACCAGCCCATAAAGCGCACCAAACAGTCAGTTCTTCTGGATGCAACGGTGTTTCGACATACACTTGAGGATTAGCTTCAATTAGCCATTCAGGATTAGCCACTCAACCAGAAGTGCGCTTCATCGCTAAACGAAATTCGCCTATGAAGATCGGGAACAACGGCAATCTCGTTTTGGGCCCATTCGACGAATCTACGCCTTACTTGATGATCGTTTGGCTCCAATTCTTGCACGAGTTGGATTTTGTAGGCACGCAAACCAAGATCCTTCCGCAAAGTCTTCCAGATCCAATCCAATTCCTGTGCTCGATGGCGCATAGACTCATTCGGGTCTTCCTCAGTGCTACGCTCTACAGCAGCAATAGCTTCTTCTGTACGCACCGAACGGCGTCTCTGGGGATGCGAGTTATCAATAAGAGTAAACGTGTGCGAAAACGTTCCATGGTCGAATTAACTGCTCCTATGGACGATGGACTCTTTGTCGACGATAAAATGGACGTAGTGCGCGATGCGTATTCCGCACAGATCGGAATATTTCCAAATAAAATTGCACTATTTGCAAGCGTTGTTCAGGCGTGAGTCTCTTCGTGATGAACTGCCAAGCCAAACTGAGAACGAATCACTTGACAGCTGTTGAATCGGTCGCCATCTTGAACGGAAATGCTTAAAGTTCTATAACTAAGAAAAACACACTTTACTTCCACTAAAAGATCTTTGCGACGCATGTTTTAATTATGAATTTAAGTGTCTGCATGTTGAACGTAAGTTTAAGCAGTAACTCATTCAATACTAGTTACTTCCTTTTCCTTTGGGCTTTGCTTGTCATATGTAGAGATTCTATATATATTCTATTCTAAGTAAGAATTCTGTAGTCTTACGACTTGCATAGACCCTGACGAAAGGCAATGCTGCTGTCAGACAAAGTAGAGTCTCGTTTAAGTGCAGTCCTCCCCATAGTTCCCATTAGGGGTCCGGGGTCCCTCGACTAGTGCAGTTCACTTGGCATTCACTGCAGCATCTCTTAAGCTCTGGTTTCTGGCGTTTGTTGGTGCACCCTATGGCAAAGCGTAGCTCCTCGAACATTTCCACCCAGAGGGAGCGAGGAGGATGTAGGTAAACCAGATCTTGGTCCTTGTCGACTCTTGCAGTATCAGCGCTTGGAACGGAGCGATTCTTACAGTGCCTGTGGGTGATCTGCATGGACTTTGCCTGTTGCCGAAAATTATCAAAAAACTCGAAAAACGCAACGATGAAAGCAACTACAATTCCGGCAATTAGCACCACAAACACGCCACCTAGAAGAGTCGAGAATAGCAGAATACTATTAATATATATAAATCGTTTATAATAATACTATATACTATATATACCTATACTCTCCAGTCCGAGTGCGTTTGCCTTTGAGTGCAAATTGTTGATCTTTCGCGTGCAAGTCTCATCGGTGTTCTTCCACCATTTGTCATAGAGCATCTGAATGTCGCCTTTCTCCTGCAGCTCCAATATGGCTAACGATATTTTGTCCCGCCACGGCGAGCCCTTTGGTGTCGCGATTCCATATCCTTGTAGACAACGTACATATAAAGACAACAAATGAAAAATTACCTTTCTATATAAAACACAAAATAAATATCTATTATCTTAGTCTTCTATTTATATGTGTATGTATATATAAGAATACTATCAGCGCCGGAAGAAAACACATTCTGATTATATATTGGGTGTACAAATTAATGAGGTCCGTTTTATGAGTTTAAAAGAGTTTTGTAAGACCTCCCATTTTGAAAACGCTAAGGTAATTTTTGACCTTGGGGCCAAGCGTTGTCATGTTGCAAAACCACCTTGTCATGGCTTACCGCCGTTTCTGGCCGTTTATCATACAAAACTCAAACTGCTCAAACGTATTAGTTGTAGTCGATCCGCATTAAAGGCTTCGCCTGGATTTAGCAGCTTATAGTTGATCGCACCCGTCTGGTCCCACCATATGCAGAGCATGACCTTTGAGCCGTGGATGTTTTGCTTTGGTGTCGATGTAGACGATGATGGGACGAATTCACCAGGCTTGGCATAGTATTTTTTCTTCTTGGGATTATCGTAATATATCCACTTTTCATATCCAGTCATGATCCTTTGCAAAAATCCCTTCCTTTGACGTCTTTCAAGAAGCAGTTCAGAATTGGAAAATCGCCTTTCGACATCTTTCGGCTTCAACTCGTAAGGCACCCAATTTCCATGAATAAATCCCAATTGTTTTAACCGAAAGGAAATTGCTAGGTGAATCACTCCCAATGATTCTGCGAGTTCAGTTTGCATTTGGCACCGATCCAATATAACCTCAAAATCCTCGTCTTCACACTTTTGGAGTTAGCCAGGACGCACTTTGTCTTCAACGCTAAAATCACCACTTTTGAAGCGTCGTACCACTCTCTGCATGACTCATCGGTTGGAGCAGATTCAGCATAAACTTCCACAAGCATTCGATGGGCTTCAGCTGCACTTTTCTTCTCAAAACTTCCCGCAAATGTAGTTTATTTAACACAAATTCAGACATTTTCGAAGAGGCAAAAAGCAATTTCGTGGTCACAAACAGACGCTGATGCACACTAATTATTATTGACAGATGTCGTTCCTTTCCAATGGAATATGTATACACTTCCAAGATTGGCCACAATTTCAGGATGAGTCATCTTTTGAGAACGGACCATCTTAGTTCGTACTCCCAATAATAATTCTTTTATCGCTATTGCTTAAAAAAAACACTTCATTGCACAGCTGCAGCCTGAAAGCTGCTGCCGTTCGTGCGGGTGCGAACGAGATGGAGCATCAAAGGGGAAAAGGGAATTGCCGATTACCGTTTACCGTTGCAGCAATCACGTATGATGCTTGCATACAGTGGGCAACATTGGAAAATTAGCGACGCAACAATTACTACTAGACGCAGAACAAATTATTATTATTTTTTTTAATTTTATGTATTAAACGTATACTTAATTAGCCCAGACTTTAATCTATATCTTTAATTTTAGCTAATAAATAATTAATTTTGATCACTGTGCTATTTTTATGAGGTTCAAACAATAAACTCCCAGTATTTGATGATTTCTTTTTGAGTTCTTTTAATGAATAGAATATGAATATGGAATACTTTCGCTTAGAAAAATGTTTGTTAATCACCTAAAAAGTTACTCAGAATGTAACTAGGAGTTGCGGTGGAATATTTGCCTACCTTTTGTATCCAACAAGCCGCCAATTTGCGTTAAGTTGCAGTCCCGTTGCACGATATAATCCAGCATTGTGGACTCCATTAGGAACGCATAGTTCCCCTGGTTAACACGCCTTATGCCATCCTCGTAGGTTGTTGTAAACGCCAGAGGTTTCTTGTTATCCATAATCCTCCACATTTTCTTGTAGGTTTCAATCATCGAATCCTAACCAATAACATTGAGAGGTGACTATTAAGACGTGTCTCCATCTAAATTAATAATAATTATTATTCCTGATTTGCCTCAAATTACTTCTGCATCAAATTGTTTAAATAATTTACCTATATTTAAGACAGAATACCATCTAGAATTTCTAGTTTTATGGAGTATGTTTTCTTATGATATTCGAGTATTCGAGGAATGCTTCTTCCTATTCCTAATCCATCCCGCTTCACTTCGCATCAAACCTTAAGGCTTTAACCCACACAAACTCATATACACACACACAGTTGCACACACTGTACGCCGTTGCTGCTATTTCAGTGCTCACTGTCATGGCTATATAGACCCGGCTATTGATTCTACAGGGTCGGAGATGCTTTCTTCTGGCGGTATTATATACTTTGGCAGCAATTCAATCGGCCCTTATATCCAATATTATGGGTGAAGGACTTTTCATATTATTATTGTATGGATCCTCTGGAAGCACGTTGAATATCTAAAACAAAGCTCTAAAATACCGATTCTATCATATATTGGGTTGACCGAAAGGAAACCGGTGATTTTTTAAGGGAAAGTAAATACACTTTTTTAAATTTTAGAATGAACTTTAAGCAATTATAATTATATTTTCCATTTCGTTGGATGACCTTTCGCCATCTTTCCTGCAAACTCATTATTCCACGCTCATAGAACTTCTGGCCTTTATCTGCAAAAGACTGAAGCAAGTGCGATTTTATATCCTCGTCCCTATCAAAAGTTGTACCCTTTAAGGAGTCTTTCAAAGATCGAATGGTAGTCTGAGGGTTCAGAGTCTAGGACTAGTATATATGGTGGATGCATCAAAAGTTTCCAGGCAAGTTCACTCAGTTTTTGGCGAGTAACCAGAGATGTGTGACACCTTTACGATTGACCAATTCTGGTCGCTTCTTCTTGATTCTCCTGTATTCAATTTGTTCAGTTGTTGACAGTAGACATTCGCATGAATCGTTCGGTGGAATCAGCTCAAAATATACCACACCCTTCCAATCCCACTAAACTGACAGCATAATCTTCTTTTGGGGAAGTGGTTCGTGGCGCTTCATCATGCTTGGACCATGATCGTTGTCCACTTTTCATCTCCAGTTATGATTTGCTTCAAAAACGGATCATATTCATTGCGTTTAAGATGCTTATCACAAACGTTGAAGCGATTTGTCAAATGAATTCCTCTCAATTCATGTGATACCCAAATACCAAGTTTCTTTACCAACTTATTTTCCAAAGCAAGCTAAAAGTGACAGCTAATAACTGACAAAGGAAAGAATTCAGTTACAGAGTCAGAAGCCGTTTCTTTTCGGTCAACCATACAACTATCGCAAACAGTGAATCCTTCCAACTGAGCAGAAGTAAACGAACATTTGAATTGAGAAATTGAGTTCAGAGAAAGGTGAAGAAACGAAGGCTTACTCGGAAAAATGTCATTGTAGATCCACTCTCCAAGGTTCCATATGAGATTTCCGTCTGGCTAGCTAAGTCCTCAGCGTTTTCAATGGGATTGATCATGCGTTCCACAGTTAGGAATGCCGCCAGGTTAGCGGTATATGAAGCTACAATGATAAGGGAGAAGAAACCCCAAATACTGCTGATAATGCGGGTGGAGACTGCCCGCGGGTAGATGTCTGATCCCTGCTGCATCAGCGTTCCAATGGTGAACCAAAAGCTGTCGGATATCGAAAACTGATTGCTTATGGTTATGTGTTCCAGGTCACAGGGATGTATACTGGTCCACTCGATCGGAGCTAGCTTGGACACAATGTATATGGTGAGGGAAACAATCAGATATGCCGCCAAGACGTAGATCCATATCTCGATAGCCAAGGGGTTCATGAACGAAAACAGTCTGGTTGGCTCTGAGCTGGGTATCTGAAAATTCAAAATGCAATTTCAAAACCAATTCCTTCCTTCCAGTTATTGAATATCTACCTTAAATAAGATGCTGATTCCCAGATTCATAAATGGTTTGGTGAAATCAATCACACTCTCCCTCGCATAGGTGATGGTCATCGAACCAACCGCCAGGTCGGCTTTCTATATATATGGAATCAATTCAATTACAAATAAAACATATTTAATAAAAGAACTTAGCATTTTACTGCTGGTCAGAGTTATATTACTTAAACTAATGGACCTCATCGAATGAATGCAGATCCAATCCCTTTCATCAATTCTCATGCATTCATCTATTGTATGTGAGATCTGTGTTCTTTGGTAAGATTAACTGGTTCTAGTTCGCCCTTCGCCCAAAATAACGCGAAGGGTTTCTGTTTCAGAATAAATACAGAGGTCCAACATCAATCAAAATCATACGAGGTCTGAGACGAGGTCTACAACTCTGCCATCCCCTTTAGAGCAGACCCTTTGGCCAGCAGTTTTCCCATCTTTCTCGCACTTTGCCAATCTTTCAAGTACTTGGGGATAGTAGGTAGCATTTCATAGTAGACTTGATTCACAGTTCTACCAGATGGAACACATTCCTTGTGGACGATTCCACGGCTATCAGAAGTGGCAATAATCCTCTGTTTCACCTTCGACTTGCTTTTTCCGACGAGCTTTTCTCAGGCGAGGGCGTGCGAAGTCAACCATCATGAGGTTTGGCGTTTGCTTTCCGGGGCGGATTGGAGAAACCAGCTCTCATCGCCTGAAATAGCTCGATTAAGCAGCGTGGGATCGTCTTCCACTTGGTCCACTTGGTCCGCGACGGTCATTCGCCGCTCCATTATCAATTTTCGGGACGAGGACGAGGACCCCCAACTAAAGAAGGTAGAGCGATGGTAAGTATGTCAAAGGAGATGGAAGGATGCCAAGGAAAGGAGAAGGGAATTCCAAGGTCGCATATCTGCTCGTTGTATCGCTGTTAGTTGATTTATGGCACAAGATAGACTGAACAAAGGCCACTTTATATGTCAATATATATGTCAAAATATATGTCAAAATATATGTCAAAATATATGTCAATATATATGTCAAAATATATGTCAAAATATATGTCAATGTTGCTAACAGATGGCGCACCCTGTATATATAATGCATGAGGACTGCGATGTTTTCCTCTTTTGCACAGATTTGTTATACGTAATTTGGCCAATTCCTTGAGGCTACTCGTACGGTTTTCACAGGGATGTGGAGATATTTATACTCTAGGTGAAAGGAGGAAATCCGAAAGGTGAAAATAAGTTGTACAAACATATTTCATTAGCTGAGCAACCATGCCATTCCATTTGCCTGTGGCTGGATCCTTAGCACCGTACTTCCTGTCGGGGACCAGGTCCAGAATGTAATCAAAGCCGACCTCGTGGGATATCGTTTCCAATATGTCGACACAAAATCCGTAGAAGCGCTCGTTTCCCGTGTAGTTCTTTCCGTAACGCATCATGACGTACGGTGTCTCCTAAGCAACATATACACGAATTATATCGTCCAATATAACGTAAGAGAGATACGAACCAGAATCGTTATAACTACCAACGTGACATTCATCGAACCAGCGTCAAAGAATAGCGAAGGCTCCGTGATATTGAGACGCTCTTCCGGCGTCCATTCCCCGACTTTCACAATCGAATGTTGCTTTAACTTGATCAAGTCGAGCTTGAACTGGACCCGCTGACCTTCTTTGAATTGAATGGGACCCGTTAGTCCCCTCCATTCAACCTGAAGTAATTATTGATTTACCATATATATAATCGTATATATGAACAGATATGTTGAATAAAGTGTGTATACTTATATTGGTTACCCGGTGTCTAGGCTTGTTTAGGTTTAAAAAAAAGTAACCCTGGACCCACTCTGTGATAACTTGATGACCTTATTGAATATAGACCTAGTCCTCGCTTAACTTGAACTCTTTCAACACGAACTTGGTCTAACACGATTATGCGACTAATTCTTCCTTCCCCTTTTTAACACGCTGGAATCTTCGTTCTTACAAGATTGCAAAACGGTTATTTTATCTTCAAAAGAACTTAAGCAGTCAACACTGAATGGATTTTGGTGGAAATTAAACATTCAATTGGAGGTAAAGGATTTCAAGATATTATATACCAGATGACTATCAAAGATAAAGGCATAAAGAGCAAATTATAACTAGAAGTTGCTGAGCATTAAGCCAGTTCAATATCAGATGACAGCAGCTCTAAGGAAATCGAACCAATAAATGGTTTAACCAAAACTTCGAGAAGGATTAACATATACTAAGAGCTTTGAATCGTGCTTTATAAATTCTTGGACCTTAAAACCATATTTTGTCCTAGTTCCATGGCTCGTTTAACACGAGGTTTCTAGGAACGCGACCACCGTGTTAAGCGAGGATTGGGTGTAAATATAGTTCTTGGTTATGGTTAAACATATAAATATACATATTTATATATGAAGTATTGAACGCCTACTCACATCCTGCCCTACACTCACTCTACGCAGAAATTTGATATTTAATGGTAGAAACCCTAAATCTCTACTTGGAGAATCTACCGATAATAACTTCCAGAACCTAATAAAAATCCTTTGTCATGCCAATCTATACACCTATTGTAATCAATATTAGAATAAACAAATAATGTCTTTCCTTTTTCTTACTTAAAAGACAAAAAAAATTACCTTAACTTGAAAACACTGTGTGTACGAGGGGTATTCAAAAAGTAAGTTTCCCTAGTCTGCGTTTCACTTAGACGCCACCTAGCGGACTCTAGCCGAACATAGTTCCAGTGTAGGCTCTACCGAAAACAACGGAATCAGTTTTGGTGACCAAGAATACTGTTTTTAGTGATACGAGCTCGAAAATCATGGAGCTACCACTGCAAAGCGTGTCCGACTGTGAATTACGTTCGGTTATTCGTTTTTTAACTGCAAAAGGGTTAAACGGTAATGAGATTCACAGTAAGTTGGTGTCTATTTATGGTGAAGACTGTATGAGTGTCCAACTGTATGAGCAGCGAGCTGGACGTCCAAAAAGCGTCATTACGGACGATGCTATTGCAGCGATTGAAACAATTACTCAGGAGGACAGACGATTGACTATTGACGATATTTTGGAAACGATGCCTCCTGAATGTCAATTTCGCAGAACTTCAGTCCATACAATAGTGTCGGAGAAGCTTGGTTACCCATCGCAAGATGGGTCCCAAGCCTCATTCTGCCAAAAGAACACTTCTTTACTACAGAAATTCAATGGGAAATTCTTGACCATCCACCTTGCTCTCCAGAGCTCGCACCAAGAGACTATTTCCTCTTCCCAAAGTTAAAAGGAAGCTTGGGTGGCCAGCACTCTTTGAATACCCCTCGTACTTTTGTAGTAGCTGAAGGCCTCAGTAGCCAAGGCTATCATCCCTGCTAGTTCTTAAGCTAACTTAAGAAGTCTTTATATATATATACAAGTTAACAACTAACTAATATCATACAAGCCAGCAACTAAGTCACATCATCAATGTCTTGCCCTAGCAACTAAGTAGCTTTGCATAAACAAGGCTGACGCGCCAGAACCGAGCTCAGGGCTCTGTGCTGGAACGGCCAGCTGTGGTAAGCAGATACTTCCCAATCGAAGTGCTGCGCTATATGGAGTGCTGAGTCATGACCATGACTTTGAGGCGTAATGCATTGACACTTAGGGTAGCTTTATGTTATTTTCTTGATATGAAGTTTAAGGTTATGATATAATGTGCCCAGTGGGCCACTTTTGGTAAGCAGAACTGGCGCTGTGGGATGAACCAAACGTAATGTTACGGTGCCCAAATTAAGTTTAGTTTTGTATTGACTTTCAAAGGAAGCAGAAGCTTGGATCCAATAAAATCCGGCACTTGGCCGCTACTCCCATAACTTTTACTACTGAGCCCCAAGGCCAATGTCCGAAGACACACTTACCCAACATAGTAAGAGGATAACCATACCAGGACACTACTGCCCGGGAATCTGGATCTTCGGAAACATACCTAAGAGTTTACATAATTTACATATATATGTATATTATATAATTGTGTGTATAAAAAGGTTTCTTGTAAGTTAAAAACTGAATATTTGGAAAAAGCTAATCACCCTTGGAACAAACTGGTTAAATCTTTCGCGATTATCCTGTGAATATTTATATTTGATCCCTGAATTCCCCGTGACTAAAGGACAAATACAAAGCACAAATACCGCATTAATGTAATTGATCAAGGTCAGGCCCCCATTCCATGGCACCTCGTCATCGCAGGTCAAATTGGAGAAATGGGTTAAGGGATATATTGATTGCAGACCGATGGCAAATACATAAACTGAATCGAACATTAAGGCTGCTTCTGTCTGCAAGATCGAAAGGAAGATTGCATGTAATTAATAATTAATTCGAAATTAGGTGAAAGTCTTACCTCAATGTTTACGGCTTTCTTTAAATTATAGACAGACTCATTTCGATTCAATATCTGACGATCGAATGATTCAATATCCTTTAGGATCTCTTTGACCGCCACATCGCCCATATTAACCAGTCGGAAGGATGTTATGTTCACAAAATTGTATTTGAAATCTTCCAAGTCGAACGTTTCCAGGTCGAAGCTTGTAAACAGGTAATGGTATTTGTACTCATTCATTTGTTGTTGCAGAATCTATTAAAAAATTAAATTAATTAATTTGGCATCTGTCTCCTCCTTTTACTCTTTTGGTTGTCTGTTAGTACGCTTTGTTCCGCTTATTCGCCAGGTGGCCAGAAAAGTTCGAAACGATTGTGTGGCGTGAAGTTAGAGGGAGAGCTATATACTACACTATTGTCGTGCGTGTATGCTAAGTCCCTGCGAGAGAGGGAGACGGATGGAGTTTTTGCTTGTGCAGCGTTCGGTATGCTGGAGACTCTGAAGTTGAATGCAGTGCACTGAGGTCTATTTGAATAATTTGAATGTTAACCCTACATATTTATATATATAAATATGTGTCTATTCTGTCAAATAAGTACCGCGAATTGATTATTTAAAAACATCCGATTAAAGCGACTGTCAAAATTATTGTTTTCACATCTCGATTTTGTCAGTGCTGAAACTAGAAACTAAACTAGACTTCTACCGAAATCGAATGATTGGTATAAATTCTTTAAAGAAGGTAGAGAACGCGTTGAAGACGAAGAACGCCCTGGTCGAGCATCGACTTCAACCGACAACCGATCCTAACATCCAAAGAGTAAAACAAATAGTAAAAGGCATTGGACACCGTCGATTAAATACAATGTAAGAGATATTGCCAATGAAATTGGCGTATCAAAAGGATCAATAAACGCCATTTTGAAAGATGTTTTGGGCCTCAAACGTCTCAAGTCTCGATTGGTACAGAAAATGCTGTTTTCTTGAAATTGGTTTTCTTAAATTTTCGCACACTGCACCGAGGCTTCCTGACTCTTTCGCCAAAAATGCTTATTGAGCTGATATGGCTCCGGCCTACTTTTTTCCCTTTCCAAAACTCAAATTGCTCCTCGAATGAGGAGCCCGTTTTGAATCGCTAAAATACATTTAACAGAATTCGCTGTGAGAACTGAAATCGGAAAGGGCTTGAAGCATGTTTTGATGATTGGTTTGTTCCTTATTATATCGGAAATAGCCTACTTTGAAGACGATAAAATAAATGTGGATGGAAACTGAATATCTTCTGTTTATTTTTTGTCCAATTCCCGGTACTTGTTTGGAAATAACAGAACAAATAAATAATATGAAATTTGTTTTTTATATGTATTTGTCGGGGAAATATAACCTTCCCCAGTCAGGACATCATCTTGTATTTTGTCAGACATTGTTTGGTTATATTTAAGTTGGTTGTGATGTTACTGGATTAATGCAACGACTCTCCTCAGCCGTGTTGCTAGTTGTCTGTTCGGTAACAAAAGAGTCAGTCTGTCCTCACGTCAACTGTCATCTTTCTGCTTGTTCCTTTCCCAACTCTAGCCATGCATACGGAGCCACACTCGACTCTAGTTCATACATCTAGAGCCCCACTAACCCATATCATTACATCCTCCGACATATATATTATATATAAATATACATATACAAAGTATTGTGCGTTCAACAGGAAAGGAATTTAGCAACTAGGTTTAAGTCAATTAAATGGAAGCTTACATTTTTTAAGAGGAGAGCAATTCCCGCCGAGTTTGTGTCGATTAAAATATTATGAATCTCCTTGTTTTTGAACTCATTAAGGACCGACAGGTAGGAGGACGGGGACACTTGTCGTATGTGGACTTCCGCATGAATTGATTGGGAAATTTGATTCAACGTTATTATACCTGCAAGAAGAGTATAAAAGAGATTTAATAAGTCACTCCGGGACTGGGGAGTATGATTCATTACCATGATCCTTTTCGTATAATATACCAAACCTTGTCCAATTCAAATACCGAATAACATCGACGAAAGCGCGATTCACGTACTGCTGCGAGGGATGCACATTTATGGAGAAACGCTGACTTGATCGACCTATGCCAATATCAGGAATATCGAGATCGTCGCATATCGAATTTATGTGGGTCGACAATATGGAG
Source organism: Hirtodrosophila trivittata (assembly GCA_035045065.1). NCBI lineage: Eukaryota > Metazoa > Arthropoda > Insecta > Diptera > Drosophilidae > Hirtodrosophila > Hirtodrosophila trivittata. The sequence goes on from JAWNNK010000645.1 coordinate 629,664, forward strand.
TCGGTCGTACTGAATATAGCCTGAACCCCGCCTTGCACCAGGTTACACACTGTCCATAGTATGAAATCACTGCGTCAGAAACATACATCGAAGTACATTGTATATATAGTATATACCTTTCTGTACAGCCTGGAAGGAGTCCTTGCTGAGATGCCGTATATGGTGCTCCAAGTTGGTGTCAGGCAGCAGGCTTTTGTCGAGATTTAGTCTGTGCACAGCATACTGGAAGGCCACTTCTGGATAACTCTGTTGCCCAGCCACTTTTGGAAACAGAGCACCTTCAAAGTATACAAATCTGTATATAATGCCAGTACATACATATGTGTAAGAATGCCACAGAACGTGTACATAGTTGTATGTACATTCGCATCGAATAAGCTCACCCACTCGAACACTCGCAGCTGGAGTTGATGCCACAACCGAAGTGACAAAACAGAGAATAAGATTTACATAAATAGAAATATTCAACACCGGAAAATGCATTTTTATTTTAAATATAATAAATATTGTGGCTACGCGCTGCACATATTGCTTGAACTCAGTTTGTATATTGAATCACTTGGTTACTGCTGCTCAGAGGAATCCAAAGAAATGCACTCACAAAAGGAAATGGAAAAGTAGATACCACATACACATGTACATATGCATACATACATGCATACATACATGGAAAACAAACGATTCGAATCAATACCCACAATACCAATTCTAACATATTCGCTAGGCATTTCTAGTAATACATATATATTAACGGAAAACTCAGTTTATAACCGAATTTTTGAATGCTACTTTCTGTCAAAGAAACACAGAAGACATTCAGTTTTCATCCAAACTTATTTTATCGTCTTCAAAGTAGGCCCGGACGTACCATCCAATCATCAAAACAATTTTTAACCGCTTTTCCAGGAATCGATTTCAGTTCTCGCAGCGAATTCTGTTAAATGTCTGTTATCGATTCAAAACGGGTGCCTCAAAGTGGCAATTTGCGTTTCGGACTGGTTTGCATGTCAAGTTAACCCATGTTTTCATTCATCACCAGTTACAATGCGTGCTATGAATTGGGGGTCAGAATGGACCCGGGCAGGGGCGGATCTCATTCGAGCTTTTTGCCTTTGCCTAAGTCCGCCCCTGTGTCTGGTCAATCTTCTTCAACAGGCGAATGGCCGGTTACCGTTGAAGCACTCCCGTGTGATACATTAATACAGCTGGCATGATTGGATCTGTCATCAGGGCGGATCAAAGAAAATTAAAATCATCTTGACTATTTGGCGCCGGCTGCTTTGCCTTCGCTTAAATCCCCTGGACCCGTTCTAGCATGTCTTCAGCGCCCTTTACGCGATTCAACTTGTTAACAAAATTCAGGTCCTTCAGAACTAGTTATCAAACATGTCCAAGCAATCGCTTAGAATGGTACGAATTGATTCGTGCGACAAAAAAAAATTCATTACCCAAATCTCTCTCAAACTTAAATGGCGATTTTCAATTACCATTTCTTCACTTTAGCGATGTTAACGTGAGTTGAACATGTTGATGGCCAACCAGAGCGAGGCAAATCTTCCATCACATCTCGACCACTTTTGAATGCTCTCACCGTAAGTCTTCTAGAACATTTTCAGCCATTTGCCACAAGAAATTCCATTTGCAACACAAAATTTGAGACAAATTCTTTGTCCGATATTTTTACCCTTGAAAGAATCGCAAAACACACTTAAAATCGAGCACTGTAAGCAAACTAAATAACGAATCCCGTCTTAACTCAGCTTTGGTATAGAAAACAGCTGCGCCAGCTTAACAACAACAAGAATTTTGACAGTCGCTTAAGTGAATTTTTTAATTAATCAATTCCCGGTACTTTTTTGACAGAATTTATTCGTATTAATATTCTTATCCCGTTTGTGCGCTATCTTTTGTCTGGTGTGCTTGGTGATCTCTTATATTGGATATTGGAAAAACGGGGTCAAAGAATCTGAAGAACTGTTGAAAGATAACACCAAAAATGCAGATTGGCTATTGTCGATTAAGACTAATTAAAAGGGGGTTAAATAGATAATGACGAGTTCATTTAGAATAGCTCTCATTTATTTAGTTATTTTATGTAAACTATTAACAGTCGACTTAAAAGTATTTGGGAGTAAAACGATTACATTACATTACAAGTCGGTGACACAGTCTTATCTCTCAAATGAAAGCCGCTCAAGCATGTAATTAAATGTGAGATGCGTACTTCTATAGAATGACATAACCTTAAATTTAGAGCAGTTCAGAAACAATAAGTTGAATTTACACCAAGCAAAAAACAAATCCAGATCTGGTATGATAAACACAGCTTCACATCATCGGCGTACAACAGTACATAGGAGTGAAGAAAAAGAAGAGTAAAGCACCAAGATGGCCACCTAAAATTTCAATGTGAATGATTGTCCTGTATAACATTCATCTCGAGGCGGCTAAAAACTTCTACATTTTGCTTACATTAATAAAAAGCAAGTAAATATGATATACAACATAAATTTCGATTGTACCCGAATACAATGAACAATTTGACCATCTTCACACATACACGAATGTGTACACACACTTTTACACGAGCTATACGTAATTTATAGCAAGAATAATGCTGATGTATGCGTCTATTATCAGATGTTCACGCAATTTGCAGCACCAATACAGAATTACCTAATTATTATGTATGCCTAAAATCAAAGTTTTCAGCTATTAAGCTTATAAAATTCTTTTTTCATTGGCAGAGGTACTGGGGAAAGATTAAAACCTTGAGCCAAACTTATCTCTTAAGCGGCCCATACAACAGTCCAAATGTACATTAGTATTAGTGCATGCGAGGCATTTTACAAAATTGTTCAATCTTCGCAAGGCTCGTCGAACTTGTATGACTGTGTATTGTAACTATGTACAGTGAGTCAAAAAAGTATTGGCACACTCACTGTTTTAGAAGAAATGTGTAGTTTAGTACCAATTAACTGCTTTTTAAAAACAAAATGTTGATGTAGTAGGTATTATTAGCTTATTTTAAATACAATGCATCAACAAATTTCCCGTTACTTGCAAGGGAAAAAGAAATACAATGCAAAGCAAAATAAATGTGCCTAAAACACATCAAAAAAGTATTGGCACACTCAATGTGTATGGCAGACTTTCGCTAACCTAACGGTAATCTTTGAAGTTTCTGTTGTTTATACCGTTACTATATGCATAGCCATTGGGTAATAGTGCATTTCAAGTTAGTATTGATCTTCACTTTGTGACATGATGAGCAAAATGGGTAAAGGAGCAGAAATCTCACTAGATGTCCGAAAATTGATTATTAGCCCTTCATGTCCAGCAAAAATCTTATCGAGAAATTGGCAGTATAGTGCAGAGGTCCTATTCCAGTGTCCGAAACATTATTAAGCACTATATAAACAACGGAAAACTTGAAAAAGAGAGCAGATCTGGAAGACCGAAAATATTTACACCACGCCAGGAGCGAATTGTAGTTGCTGCCGTAGCTCAAAATCCAAAAATTTCTGCTGTCAAGTTGTGTAATGAAATGCAGAAAAGTTTCCGCCAAAAATTTCACCCACAAACACTGAGAAATGCACTATACAGAGCAGGTTTTCATGGACGAGTGGCTCGACGTAAACCCTTAATTTCGAAGGTTAACCAAAAAAAGAGGTTAGAGTTTGCCAAACGCCACGTAAATATGCCGGAATCTTTTTGGAATAATATTATATTTAGTGACGAGTCAAAATATAATCTTTTTGCCTCAGATGGGTCCCAGAAAGTTTGGCGAAAACCAAACAAAGAGCTGCAACATAATAATATTATACGGACAGTAAAACACGGCGGCGGCGGTAATGTTATGGTTTGGGGGTGTTTCGCGGCATCTGGAGTTGGCAATCTTGAGTTCATTGATTACAGAATGGATAAAAGAGCGTACATGGACATTCTAAAAAAAAACTTGGCTCCAAGTGTGCGTAAATTGGGATTAAATGGGCAGCAGTGGCAGTTTAAACAGGAAAACGATCCTAAACACTCATCGTATCTTGTCCAGGAATGGCTTATTTACAACTGCAAACAATTAAAAACACCACCACAATCCCCAGACATAAATCCCATTGAGCATATTTGGTATCTGTTGGAGAAAAAAATTCGAAAGCACCATATTTCATCAAAAGATTCCTTGAAGGTAGCTTTACGCACAGAATGGAAAAAAATATCACCAAGGAGAACGGCTAGGTTAATAAAAAGTATGCCCAGGCGCTTAAAAGCGATTATTAAAGCAAAAGGAGGCTCAACAAAATATTAAACATTAATAATCGGCTAAATACTATTAGTTTTCAACAAGTGTGCCAATACTTTTTTGACGTGAAAATCGTACTTTTTTTAGTTTTTTTATCTTACACCTTAACCAAAAATGAAATATAATTTTTTTTTGTATTAAATATAATATAAAATGTTCCTTATTAAAAATTGTGCTTTTACTTTTGCTGTATGTTGAGTGGGCCAAAGATAATACATGATAAACTTTTAAAACAGAGGTGTGCCAATACTTTTTTGACTCACTGTATGTATAGAATTTATATAATATATATATATGTATATAGACTTCAGCTTTACAGTAGTCCCTTGCTAAATAGTAAAAAGAATTTAATTGTAGTTTTGATTTATTTTATTTGGCACAACCGCACGCTCTGCTCGTCTGCAAGCTCATAAAGCATAATTTGAAACATAAGCTCATAGGCAGAGAGAGAGAACAAAGAGAGAGACAGCTTTTTCTCTCTTCAAGATCTTCTTGGTTCTATCCTTCTCCCATACACACAACACTATATTGTGTATGTGTATCATTGTGACTTTTGTATTTCCAACACTATGTATGTAACTTGTAGGATGTATGGGAGAGATGGCGAGCATCACTTGAAATAACTAACAAACAAAATAACGGAACCAAAAATTCTATGCTCATCGCTAGAAAATGCTATGTTCGTCGAACGTGTTGGGCTGTGTGCAGCAAGACGCATTTCGTCGTATCGAGCCAAGCTCGCCAACATGTTCGACTGTGTGTTGCGCGCTTTGTTATCTGAAGTCCACGCCTGCATGCGGACGGACAGACGAACGTTGCCAGATCTACTTGACTATTGATGCTGGTGAGAAATATATGTATATGTCTGTATATCAGAATGTTAAGTTTGACATTAACTATATTAAACAGCACTGTTAATGGTTATTTACATATTAATAAATAAAAATGAATGAGACAAAGGGAGGTTATTGTCTTGGATATGTAAAGAGGCGAGGTCCGAGCGGGATAGCTAGATGGACTGAACGTGGCGCAGTTGCTCTCAAAAGTCAGTCACGAAAGGACTATGAAAGAGACAACTGGGACTCGCTACGTTTTTTTTAATAAAGAAACCATTTCAAACTGGAGAACGAAAAGCAAAGCTCCTATCCGACATATACATATGTACTTTCTGGGGTCGGATAGACTTCCTTGTATTCACTATAAACACTTACACATATGTTTTTCTTTCTTTGGGTTCGGGGTCTAAAGTGAGTCTGTTGGATCATTTGAATATTAAAAAGACTTTTGACTCTTGTCTCTTCAATTTTTTTACATTTCTCTTTTTGTTAATACAGCCGAATTTCGCTAAGAAGTACCCATATAAATCGAAAACCACTAAAATTAAAATTTGGTAACCAACCGATGATCTCTTGAAAAAACTGCGTTTATTTGTAAAAGGTCCATACATTTTGGTCCCTTTGTTAGTTCGTACTTTATTTGTAGTTAAGTGAACATTAAAACTCTATGAATCGTAGTCCATGCTAAATATCCTTGTACAATTCGTAATGCAAAACGAAACAAAACAAAAGAACCGTTTCAGTTTAACCAACGGTAGCCTCTATAACTCGTATTATTGTTCTTTTACCTCCACAATTCAAACCGTTTATAATAAGTTTTTTTCCTTTATGACCTCCATTGTTCGAAATCTTAATAATTCGTAAGCCTCTGTAATTTGTAAAAAATGGTTGCTCTTACCATTTTGAATTATCGAGTTTTGACTATATTTATATTGATGAATTTTGTAATAAATATAAAATATATAAATATAAATAAAATATCATTAGTGTGCAACGATAAGTTTGTTTCACCATCTTAATGTATCGTTCCAACTAATCTCTTTAACGCATTCAGCTCTAAATTTAGATTTACATATTTATCAGGCGACTATAAATGCTGTCCCATTCAGCAGAGTAAAAAGTAATAAATCTGTAGAGACATAGGTACAGGCGAAATCAGGCAGGTTATAGGAGTACACTACCCAAACTTTGATCCTTTATAACCATTAACAAGGAAGCAAATCAGGACGTCTGTCAATTTGTAAGAAATGGTTAAAAAAATGTCTAAGTGCTCTACGATGCTTAAAAGGATGAGAAGCCTGTTGCGTGGCAAAGTTACAACAAGTTAAGTAAATTTCTAATTGGGTATCACGCGTTTTAATTGCTGTTTACTCTTTGAAAATGCACCGTTAGAATTGAATGTAAGTTATTTAATGTATGTCCCGCGTCCTCAGCACTGGTTAGTCTGGTCTAAGTCCCGCGTCGTCGGCACTAATCTTCGCTGCTACTTGTTCAGGTGCAGCTTAAGGACCGAGCTGTTGATAATATTGACTTCTCATGAAGTTCAGGTTGGGGTTTGACTTCACCCTTTAGCGCTGGCCTTGAAGAAGGAACGTAATGGAGCTCGAGGGCCTACGTGCCTGTTTTACTTTCGAAGAATGCAGCGCAAAGGAAGTCAAGAAGGACATAACTGCAATGCTTCGTTATTATCGTTTGTTCTCCTTTACCTTCTCGCGCTGCCTGAGAGCTGCTCCGATGCGGCACAAAGAGAGTTAAAAGGACGTAACGGCTGTGTGGCCTGATTACCGTTTGTCGTTTCTTTACGCTCTCGCGCTGCCTGAGAAAGCTGCTGATGCGAGAGATACAGGTTGACTTGGCTATGAGGATTGTTCAATGCTTGTTGTTAACTTGTATGCGCTGTGAGCGAGCGACGATTGACTGCAGCTGCAAATTTGTTGTTGTTCTTCTTCTTCTGGGCAGTTCCGAAAGACTTATGCAACAGTGATGCCAATTAGGCATCGACTCATTTTCGTGCTCTGCGAGCCAAAAAGGATTCCATACTGCTAATTTCGAACCTTTTGAAAGTGGAAACGATATAGATATAAGAAAAAGTTTCAAGGTACGCCAACTAAAGCCTCCACTTTTCAAAATTTCATCTTATAAAGATTCGGACTGCGTCGGAACAAATCGTGTTGCGTTCCATATAATTTCCTAACAAATACTTAAAGTTAATAGGCGCCATGGTGACATACGATGAAAAAGAATTGGACAAGGAAAAATGATGGAAAATGCCTATCAAATTAAATAAAAAGAATATTAATATTTTGTTCTATTTTGTTTTAAGTCCTTCAGCTTTTTTCCGTTTTGTCTTTTTTCAGCGGAAAATATTTGGCATCACTGGCATGCAAGCGAAGAGAAGCTTAAAAATATATTGCAAGAGACAAAAGAAGCGTGGAAGTCTTTGAATGTGAAAAATGGTAATGATGAATGTTAAAGAAATAAAATTGTAAGTGGTAGTAATACCACAAGCAACTATTAATGGCCAGTGTTTCATTGTTGGCTGGAAGTCCCTGTCTAACCGCTGCGGCACGGCTATAACAGAGCTGTTATGTTGGCGGTAAACTGAGCAGTGCTGCCAGGCATTAAGCGTGGGCACAAGCTAGATTCTGTGGAAAAATAAGCTAAAACAAGCTAAAACCATATTTGTTGCGTTTGAGCTATTGAGCCCATTGCTGATTTGAAGCAGTTGGCTAAATTTCAAATAAGCTAGATTTAAAGCTGTAAGCTATGTGCAAGTTTTATAAGCAATTCCCTTTTCAGATATGCTAGATCTAGCCTGAAACAAGCTAACCTGGCAACACTGATACTGAGCAAAGACAGATTTAGGTAGAATTTAAAATATTTATTTTCCAAGACTTATATTTAGTTAGTTTTAAATGTATTAGGTATGTGATAAATTGTCTCTTGTGTATCCTAAATAAATATTTAATTTCCATGAAGAAGTACATTGACTCATTTCTATCTCTGCACGTTGCTACATGTAAAGTTATTGTTAGCATTTTGTATAATGCCTGTTTATGCATTTCATATTTATACGTTTGTTTAAGTTTATATAACCAGTAGTCACTAACAGTATTAGATTTGCATACATTATGTACTTGTTGCTTGCTTTCTTTATGCTTGTAAATAGTTGAACGCGTTCAATCGAATTACACAGATAACACATTATTCTACAAGTGATTTATTCTCAATTCAATTAGTTATTATTTGGGTTTGAATAGCAATAGTAATATGCATGAATTGTTTATTCACAAATACTCTTCTTAACTTAATAAAAGGGATACGCATACACCCATAGAAAACCGCGCTCATCTCTTTCTAAGTACGTGTTTGTCTGTCCATAGAGTTAATATATAAGTACTACGACGTGTGCATACATATCTGCAGCCACTGTACGTATATGCACACATGTAGTAACAGAGTTAGACAGATATATAGTAGTAATTTGAAGTATGCAAGAATATACGTCAATAAAATGTTGTACGAGTATTGCCCTCTGTTAAAATTGAGATATTGTATTATTGGCTTTGCAGAAATTTTGATTCAAATCACAGTTTCGAAGAAGGGAACAATTAATGTGTATAATAATATTATGTATTTATTTAGTTATCCATAACGTTTATAGTAATTTATAAATGTCACCATAATGTAATCAATAATTGTCTAATATATGTTAGCCTGAACGTAAACATATATTCTAAAATGAAAATTCGAATAGATTTTATTATGAACCGAAATACAATTGGATCAACGGACCGAAAAGTATTCAAAACTATTAATAATGGCAGCGTATCTTCTTTATCATGTCTGTATGTCATAGTTTTTCTATATTCAAGTCCATGCATAGAGCGGGTCACGCCGAGAAAGTTGCAACTGTTCTACTATATCCGATCAGTCACCAGCACCACACCCATCGACCAATCGCCAGTCGACCAATCGACCAACAGACATACACATTCAGATACATATATATATATATTTAAGTATGCAAACATGTATACATAGAGGCATGCGGAGCAAACCATTGAGGTAACAACTAGTCACCCAACAATAGTAAAAATACTTAGGCTCATGATTTGATTTGATTTGCTTATGCATCATCACTTGCCTTGAAGAGCAGGTACTACAACTATCATATATACCATATATATATCTCTCTATATATATATATATATATATATTACGTTTCAAGTATGTATGCATTAATGTATATGTGTATAATCAATACGTTACGGGAACTTGAGGTCTTGTACTTGTTCCATGGAACTGTTGCGCCGCGTATCATGTGGCATCAATTGTATAATTGAGCCCGATCGTAAATCTATAAGTTGTAAGTTGTAAGTTGTAAGTTGTACTTATGTATGTACATTAACATTTCGTAAATTGTGTTTAAAAATACACAATACTTATATTCATAGATTTACTACTACTAAGCATACATATACATACATATTTATTTAATATATTCAATTTATTTATCATTTTTATCATCTATTGCTAACGACACACCACGCTCTCACACGAATATTATTATTGTTATATTTGATTTGATTTGATTTGTTTATATATATATATATGTATATATATATTATGCTATGATTAAATATATATATATTCTTTAACTTTTAATGAGCTAAGGCTAAGCCGGCAGCAACTGGAATCCGTCTAAAATCAAGCTAACAATTCTTAAGAGTGTTACAAAGTTTAAATAATGAATGCACATCGATATACATAGATACTTATGCTTGTACTCGCACATACATACATACAAACAATATGCATAAGATTTTTAAAATTTTTCTTTTCATATATTGAAATAGGCATGGAGGGAGGACTCCTGAGATTGGCAACACACTACACTGATGGCCAAAATCTTGTTCGGATGCAATCGCAGGCATTCAGTTAAAACCATCGATCAGTCAATCACTCAAAAGGCTAATTGCCACAATGCTTTTACATTTCAATATCTGTTTGTACAGTATTTATAGGTTAACAAGCTGTTCCGTTAAATAGTATATATAGAACTATATATATATGTACATACATACATAGGTAACATATGTTATCTGTGTCGTTTTCTCGTTTTCTGGTTTTTGATTTGTGTTCCATAATGTTTTAAAGTCGATTTCTTCAAGATTTCGCAAAAGATGCATACATTTATATTTATCGCTGATTCCTTTTGTTTTTTTCTCTCTTATGGTTTTTTCTTGTTTTCTATTTAGGACAAAGTTTACAGAGTGCCTGTTTTATGAATTAAGTAGGCGTTCAGAAACACTAATCGGAGTGTACACAAATTCCAATATAATAATGTTTTTGGATTTATAGTAAGTAACTTAGACATTGGCTTCTCAATTGAATAGGTGTACAAATAAGTAAGTATACATATTAAAGGCGATTGATATTCTCATTAACTTCATTGGCATTTTATTGTGAGCTAATTATGTGTTATGCTTGTATGTTTAACCGAATTGTTTCGGTGGGAATGCTTTTTAGTGAAAGCAAAACCATAATTGATTATAACTTCCTATTTACTTTCTTTGTTTTTTATGTTTATGTATATAACACAGGTAATTTTTGTTTGTTTCATTGATTCATATTCATTTGGATAAAAAAATAAACAAAATATTTAAATTTTAGCTCATTTGTGTAAGCAAACGTGTGTATAATAAAATGACAACACAAGTAACCAACCACCTACCCACACACACACATTTGTCATACATATACATATATATATATATATATATATTGAGTTATTGCGTACATACATACATACTTGTCATATACATTTAACCGATTCCTACTGTTATTTGAACTCAATTTGTACAAAATTTGGAGGTCTGCGAACACTTAAACATAATAGAATGAACAGGTTTTCTATGTTGATAGGAAGGCAGGTGCGTGTGTTTGTGTGTGTGTGTGTGTGTGAGTGTGTAGTATGATTCAATGATTCAAGTTCTATTATCGAAGTATGTATGTATATAGCGATTTCTTACATATACAGCCCTAAACTCTATGAACGATAAAGGAAAATAAATCTACAGGCATACAAAATTCTAAGTCCATTCGTTTATCAGTCGATCCACTTTTGTTTATATACTTCATTACATGGTTTTGCTTTTGATACTGAATCATTTTGATTATAATATGTGTGTAGTGTGTAGTGTGTAGTGTGTACTGTGTGTGCAAGCGAGTGTTTGTGTCTGTGTCTGTGTGTGTGTCTTTGTGTGTACCTGTGTGTGCGTGTGAGTCTTGATTCACAGAATGCTGCCCATGGCATTAACATCATCGTCATTAAACTAATCATCAACAATGGAACAAACATATTGAGATATATAATCAAAATCAGCTGCATCCCTGCCGGCTGGTCTATTCTGGCTTTGTAAAGTTTGGTTCTGAGTAGTTGGCCGCCATGTTGAGTTGTTGCCGGATGCAGCACTAACGTTGGAAATGTTCGACTGCCCGCCAGCCATAGCTATGTTATTGCTTGAAGAATTCTTAATTACGCTGTTGCCGTTGTTGCCGCCGCTCGGCCAGTGCCGTTCACAGATGAAGAGCTCACATTGCTGTTGCTGCCGCTGCTGTTGTTGGTACTTACTAAGCTGCTGCTTGCAGAAGCATTGACACTCCCACTGCCGGTGCCGTTGCCGCCCCCGCCACTTGCAACATTACCAACAGGGCCTCCACCCGCATTAGGTCCGCTATTGCCATTGCTACTGTTTCCAGATAGGGTTGCACCGGAACTGCCGCTGCTGGAGCTTGCTGTGGTCACGTTGCTTCCGTTGCCGCCACTGCTGCCACTTGTGGAAATGGCCGAGTTGGCAGTGGACGGAGCCTGCGGCAAGTGCTGCAGTATATTCTGCACCTCATTCTCACTTGGCGATTCGGCAAACATTGTTGTGTTGCCCAGAACGCAGCTATTCAGAGCCATTTGTGCTTTGTTAGCCTCCTCCCGCGTTGCGTATTTACACAGGGCAATCCCTTGATTCAAATACAAATGAAAGCTAACAAGTGGACCATGCTGCATACACAAGGTACGTAGAGTAGGGCCATCGATCTGCAATCACGAGACAAACATTAATACATATACACCAGTACTTCTCACTACTTAACTGCAGCTACTATAGAGTTATTTAATGTTAGCTTAATTGTTAATCAAACGGTTCAAATCGGAGAAGTTAACTATTACCTATTAAAACTATTTATTCTTTATTTATACTAAACTTTGGTTAACTTAACCCATGGATTTGGGTTGTTCAACTGGAAATGTTGCTGTATATGTACCAAATCTGGTGGCTCCATCTCTCATAGTCTCTACTAAAGTTAAAGACATAACTAACAGATCCGGATAAGGAATATATCTTGTATACTACAATATAATATACTATATGGAAATACCATAGTATCCCAAGAACAAAGTATACTTTTATGTTCGCTCAGATCTTCTATAATACATGCTTCTATAACAGTATAATGGTGACCAATGTAGACGTACTCTAAGCCTGCTGTTCAAAGGAATAGTAGTGCTTAGTGCGAATTAATTTTTTCCATTAATTTAATTGTAACAAAATAAATTAATTGTAACAACTAAATGCATATAGATTGTTATTGCTGTTGACTGTTTATTGAGACTGGGACTTCGGGAAGAGGCGATCTGAACCCCAAGCCCAATCCATATGCCAGCTCCATTTGCACCGATATCCCGAGGGTACTCCGGAGCATCACCTTGTCAAAGTTCATCGAACAATTGCGTAAACGCAATCTACTTGACAAGGGGCAAAGCATGGATGTGTTTGTTGAAGAAAAAGGCGATATGGACTGGTCCATCGAACAGTGGAGCATATTAATATACTACAGTAGATTTGGTAAAATAGACTTCAGACAGTATAGCTGGATCTGAATCTGATCCCTTAGATAAAGAGCTAGAAGGCTGAAATCAAGTGCGCCGTATTACGAGAGTTCACGCTCTCATGTTCAGTTTAACTAAACTCCGTACACATATATACATATACATATGTACATATAATAGATAACAGACTCAGCTTCAGGTAGCATATCGAATTTGTTAAGTAAGAAATCTTCAAAGAAGCAGAAGATCTCTAACGGATACTGGGTATGCTGCTAATAGATCTCTTGGCTGTGGGAAGACAAAGGAGGTAGACGCCTGGCGCTTAGCCAATGGAAGCGCCTGGCAGAACGGAGCAATACACTTCAATAGACACATGGCAGGTAAGGTGGGATGCACCGATCAACGGAAAGTGGTCGCACAGATTGATCCCTAGAATAGATGGGTGGCTGAATCGACGGGGTAGGGAACTAAATATCCCCGCTACACAGTTAATCTCTGGTCATGGGAGGTATAGGAAATATATGCATAGGCTCAAGCATGCAGAGACTTTAGTCTGTGCACACTGTCCGCACCTTGACGAAGATACAGTGCATGTTCTCTACCAATGTGTGAGGCACAGGGCATCAGTGCGGATGGTTCTTCCAGCATATAGCCTAATTTGGTTCATTCTGGAGTGGGAAGGGCGAGGTGAAGTAGTACTTAACTGGAGTATATAATTTATAATAAATTATATAAACAAACCCATTTCATGGGTTAAGGGTGTAAGCAAGTCAGCCCAAATAGACAGAGACTATAAAGTCTGATACTCGCGATCAAAGGATAACGATTCGAATATCGCTTAAGGCTATAAAACTAGAATTATCGTATATATATATATATATATATATATCTATCATTGATCTTAAATTATTTCAAATAGGCACATAGATGATGGATTACATACCTGAGCGTTCAGATTTTTAAGAAGCAACCAACTTGAATTCCATGAAGCAGACCCAGTCCAAGTTGTGTTGGTGTTGGGCACACCTCGGTTGGGCAACCAACCATTAGAGTTACCAGTAACCGTGGATGATGGGGTGGTAGATGTGATCCCACTCGATTTGTTTGTGCTTAGTCCGGGCGGAGGTCCTCGAGATGAGCTTTTGTTCAAAGGACTTGTCCAGAGTTCTGAGGTGGCACATTGTTGAGTGTTGTCTGACCAACTAAATAAAATCATATATGAGTATTTGCAGACAAGAACAATGAGCTATAACAATCCTGCCGCAACACTACGTTTGGGAACGTTTTCGAATCAGAACTCTATATACATCTAATATTAACGATATTATTGTTTTCTTAATATCCCGAAAATTTTAATCCAACACCTTGGATTGGATATTGAAATAGTAAATTTATGCCAGCATTTAATATTATACATTTGCATCCAGCATTTTACAGCAATCGCTATTCTCGGCCATAAAGCGTTAATCTAGAAGGTGTATGTCCCGACAGCATTCAACTGCTAAGAGTACAGCGAATAAATTAAATATTTTACTTTTGACACTAATTGACGAGTTCAACTTAACGAGACATAAAAACGGCTTTTAAACATTTTTTGCATTCTACAATTTAAAATTAACACAGCTCTTTCCTCGCTTTGTGTGTTAATTATAATAATTCAAATGCATCTTCTCTTTCTTCTTTAAAATCTTCTCTTCTCCCATATCTTAGTAGAAACAATTAACCTTCTTTCTAGCTACATTTCTTCAATTTAGCTTACTTCCTTTTATTTCCTCATTATACTGCTACTTTTATATACTATCACTTCTAACAGTGTAAACCCTATTTACTTATTCTCTTATACATTAATCCTTAATATACTATGCTTCTATATACTTTTGCTCCTAAGAGTATATACGTAAGTAATAGTATATAGTCAAAATTCGAATACTCATTTAAACTACGCTAATGTACTAATATATTCATCTGATTGGGTTTTCCGCAATCCTTGCAACAAGTGTTGGATCGATTTAACTTTTCTCATATTTTTATTCCCCAGATTTAGATTTAAATTTAAATTTGTTTGAATTCCCATTTTAATGTTATAATTTTAATACTTCATTTGTTGTAAACTTAATTTCGTAGTCAGCTGCTTTTAGTTGACTTGAATAAATAAATAAATAAAATGGGGTCATACACTCGTACACTCGTTTCTTGAGTCGATCGAGAATACTTTAAGCGATATGCTGCATTCACTGTATAAGCCTAGCTGTCATATATTGAAGTATCAGAGATTAAATTGAACTTACCTAGGAAAATTTTGGTTTGGATTGAAGCTCCATGTTGACGACGATAAGCTTAGTGGTGGCAGATCAGTCGGTGAGCTCTTGCCAGTGTTGGCAAAAATATCAGCATCTTTTGGCGTCGGATTAATGGACAATGGAGATCTAGCTACACTGCCAGGAGTTATGCTGGGATCGTCTTCAATGCTTTTGATCTGAGAACCCTTAAAAATAAACATCTGCTTGGGAATGTCATTGATAAAATACGAAATTCTACAGTTACCTTCCACGGCTTGCCTGGCTCAAACTCCTGCACCAAGTCGGTATACGCAGCTGCTGTCGGAGCAACTGACCAGTCTTTATTCTCGTTATCAGTTGATGGGTCTGGCCAACCGTCTCCAATATTACGTCCAGTTGACCAAGTACTGTCAAATACAAGATAGAGCAAAAAAGAAGCTAAATAAGTAATATATAAACTCGAAGCTCGATTCTGCCAACTGACCCATCATTTTGTAAGCCCAGAGGGCCCATGTTATTTGAGTTGCTTGATATATTTTGCTTTGTTGCACCTGGAGCACGCGAAAAGTCCGTGCTGTCAGTAGTCATGCTGTCCTTATCTAATACTGGAAGCTTCCATTGGTTCAAACGGGATTGCTGGTTGGGTGCACCCTGATATCCACTCGACTGCAAATTAAGCGAGAAGTAAAGTATGTAGTAACTAATATATAACTTAATAGCTTAATATAAAGTTGGCAATTTTTCGCTATTTTTTAGATCCTGTTTTGTTTTCTTAACAAATAATGTTTATAAGTGGTATAAGCTCTGCCGTGGATGCCGTAGGACATCAACAACTGATGAAAACGTTAAAGAAGTGAATTGAATCGACGAAGCAACCTTCGAATTTTGTTTCTTAATTTTAAAATAGAAGAACCTTTACAGAAAGAAGAAGCACTATTGAATGACGTCAATGATGAGTCTGATAGGTGATAGGTGCTGATGTACCATGGTATCAAATTGACTCTTAGGATTGCGCTGACAGAAACAAATTCCATCATTAATATCTTCTTCGTAAATATACACATTAAATTTAATGAGTAATACCAAAACAAACTATTCTGAAGTGAGTAACAGTATCATATATTAAATTTTACATACCTTGTTAAGATTGAGCTCAGAGAAATTGCCTTGAAGAGAAGCTATTGCATCATGATTTCTCAAGTAGTCATTGCCAGAATTATTTAAGTGGCCAGATGGATGTTGCTGCTGTTGCTGCTGCTGCTGAGAGTTCTGTTGCTTGATGTAGCCACCCTGCTGATTATTTATTTGGTGTTGTAATGTCTGGATTTGTGTTTTGTATTTAGCGATGGCACTTAGTGCCATGGAATTGGAACTGCTGCCCCGCGTTAGAGCTTGCTGCGCTGATTGGAGATGCTGCAATACAACATTAAAAAAGTTAAGTTAGTTTTAAGAAACAAACAACGGAAAACACACCTTTATATTGCTGAGTAGTTGATTCAATAAGTTCAAAGTGTGCTGCGTCAGAGGCTGGGTCAAGATTTGGCTGGATATAAAACCACTGTGTATAGCCATTTGAATCTGCTGGCCCAACATTCGAATGTGTTGACCAGATGGTTGGTTATTGGCATTTGATGCAATATTGACCGTTGGTGCAGCATTCGAAGCATTTTGACAAAATGCGACTGTCGCATTCGCGTTCACAGACTGCGGTCCACCACCAACGGCAACGTTGTGCGGTCCTCCTTGGTTTAAATATTTCTGCACTTGCAATGCGGCCATGTTCGGATTATTGTTACCAGCAACGGATGTGCCGCTCATATTAGTCATAAGGTTGTTCTTGAATGCAAAAAACAAATTCCATCGGTTATTAAAATTCTTGGAACACTTTTCGAGAGTAGTCACTTACCGGAGGGAATGACATTGAAGGTTGTGTGCCGCCAACAGGATACCGTTGTGGGAATCCGCCACTATTTGCCGCATTCGAATGGTCAGCGTATGGGCCAAGGGCTTCTTCGTGGCGACGCCAGCCCTCCATCGCCAAGGAGTTTGCGTTGGCGCGCAAAAGTTCAGCTGCCTCTTCGATGTTCATATTGGCACTCAATAAAGCTCTCTCAACGTCCTCTTTCTTAAATCCGTTCTCAACCAGAATTCGAAATTGCTTGCTTTGCTTAATTATATCTGTGTTCAGAACTCCAACCCCAACTCCGACGTTAATACCTCCCAGCTTCTGCTGCTGCTGTGTTTTACCAACAATGCCACCATGTGGCCAGTCAGAAGATAAATCACCGGATTCGACATTGCCAGAAACGGTACTTGCGTTGCTCCAGCCAGAAGCACCGCCACTTGTTGACGACAACTTGGGTTGCTTACTACCCCATCCTCCGCCGCCACCTGAAGGCGAATCGCCCCATGAGTTTGTGTTTGCGCCGATTTGTGCAAGTCCAGCGTTGGGTTTATCATCAACCCAGTTACTGCCTGTCACGGAGGCACCGCTAACACCAACTCCAACGTTGTGACTATCGTCACCCCAAGAGCTTACTGCAACATTTCTGCCGCCACCACCGCCAGTGCTGTTGTTTGAATGTACCCACATAGCACTGGCATCAGGTTTTCCGTGCTGGCCTCCCACCCCGCTGGGGCCAATGGAATTAGTCAGCCGAGCCTGAGGACCAACGACACCAGTCATTGGGTTGTTGGGATTGCCCCCAACTGGAACATTGCTATTGCCCGCGATGCCACTGCCAACGATGCCACCTCCTGCTGGATTTTGTGCGCGCATAAGGTGGTTGCGACTCATTGAGTCTGTCATGTCCTTCCAATGAGCACCACCTCCAGGTACGCGCGTCTGTTGGCCCCATAGTGAGGTACCATCATCATAGTTTTGGATATTTCTGCGTTGCGGTGGTGGTGAAGGTTCCTCCCAGCCACTGATTTGCTTTGAAATATCCTTTGGACCGCCGACAACAGCTTGTGCTGTTCCCCATTGGGCACCAATGTTACTTGATACGGCTCCAACACCACCGGGACCAATGTTTGCGCTTGCTACAGTCCCAGCAGCGCCAACAACCGGGCCGACCATTTTATTAATATTTTGGATTTGATTATGGGCAATTTGAGGATGGTGTCCCCACATCTCAGACGTGCCATTCAGTCTACCCGATATACCGCGCGGATCGCCGCGAATTGGATCCCTTGGATCGATCATGCGCAAATCACGCGGATCTCCTGAGGATGCACCTACACCGCGCATTGGAATTGTGTCGCGAGGATCAACATTTCGAATTTCCATTGGTCCTCCTCCTGCCAACGGGCGTATTTCTCGAGGATCCCCCCAGCCATTGCCAGTATTACCAACATTTCCGCCAGCTCCTCCAACCGTTCCAGGTGTAGTCAAGTTATTAGCACCACTTCCACCTACTGTATGTACAAATAAATAAACAAGTCACAAAAGTTAAACACTGCACATAATGTTAATCTACATGTAAGGACTTTTTTATGAAGTTGTACTCATGTATGTGTGTATTATAGATATGGCTGTACTTACATCCTGGCGTCACAACAGGCAGTGGTCCAGTTGCCGCTGAATTGTTATTTCCAGTCGCTCCCAAGCCAACACCTGCACCAACACCGACTCCGACACCAACAACACCCTGTCCCCATTGGGGACCAGCGGAGGCAGCGACGTTCACACCGGAACCAACACCAGGTGCATTTACACCGACAGATGCATTAGATGCTGCGTTATTGCCGGACTGTCCAGTCCAAACACTGGTACTGTCTGCTCCGTCATCATCTTCGCCCCAGGTGCCACCTAAATTTGACGACGGTGTATGACCCCAAGACGGCTTTGGCACTTGTTGAGTGGTTGGTTGGCCACCGTTCCTTAAATTCGATTCCCACAAATCAGTTCCATTGTTAATGTTGGGCTTCCACATTGGCGGCCCCGATGGATCCTTATTGGTCGGCTCCGGTGAACTAGGCACCTCCCAGTTGGTGTCCTGGTTAACGTGCTGGCATCCCCAGCCATCCTGAGAAAAAAGCGCCTCGCGCATTGTGTTTAACTGTTCCAATTGATCTTTAGCTGCACTATCACAAGACGCATTCCTGTCCTCAGTCTCAGACCCAGTGCCAATTCCGACTAGTCCAGCACTAACTTTGCCGTTAGCGCCATTGTCAATAAATGAACTCTTACGGCTATTGGTAATAATCGTGTTTTCAATTGTAATTATCTTCCTGATTTTCTGATAACAATGAAATTATGCTTTGTCTTTGCTGAAGTTTACTCCGAAAACAAATTTTCCACAATAATCGTTGGTTATGAAGCCTGCAATATAACATTCCCAATATTTATTAAAATCTATTTGAAAAAAGATAAGTGTGCGTCAAGAAGCATATTTCTGTACCCAGGTGTAAGGTGTAAGGTACCATAATATTTACAAACAAACACATGATTATACAAAAACTACGCGCCTGAGCCGAGCGCTATACGCAACGTACACGTATGCTATAAAAGAAAACCCTGCGCGTTATGAAAATTGTTACAGTTGTATTATAGAATTATTATTAATTTTTTAATCTGTACTTGTTTTCCGGCCACTTTAAGTCCTACAGTAAATTTTCAAAAAGGCACAAAAAAGAAAACATATCAATTGATAATTATGCTTTATGAACTACTTTATTTCTCCTACGAATATATACAATATATATATCTATATATACATATATGATATCCACATTATGCACATTATTTGTTGACAGGACAATAAATACGGAAAACCTTTGATAAACACTCAACAAGTCTGCTATGGGAGCTTGTGTGTTTATGTATCAGTTAAATGACCAACTTACACGAAGTTGTAACACACAAAGTAAATATGTAACTATGTATGCATGTAATTGCAGTATATATGTTAATTACTATACACAATAGATGTGGTGGATGTCAACATTGGAAAATGTAAGGAAATTACATAGATGTTTACAATTTAGTCCTCGTCCCAAAAAACAAATAATAAATAAAATAAAAGTATCGTACGTCAAATTAATTTTATCTAGAGGATTTGCAAGATACATTTTGTACATGTACAGTATGCTTGCATGTATACAAGGTATATGTATGTAATTATGCATATACTAGGTATGTGTGCATGTGTGCGTATGCTTCAAGAGATTTGACAACTCTGGTCGGTAGTCATTGACGCAATCACCCTATTTAACTCTGTACTTTTGTTCACACGCACACAAGTGCAGATACAGAACACACACAAATATACACGCATTTATAAACGAATATACTATATATCATTCCCATACGTATATATATATAAATAAATATGTATATATAATATATATACACTTATACATATATATGTATATACATACAAAAATACACACATATACATTTTCATTACTTTCAGATTCAAGGTGTATATATAAACTGAATACCAACTTCACTTAAAAAAAAGAATGTATGTATATATTTGTGTGTACATGTGAATACGTGCACATACATACATACATACTTATATATATCATGTAAATCATGTATATATAAATATATATATATATATATTTTATATTTTCGTCAACTTTGTTATATGTTTGAGAAAAACGCACAAATGATATTAGCAAACACATATCAAACGCATTTTTTCATTTTTGATTTTGCTTTTTCATCGATTAAAATTATAAATTTTTCTGCACCAAATTTGAGCACATACACAAGCGCATATATACATAGATACACACATATCTTTGCATGTATGTTTGTATTGAGCCAAGCCACTTTGACGATTTCACAAAGTATGTGTATGTGTGTTTGAATGTATGGATACATTTGATGTGTATCAAATTAAATTTCGCTTCACAATTGTTCTTATTATTATACGTATTAGCACTATATTTTTTTATTTTAGAATATAAACATCTATAAAGTTAACACCCATGTTAAACTTTTAAATAAAATAATTACTTTTTCGCTGTGAAAATTTTAACAAGCCACACGTTCAACGGGACGGGGTGAATTACTACTGTATAAATGGCTGCTTACCTAGTGCTGCCACTTATTTTGAGTCTGAAGAAACGCTATGCAAATGCAAATAGTTATGTACAGATATTTTTTTTTCATAGACCGCAACCATTATTTAATTGATATTTTAAAAATTAAGAATGATAACCATAATTATATACTCTTTTTCACGCTATCCTTAATAATGTATACCTTACATAAAATATTTACGAAGTGGCAACTCTAGGGAAAGCATACAACCATTTCTCTTCAACTTAAGAACAAGAACGGGACAAATACACGTTGACGCAATGGTATGTATATACATTACATGTGTTGCGACTTCACTTTTCCATAACCTTATGATATGCTTTAATAAATTATATTAGGATTGTACGTTAGTACCACAATTATATCTCGAACACACACTTAAAAGTTAATTTAAAGTTTTCAATACGTTTCTTACCTTTAAGCGCACTTATATCGATATGTTGCTCTCGCTCACTCTTTTTCTTCAAATTTTGTGTGACCGTAATGAGAAAATGTAAAAACATCAAAAGCAAAAATAGAATCGCATGCAGAAAAAATATAGTATTAAAACTTTTTAATAGTAAAACGACTAAATTACTAAGAATGAAAATAAAACCAAAAATATAGAGCTGTAAAATTTTAAAATTTATAATTAAAATAAAATGAGCCTCATTTTTAAAGAATTCTTGATTGTTGGCGAAAGAAACAAATTACTTTCTAATAATACCTCAAATATTTGAAGAGCATCCAAATATATGAATAGTTTAAGAAACGGATATGATAATAGTACACAAATCAGCACTGAAAACCATTCTATACAAACAGAAGCCAATAAGCTGTCAATATAATTCAGCGAGTTCCAAAGACACAAACCACGAAAAGTTATCGGCTGGGAGTAATTTTCGATATACGTCAGTTGGTTTCGTTTAATATCTGTTGAATGTCGCGGGCATTAACTTTATTTCGACTTTCTAGTTTTATTTTAATTAGAGTTAATAATAAAATAAAAATAATTACAATAAATAATAAAATTAAATATAAAAAAACACTAAATAACAGCAAATATTGTCAGCGAATCACATTGCATATTGCCCTGGGGCAGCCTCAAGCGAAAATGACTTAAGACAATGACAAATTCTGTCCTAGACCCATAAAAAACATGGCACTTTGGGTTCGACTTGGGGCGGCTTCACCTCGCAAGGGTCCCCCAGGCAAAATAATCGTAGTGCTATGAAACAAGTTTTAACTTAAAAGGTGCTTTGGCGTGTTTTTATCGACTACCACTATAATACAAAAAATACTCAATATCAGTTATTTAATGAATCGTGCAGTATACGCGAAGTAGTACACCATTTTCAGTCTTGAAAAAATATTTTTATTTATATATTTATATTTATTTATAAACTGTACGCTGAATGCTGTATGCCAAAATGCTTCAGGCATAAATAAAGTATTTTTTTCTACACTAGTGTTATTTCTTACTTTCTGTAAGCTATAAAAGAAACGTCTATATTTCCCACAGCATATCTGAACAAGCGATCAAACTTTGTACATTGCTTCGTCAAAATACTTTTTCCGACCATTGTACTAAGGCAGGCAGTAGAAGTGCGGCTTAAAGAACCATTAAATGAAGGCCCCTGTACGTTATGTCGGAAAGTTCGTTATTTTGAGTCCTCAACTTAGCCAGTCTTGTATATATAAGTTTTAAAAGCTTCTTATATAATGCATTAACAGCTTTTATTTATATCAACAGAAACAATATTTATTTTTTTAAATAAAGAATATTGTACATAAAGCGAACTTAACGACGAAATCTTCCATTTATATCTAACATATATATATATGTATGTAAATACAAGCTTCAAACTGCAATTATCTTAAAACAAAACACTTGTGTACATTTGTTGTTTATTTTCGTTTTTAACTGCATTTTTACTTAACAATGTACAATATTACTCGCTATGTAAACTAATTGTATTTATAATTTATTAGTTATTTATCTTGTTGAATAGTTCATATGCCAATCCGCAGTTTTATAATGCGGCGTTTATAGAATTTTTAATATTTCTTCATTGTGACTGCGTGGCGTGTGTGTGTGTGTGTGTGTGTCGCGATGATGTGTCGTCTTGTGTGTTTATATGACAGATACAGAGATATTATTATTTATATCGTTTGATTCTGTTACATACTAAAGTTAGGAGTTAGCGTAATTTAACAGATATATTTATAATTTTCGATATTTCGTTGCTTGTTGCAATTTGTGATACGCGTGTAAAGCTGAAACTTGCGCATCCTGTTACGTCGATCGTGCTCCTGACGACTCTGCAAATGTTGCGTGGCAATGCTGCCAACCAATGGAGCGGCTGGATTGCAATCTGTGATCAGGGAACAAATTGAGATCAGAACTTTTGATATGGTCAGCGGTGGCGCCCAATTGTCTTTCAACATGTCCAGACAAATGACACCCCGGCTATTGATATTCGTATGCCGAATGTGACTTTGGGCGGCTTAAAAGGATACTCGGGCGAAAAGTGTATGTCCAGGAAGAAAACTCCGCCTTCGTGGACTGAACTAGGTGGATCCAAAAAGGATCCTTTTGTATGCGTTTCGCGGAGGTGCCGTGTGCTTAGGAAATTCTAGGTGTATCCTTACGTGGCTCATCGCCGGCACCCGTCGAGCTGTTACTGCCCGATGCAGCAGTGGTTGCAACGCCGGAGCTGGTGGCGCTGTTACCGGCCTCAGACGCACTTCTTGGAGACATGACGCTTATTGTTTTTGATTTTAGTTTTTACAAAGACTTTTGTTTATACTTCAACGTACCGAAAACACTGCAAAATTGCTCTCTCTTTATCCCTCTCTATCCCGCACTTGGTCGGGTTGTTTGTCCTGCTCTTTGATTTGAGTGTGTCATTCGATACGTACGTGGCTCGCCGATGCTAGCGAATTCGCCTTGAGATCGACTCAAGGCGAATTCGCTGTCATTAGCTTGCCCTTGACTGAGTTCGGGCCTACCTCAACGAAACAAATGCTCCAGACATAAACTATTACGCACTTCTTGTGCCGTATTTCTTAAACTGATTACAAAACATAAATAGTAATAGGAAACTTAATACTGATAATGGAACAGTAGTGTTAATATGCTTAAAGTTTGGTATAACATTTAACTCCTTGTTCTTATGAGTAATAATCACGATGTAATCGCTAGAGTGAACTCCTTGTTCTTATTCGTAATAATAATAGCATAAAGTAAGATTGGGACGAGCGTCGTTCGCCTCGTCACACTTTCTACTTCAATTGCCGCGATTCTATTTTCTTTTTAATATGTAATTTCATCTTATTTGTAACAGATAATTTGTCGACCGCTTTATGTTTCTTTTCTTGTTAAATCAATCCATCGTCATCAACATTATTCTGTTGCGCCCAATCAATAAATTTTTCATAATAACAACTATCATATAAAGTGTCGAAATGCTTAAAGTTTACAATGGATTTACTGGATTTAATCACCATTTGATTATTAAATTCTATCATTGCATTGTTTACTATTTGCGTTGATCTTAAGATATGTTCTCGTTCGTTATATTGAGCATAACTGTTCGTTGGTTGGACTTTCACTTTACTTATTTCTTAATAGCTCGGCATGACGAAAGATCAGAAATTCTTACGAGGCATTCAAGTTATCCAGATCATGGTAGTATAAAAATACTCAATTCTCTCTTGGTTTGCGGAATATTCTGGAGATCACACATAAGGTCGCTATTCCAGAATGGGCCGAACAAGAGATGTACTACATAAAGTAGTTTAGATGAAATTCATTAGACCACCGATAGATGAGTCCATGAGATTGAATCGCCATATCACAGTAAGTGAACAAGAAAAATTCCTAAATCGGTGACGCAGTCTAATCTCTCAAGGGAAATCCGGCGAAGCATGTGATTAAATGTGTGAGGCGTACTTCTATAGCATGACATAACCTCACATTTAGAGCAGTTCAGAATCAATAAGTTGCATTTACACCAAGGAAAAACAAATCATTATCATCAGCGTATTACACAACATAAGAGTAGATGGGAGATCGTTAATACACAGATTAATAAGAAAGGGATAAAGATAAAGATGGGCTTAGAAAGAGAAGTTTTTGGGTTCTTCAAAAAACGTATTCACATACGAAGAGATTGCGGTTAACAGAGTCAAAAGTGTTGCTCAAATCTGTGTAAATGACACCAGCCGCGTTTTGTTCTGACAAACTCTAATAATATGGGAGTTTAGCTCAAGTCAGTTGAGCTCGATTGATGGTAGAGGGCACACAGGTGTTGCAGGTGCATGTCATCACTTCCTCAAACGCCTTAGGCATAGCGGGCTGTGAAGGAGAAGGAGAAACGAATCCATTCAACTGCTGAAAACTCAAATAGTTTAAGCAATAAATTGCATAAAGAAACACCACAGTGCACATCCTGGAACTCTCGATTTTAGAATACCATATTAACAGGGTGAAAGGATATTACTAAATAGCTGTTGCAGCAGGGATGTTATCAGAAACACCTTGGGCTTCGTATATAATTTGGAAATATCCCAAAAGTTTTTAAAATCAAACTTTGAAACATGTTTGGGAAGAGGGATTATAAACGATTCTTACAAAATGGTTGGGAAACATTTTGACTAAACAGAGAATGCAAATCATTTAAAGGTTTACATAGAGAAACAACACAGAAACTACGTAAACATCCTGGTACTTTATCTGGGACTGATAATAAACTGGCTTGATTAAATTAAGTTCGTAGAATAACGAGCTTGCTGGCATCACAGGACTAAAAATGCAGTTAGATTTTGGCAAGCTATAAGGATAAGGGCAATAAGACAGAAGGTTTGAAGACGAATATGTAGACTGGAAAAACTCTGCAAAGCGATCGGCTGCAGCCTGATTAGTGGAGAAGTGGGCAGCTAGGATGTTTCACCTTTTGACAAAGTTGAAGAGCTGCCCAGGATTTCAAGCAGATTGCAAGCGACTACGAATTAAGTAATCATTGTAAGAACACATACAGCAATATTTGATCCGGTGATAACATAAAGAGAGAATCGCCTGGTAAACAACGGCTCAGAGATCACAGGTCTAAGAACGAAGTAAGATTGTTGCAATGCATAAGGATAAGAGGAATAAGATAGAAGGTTAGACGACGAATAAGTGGAGTAGAAGAGTCGAACAGTAGAATAGTAGAATAGTTTCGAATTGGATTGATTTGAGAGAGAGATACATCTCTAAGAGTGAAGTGATAAGTTTGTGAGAAGTGCATACTGTATCTGGTTAATTAAAGTCACCAATCCCAATCCCAATCCCAATTATAGAATAGTAGTGACAAAATGGAATGAATAACAGAAATATGCTTAAGGTATATAGAAAATGGGGGATAGCATATGATATGTCTCGCTTTCAATTTGGTGAATACCAGTGTAATCCCAGTCCCTGCTCCTCTCAGGTCGACGCACTACCTCCTCGTGGTTCCCAATCCAGAGATTGTTCTTCAACACCCGTTGGTGAACAAACAAAAGCGCGCGGCGGGTCTTCTAAGCCGTTCAGCTAGGATTTGAAATCCTAGTATTCCATACTAGTATATGAAAAATGCCGGAAGTGCCTCGGAACGGATTCCTACTAACGTTGACGACCAAAGGAAATGTATGAAGGATAACGATTTGTAGCAATCTAGGAACACTGTTTACACCTGGAGCTGCTCAACAGCTGGCAGATACCCTTAATGGTTGCAAAGCCGAGATCACTGCTATCCAGGAGAGGCGATGGAAAGGTTTCATCAGGTGGAACAAGTGTGACATATACAGAAAAAGATGATGTTACCAAGCATGCTTTCTATGCGGAGCTCGACCGGATACGGCCGCTGCCCATCACATGACAGTAAAATATTTCTTGGAGATTTGAATGCCAAGATTGGGCGAGAAGGGAACTGTGCAATGGCCTTCGATTAATTGGCTTTGCTGCAGCGCACAATATGGTGCTGCGAAGTACTGGATTCATCGATTGGAGTATTTATAAGGCATCCTGGCTGTCTACTGACTGGAGATCAGATTGATCAAGTTGTGATCGATGCATCTAGCATACTTGACGTGCGATCGTGTCGGGGTCCCAGTGTCGACTCTGGCCACTTCCTTGTTGTAGCTAAGGTACGCATAAGGCTAGGTGTGCCTGTCAAGAGAGCTGGACATCGGGAAGCTGCAATCACAACAGACAAAGGATTTTTTTATCCAATCCACTCTTTCGATTCACTGACCCCAACGAATGGGAATATTGATGTCCCAGCGACTAAAGAGCAATAAAGCCCCGGGATCTGACGGTCCTCTGGCTGATTTGTTCAAGAATGGTGGCGATGTGTTGGTAGGGTGGATGCATCAACTCATTTGGAACTCATTTTTGGAGAGCATGCCCGACGCTTGGAACCTCAGTTTCATTTGCCCCAGCTTAAGGAAGGGGGATGCCACACTGCGAACCAACTATCGTGGCACAAGCCTTCTGCCCATTGCATATAAGATTCTCAGGAGCAAATTGTATGACCATTGACCAGATCTTCACACTGCGCCAAATCCTGAAGAAGAGGCATGAGAGCCAAGTTCCCACGTTCCACCTGTTTGTCGATTGTAAGGCTATCGATAGCCCACGACGTGACCGCTGTACGCTGCCATGTCTGAGCTGGATATTCCTGTCAAGCTTGTGCGACTCTGCAGAATGACATTGGGCCATAGCAGCACCTCTGTCAAGGTAGGAAATGACCAAGCGTGGGCTCAGACAAGGCGACTCGCTGTCTGGGATGCTCTTCAACCTTCTGATGGAGAGTATTATAAGGAACGCTGGAGTGCATCGAAGCGCATCTGTCCAGCTCCTTGGCTACGATGCTGATATTGATATCATTGGTCGTACCAATCCTGCTGTAACAGCAGCTATCGAAAGAGATTCGGCTAAAGTTGGTTTAGCAGTTAATATGGTCAAAACAAAGTTTTTTTGGGGTGCTTTAGCAGAGAATCACAGCGTCTTGAGTCTCCGCTAACTGCAGGGATCTACCTTGGCTCTGCTACGACTAATAGCCATGATGTCCGTCTGGAGATAAAACGAGAATAACACTTGCCACTCATTGGGCAATTATATAGTAGAAGACAACAGTCTACAAGACGCTCAATCGGATGCAGCTGCGTTTGCAGTCCTTGAGGGAAAGAATCTTCGTAAAATTGGACCCTTCTGCATTGGCGAGACTTACCGCATCAGGTGGAGAGCCTTCGCTGCCTGGGACACGTTGTGCGTGTGGAAGCCGAAGCGCCAGCTCGTAAGGTCTGTCATACGGCAGTAGGTGGACAACGGAGGAGAGAAAGGCCCGGATACGCTAGCATTTCCAAGTCAGCAGAGCTGTTGCGGATCTTGGTGTTGTCAATTGGAGAAGACGCGCACAAGATAGAAATGCGTGGAGGCAAATTGTGCATCAATTCCATATAATAATAATAATAATAGTATAGACAAATCACAGTTCATTTATGAGCAAAGGATCAAAGTGATGATAGTTTCTGTTCAAGATGATAACATATCATCGAATAGATTAGTATAGATCTTTTCTTATATTATCCATCCCTTGGAAGTCCTTTCATCTTGTGATCCGACATGAAAATTGAGCGGATTCATAGCCAGGTTAACCTGATCAGCTCAAAATATGCCGATATGGCTTTGACTCCTTCACGCCGTCTTTGTTAACAGAATTCCAGCCTTCAGCTGAAGCTCCTTTCCTGGATATGCCACAGGATATCACATGCTATCCGACAGAATGCGGTTACAGCAGACTTGTTGGACCAATCTGTAGCCTGTACTGAAACTGGCTCATCTGGTACTGACTCCTTATTGGTTACTTCTGATCCCACTCCTATTATAATTCTGATCCAAAATCCAATCCCTGCTGCTGCCTCTGCCTCTAACAATCAAAGCCTATCAATCTTTGTTGTGAATCTAATGGAATCAGCCATTGAAGACATTGTTTCGTAGGCTTTGCTTAAAAATGTTACCTGAGGTCTAAGAAGAAGATTTCCTCTTGCCGTCTCCGATGTATACGTTGTAAAGCTGCTTGAGTCCTCCTAAACTATTACCCACGTATCTGAAATTGGATCTCAGAGTCGAATTATGCTCATACAATACACAAAGAACTGATAGCCTCTTTAAGTATAAGTTATAATTATAATGTTTGTGTAGTAAGTGCGTCATTCGAGGCTGATGCTATTGCCTTTTCTGAAACCTGGCTTAATCCATCCATTTCCAGCTATAAGATTCCTACTGACATGTTCACATTATATGGACTTAATCGACCACAACCTGACTTGCCTTGTCAGCTTGTGGCATGTGATCTTTGATCTTTGGATTGAGTTAGAGAATGTTTTTGTGACTTGACCTTATATTCCACTCCCTTCTGAGTTCTCTACGGACTTGCTTCACGCCTCCTGACAACATTCATGACAACAGAAAGTCAAATTGTCTATTTGTTTTCGGTATTCCAACCTACTTTATATTTCTGGGTCATCTTCTGATGAATTCGTCGATCAGTTGGCAGAGCTGTCTCTGGCTCAAACTAACCAAATGTCTAATTTAGTCTTTATAGCTGACTCAACTACCTTTAAATGAGAGTTGACCCACTAACTTTGCTAGAAGACCCTTACCGTCTCTTTTCACGACTTCAACTCTATCTTTCGACTCACTTAACCACTTCCAATGTGTTGCTTCCTTTCGAATGGTCTACAACTCTTTATGCCTAAGTAGTATAGTTTGTCAGTAGAAGCGATGTAGATATCTTATGGTATTGGTCAGTAAACCTGTAATATCTGTTGGGTATTTCTGGTAATTATATTATTAAAATGAAAATACATTCTGAGTGTGGTGTTTATTTTAGTTTTGTGTTTCGTTTTATTTTTATGATCATACAAAACGAATGATGCTACAAATTAAATACATGCGCTTGTTATATTTAAATAATACTTTTTACGTCCAAATCTGAAGACATAATCAACCTACGATATAAATGCAATGCCTTGGCTATCAGATATAAGTACGTACATATATGTGACGACATGTACATAAGTAGAATACATGACGGTCCGCAATGAATAAATGAAAAATTTACTCGTATTCGCTGCTTCGTATAAAACAGTTTGTGGGGTCTATAAAATAGTCGACTCTATGATATAAAAACTATTACATACGTAAGGGTTGTGTGTGTGTGTGTGTGTGTGTATATTTTATGCTTGTGAACTATAGCGTACGAACGTATATACAAGTGTATATATTATTATGCGCGTAGGTGTATCAATGTAGTAAATATGTGTGTAAGTGTGTACGAAATTATTCGATTTCAGCCTCATAAACAATTAAAAAGCATATGCAAACCATATGCATATATATATATGCAAATTAGATATATATATGTATGGGTGTGGTGTGGTGTGGTGTGTGCAGTTACTCTGTATGTACATTGTATTGCATGATTGTACGTAATAAAGAATCTGTATAGCTCCGAAGTGTCTACGTTTTGCTCTCTCTTCTATGCAATCTATTACTTTAATCATCACTATTGGTACTTCGTTAATATATCGCGATATATATATGGTCTCGTATGGTCTGTCATCGATCATCGTTCAGGTGGCGGCAGCCATGACAAGATAAAATGGCAAGAACCGATAACAGTACCAGAAATAGTGCCCTCTAGGGCGATGCCTAGCAGATAATATCCGTACATGTAGATTACCTACGAATGCCTGTTCTGATTCCTTGTGTGTTCAATAGATTAACATTGTTAAGTATAAAGTATCGTATGTACTACAGAAAATATTGCGCAATGTCCAAAGAAACAAGATGAGAGCTGAAATCAACCTGATGATACGAGGTCAACTATCTTGTTTATACAGAAAATAATATAAAAACTGCGTAATCAGGCCAGCAAATCTATATCCATATATAGTTACTTAAAGCTAATGAACTACACGAATGTATCTTAGTTTATAATGTAATTAATTGTCTTAATATCTTGTTCTTTATGTCACACAACTATAATGTTTGTCTGCTTGCGTCTCTGGACATGTGTATGTATGTAAGTTCTAATAATATATATGTATATAGATATATATTCATATATGATTTGCATGTGTGCATGTATGTACATCTTAGGAGGACACGGGCTATATTATTGTATCGAGCTGGCGAGCTTGGTGTAAAATCTTCTTCTGATGTCCTACTAAGGTTATCCCCATATCGGATAATTGTTGAGCTGTTAATCTTGAGATCTGTGATCGAAACATGAGAATGCAGTTAGATGAAAAGTTATAGGAAGAGACTGAGAGTACACATACCTGTTGAGCACTCACTAAATTAGCCTCTTTGAAGTGTTGACTGTATCTTGACATTTTTATGTTTTCTAGCCATAAATCGGTGCTGATGAATATGTTATGACCTCGTTGTGTGTCCAGTATATGAGTGTTATCATTCTCTGGCGAGTTTCGGGTGGTTAACAGCGACTGCGGCTGTCTAGCCAGATTGTCCAGAGTGGAGACAATGCTAGAGAATGTGGGCCGATGCGTTCGCTGCTTCTGCCAGCAGTCCAACATGAGCTGGTACAGAGCCTCTGGGCAGTCCATCGGAGCGGGCAGCCGATACCCTTTCTCAATGCTCTTTATCACATCCTTCAAAATATATACAGATGTATCGATATGTTTTTCGTATGTAATCGATTGATAATTACCTGATTTGACCAGTTCCAATAAGGACGTTCTCCATACGACATGACCTCCCATAGAACGACTCCATAAGACCAAACGTCCGAGGCGGAAGTGAATTTACGAAAAGCTATTGCTTCGGGTGCAGTCCAGCGCACGGGAATCTTGCCACCCTATAGGAAATCAGTTCAAATATATATCTATTGTATCTATGATTGATATGAAAGATTTACTCACTCGAGTGGTGTAAGCATCGCTGGCGTTTTCGATTTCGCGAGACAGACCAAAGTCAGCAATTTTGCAAATCAATTGCGCGTTCACAAGCACGTTGCGGGCTGCCAGGTCCCGGTGGACGTAGTTCATGTCACTGAGATAGGACATGCCACTGGCGATGCCGCGGAGCATAACAATCAGCTGCAGCGTTTGGAACTTTCCATCGTTGACGCGCAAGAAGGTGTCCAAGCTGCCGTTTTCCATGTACTCGGTTATAATCATGACTGGGTTGGAGCGCGTCACCACTCCTTGCAGGTAGATCACGTTCGGATGATCGAACTGTCCCATTATTGAGGCCTCGGTCAGGAAATCGCAGCGTGCCTTCTCCGACGATCCTGTTGGAGTAATAATTATATCTATGATTACTAAAATATATGCATTTCCAACTATGTTTCAACTTTATGAGTAGGATCTTTGGATTTACGATCTACTCACACTCAACCCACATCTCAAATAGTTACGTCTAAGCACACACGTCAATTCACTGACTTAAGTCAGGCGTTTGACTATGTAAAACATGATGTTTAAACTTACGCTTAACATACATAAAAATTCATAATTAAAACATGCGTCGCATAGATCTTTAAGTGGAAGGAAGGACATGTTGCATCATAATTTATGACCACTTGTATGTAAGTCTATATTTAGGTGTGACCCAAGTACGTACACGAAATATGAACCGACTCTATCAGCGAGTTGCATCCTGTTGGTCGGGTTTAAGTAGCGATACTAATAGAGTAAGAGCGATCATTGTTAGCCATAAAAGAACGAGGATTGTTGGAATAAAGTCAGTATTCTTCGAGTTGCTCCCGAGAGGAGTATACTTCGAGTTGCTCACGAATGAACATTGGTTTTATCCACATGATCTATTACTTTTTAGCATCGGGTTAGCTCTTTCCCTCTTTCCTACATTGGATTTCTACCTACTTGAAAGGTAGAACCCAAAAAATGTACTTAGATCTGCAAATTCTATTCCAGTCTTTGTAACTTCTGGAGTACCCCAAGAAGCCTCTTTGGTTCGTTATTTTTATAGTTTTCATTAATGAACTTCCGTCTATTTTACCACATGATGTCAAAAACTCATCCCATCCATTCAAAGCTCCTCTCAGGTTCCTCATCTTCAACTTAATCTAAACTCTATGCAATGTTTATTTGTTGCAAAGATTACCAGTGGTAGACTTTCGGCCCGTTATTCAACTTTAACTTCCATAATTCATCTACTGGGAATGTTACTAAAGTTATGCGTTGGTCGAAAGGATAAAACGATCTATTGACTTCTACTTGTACGACAGCTGAGAGGCAAAATTGCGATGCCATCTTACCCTCGTAGACTTTTATGATTAAATCTTCATTATTTAGCTAATCCTAGAACAGCTTTAGCTTTTTTCTCCTATCTTTTTTTTAAGTCGTGTTATTTCAGTTCTCTTCCTTGTTTGCCTCCTAGAAACTATTTTTCGCTATTCCCCCTACATTCCCCTCTGACTTTGTGTCCGATCACCCCCTTCGTTTAACAAAACTTTGACTTTTATATCATCCTAGGGGATATCTACGAATACTAATTCTTATACTTATTGTGTTGCCTGGGGTTCTCGGGGTTGTCCACAATCCTTCCAACAAATGCTGGGTGTTAACCCTTCGAACGACCTCACTGCTTGCATGGCTAACCATGGGATCTTGACGCGACTGTACTACGGCCAACGACTAGGCTACGTTGAAGACGCACCACTCGGTGGTGGCTGATACCAAGCGAAAGCAAGGTGTGTGCTAACCATTCCAAGAGAGCGTCAGACTCGCAAGCCTCTGGCGACCTACCACCCACACCCCATCCCATACATCAATGCAGGCGGATAAAGCCTGAAGGAAGGTGATCAAGAAGGGCAGAAGCATCCAGGAGAAGAGAAGAAGGGTGTTGTCGAAGGAGACTCGAGGCTGACCCCAGCAAGGAAAGGATAACGAAGATCCTCAAAAAAAGTTAAGGTAGAGGAAAGACTAAAGAGCTTAGGACAGGCGGTAGTTGGAGCTAGAAGAAACAAGAGCAACTGCAGCCTTCCGTACGCTCTTAGGAGGCACACTTGGTGGCCAGGCAGATGTTTGACAATAGATTGACTTAGACGAGATCACTAACAAGGACGATATTCGGGAAGCCCTCAAAATACAGCTTCATATTGAAGACATAGCACTGGTTATAGATATACCTCCGTTCTGCATACGGTGGTACTCAGACAGCTTCCATGAAGATGACAGCAGATACTGCTAGAAGGGTGCTCTCAGTAGGTAGGCTAAGGGTGGGTTGGGTTAGCTCCGGACGTCTCCGTGTAGCCCTTGAACTCGGCATAAAAAGAAGCAAGGCGATATGTTTCCGCCAAATATGTGAAGGAGATGAATCATTCTATCTTGGAGACCGTTCCACTGGTAGCTCCTGACGAGTTGACAATAGCGATCCGACGCATTGAAGTTCGTAAAAACCTACACCAAATGTTCCGCACCATATCCTCATTTTAAAAAGGGACAAGCTGATCAATGATCCTTCCAGTTACAGGCCAATCTGCCTGCTCGGCACGGCCAGGAAGGTGCTCGAGACGATAGTGCGTCACCGACTTGTGAATCTAGCCGACGAAAGAGAGACACTTTCCGAACCTCAATAGGGGTAGTGGATGCTATCAAAGCCGTAGTTCACATAGCAACCAAGGCGATTGGAGAGACCACATGGAGAGGGGCGCCAAGAACTATTGTGCAGTTATCACGTTGGACATTCGAAACGCTTTCAACTCGGCCTGCTGGAGTCGCATTCAAGAATCTATCGACCATATCGAAAATATAGTCTACCTCTCTAGGATGATATCTAACTATCTATCTGACAGAGTACTATAATACGCTGCAGAAGATGGCTCCAGGCAAATGGCAGACGTTCCTCAGGGGTCGCTCCTAGGACCACTCCTATGGAACTTAATGTATGATGAAGTGCTCAGAATCCAGATACCAAATCGTTGTAGGCTAATTGGGTTCGCAGATGACTTGGCCCTAGTAGTAGTAGCCAAAGAGGTAGAATAAGTCGAATGGGCTATGGCCGGATGCGGAATGCTAGCTTAAAGCTGGCTGGACTTAAGACAGATGCGGTGCTTATCACAAGTGAGGAAAAAAGTAGAGTCTGTGACTCAACTGGTTGGAAAAGTGACTCGATAAGATGTCTAGGAGTTCTGATAGATAACAGGCAGCACATAGAATCTGTCACCAGAAAGGCATCAAAGATGCAGGCAGGTATCTCAAGAAAGCTGCCCAATGTTGGGGAGTTGTAACTTCGAGGTAAGGGTATGCACAGCACCAATGTGAGCGTCGGCTCTAGACGGCTGAAAGCACCCGGAAACAGTCATACGAACCACCAATGGATGAGTGGCAAGCTAGATGGCGAACCAACTCAAAAGGGTCGATCAATGTACCAACGAGTAACGGAGGTAGATGAATGGACTTCATGAAAGTATAAGTTCCTTATTGCCCATGTCTCTGTAGGTTCCACCATGTGGAAAATGCTCAGTAGTCTTGAGCAACTTGAGAGGACATGTCGAGAGGACTTGTAACCGCAGTGATTGCAGACCAAGAGGCTTGAAGGCGAATGATGAATGATGAAGCGCGTCTGAGCCTATGTGACAGCCAAAACAAAACTGTGTCAATAGACGAACAGACGATGACCGTGAGGTGGCGGGTCAAAAGAAACACATTGAAAGAATGAGTGCAACATGGGTACCACATCCTCACCGAGGTAATACCTTAAGCGCGTCATTCTCTGTGTAAAATGTTAAGTAATATCCATTATAACTAAACACAACTTGAAATTCCCAACAAAACGCGATGTATAAAAAAAGCGACATATTAAAATGTTAAGTTCTTTGTCCAGTTCTCGCATCCCAGTGCTTGCAAGATGAACTTCCCATGATTGAACAGTCGTTGGCAAAGCGGTGAATTGTGGGCAACGCTCAGAGATCACTCCAAGTGAAGAGAAACTGCCCAACAGTAACACTTAACGGCGTGGCGATACCAACTAGCGATACTGCGAAATACCTGGGAGTGCAAATGGACCGAAGCCTCACCTGAAAGTCCCACATAAAAGCTAAGCAAACGCAGCTCAAAGCAAACACTAAAAAGTGTATTGGCTATTAGAACCGCATTCGGAACTTGATCTGGAGAATAGGGTTCGTCATAGTTCGTTCGGCCATCCTTAAGCCTGTATGGACATACGCTATGTAACTCTGGGGAACAGCAAGACATTCCGACATAGAAACATTACAACGGTGCCAATCCATGACCCTAAGGAGCATCACACCTGCTCCTGGTATATGAGCAGCTTTGACATACCCAAAGACTTAAGCATACAATTGGTTAGAGATAGGATCTCCAGACGTGCTAAGAGCTACTTAAACAAACTACACTACCACGACATTAATCTTGCCCCAGACCTCATAGATAACAGCAGAGATGTAAGACGCTCCAAAAGATACCAAATACTGCACCTACCAAGTTGTTCAGTAACCACATAAGCGATTTGTCAATTGTCGTAACGAAGATAACAAATAAAATCTAAAGCAAAAGCAAAAATGAAGCGACATATTTAAATTTTAAGTTCTCCTGCACTTGTTGTATAATCTCACAAGTCAATGTATCAGCATTGCTTTAAATGAATCTAAGCAAAGGGGTTTTCCATCAGTGATTGCCCCTGGAACGTTCGCAGCACGACTCTCCACAGAGCTCGTCGGGTGGAGACCATAGATGAAGATCGGCACCTACAGGCTAGGCTCACCACGCACTGCAATTGGCTATCTGGCATTCTCCCAAACAGGTGACCAATGCGCTGACTTCGGAGATCAAACGGCCTCAGGACCTAAGAGCAGCCCTGCTAAGAGGACATTACGGGCTAAAATGCCTATTTTATATAATATAAACTCAGCCCGATCGGACATTAATTACAAGCTTTCGGAGAATGAAAAGAATGTAATGTTAGATGTGGCTTAAACACGACAGACCATAACTAATTATTTAACATATATCTGTAAACAGTGGTCTGGCATAGAACAGGTGGCAACCCTGCCCTCTATCGATATAAGTAGAGGCAAGAGTTGAGAGTCAGTTGAAGTTGTACGAGCCGTGCGAGAGTTGTGAATGCAGTCGCCGTCCTCATAGTCAGTTGTTGTTGGCTTCGTCGGAATCAGTTGTTGTTGTTGTCGCAAAGTTGTTCAGTCGTCGCAGTGCCTAATGCTTCTACTATTATATTTAACCAGTTACCATTATACTATAGCCACAAACTATCAATAAACATCTTTACATATAACTATATAATATATGTTTTAAAAAGAACAACATGAAACAGAAATGAGAAGAGAACATACCTGGCTTTAATGTTTTGATGGCCACATCAATGTCCTGCACAAAGTTTGGTGGAATCTTGAGACGACCGCGGCAGACGTCGCCGAACTCTCCACCTCCTGAAATGATGTGGTGTGAAACATATTGAATAAGGATGTTTATCGGGGAGACAAATATATATACCGATTATAGCTTCGATGGTGATATAATTAGCGTCAATTTCGCGGGCAAACTCCCGAATCGCCTGATTGGGATCTTCGTACGTGTGGGGATCCACGTAGCTGCGGCTGTTGCCAAACAAGGGAGTCGTCACTGAAAGGCAAGAATAGGCGAATAAAAATATATAATAGGAAAGTGGGAATATATCTACGTATGAGTAATTAGTGAAAACAAATGGAAGCATTCCTCAAGTAGTTGTTCGATAAATGGATCTAGATTAACAAAGTTCTGCTTAAATATTGTATCTAAAATTATATTTGAAATCACATTTGGCGTGATTCCGCATCGTGCAATAAGCTATGAATACTTGTAAGTTCCAACACCAATAATCATAATTAAAGTACAGCATATATAAAAACAAAAGAGCAAATTGTATACCATTCGAATGCAGAGTCTTGACAATTGGAGTTGTATCCATGGCATTTACTAAAAATAAAGATAAGAACACAGCAGAATATTGTGAACAAAATAACAGGCTATAAAAATGAATAGGTGTAATTGAAATAAGTTCGAATCAGTATCTGATTCAACAAATAATACTAGTGTTCGTATGAGTATAATATAATGTATAATAGTTATGTACATATGTCGACCAGAAGTTCAACATTCCGACTTATACTTATAATACTTATGATAAATTCAAAGCAAAATCAAAAGTATCTATAAACTGTAGCTATATATTTTGCTTATTAATGTATATACAGATACGCCCAAAGTAATAAGAACACCCAAAGAATTTTCTCATATGTGTAAACAAAACTCAAAGAGCGTATATAAATGTGTTTAAGTTATGTTCGTTACGATACGTTGAGGATAATCAATAGGAAAAACTTACTATATGTCACAACGAGTCCTTAAAAAATACAGTTCGGTTATTGGATCGGTAATAAGGAGGATAGGAGGGATACAAACAGATTGATATAATGTAATTATTGTCTTTGTTTCGCAATGGAAGTTCGTTCGATGAGATTCATCTCGGAACTATTCATAAAATATACGCTAATATGCATTGAAATATAAAGTATGAATTTCGAATCAAACTACTTCAATTATCATTTTAATTACGCTCAACTTATGCACATCTTCAAAAAGTCGGAACGAGTCCCGAAGGAAAGAGAATCCATGGGAAATCCATGAGAAATCCCATTGTCATTGTTTTTATTTATTAACATAGCAACAAACATAAAGTTCAATTGAATTTAAGAAGTAAATTACCTTCGTTACTGGCGTAGTCCATTGGCAATGGAAGGTGATTCGTGGACTTCTTGTCGAGCTCATCCTGATGCTTGGATCTCATGAAGTACACAGTCGCAACGATGAAGATGACCAGGAAGAAGACGCCTGTTACGATGGCTCCAGCAATAAACCGTATTTGTATTGAATCCTCATACACTATTGCATTGGATCATAGAAAATAAAATGCAAATATTAGGAATAGATATTGACGCATTAAATCACATCACAGTTTACCTGAACCAACAGATTGGTGAGTCTGGGCATATACCATGTTGCTGTAGGATCCAAAGCCATTTATAGTCTTGCAGCGCACTTGGAACCCATATTCAGTATTATCATTCAAGCCCTCTATGTGCACTTTGGTTTCTTTGGTGTTCAACGCAGTTTTGTTAATGGCATCCAGTTCGGACTTGGGAAACCAGCGCACTTCGTACAATTCAATTGGAGTATCACTCTGAACAGGCTTCTCCCAAACCAGATCCGCATCCTTACTAGTTATGGCCACGACTCGTAGATTGAACACCGTTGACAGCATAACGGACTCTGTGGTGAATACAATCTCAGCATATTTCGATTTGATTTCATTGAGATCCAAGGACTGGCTGTTGATCGTTGAGAAACTTGAGGCGTTTGCAAACTGATTATCGCTATTCAAATACGTTTCGTTAGCATAGACCCCGTTCTCCACTGGATACGAGATGCCATTTACTGCATGAATCTGCACTGTGTATGTGGTTACGGGATCCAAATTGGTTAGGGTGATCTTTGTTTCGTTAAACGTGTCTGTTGATGGATTGAACATGACGTTGGAGCTGCACATAGTGCAGCGTATTTTATAGACGACATCAGTACGATATTTATCCATGCCATTCTCCAAAAGCGATTCATCTTTCCCTGGCGCACTCCATGATATTATAGCACTGGCTTGATCAACGAACAGGAGTGTCAGGTTCATGGGTGCTCCAGGTGGCTTGTAGCAGGGCATATGTCTGCCGTCACTGGGATGTCTATAGTAGCCTTGCGAGCACTTGCACAGTGGGGACCCAGTTTTCGAGCTATTGGAGTTGGGTGGGCATGGCACACACTTAGTTACCTCCGCCGATCTAAACATGCCAGCTGGGCACTCTGAAACAAAGATTTGTACAAATCACATTCAATGTTCATCCATACTGTCTTTTATCTCTTAGGTTCTACACTTACCAGTACAGGCATTATTGGCATCGTTAGGTTCATATCCGACTTTGCAGCGGCATCCACCAGTCAGAATTGTCCACTTGCCGTCGCCTTTGCACAAGTATGTAGGTGGCTCATAGGGCTCTGCGTTCTCAACACAGTTGCCGTTCTGCTTCTCAATTATCGTAATCTCGCGGCCCGTGGGCGTCTCGTTGAAATGGGCAAAGTTCTCAGTAACCGCAGGACAAGTTATGTAGTAGACCTTCACGGCAAGCACACTTATGCAAGCTCCCTGATCGCGGAATGCAAAGTATACGCCCTTTTTGTTCACGGCTATACTCTTCACTTCGGTATTTATGTCAACGTCTGAGTTCTGATTGAAGCGCCCCTCGCCAGCCGCTATTCGGGCGATCAGTTTGTAACTGTCTGTTTGCCAGGGCGGTGGCTCCCGAGTAGCTGCGTCGAATTCGTAGAACAGTAGACTGAAGGTTTCCTTGCAAGACAAGGCATTTCCTGTAGGAATTCAATCGATAATCAATAAATTTACCCAATATATCCCCTGAGTCCTATATTGATTTATATTACCTGGAAACAATGAACAGTCGCGTATAGTGAATTGAATCTCTATATAAAGGCGGTTGGCAGGACCGCGATCAATGAAGGGTGACCAGAGCCAGTTGTTGACATTGTGATAGGCGACATCACATACCACGTAGCTACGCCAGTTGATGCCTTTAACGAAATCTGTGAAAGATTCCTCCACCCACTGAGGAAAAAGACCAATAAGAATAAACTCATGAAAATCAATCTCAATCTTCGATCATTTCATTTAAGTATCAGATTTGAGATAAGCCTTAATCTATCAAATTATTTGTCTGTCTAAAAGAATTGTGTGGGTATTGTACTCGAATCTATGCTTAACATCTAAGAATATACATTTTAAGCCAGCATCAATCGAAATATATATAGATAACGCCAGTTTTGTAGTATTATCTTAACTTAAGTATTGTCAATCTCAAGACAAGTCATAACAAAACTCATTTCAAATTTCAAATAATTTGCATAAGAACCTACTAAGAGCTCTAGCCCTATAGTCTGTTGAGTTCATCCGATCGGACAGGCAGATGGACATAGCTCATACTGTAAAGCAATTCGTTATAGGCTCACAAAGACTTTGCCATTAATAAAATAAAATACAAAAAGAATTTGATTGCTTTGCGTTGCTTCGTTTCGATTATCGAATCAAGCAACGACAATTTGATAAGCTGCGAAGTACACTTCAGTGTTTTTATTTTCTGTATACTTGCAGGCCTATCAATTAAAGCTATTTAATAATTTAAGAAAATGCATATATATTTTAAACAAAAACTACACATAATCATTGAAAGTTTGTCAGAGATCCTCAATATTCTTCAAATAATTATAATTATAGTATATTAAATATTATAGTTGTGTTATTACTTTAACTTTATTAATTAAAAAAAATAACACCATTTGCTCTATTGATGCGTACACTGAGGCAAATTGGTATTTAAAGAGTTATAATTTCATAAAAATGAGTTCTTATTCAACAGAATTTGGGCTCTTCGCTGAAAAGTTCAAATGCAAATTTGAGGCATATACTCAATGCTTTCATATTATGCAACAAATATGCAAGTTTGCTTGGCTCAAACTTAACAATTCGGAATGAAATGCGCACTAAT
Source organism: Hirtodrosophila trivittata (assembly GCA_035045065.1). Lineage (NCBI taxonomy): Eukaryota > Metazoa > Arthropoda > Insecta > Diptera > Drosophilidae > Hirtodrosophila > Hirtodrosophila trivittata. The sequence continues at coordinate 671,700 of JAWNNK010000645.1, forward strand.
TTTTTGCAGTGTTTGTTTCCTTTATGTGTTTGTGGTTTCATGAATGTTTACTACCCTGTACTACCTGTTAATGTTATTGCATATTTGTGTCAAAGAAATGATTTTTAACGTACCCCTGGAGTTTGAGCCTGTGGGCCGTACGGGTAGCGAGTCCATTCCAGAGTAGCTTCTCTTGTTGTGTCCAACAAAACAACTGCACAAAGATACCAATATTGCATTTAGTTTATTGGGAGTTGAACAATCAGTCCTATGCTCCGTAATGATGGACTTACCTTGATCAGCATTTGCAATTTTTAAAGTATAAGCAATCGCGATTAGCCATACGTAATGGAAAACTGCAAATTTACTAAGCTGTCGAGACGCACTGAGTCGGATATTGTGCCGCATCGGCTGGCTCTTCACTATCGGCTCCGGAACAGGAACTGCTTTAGGCAAAATGTCCGTATGCATTTGTATGGAAGCCAAGTTACTTGTGGAAGAGTCAGTAGCATAACTATTCTTTTTACTTTCAAGTCGTCCCAAGCGCCAATGCCTTGATAGCATTTCGTATTTATGAAATAACCTTAAGTCTTCTTTGAGATTACTTTATTCTCTTTTTTATGTTCCTTTGTCTTACTTTCCACACTGAAGCATCGAGTGAAATGAATACATTTTGAATTTTGTGCCTATATATATAATATAATATTCAGAAAATAAACATAGGTATGGCACCAATTGAAGCTTATTTCGCTTGCATATAAACGAATGCAATTATTAGCCTGACGATCCGTTTCTTTATATATAAGATATAGATAACGTGCTACCACCTCTTGATCTTCGCAACTGATTATCTATTATCAGACAGACAACAAAATGCTGGGACCAGTTGCGAATTAAAGAATACATTTAAGTGCTTTGTAGGGTCATCGTACACCCGTAAAACCCCCATTTAAGCAACTTCTATTCGCCTTATTTTTACGCTTCTTTGGATCCAAGTAAGGTGAAAATAAAAACAGAAATATTATTTTTTTGGTGTAAAACTTGTGTTTTACAAAAATTATTAAAAATAATACTTCTAATTCATCTTTAAATGGATTTGTAACTTCACATATACATATGTATGCATGTTTTAATAGACGCCTATGCAAGTTACGCACATATATACACATGTATGTATAAATAATCCGACTGCAGGTCGTTTCAGTATTTGGTGGAGGTAGAAATTGTCGGCCGAAATTTAGCACCGCATTTTAATAGTTTTAGGGTTTAATATGAATAAAATTACTTTGAATATGCACTTACTATGATTACGAATTGATTTTCAGTCTTCGAACTTTTACTCACAGTTCTTTAAAAAAATGCACACGCGCACAAACACATACACAACATATGTGCATTTATGTACATACAATAGCATGTATGTATACACATTCACTTTTTCAGTCGTTTAAAAGAAGATTGCACATTTGTATATAATATCGGTTGTATTGATGAATATTGATGAGTATTGATGAATAGCATAATCCCGTCAATATCAGTAGTTTTTATTAAGTAATTTAAATTTTCTCTGAGGTATACCAAGTGGTATATGTATACATTTTCAAAGAAAAGCGATAGTGTTGCCACACTTTATTTTTATATGTTAATATTGTAAGTTGACAGTTCTTTTATTTTTCAACACTACAAATTTTCCTAAAGAAACCGATGTACAAAGCATCATCTATTCGATATATCGATAAGAAGCTATATAATTACATAATTATTAAACGATATGTAATATTTATTGCATATTTGAGCTGAAACCCGCTTAATTCGAAAAATGGTTGTTTTTACTTTATTAATACTTTTGTTAACGTACTTAAATAGTGTTAATGCAAAATTTGCTGAACACGCCGCTTCAGCAAAACGATGTAGCCGGCAAAGAGCATAAAGCAGGAAAATGTATTTTATTTTTAATAAATAATTTTAATTATTCACGTATTCAAAAGACTCTTTAGATTAAACTACTTATACTTTTAAAGCAAGTAAATTTACTTTATGGGTTCATAAATTAAGTGTCCCGTTGTTCATAAAATTCATATAAATTATAAGTTTAGTTAGTTAGTTAGTTTTTTGTATCCAAATGCCAAAATCAAATTGAAACTGTAATTATGATAATTAAATTTGACATACGTGTGTGTCTGTTATGACAATGATTGTTTTTTTAATTAAAAACATATTGCCTAGTTAATAAAATTTAACAAATAAAAAGATTTTTTGTAATAAAATGTTGGCCATATCGGCTTGACTTTAAATTTTTAAATAAATTTTAAATTTTAACAAATATAATTTAGCACACATGTAGTAAACAAGCAATAAGAGGTTGATTTGTTATTTTCCTGTTTTCAAAGTTCGTTCTCTTTGCGTTAAAAGTGTGACCAAATATTTGTTTTGTCCAAAAACCAGAAAGAACTGTAACCGGACTTGAAAAATCAATATAATTATACATTGCATAGTCAATGCGAATCGTTCGGTTAGTTTATAAACTGAATTCCAAATCCGTGCAACATTCAGCTTCTTCTAAATAATTAAAGCGCTGCTTATATTAATCGGCCTTGTGAATTGAATTTAATAGTTTAAGTCGTGATTTTGTGTATGTAAGTAATGATATTTGGCTTATATGCGTGGAAACAAATATGTCCATATTAAACTTGTTGTCTGTGCATACATTATTTTTCATTTTGATATTGCATTGCCGTTCCATTGGTATACACACATATATTTTTTACATTTATAAACTAAAACACAAGCAGTAAGACTTGTGCACATATGAGTAAGAAAGAACATACTTATAAATATATGTAGACATACATATAGTTTACATTTGCGCATACATACGTGTATATGTATATACATTTTTTATATATAATTATATTTTTATATACACATAAACGCATACACACACATAGACACAGGTATGCGCACAGCAAAAAAAAACATGCTATTTACCCCACACCACATTTTCTTAGACCGCAATCTGTTTAGTTTAAAGTTAGGTCGAATGAATCGAACGCACTTTTCTCAGTTCCTTACGTACTTAATACCATACATATACATACACATACACATGCATATATTATAATTGTACAATGTACATACACACAAGCGTGTACTAGAAAATACAAACGTAAACAAAACTTGTATATACTACATTCAAGCGTACGATGCATGTATATATATCTGTGTATTTACATAGGTGTTAGTGTATTGAGTATCATTTTGGAAACTATTGTTTTAACCAATTCAAAACTGAAAACTTTTGTCAGTTTCAACCTGGCAACTAAGGGAATTAAACCTGCTTCTCCCAAACTAATAAGCTACATATTGAACACAAAGTTAATTATAATCGCGAGTAAATATATACACACACTTTTTCCCCAACTGGATTATTTTTTAAATTGTGAATCTGTTACAAACACATGCCAACACCTTTTTAAGCCTAATCAGTTAAATAACATAACCTTTGGCTGCTGAGAATCATTGCTATTCACTATATACAGAAATATATAATATGTTCGTCTGTATGTGTGCATATATATGTATAATTGTACAGATAGAGATGCACGGACATACTTCAAGTTGGAATTTAGGAATTTTAATTCTGATAAGAAGATCGAAACTGTCTGTTTTTGGTTGACGAGATTAGAAACGTGTTAATGGTTAAGCTAAATAAGCATTGAGTTTATAATTCTCATAATATAGTAATAAATTATAATACTCGATGGTTTTGAAAGAGTCTTAAGATTAGATTTCAGTCTGTAAGTCAATTCGATACGACGGAGAGAGTACAAGATCGAACGGACAAACAAATGGAAGCCAGTTACAATCATTTTGAAGAAGAATATTCGAAGGGCTCTAGTTTTAAGTGTTGCTTCTATAGGCTATCTGCATCCTCGAGGTGTTTCGAATAATATCTGATTTTTGTTTATACTTGAAACGCTTTGAATGAAACTTAAACTTTAATTGCGATGGCAGCATATTAATAACGATAATAACTAGTTTAAATAAGAGCTAAAAATGTATGATCTTCATCCAAACACTTTATTTCATATAATTAATACAACAATATCAACATTCATTACATAATAACTTTTGTCGATTTGTTTTCATAATTCTTGTATAGAAGCAGGAGAAAAATTAATAATTGCATCTTTTTAGGACCATAATTGCAATTTGAAAAGATGCCACTGTTTGGCAAAAAGGATTCTGGCAAAAAGGCCAAGTCCAAGGATACAAAGGAGCTAAGCAAACAGGTGTCAATTGAGGAGAAGTATAACCTCCATGGCCTTCTCGGAACGTGAGTATCCAGCATTAGGAAATTCTCGCAGAGATATTGGATCTTTTCTCTATCTTCGGTTTTCTCCCATTTCCTCTATGAATAGGGGCGCGTTCTCCGAGGTGCGTTTGGCCGAAAGCAAAGAAGCACCTGGCGAACACTTTGCAGTTAAAATTATCGATAAAAAAGCTCTGAAGGGCAAGGAGGAGTCTTTGGAGAATGAAATACGTGTCTTGAGAAGGTAAGCGCTAGCTCCAAAATCTCATATACTGCAATATATAATCATCGTTTTTTTGGGACTCGTTAATCGTTATTCATGTGTTTATAAACGTGCTTCCTCACAAGAGAATTGCAAAGAGACAATAACAGAACAGAACAGAATAAAGATATGTCTGGTTTCCCATCCGATTAACTAACTCTCTGAATGTATGTATGCATTTTTTAATACTCTACATAATATGAGCTTGTATACGTGTGGGCTAATGACTCGCTGCTTCATATACCACTTAAGTATTTGTCGAACTGTAGAATCGATCGTTCTCCCCTGCCCCTCTCCCTGTCCTCTTCCCTGGTGGGTGTAGTTATTGTAATCAAATGTATCGCTTGGATAATGAGAGATAAATTATTAGGGAACTTTCAAATAAGAATAAGACAGGTAACATACTTTGTACCAATCTTTCTTTCGATCCTTTCTGAACTTTCTTTTAACGGGTAGTCGATGGCTTTTATGTTTGTAGCTTCATTTACTTTGGCAATTATGTTTCTGTTTATATACTATCTATATGTTTGCATGCTAGAAACAGTTAACAGCTACCTCCTCAGCACTGGGTTACCTAAGGATCAAAGTGAGATACTCACCCGTAGAGCTAGATACTACATCCTCAGGTGCACAATCTATTTAGTGTGTTCAAAGAAAATTGTACTTTATGCCGAATTCGCAAGAACTGTCCTTGATCTCTTCCTTTTATTTTTGTTCTGTTTTATTGTTTTATTTAAAAACTTTCTTCGTTTAATTTGCTTTCTTTCTATGTACATAGGTTCAGTGCAAATCATTCCGATGGGAACAGTCCGAATGGAACGCGGTGAGTTGAGATTCCGGTACCCGCCCCGCCCCGCCCCCACCTGTAGAAAAAGAACCTAAACATAAAGTCTTTGAATCCACCCTAGAATCTAATAATAAGTAGGGCCGACCCAGCTCGTGGGAAACTCAAATTGCGCTCCTACCTGTGATCCATGACCCCCTTGAAAATCATTAAGCCATACTCCATAAATAATTATGACATTGCTTTTGTTTTTATTTTCAACAAAATCGGCTCGATAAAACCCTTTTTATACGATGTGCAACATTTTCGTCAATCTATTTACAGATTAACCCATCCGAATATAGTGCAACTGCTCGAAACCTACGAGGACAAGGCAAAGGTGTATCTGGTTATGGAATTGTACGAGTTTCTCTTTGAACTGCAGACATTTAGTGGTATTAATTGAGCTCTATTCCCTTCTGTACAGAGTCACCGGCGGGGAACTATTCGATCGCATTGTGGAGAAGGGCTCGTATACAGAGAAGGATGCGTCACACTTAATTAGACAAATTCTGGAGGCCGTGGACTACATGCACGAGCAGGGCGTAGTCCATAGGGATCTTAAAGTAAGTATAAAACCTAGATCGAAATGAATAGAAGTTATAATCAATGAAACAATTCTGTTTCAGCCCGAGAATCTACTTTATTATAGTCCAGACGATGATAGTAAGATAATGATAAGCGACTTTGGCCTGTCCAAAATGGAGGACTCCGGCATAATGGCAACAGCTTGCGGCACCCCGGGATATGTTGCACCAGAGGTGCTGGCCCAAAAGCCATATGGGAAGGCTGTGGATGTTTGGAGTATAGGAGTCATATCCTACATTCTTCTCTGTGGTTATCCTCCATTCTACGATGAGAATGACGCCAACTTATTCGCTCAGATTCTGAAAGGTATGCTTCGTTTCAATAAAGTGAGAGTTTGATTGAACGAAGGTTTCAGACGAAGAATAGGCATGAAATTGGGAAAGTTGTAAAGTATGCATAAAATGCAGAAAGCATTGTGCAAAGAATAGTCAGAGCTGTATGTAGATGATATGTAGAAAGAGAGTTCCTAATAGGTCTACAAAGAATAGGGAAATTATACTGTGAGGAAAATAAGAAGATATGTTGCTGTTTGTTAATACATAAACACGAAAGATTTCATAGTTTGACCCTTCTAGAGTAACGTTGAAAACGAAGATTGAGAACTAAGAAAAGAAATTGCCGCTGGACTGATTCAATACGCATGATCAGTATTCAAGATTAGGTCGTACAAGCGATACGCTAAGTAATTTTGTGGTCAACGGATCGTTAAATTGATTCGACCAACGCCTAATGAAACCTAGTACGCCTTTACAGTCGCTGGAATATGTAAGTTGAACTTGAGCTTAGGATCAAAAAAAGAAAAACAAAGGTCTTAAGCCGTAGATATGCGTTCTAACAGAAGGCTACCAAGGGTATAACTACGACTAAAAGTCATAAACATTCACATAGAACAATTAAGACGAAGATGGTTAATTTTGGCTGAGGACAAAACTTACATAGAGTTGAGATAGGAGAGTAGGTTGAGAAGGATATTTATATTTACATCATCAGCATACATAAGTATAGTCAAAAAACAATGGACTAAGGCGACTTCCTTGGGGTACACCAGAAGTTGATCTAAGTACAACCTATAAACATTTAGTAATAATTTTCTCTAAGCAATTTTGAAATATCAATCAACTTTTCAATATCTCTGTAAAGATATTAGACTTGCAACCGTTTTAAAAGATGGAAAGGCTCAAGAGAGTTTAATCTCTCACAACTTTGAATATTAAGAAAAAGAGAATGTTACAGATTTAACTACAAACAGTATTGTAGACTCGGAGATAATATATCCTTTGTTGGATTTAGTATTTGAAAAAGGTATTCCATAGGGATAAAGAGTTTTAATATCTATATCTCTGTTTACTTTGGCTTCAATTTATTGCAGGTGAATTTGAGTTCGATTCCCCATATTGGGATGAAATAAGCGAGTCAGCCAAGCAATTCATAAGAAATCTGATGTGCGTCAGTGTGGATAAGCGATATACGTGCAAACAAGCTTTGGGTCATCCTTGGTGAGTGGAAACAGAAGATGCTTCGAAATACATTTATATAAACCTCTTTTTTGCTTAAAGGATTTCTGGTAACGAGGCTAGTAGCAAAAACATTCATGGAACTGTTTCAGAACAGCTGAAGAAGAACTTTGCCAAGTCTCGATGGAAGGTAAGCTAAAAACGGTTCATATAGATTGGAATATTGATTATGTGTGCTCGTTCCTTTTATTAGCAAGCCTATTACGCCGCGACAGTTATCCGGCAAATGCAGAGAATGGCGCTTAGTAGCAACAGCAATGCTGCAGGCGACGGGACAGCCGTGACTAATGTATCTACTGGCAATGCCAATGGCCGAAGCTGCAATGAAACTGAGGTCGAAGTTAGCACATCCTCGGCAGGAGCTGCGACCGCACAATCAACATCTAATCCAACAACCGTGAATGAAGCCGCACAAGGAGCGAACCCGCGTAACGATAGCAAAAATCACCAAAGAATCTCGTCAAACTGTAGCGTCAGTGAAGAAGCAAACTAAGTTAATCTAATCTCTAAATGCATAAGAATCCAAAAGCTTATGACTTCAAATATCGTGTCGCATAGTGCAAAGTATATGTGCAATCGGTATATTGCGATATATATATTGCTATTACAATTGTTCGCACATTTTATTTAGGTGCGAACCGATCTACAAATTCGATATACTTATACCTTATTAACTGTATATGTATACATATATAAAAAAGAAAATATCGCTTGAAATGATATTTCGGATGAACAGCATGTCGATATAACACCATCTAGCCACGTCCATCATACTTAGCTACATTTAAGTCAATCAAATTCTGAAACGTTGCACACTCTATTTTACATGGAAGAGATATGCTCGTATATATTCAATTGTATCTCTTACTAAATCACTATATCATATGAATTATATGAATTATTCGCAAAGTGCTTAATCCCAGAATCATATACCCTTGCATAGGTTAAAGTCAGTTAAAACCAGTTAAATACAATCATACAAATAAATACTTGAGTCAGCGGGGAGTCCGTCCGTATGCTGCGATGCTTTGTTGCATTAACTATAGTTAGTCATCAAATGATTGAATAAGCTTTATCAATACATACAATTTTACTGGGAGATATTTTTAAAATACGTAAATACATTTCAATTATGAAAGATTCTTCATAACAGAACAGATACAAACTGATATGTTGCACATGTGATCTTAAGTTTACGGGAATATCAATCGGGTAGTTGGAATCGATATATTTCTGCTTTTTCGCCGTTAATATACATGCAAATTTATGTACTTAAAATAATGATATTATATATATATATATGCAAGGATATTTATCTTTCGGAAATCCGAATAAAACATTTCGCGTTTGTTTTTCAATTTATGTTCTCCTGCTTTTTACTACTACTCTACTACTCTCATACTCTACTACTCTCAGACTATCTACTACGGTAAGTTCAGGCTTAATAACGGAGTACTTAAAACGCTTTGAGTTGCATAGAGCTCTGATCTATTGTATGATAACCCAATTTCTCTCTAATCTCTACCTAATCTTATATACTCTTATATACTATATTGCTCGAATCACCACATATGAATGATTAGTCATGAAATGATCAATTGTTTTATACATAATATCTTTGTTAAATCTCTTATAATACGTAGATAATTTGCATATTTACTCTATGTAAATAAAATATATACATATAAACTGCACTCAGAGTCTCTGCGGTTTCTGGAGTATGACTGAAATTCAGATAAGTAACATATTTACCAAGACAAATCGATTACACACCTACTTACTTTACTTACTTACTACTAAATGAGAACATAACTTAATTAATTAGTATATATCTTTCTATATATATCGGTACAAGGTACGAGCAAGTCCCTGTACGCAAAATCAGAAGGTTCGTTATTTCGAGTACTTAACTTTGGACGCAGTCTTGTAGCGATAAATGCATTGCAAGTTCTTATTTATAAAAGTAAAAAGTGTTTTAAATAAAGAACACTTCAGCTTTATTTAAACTCAACAATGTACATTCTTCATCAACATTCTTCATATCGCATTGCTTTGTTTCTTTGAAATTTGTGCGTTGATTTCAAGTTATGTCCACACACATTTCCCTTGTCGTTCGTCATATTGAGAAAATCTCTACTCAAATCCAATACTAAATCGCCAGTTCGACTAGAGACTAGGAACTTACAGAAAATGGTGAAATGTTATAAGTACACAGTTCGACTCTAGGGATGAGGGAACAGGACAAGCAGGAGCCAATTTCAAGTATCAATAATAAATTATTAGGCAACTACTTACAAAACAAAATAGATAGTTTCAAATTTTGCGAAATTCTTAACCACTTACGAAGGGGATAAATAACTTATATCTTTATGTAGAGATGCCTTAGATTTCATTTCATTTACTGGCTGTGTTTATATTGTTTGTAACTTCCTTTAATTTAATATTAATGCATTTTCCAAGCCTAAGAACATTCAACACATTGAATGCAAATGCTAGAATCAAATGCGATGTGGAAATAAAAACTCAGACTAGGTTTGGATAGACGCACAAAGGTTGTTGGCTGCTGATTAACATTAACTGTATCTGATAGTTGTAGCTACTGATCAAATACAAGAATTAGTTAATATCTGCAGAGATGCTTACTTAGTGTGTATGTCAAAATACTCTATATAAATGTTCAACAGCTCCTTAGCCTAAAGAATGGTGACTGTGTAATAGATTTTACACACATACTCTTATAGAGCAGACGTGTTGTTCTTTGTTTATTAACTTCTAATCTGAAGTCTTGCGATATTATTAAGACTTGCTGCACAATTCCATTTGTTTGCCTCAGATATACATATAACAATTCACATATATAGAACACTAACCAAAACGTACTAAACTAATTCTTAATTTGTTGCCAAAAAATATAAATATCCAACGATGGATTGCTCGTATATCATTTTTCACCATGACTCATTAGCCATATATTAAGATCGCTGAAAATCCTGGTCGCCTTACAGATCAACTTATCTTTACAAACAGAATATAAATTACCAACATTTGTGGAAAATAGTTACGTAGCTTTAAACTCTCTTATTAACTTACACTTATTACGCTCACTCAAGTGAGAGCCTGTTGCGCTTTTAAAATACAAAATATAAATTATAAACTAAAGAAGACCTAGAACATTGTAAAAACACAAATTATCTCGGTTTTCATCCGTAGCTAACGCTTTATTCTAAAACTAATTTAATTGTTACGATTACAATATCAAGAGAAGTAAAATAATATTAAAAACAATACAGTTTAACTATACGAATAACACGATTCTATCTCAATGACAACGGGCTCACTTCTTCTTGTTCCGCTTCTTCTTTTTCTCCGATCCTTGGTTCTTCTTTTTCGATATGCAGACGCGGCAGAACCAATCGTCGTTGTCGTTTGGAGCAACGAATATACCCACGCAGACCCTGGAATCGCACATAATTGGTATCATTCATGTTTTATTAGCTACAAACTTGGATGAACACTCACCAATGGTACCAAGCATCGCAGCCATCGCATCCAATCATTGCGGAGCCGTCGTCTACCTTTCCGCATGCTGGGCAAATCCATATCCGATACCCCTCAGCATCGACGTAAGATGAAGGCCGAGTGACTTCACCAGCGTCTGTTTTCGCAGGTGAAACCGGCGCCGCTCTGTGCGTAGTTGGGGGCAAGCTTGTCGATGGCATTTTGGGGATCGGCCTTGAGGCTTGTAGTAACTGCTGTGGTAATAGCACAGAACTCGCTGAGAGTGTGGCGGAGGCGGCAGGAGGAGCACCCGAGGGCCACCCGCTTGAAGCTGCTGCACTCGACGCAGCCCCATGGGAGTTTGTGATGGACATCAAATTTGGCATTGCTGGTGTGTTATTGGGACGCTCGGAAACAGATGCCAATGTCGGATTTGGCGCTAGAGTCGGAGCAGAAACAATCCCAGGCATACTCATACTGGATAGGCTCAAGGGTTGTGGTTCACCTGAAATCAAATCAAGTATTAATTGAGGCCACACTAGATACATGATTTCCTACATTGCTTGGGCTTGGGGGGTCCGGTGACAAGTGGCGAAAAGCGAGCGAGTTCCGGTGAGTGTTCCCTCTTGGTAGCAGATGCAGTAAGAGCTGTTAGATGTGTTGTTAGTCCTTCATGGTTCTCCTCAATAAATGGCGCAGGCGTGGGAGTAGGAGTGGGAGTGGACTTTCCACTCAGCTTGAGCGTAAGTTTCGGCACCTGATTCGGCGAGAGTTCCATCTTGGGTGAAAGCAAATGTTGTGGGACTGCAGTTTGGGTCACTGTTGCCGGGAGAGTCTCCGTGATTGTGACTGCAACTGGACCAAGACTAGGATTTAAGGCTACATTCTTCGGATATGGGCTTGTGCTGCTCTCCAGGCTGTCTTTTACGAATCCATCTGCTGCTGTTATCTGCAAATGAAAACCAAGCGATAAGCGTCTCATTGATATGAAGAATTCACGAGTTGTCTGTCTGCAGTTTTAAATAGATTTCCACATTCTTTAAGCTATTTAATACGTATATGAGAAACTAACTTTTATTGAGAAAACTGGCAACTTTATGACTAACAATGGACCCATCCTCGTAGACATGTATCAAGTACATTCAGGAGCAAGTCTTACGAGTCGTTTCCTATTCTAAATGTGACAATTATATGTTTCGATCTGTTGCAAACTTAATTTTATTGTATGTTATTAAAATAATTAAATCCTAGGAACAAAGTATTCAGCTTTGAAGAAAGCATAGAAGGTATCGACCAGAAGTCATCTTTAAAAATGTATAAGAATCTATAAGGTATTAATCATAGTTGGAATGCTTTCACTATCAGCTAACACAATCGATAACTTAATCAGAATCAAATGGATCTTCCCATGATTTAATGCTTTACCGAGACATTGATGCTCACCTGTTTGTCCTTCTTCTTATCCTTTCTTGGCTTTTTATCTTGGCTTTTCAGTTTATCTGACTTTAGCACAATTACTTCGTCGCCCTTCTCTTTGCCCTTTGTTTTGTCCCTTTTATCCTTTTTCTTTTTTATTTTACCCTCCTTTGGTTTCTTAATCTTCTTGTGTAATTTACGAAGGCTGAGATCACCCATTAACATGGAGCTGTTCGTTGGGGTTATTGTTATATCGTCATAGCTAGCAGATCCGACTAGATTTGCCAAAAAATGTGGATCATCAGCCAGAGATGGGCCATGGTTTTGCTGCCCCGATGTGGATGTTGCACCTGCCGTTAAGCTGGTGGACGGCACCGTTTGTGACGAGTACGCAAGTCCGGAGGCATTGCGCGAGAGAGGAATAAGGTCGGCGCCACCGGCAAGGCTGAACTTATCGTTGCCCATGAAATTGAGGTTGAAAGGTGAAGGATGGGGCGACGGTGTGACAGGGGTCAATAGATTTCCATCGGTCTGAGAAACCTTCAGGTGAGCTGCTTTGGCCATTTTCTTAAATTGCTTGGATTCCGAAGGTGATGGATGTGCTAGGTTTGGGTTTGGGATCATCGAATATGGATGCGAATGATCCATATGGTGCGATAGTCCTGGAGCATTCAGAAGATTGGAAGGCTGAATTAGATTCGACGACTTGGGCGGCTGCACGTGTGAAAAGCTGGAGATTTGTTTTTTGCTGCTTTTCGTGGCGTTGAACTCAACATCATTTGAGTCGTCGGACACCTCAATGGGATCCCCAAGATTCCCCGTACCAGCTGTAATAGGTTTAATCTGGCTGGATTTACTGGCTTTTTGACCTTGGGCACCATCGATGCTTAATAATCCAGCTTCTTGGGAAACAGGCGGAAACTTCGAAGTGCTCGAGCTCAGTCCTTTGTCCTTTCCACCGAACTCATTCTTGACCTTTGCTTCACCCGCACCCGCATCCGGGGACAATTTCATCGACTCGGGCACGAGGGGAGCTACATTACAATAGCTACGCTCCAAATGAGTGTCCACGGGCGGCAGCAGCCCCAAAGCTCCGATTGACTTGTTCTCTGAAAATATGTCGTTTATATAATAAAACGTTTATAAGATTCATTCAATTATTTAACTTACCCGTTTCATTGAGGGATGGTCTATGAATAAAATTAGTTGATCGGCCACCCGGAAAGGACATGAATGTGTGAGGCATGATTAGATTTGAGCCCGTGCCGCCAGCAACTTTTGTGCCAAAATTGGTGAGAGTTGCCGGCGAGAAAAGGCCAGGGCCAGAAGGTATTAGACCCGGACGAGGAGCGAACTGCAGCAGCGGCAGCATTGGCATTAGGTTTGCCTGATGACCTGGATACATTGTGGTTCCACCAGGCAAACTTGACCCAGGCCCAATGCCTAAGCCACCCACATACCCATGAGCACCGACTGTCGGCGACGGCGAGGGCAACGGCAACGTCTCATGAAATCGTTTCTTAGTATCTCCTGATGGCGAGATTTGCATATTCCTTTCCATGCTGCCGCCAATGGAGTCATTCATTCCGATCCTTGGCTGTGCAAGTTCAATCTTCGACTGAAGCTTATCTGGGTTCAAAAAACCGATTTTATCGATGGGATCTCGAATATTTTCTGATAGTTGATTATTGTTTTTTGTTTTCTTTTTTCTCTCTTTTTTCTCTTTAGTTTTTTGAAGTTTCAAGTTCGCACTGTTGACCTCAGGGGATACACCGAGTCCAAGCGCAGCCTCCCCACTGATAGTACCGCCAAAGCCAATGCTTCCTGGAAATTGCTGCAACTGTGGTGCCTTTACTTGATCGACGTGGCTGAGATTTAATGGTTCCATAGGGTTCAAGGGCAACGTTGGGACTGCCGTCGGATTGGGGTTCAGTAACAGATTTGATGTATACGGAATGGGTGCGTTTGCTTGCGACTTGTTGCCCTTCAGTTTCTTTGGCGACTGAACAGATAATGTTGCTGGGATGCCAGCTACTTGGGGTTTCACTTGGTTCTTAACTCCGGGCTTACGACCTCGCTTCTTTGGCTTATTTACTTCGATGGGAATTTGGCTTGCTCCTGGAGACAGTCCAGCAAAGGCCCCAAACGAATGCTCATGACTGTCATATTTTGGTATATTATGAGTCATAACCATGTTGAGATTATGTGGCGGTACATTCACGTTTTCTGTGACACTTAAGGCTGGAGCTGGAGTTATTGTGGTCCCAGACGGTAAACTAATCAAAGGAGAACCATTACTTGCATTTCCAAAAAGATTCGTTGCAATATTTAAGGTACTTGGCGATTGCGCCTTGGGCGTTTTTTGCTTTGAGATTTTCTTGAAAATGTTCAATTTGTTGCGGTTTGGTTCGCTGGAAAGTTTAACTTCATCTGGCAGATCATTTGCACCCGGAATTACACCTGCTAGGGCATTTCTTACGTCTCTTGGACCAACATCGGGTGGGAATTTATCTTTCTTATCAAGAAGCATTGAACCTTGGTAAGAAGCAAGCAAATTGTCAGCCGAACTAGCCATCAATGTGTTCTCGACAAGTTGTTGGCCAACATTGGGATCTGGACTGTCATCAGGAACTAAAGCAAAGGGGTTTCCATCGACCCTTGGTAACTTGGAACCTGCTTGGAGCTGCCTCTGGTGTTTTTGGCTCTTAAGGTGCTTTTGTCGCTGCTTTGTTTGCTTTTTGATCAGTTTTTCTAGTCTCATCCTTTCCGCAGACCCATCCGGTAGAGTCGCCAATATGCCCCGACTAAGATTCTTCATGGACTTCTTCAGGCCCATTTTGATGTTTCCACCTTCAACCGGACCTTTTGATAGCTTTTGATATATTTTCAAGGCCTTCCGCTGAGCTTTCTCTTGTGCCTTAGTGACGATATCTTCTCTAGGTTGATCATTTTGCTGTTCAGCCAATAAATGTTTCTTTTTGTTCTTTTTTAACGCCTTAGTGCTAGGCAATGTTAAAATTGATGAGCTACTGGCACCCATAACATCGTTTAGCTCAGTTTTAATATTAGGTGCAGTGGTGTCAAGGTTTAGAGGGACTTGTTCTGCACCTCTTACCGAGGGTTCCATAACGTCGACTGCAATAGTATCATTGGTTAAAACTGGCTTGATATCTACAGCTTCTGGTGGAGGCGATGGCGACGCAGGTGGTGCATCTAATCCTTTTAATTTTTCTAAAAATATTCATATTCATATTTGATTAGCAATATGAGTGTTACATAATTTATGCATTTACTCTTACCAATAATATCGGGCACGAACGCTTCAGGCAGCTTCCCCTCTATTGCCGGCGAAATAAAACCCCCACTCGTCATAACGACGCTGCTGATTTCTCGTATTGCATGACCATCTGGATCGAACTTATCTCTGGACAGATTCAATTGCAGGGCCGGATCCTTTTGATTACACCATTTTGGTATGTTAGAAAAATCACTTTTAATTTCTGGCAATAATTTAACTGTTGGTTTGTGTCCAAAATTCGGTGCAACATCTCGCCCTGATTCCAACGAAGTTGGTGACATATGGTCGTGCTCAGATTGATTGGGGTACCTTACAGAGGAGATTGCAATTTTCTCTGTAGGCAGCATAGGTGGTAGGTACTCAAATATATAGACAGGTCGCGTTAGAGTCTCTGCACTGCCAGGTTTAAGGAAATTCATATTTGATGCTCTTTTGATAGGGTATGCTGGGACTTCTTTGGCGAATGGAACTGGCTCTACATTTCCAATATAGTCCAGTAGTTCGTGAACGTTTATGCTAAGATTTTTCAGGCTAAGAAGTGTATCCTTTAAACTGGGCTCAACGCGGTTTGCTGCAAATTACATATATATTAAAAAATAAATGCACGAATATTAAATGTTAATATATATATATATGTACCATGCTCGGCTTGACTGTGAAGATCACGGGCGAGTTCTTGGATGAACCGTTGCAAAATGTCCTCTAATAGTTCTAAAGGTGCCCCCTGAGTGCTGCTGTATCCAATCGTTTGAGCTATTTGCGCTATAACAACGCGTAATAAATCTGAAGAATATTTTTCTGCCATTATTGACGAGCTGCAGGTTTTAATTGTATGTTTTTTTATATGTGCTTGCGTGTGTTAGTTTGCCATCGACTTTTTCTACAGTCTGGCAGCGCTGTTACTTATATCTTAACGAACACTGAACTGTTAATTAACATTACAGTAAAATATCGATTATCTTAACATTTATAAAGCTGCTTAAGCGCTATGAATATTAAAACTTATTACATTCTCTCTCCACTTCCATTATAGTTTCAAGAGATATGTTTATATTTCTGGACTGTTTTATAGCTCTATTGATTTATATACAAAAAAAATAAAAGTGATCCACCAATTGTTGCAAGGATAGGAAAAAAATTCAGTCACATCAAAAAGTATTAGTATTAGTAGCATAGGTAATACCAAATGTGATAAAACACTGAAACATTAATTGAGCAAAGTACATATTCAAAAAACATGAAAAATAATATTGTACTATTTGCTTACTATACGAAATGGATTGTACAAAAAACAAATAAAAATAGACAGATGTTCATTAAGAAAGAGAGGAAGATAGTTTATTATAGGTCGAAGAGGAACAGACAAATAACGATCTAAAAGGGAAGATTTATGAATGAATGTTAACACCTATAGCTGTTCTACAGTTAGCTAAAGACAGTATATTTAATAATAAGAGTGTACTTGAGTAAGGGGGTAGGTGAAGAGTAGGACCCTAATTTAAATTACGACTCTATGTACCAAAGAAATTTAGAGCTGAAGGTATCGTTAAATTCTTTCGATCAACGCCAAAAGAATCCGATCACTTATCTGTTAACATTTAAATTAATGACATATGCAGTTTAAATTTACACAATTTAATTTTATTTTTAGAACTATTCATAACTTTATTTTATTTGCTAAAGCATAAATGCTCTTAAATTAGGACGGCAAGTTCGGTAGCATACTTAAAAAAGAAGATTTCAAATCTTAAATCAAAATTCGACGAGACATTAAACATATTAGGCCTTGCTTAGTAAATAACTAATTATTAAATAACTAATTATGTTGCTTAGAAACTAAATAAACAAATCAGTTGTCTTGAAGAAATATATGAATGCATGTGCGACTATCTATTTCTGCTGTCGTCGAAGCTTTATAATCAAAAATAACCAGAAATCACTGTTTACTCACTAGTGATGTGCCAACACAAGAAACCGTGACCACGTGAAGCTATCGGTAATAATCGATAGGCTCATTTTGGTGTTGTCACACTTGTTATTTATTGTTACCTGCATTTATTCTACTAATTGTTATTGCAGCAGGTATTGCGTAGCATTTGTAATATTAACAGTTATGGTTCTATTTATTAGCACATTACTTTAGCTGTAGCGTAGGGAAATTGAAATAATTTCAATTTGTTCGCAACTTTTAATTATGCCAAAAAATTATTTCCTAAATTAATTTGTTTTCCAGGCTTTCCCAGTTTTTGTTTTTTTTTTTTAAGCTTGATACAAAAGTGATCTGAAAGTGCACAACTGTTTGTCGAAAAGCTCTTTGTTTTGTGACGTTACTAACTTGTATGTACCTAGTAACGAACGAGTAGCCCAATTTAAATTAGTAGAATATATAAAATAATATATATAATAATATAAATATATACTATAATTATTTATATTTAGTGGTTATTATTTGTGGGTTGTCTTACTATTTTTTTATACGGCTGCTTAGTCACCTGACCCAATCAACTTTTTATCAGACATCTTAATGAATCTTCACTGTTTTTGTCAGTTCGGTCGACGATTCGTTTATTTAGTTTCAGTTCAGCGGAGAACGTCGCGTCTTTATCGTCTTTCGTGCATTATGAAGTCACAGTCGCACGTTTCGCAATGCTACTTAATAAAACAAATTGAAAAAATGCTTATCAAAACAAAGTGATAAGTTTCACTTGTATAGTTGCATATATGTATATCTACTGTGTACACAAAAACTAGAATTACAAGTTACATATGCTAAAAATTGTTGTACCGTGTATGAAACTGTGTCGTTGCACTTACTAATTTAAAGCTTTTCAATTTTGAAGTGTATTTAAATGCTAAATTTTGCACACTTTTATGAATTGCAGTTCTTAATTTATTTTAAGTTATTTATTATCATAACATACATACATGTGAACATACAGTGAGCTAAAAAAGAATTCGGAGAGCCTTTTTTCTTTTGATAAAAGAAAGAAATGAAAGACACCATATTTAAATTGAACATTATATATTATCTTTATTGATGTTGAGGTGTTATATAAGCCAAATTAACCTTGATCTTCGTCTACTATCCAAAAACAAACCGAATTTGGTGGCTCTTGTAGTTTCTATATATCTAGATATATCCACGCAGCTGTTGCTGATCATCAACAATTTATGTAATTTATGGGATCAGCGATGCTTACTTCTATATATTACATAGTTTTGCAGAAATTAATTAGTCTTATGTGTAAATGATCTAAAAAACTTGAGAAAGACACAAAGGGTGTCAAATCTTTAGTGTTGCATTTTGTGCTTTACTATTTTGGTTGTATTTCAAACAAGATTCGAATTCTCGAGACATTTTCATTATTAAAATTACTAATTATACCAAGCACATCAAAACACTACATTAATACAGCTATTGTATTTTTCTTCACAGCGAATGCGTATGGTAATAGTTTTTTGACTCAGTGTACAGACAAAACATACACCGAATAAATAGATAAGATTGTTTCTGCAGTTGCCTCTTGTACAAGAGAATGAGTGTACCTTAAATAGGGTCGCTGTAGCCAGCGATTAATACACAATACAATACACACATACATATGTACGTATGCATTTGTATATGTATATCGTATGTGTGTTTGTATACGAAATCATGTCTCAATGCTCAAGATGTGGGTGATAAATGTTAATTTTAAATATGAGTGTGTACTTATTTACCAACACATACATACGCACATACATGTGTATACGTCTGGCTACTTACACTGTTACATATCGCATTTATCGCCTGTGTCGTATTTCCAAATTAGCAATACGCATCTAATAAGAGGTGGCAGTATCCCACAGCGATAGCGATCCAAGGTATTATACACACATATATATGCTTTGTGTGTATACAACTCATATGTACATATATGTGGATATAATACAAATAAACAATAATATAAACGATATGAACGATTTCTAGTTATACCAGAATATGTAGCAAAATGCGATAATTTTTATATACTTAACACATAAATAAGTAAATTTAACTTATGAAATTATTAAAAAGGGTTTATTCTAATATCTACTTAAATATTAAATTGCCTTTTTAAAAGCTAGGAAAAACACAATTTTCGAACCTTTTATCTTTTTGGAAACAGCGTAGAAAGCATCTATGAACACATGCGGTAAACAGTGTGTGTATAGAAGGTATACTATATACATGGGCTAAATCGGTCAAAGTATTCCTTTTTCCCTTGATAAAAGAGATGGAGACTGCAATTTTCCTATATAATTTTATGTTTCTATTTCTTCACCGAATTTCTTTTTATATTTTTCTAAATATAATAATTAACAAAAATAATAACAATATAAACAAAAAGATAAAAAATTCATAAAAACAATAAAATAAAAGGAAAGGATTGTTTGCATTCATATCAGTTTGCAATCATATAAATTCCAATATCTTTTAAGGGTTGTAGAACCTACACTGGAACTATGTTCAGCTAGAGTCCGCTAGGTGGCGTCTGAGTGAAACGCCAGACTAGGGAAACTTACTTTTTGAATAGTCATCTCCGCCAGCTCCTTAATGGGTTTTCCATTGTTAGAATGGAAATAAATTAATTGAATTAAATTATCTTTGGTGCGCTTGCCAAGCATTGAAAAATCCTCAACTTATGAAGCACGTGCAGTAATACAGAAGGAATTCTAGAACGAATGAATGCAAGGAAGACTAGAAAAAGGCACGCAGTCAACATTTTTGGCATTTCGTTGTGCCGTTACTTTTTCTCTCTCTACTCTTTCCACGAGTGTTCGCATATTTTTTTTTTTTTTTAATATATAAATAATATATATATATAAATATATATATTTATTTTATTTATTTTATTTATTTAATTTAAGTCAGCTAAGAACAGCTAACTACAAATATTTACAATTTAATATAAAATTTAAAATTAATATAAAATAATAAAAAAATAAAAAAATTACAAGTTTAAATAAAAATTAAAAGTTTAAATCTGGGGAGTAATAAATAAGGAAAATTAATTTAATTTAAAACGACCCAACATTTGTTGCAAGGATTGGGGAAAACCCAGAAAAACCCAATCAGATCAGAAGTATTAGTAATCGAATATTAGAATAGGAGTGGCTAGAAAATTTACAATACACTACTACTTACATATATACTATTAGGATCAATAGTATACAGAAGCATAGTATATTAAAGTATTAGTATAAAAGTGAATTAGTAAATAGGGCTTACACTGTTACTAATTAATGTACTATTAGAAGTAATAGTATATAAAAGTAACAGTATAATAAATAGGTAAAGTTACGTATTAAAAGGGAAATAAAAAGGCGTAAAGAAAGGATAAAAAAGGTTTAAAGAAAATTTAAAGACATGTTAGTTGGTGAGAGAGGGAGGATGTCTAGAAAGGTAAAGGAGAATAGAGGATTTTATAGAAAGGATGGATAATTCTCTTGAGAAGACGTGGTACAGCGAATTAAAGTTTACACATAAAGCATGAAACGAGCTGTGTAAAGCGTAATCAGTTGTGCACGTAGGAAGGGCAAGTGGAATAAAATTCCTAGTTGCTCTACGAGGAACAGAAAAATTAACCCGAGCTAATAAATAGGACGAACTAATATCACCATTAATCAATTTGTACAGAAAAACCACACCAAGAGTTTTTCTGCGATTGAGTAACGACGGGAGATTAAGAAGGAGAAGCCTACTAGAATACGAGGGTAAACGAAGATTAGGGTCCCAATTTAATCCCCGTAAAGCAAACAATACAAATTGTTTCTGGACGGACTCAATGCGATCCTGGTGAGAGCTGTAATGTGGACACCAAATGCACGAACAGTATTCAAGGATCGGTCGAACAAGAGAAACATACAGGATTTACAGGATATTGCAAGCAATTTATTGACAGCGTCATAGATGCCTTTTATTTGGTTTCTACACTTCTTCTGTCATTTTTATCATATCTTAATAATAATTGATAAGCAGAATTATCACAGATAATGCCATTATTTATATTCTTCATGTAAAACTTGAAATTATGTAACTTGTTACATTTTGCAAGTAATAAATTGACAGACTTTATATCGTCGCAGATCGTTTGTTTTCTCAATCTTAAACCTATACAAAGTTAAGATATGCTGTTCGTTGAGTATTTTATACGCTGTAAACATAATGGACATACAGTCATAACAGTAACTTGATTCTATGAACTTTGTTTAAATTTGAAATGTACTTTTGTTTCAGGCTGAGTCATGAACATGGAGAAATTTCTGTGAAATCTTCTTGACTATTTGTACCTGTTAAATCGACTTTAACCAAGTTGAGAACCAAATACTATGGCGAATCGTAATAAACAAGCAGTCGATTTTCCACAATTACTTTTACTTGATAGAAGACCTTACACGTTTATACAAAATGTGGAAGCAAAGGAAATCCCAACACGCAAAGATTTGAGGTCATTCTCGAGTCCTGACCTGAATTTCGGCTTGAAAAATAAAAACCAGATCCTGACGGACGCAAATACAGCAGAGACAAACTCCTTAACATTCGAATCGTATAACCTAATGTTCAATCGATTCAGCGATAAGATTAAGTTCTCCGACAATAGTTTGTTGGACCGTATTGATAAACGGGATGAACATGCTCGATGCTATTTGCCCTCGACGCCTTTAAAGAGGTGTAACAGCATTGACAAAGCTCAACAGTATTTCGCAGAAAGTGGCATTCTGGGTCCATCTAATCTTAACCATTCCCTTGAATTAATAAGGAAAACATCGAGAATTCACCTCGATCCAGGTGTTAAGAATCAAGTAAGAGCACATTCTGTCCATAGCTTGATGATTTCTCAATTTACAATTGTTTTCCTTTTACAAACAAAAAAACAGATACGCAAAACATCCCTGGGGCTTCGTGGAAGGACTTTTCAGGAGCACTCCCCATTAGACATATCACCGCAAACATGTACAGCTAATTCCCCTCAAGAAGATCCCTATGACTTAACAATAAGAAATCTCCAGAAGCAAGTCAATACTTTAGGAGGAATGATAGAAACTGGCGAAACGAAAATAATAATGCTCCGTGCGGAAGTAAACAAAATAAAGGTAAATCTGTTACAAGGCCTTGTCTGTCTGTCTGTCTGTCGGTTTGTCTGTCTGTATGTCTGTCTGTCTGTCGGTTTATCTGTCTGTATGTCTGTCTCTCTGTCTGTCTGTCTGTCTGTTTGTCTGGCTGTCTGTCCGTCTGTCTATTTGTATACCTGTCTGTTGGTTTGTCTGTCTGTCTGTCTGTCTGTCTCCTACCTGTCTCTCTGTCTGTCTGTCTGTCTGCCTGTCTGTCTATCTGTCTATCTGTCTATCTGTCTGCTTGTCTGCGTCGGCGAGTACATTCGACTTCAGTATTCTACAGTAATTGTTATATATGTAGATTATACAGATGATTACCATTCAGAAGTTTATAACAAACATGATCGGATGTATCGGATATATATTAATTGTAATAAATGGTTTTTTTTTTACAGAAATTGCTGCAGGAAATGATCTATGAGAATCCCAATCCTGAAACTAACTTGGAGTGCTTTGAAAAATTATGTGTTTTTTGCCAAAAGGAGGCAGGTTGTGGTCAAGTAAGACTTCAACCCATAGCAACTACACCGTTAGTTTCGATAATTGACCATTCGTACTATTCGTAGTTAATTTAATGTACTGTTAACATATGCCACACAAGTTATAGAAATAAATATAGTGTATATCCCAAGATTATAAAATCTGAAATTGTTTGTATTTTTCCGATATTTCAAGTCCTCCGATAATAAGAAGAGTGTTTGTATATACAGTAAAATCTTTTTTTACACGATAGGTCCGTTCCTAAGAAAACCGTGTAGATCAAAATCGTGTAAAAAAATACACGATTCATATGTAAGTTTGAGGTTCTGTTCCACAACCTATAAAAATCGTGTAAAATGAAAAAAAGTCAAATATTTTCTTAAAAAACCGTGCAAAAAAAGTGATATTAAACTTCATTAAGTAATAATAAAACAAAAGAATTGATATTTATTACAAAAAAATAAATTTAGTTTACAGCTTAAATTCAATCCATAAAAAATTAGGAAACAAGAGTACAGCTACTCATCGCTAGTTGATAACAATCGTGTACTTTTATTACGGACTTGCTTAAAAATAGCACTGAAGTCAGAAGATATGTCTAACACTGTTGGGTTTTGATCTAATGCAGAATTATCTTCATTATCAGCGGCCTCTATAGGTCCATAGCACCATATGTTTTCAAGTTTTCTCCAAAGTAGAATTTCGACTATAAAAAGTTGTCTTTGAACTAAGTGCTGACACAGAAATTACTGATTTTCGAATGGAACTCTTATTTTTTTTATTTGTTTTTAGTGTCGCTTCGTGTAAACCAAAATCTCTGCCAACAGATGTTGAACCTTCGCCACTTCTTAGACAGTCTAGGATTTTTATTTTCGTTTGTAATGAAATTGTTTGTCTCTTCAGAATTTGCTGTTGTTTAGACGTTGTAATAATAAGGGTACTGTAAAAACGAAATAAAATAAAATTGCTAATTGCAATTTTCTAAAATAACAATCTAACACAATGTTACCTTTTGAAAAGTTATTAACAATTCCCATTAAGTAATTTAAAGATTTAACCAATTTATAAAAAATAGCTTACTTAAACATTAACTCTAAAAACTTTATTGAAACAAATAAAATTGGCAAGGATGTCTAGAGGCTATTTTCCTTAAAGTAAACAAACCGTAAAGTAGAGTTGCCACTTGGATGATATCTAACACTGCAGAAAATCATGTAAAAAATTAAAAAATAATTTTTGGAATTCGTGTTAAATCAAAAATTACGTGTACAAATTTTTTTAAATTTTCCTTGACAAACCGTGTTATTTCAAAATCGTGTAAAAAAAGAACGTGTAAAAAAAGATTTAACTGTATATTTATAGTTCTAGTGGCTTAGATTGTTTAATCAAAGAGTTTTCCTATTGTTCGCTCTTATATTTTTTACAAAATTTTTTATTTTTACCTGGAAGAAGCACTTGCCTTTGAAACGTTTAATCCATAAAAATGGCTAAAAAGGCTTTAATGCATAAAGTATGTACAAGATGGAAGCAAGTATATCCGATCCCATAAATTATATAATATATATTCCGAATCGTGCGGATGGACGTGGGAATCTTCAAGACAGAGCAGCCAAAGCACTCTTAATAAAACTTCATTGATCTAAGATAATAAATCCAAGAACTATTCAACAAACAATTTGCTGAGGCGAAGTGTTAAAGTTAGTTAATTAATAACATCAGCAATACACTTGCATATAACAGAGTACAGTGCGTACAAAAGTACGTGTACGTGTGAATATATATATATATATATATATATATATAACTAAATATATATATTTATATATATATATACAATAGGTTCCATGTTCCCGCAAGTTTTCTTCAAATAAAAGTAACAGAGTAGCGCTTCCCGTAAATGATGAAGTCCTGTCGAAGGTCAATACTTTTCATTTAACTTATTTTAAAATAACTTCAGTTATGTTACATGTTTCCCTTTCTACCATGAACTATTCGTAAATTCGAACATACATTCAGAATTCCCATCTGCAATCATTTATGTTTAGAGAAGAGGACTAAGAATAAGCTACTTGCCTGCCAAAGTATAAAATAAATAAATAAATATATACAGTATATTGATATGAGTTATATTCTATTTATAGAATTTATATAATATATAAATATATAAACTCCAGCTTTACACCAGTCCCTTGCTAAATAGTAAAAAGAATTTAATTGTAGTTTTGATTGATTGTATATGGCACAACCGCACGCTCTCCTCGTCTGCAAGCAACTAAGTAGTACTTCTGCTCATAAAGCATAATTTGAAACATAAGCTCATAGGCAGAGAAAGAGAACAAAGAGAGAGAGCTTTTTCTCTCTTCAAGATCTTCTTTGTTCTATCCTTCTCCCACACACACAACACTATATTGTAAACAAGTAAACAACAAGGCTTCCCTTTCTTCTTCTTTCTAGACGCCATTTAAAAGTTGAGTGAACAGTTTATTATTATATTTATTAAGATAACGAATGATTTGTAATATATTTTCAAGTTTATTTTTAAAAATGGTCCAAATGGTACATATAATACTTATTTGTGTGTACGTGAGTAGTAAGCATACTCTTGTCTAAGTTAAGCTTTAAACTCCAAGAAGTCCCTTAAATATTCAGGTACATACATATTTGGATTATAGATTATATTGTATAAATGTATTTACTTTTTTTTAAATTCACCGGTTTCTTTTCGGTCAAAACCGGTGAATTTTAAAGAAAGTAAATACATTTTTTTAGATTTTAGAATGAAATTTAAGCAATTATATATTTTCCATTTTGTTGGATGAGCTTTCGCCATCTTTCCTGCAATTCATTATTCCACGCTCGTAGTACTTCTGGCCTTTATCTGCAAAAGACTGAAGCAAGTGCGAAAAAAATGGTAGTCTGAGGGTGCAAGGTCAGGATTATATGGTGGATGCATCAAAAGTTCCCAGTCAAACTCACTCAGTTTTTAGCGAGTGACCAAAGATGTGTGACACCTTTACGATTGACCAATTCTGGTCGCTTCTCCTTGATTCTTCTGTATTCAATTTGTCCAGTTGTTGAAAGTAGACATCCGAATTAATCGTTCGGTTCCTTGGAAGCAGCTCAAAATACACCACACCCTTCCAATTCCACCAAACTGACAGCATAATCTTCTTTTGGTGAAGTGGTTTGTGGCGCTTCATTATGCTTGGACCTTGATCGCTTTCGATTGACGTTATTGTAAACAATCCGTTATTTATCTCCAGTTATGATTTGCTTCAAAAACGGATCATATTCATTGCGCTTAAGATGCTTGTCACAAACGTTAAAGCGATTTGTTAAATAAATTTCTCTCAATTCATGTGATACCCAAATACCAAGTTTTTTTTACCAGTCCAAGACGTCGTATATGATCTTGTATGGTTGATTGCGGTATATTTAAATCTCTGCAATCTCACGCTCAGTTACATGACGATCCGATTCGATTAAAGCCTTGATAGCGTCATCATCAACTTTACTTGGCCAACCTGAACGTGGCTTATTTTGAGTGAAGTATCCCACTAACGGAATTTGACAACACAACTTTGACACTGTGTTCTTCTTAAGGATTTGTCACCATTTACATGCAATTTTTAGCAACCTGAGCTGCATTTTTTCCTTTACGGAAAAAATAGAGTAAAATATGACGAAAATGTTCTTTTGTGGGCTCCATTTTAAAATTGAGGCCAAACAAACAAATATAAACAACTTTTTTTCTAAAGCAAGCTAAAAGCGACAGCTAATAACTGACAAAGGAAAGAATTCAGTTACAGAGTCAGAAGCCGTTCAATAAAATTGCCAACGCCGTTTGTGTGCAAAATCAACGGTTTCTTTTCGGTCAAAATTTGTAAGAATAGGAACGAAGAACCGTTAAGAACACCCGTTGTAGAATTGTATAGGTAACACTGGGGTTGTAGACGAAGTCGATGATTGCGGGTAGAATTAATTTTACACTTTATTGAGGTTAATTTGTTCTATTACAATTTTGATAATTGAATATTTACAATTAAATAAATAATTCTTAAACAGTAATTATTTTATTTTGTATTCAAATCTATGGAGACGAAACACATGAAGACGATCTAAATTAAATCGTAGTTTCCATAGAAAATCCTTGTTACTGTATGTTGGCTACATATCACATACAATATATGCATATCATGTAGCACAATAATAGTAGTAATAACAAATTATGTACGAGTATTTTGTTTCTGTGATTACGATGCTAGAGAGAGAGATACTTGTATTACTCACAGTGTTATCCTGATCCAGTGAATATATAAGCAAATATCCTTAATGATACAAAGATGATTAATTTATCGAGTATTAATATTCGGACTGTATTCTGTCCTCTGTTTAGTGTTTAGGAAGAGTCCTGTGGGAGGAATCCTATGTATGAAAGCTGCAAGCTGCAAATGCGTACACCAGATACTATATAATAATATGTAATTATAATAGTTTCCTTAAAGCAAAGTCGGTATTAACAATCCATTTTAAATTAACTATCTAACTCAACCAATTAATAGATATATAAACGCTAGAATATTGTTTCTGCTTCTGGCTGTTACCATAATTCATATTTAATTATTCAAAATTCATAATTGAAGTACTCCCTGCGCTAATCTGCGGCACTCAAGTTAATAATTTGTTATATCAATTTTATCTAGATTACAATATGTTCGTAGTCGGATGAGACTCTGGTCCTGCTTGACTACTTTTGACTAGAATTGCAAGTTTCGATTGCATTTAAAGCATATAATAGCATGTTTTTTTTCAATAAGATGCAGTCAAGAACAGAGGGTTGGTGCTCAGTTTCGATCTTAGTATAATCCGCATAAGCTGTAGTCGTTAGAGTATTGAATCATACTAAAGATTGGTTTAGTGTTAACTCGTCTGACAAGTATCCTTACGAGCTGAGTATTATGATTTTTTATTACGAATAGTATTTCTACTTCGGTCCATTATTCTGATACTTGAGACTAAGGCTTTCCAGTTTTGAAGCATGAGTTATTCTAGATTATGCCTATACCGACGCAAGCGTGCACTATTCTCTATCTTCGGATCACCTGGCGGAGGCGAAATGTCACTTCGTGATTGCGGCTCAATTGCATTTTCTTTCCACACTGTATTCTTTGAGTCGACACTCCGACTTGAAATGGACTCGACGGTGCCTGGAGGTGGTGCTGCTCCTTCACCTGCTGTGCTCTGCTGGGCTGTGCCAAGATTGTCTTCTCCTTGCTCATCACTGACATCTGATGACTGGTCCTCGAAGTTGCCCAACAACGAAGTGGGCACACCTCGTGATCTAAAATTGTATACAAGTTATACATAATCCATGTCCACACACCTTTATCTCTATTTTGTTTAAAATCAAACGGTAGACTTACCTACTAGTGGTCCGAGTACGTGGTCTTTGAAATCTGAGATTCAGCTGTTGTGGATCAGTAACGTATTTTCCTTCTGTGGATTCGCGACGACGGCGCAAACCTAAATTGTATTTAATATGTCAATAACCTAATAATATTCAGGATTATCATACCTTAGGATCATTAATTTTTAAATAAGTTATAATCAGCGTTTAAACAAAACTGCGGTAAGTTTCATTTCACATGATTTTGCTTCTGCTTCTACTTCTGAGAAAAACAGAAGAATCAATTTTGTGCTGTTTTAATAAGTGAGTTTTTAAATTAGACAGTCTATTGTTTTTAAGAGAAGTTTTGCTGAACGCTCGGCTGCTTTAATCTCAAAATACCTCCACACTTCACTTGGTGCCATGGCTGAATACGTGTGAGTCTAGCAGAAAACTAATTACTAGCAGTGTTGCCAGGTTAGCTTATCTCAGGCTAGATCTAGCATATTTGAATATGGAATTGCTTATAAAACTTGCATCTAGCTTACAGCTTTAAATCAAGCTTATTTCAAGTTTAGCCTACTGCTACTATTATAAATCCGCAAATCAGCAAAGTTCTTTGATATTAGACAGCATGTGACACCCAAAAGCATATATATGTATCAGCAATGAGCTCAATAGCTCAAACGCAAAAAAATATGACTTTAGCTTATTTTTTCTACAGAATCTAGCTTATGCCGATGCTCAATACCTGGCAACACTGATTACTAGTAAAATCAAAAGAAGCAAAAGAACGCGAGGGCGACTGCGTATGACTTCTGTCGCTTCGTGCTTTTTCGCCTTACGCTGCTGATCGACAGCAACAAATATCAATAGCAAAAGCAAAAAGTCAAATGCACCGTTTTTCCGGACTGTAACTGTAACTGCCGACGGCTCCCGAAAGTCGGCGCTTGCCGCGGCGTCGACTTACGTTTACGAGCGAAAGCAACAGCAAAACAGAAAGCAAAAAACGAAAAACGGCGACTGCTACTCTGTCTTTGATTTTCGTCGGTGTTTGATTTTTGTCTATGCTTTGACTGCGACTTCTGTTCTTCTCAGAAGCAAAAGCAAAACCAATTGTTCATTTTATAATGTCGCTCGCAGTTAAAGTAGTGAAAAGCAAAAATATGTCGATTTATGTTAATTCGCATGCAGTTTTTTAAACACTTTATAACTTATAATATAATTAGACTCTTTCAGTCTCAGTCAGTGTCTCTGTCTTTCGATTATCGTAAGGTAACTCTGTTTGTTCGTCTATACCTCTTACGTCATACGTTACTTATGTGCTTACTTAATCGTCTCTCCCTGCTTCCTTTCTGTTTTTTTGGTACCAGGTAATCATTCAGTTTTGTGTAAGTATGTGCGTGTTGTTGTCAGTATATTTACAGTTGTGGGAGTTAAGGTATTTCTGAGGGTATAGAAGAAGGACAAACCTGGTGTTAAATCCGTTATATTAGAATTTTGTAGCACACAAGAATAGAGGTGACTGCGGTTGGGACTGTCAATGGGTTCCATATGTGTCTGTATCTCGTGTGTTGCGTTCTGAACAGCTTGTGTTCCGAGAACCCCAGGAGTCGTGATCGTTGTGTCAACACCCGCCCAAGAAGCACATTTTGATTGGCGTAAGTTGGAAGTAAGTACTGGAATCTTACTGGGCGTGGACAAGGTTATTTCTGCTCCAGCTTCAGTTATGTTTAGGACCCCAGCGCGGTTTCCGGTGATACTTGGCGTTACATGGGAAGTATTGAGGCTTTCGGCATTTCTACTGTTTCCCCCATTGAATTTCATCTTGATGCCATCGCCAGAATGAATGGTGGAGGAACTGATCTCGTTTGGGGTACCTGGCATATCCTTGTTGTTCAGAAGTTCATTGCAATAGGCTATTGTATTTGTAGAAGAAACTAATTTCTCTCCTGCTCCATCAATGGCATCACAGTTAACCGACTCCTTATCACTTGGACCCGAACAGGGTCCACCTTTCGGATTTGGTGTCTTATTAGAGGTTGCTAAGGCATCGTAGTAAACGGACTCTTCGAGGTGCGAGATTTCTGATAATAATGCACAGCTCTCAATTATTATTTGAATCTCCTTTTTAAACCAAATGGAACTTACCTTTCGGAATGACACGAATTTCAAGTCGTCCACTTACACAGCTATCGTTGCCTATGACCTCGGGGTCGCCGAGTCCGGAGAGTCTGTTTCTGTAATGGCATGATAGCTGCATATCCATTGGCATTGAATCTGTTGGCGGCTGTGTTGGCAAGTTGTTCTTCTGACAGATCGTTGTTGTTGTTGTCTTCACGCACCAAGGCACTGCGGCTGTGTCTTCCTGGAGCTCTGTACGCTCTAGATGATCCTTGCGGGCATTCTCCAAATTGGAAGCAATGCCAGCTCCCACGTCGTTCACTGCAAGCCGCTCGCTCTGGGGCTTCTCGTCGAAAATGTCAACCAGACACACGTTGGGAAGGCTATTGCGGTGCTTGCAGATCGGCTGACTATCGGTAGAATGGCTAAGGTGGACATTCACCGCATCTGTATCCTTGTATGATGGCACTTTGGGAAGCACGGAAGTGGTGGAGATCTTTTGGTTTGACAATGGTGCAATCTCCGAGTAGGATTCACGTACGCAAACATTCCTTGCTATATCCATGCGGTAGACCTTGATCCAGGACAGCAGGTGGTGTTAGTTGGAAACGATAGAAATAGAGTAAAACACTTTTAATATATGTTCTGTTATCATTATCATTATCATTATCACTATTACTATTATCATTAACATCCATAGCATTATCAGTACTGGCAGTTATCAGTTATTAATCGGGCTCATTGTGAAAGTTATTTAGGAGTAATCTGTGCAAACGCCTTGTGTACTCTATGTCCACGTGTCCACATCAGTATAAGGCGACTATTAATCGTTCGGGAATTATTAATTAATGATTGAAAGGCTTAAAATGTCCCCAGTTAATCAAACGAGTTTCCTTCAATTGTGAATTATACATTAGATTCAACAGAAAATAAACACAAAACAAACACTTAAGAGAACATGCATTAGTTTAGTCACAACAACTAAAATATATAGTAGCTAAGATTTGTTAGGATATATAGAGAAGATGCTTACAGTGTCGTCAAAGGCTGCTTGTTGCACAGCAGGAGGCTCTAAGTCTTTACGTAATACATTACCCATAGCAGGCTCTGACCAGCAGTGCGGTATGGAGATTTGCAAAGTCTCATAGTTCTCGATGCCGGCTATATTAAGTGTATATCTATTTGCAATTGGGAGATTTCATTTACTCATAAGTATATTTATGTATGTACATAGTTGCATCTGTTAGTTGTATGTATTATATGTACATGTGAATGTATATCGTATTGTAGCTAGAGATTAGGATCGATCCAGCACGGATCGAGTGTTGCAGATGGATTTAGGCTCAAACAACCTTGATGTATCGTACCAATCCAATAGTCAAAGTACTGCATGCTTAATCTGGTATATGTAGGTCTTACAGTGTCTAAGTAGACTGAAGATGGACTGAAGATAGACTGAAGATAGACTGAAGATAGACTGAAGATAGACTGAAGATAGACTGAAGATAGACTGAAGATAGACTGAAGATAGACTGAAGATAGACTGAAGATAGACTGAAGATAGACTGAAGATAGACTGAAGATAGACTGAAGATAGACTGAAGATAGACTGAAGATAGACTGAAGATCGACTGAAGATCGACTCGGCTATTGATTCAGAGCCCCAGAGTATTATGGGGATGGAGATGCTTCTTTCTGACTTTTTGACCTTATTGAAACAAGCTTGATGTATTGTATAATACCAATCCAATAGCCAAAGTACTATATACTTAATCTGGTATCTGTATGTATCTAAGATCGACTGAAGATCGACTCGGCTATTGATTCAGAGCCCCAGAATATGGTGGGGATGGAGATGCTTCTTTCTGACTGTCCCTTATTGAACTTATTTTGAGGGTTATTATGCTCTGAGGACGCAGAAAATTCTCGTAGATGATCACTTTTTACATGACTGCTATGAGAACTGATCGCTTTAACTATTTTTGGAGTAGTTTAGGTGGAAATACAGAACCGAGAATTGGCACTCACAAGGCGAGCAACACAATCAGATAAGTTCATCATTTGTCGAAGAAGACAGACTGAAGTTTAAGTTTTCTGTTAGTTTCAGTTGTTAGTATGAGGATGGGGGTGGGGCTGTTAGTGTGCTGATGAATTGATAGCTTCACTTACCTCTTGGCGTTCCCATTTCCAGATGGTACTGTTTTTGAACTGCCGTTACAAGCTATAACTAAGTTAGAGTCACCGTGTAATAACGGTAGTGTGACATCGGCTTTGGTCAATTGATCCAAATTTGGTTGTGACTGCGAGGCAAAAGGTTAAATTGGAGTACTTTACATGTGATCTCAACATTGTGCATGTATGCTAGGAATGCATATGTGTATCACACACACACACACACACACGTATGTACATATTCTTAGCCTACCTACACCTGAACTAGCCTATGTACATACGTACTACACCATGAATATGTATAGAATGTGCCACATCTCAACGTGAGATGGGAAAAGGATTCGGAATGGAAACCAATGGATGGGTGTGAACATTTTAAGCATCGATCATTAAATAACCCCTGAGACATATGGATACACCTCTCGGCATTTACCTGTGGCTCCTGTTTCCATTCGTTGTCAGTCGTGTCTTCGGAGTCATCGAATTGACTCTTCCACTGGGAGGCCAGGGTAAGAGCTCCGCCGCCCTTCGTCACCTGCTGGAGCGCAGACACATTCTCATCGTCTATCAAGGCAAATTGCGTGACCGAATGATCCCCTGCTACACTGCTCCTAGCAGTGATGCTACCAATGACAGCTCCTCCACCGCCACTGCTGAGCCGCTGAGTGGTGGACGAGGAGCCACCCCCAGTTCCAGTCCCAGTTCCTGACGATGAAGAGGGACGCAGATTGGTAGACGTCGCCGAGCGTCGATTTGGTGGCGGTCCGCTGGTCGTCGTAGCCAACCCAACAAGCTGTTCGCGTTGACTGATGGTGGCCTTGGGGGCTGCGCTCCCATTGCCATAGATCGCATCGAATTCCTGATTCTCTTGCTCATGCGATGCAGCCTGCTCAGCGTTCAGCTGGATGGGTGGTGCGGCCAGGACGCGCAGACGTCCATAGGTTGACTTCTGGTCGGCCAGGTTGATGCTACTAGACGAGCGTCTGTTCTCGCAGCACTTCTCTGTGGCCAGAGCGTTAACTTGTTGGTGCTGGTGGTGCTGGCTTTGATGTTGGCAGTGCTTTGCCCCAGCACCTTCGATTGAGATTTCCATGTTGGTGTTGGACCTCTTCGTCAGCTGCTGCTGCTCCCCGCACACAGATTTGCTGGTTGCCCCCTCAGCATTACCATGGCCATTGTTTTTCTTCTGGTCGAGATCATTGTTGTCGGCTCCAATTGCAATTCCCATATCGATGTTGCCTTTGTGAGCCTGTCGTTCGTCTCCTTGGATTTTCGATAGGAGCGGCAGCGGATGCACTGCGCCAATCTTATCATCCGAGTACTGTAAACATCTCTAGTCTTGAATTTAACCCTATAAATGGCGACAAACAAACAGAAACTTACGTAAACTGGAGCCGAGTTATTCTGGTTCGTTGTGTTAAATGAACCGGACACGGTCTGCGCCTGGCATCGTTTCCCATGGATTACGGCATGCGAAGACTTTAACTGTGCGCTGGTCCCACCGCTGCCGTTAGCCTCGTGGTTGACAATACCCACGGTCGCCGATTTAATCACTGCACTGGGCACATTCGGAACAGCCACCGAGCTGTTTGTGGCCAATACCAGTTGCTGCTGTTGCTGCTGCTGCTGCTGCGGATGATGATGGTGGTACTGCTGCTGCTTTGGCAGTGCGTTTTGATTGCCAGAATTAATGTTTTGGATAACGCATTCAGCTGAGGCCTGAGGAGTCATCGTCGCGTTGCAGTTTTTATCCACCTGTTGTACATTAATAGTAGATGTTAAAATAGTCAGATATGGTCAAGGTCACAATAAAGAACAAAGCTTAAGTAGAGGACAAAACTTATGCTTTCATGACAAGAACACAGGAAAAACATACAATACATATATTAAAGTATATAAAGTGTATACTGTAAGTAGATTATTATTATTAAAGAATTATTTTAACCAATAGACAAAACAACCATCTGATGGCTGCTTAGCAACAGGAATAAGCACCGGATCCGTCTTTATATCGCTTTTACTGATAAACTTCCGAAAGATATTTTGATGCCGAAGAGCAGAGTTCCAATTTTAGTTAGAATTACAGTGGCTCACAGCTTATGTTATATGGAATCTTGAATAGCTATATTTAAAAAACTATACAAGATATCGAAAAAATTTAAACGCAATTGTCTTTCTTATAGCACCATTAATTGAATCCATTAAACAAAAAATAAAAAATAGCTTATTTTCTTTTTAAAATTGATCAAAACGCATTAATATCGAAGCAAAATATCTCACAGCTTATTTCATGCAGTCACTTTGGGGGTTTTCTTCTATATAATAGATAATGATAAAGATAAAGATATTGCGTCCAATTATATTATAAATGTAGAAAAACTGATGAAAAAATGGCATTTCAATTATTCCGATATTCTGTATAGTTTCCAGAGTTTCAAAGATTCATATTTCGTCTGCATGAAATAAGATGTGAGCCACTGTAGTTTAATATAACGCGAGGAAATCAATTTGAAAGTGTCACCAACACTAGTGTCGATAGATGAACACATACTATTGAACGAATTACACACGATGTGCAAAAAGAACACTAACACAAACAAAGGCTGGATGTTCTTCACGCTCTACACTTGCAAACGTGAAAGAGATAGAAGCTGTTTTTTTGTTTACTTTTGTGCAATGCAATATGATACAATTAGTTAGAGCGGAGTGGCTACGTTCTCTCTAAGCTTAGGCCCAAGCAGTGTTGCCAGATTAGATTTTAAAGCAAAAAGTGATGGATTTGGGCAAAGAATTGAAGTTCAACAAATAAATACAAATCGATTTAGTGGTTGAATTTTAACCAGTAGTTATAATAATAAAACAAAGCGATCGCAATTTACCTTCTCCTTAATATGTAGAGGTTCCGTTGAGGCCATCTGAACCGTATCAATATCGTTGCGCTTTCGTATCTGTATTTAAATGTATGAAAAAGATGGAGGGGGTGATAAATTTAATAAATGGTAATAAATGTACTTTAAAACACTTAAAAAGTCGAATGTATCCGACCAGATACACACATACACTCATAAACAAATCCATACACACACAAAATAATGGTATATATTCTGATCAAAAGTGTTGCATAGTAAGTATATCGCAAGGTTGGAAACTAACTTGCGATACCAACGAAATTAAGTGTTTTTATTCCCTCTAATAGTCTCTGAGACGGACAGACAATAAAAATATCAACTCGGGCGTTGAAGCTGATCAAAACTTGGACTGGAGATTCTTCTGCACAACTTTATTAACCCCCCATTACCCATTAGCATTGATTGATTGATAAAACTTACATATTCCGTGCCGCTGGCATTGGAAGCAGCCACTGTCATTTGCGTGACATTGCCATGAATGTATTCGTTTTTGGTTGCAGCTAGTGGGGCATTGTTCGCTGCGTTAATAGTGCTAACTGTGGCAGTATCAACCTTCTCCCAGTCGTACGGATCGGCCTCTTTAACCCCACGGCGTTTCATACAGCGTTCAAATAAGCCAATCAGCATCTTTTTCAATGATAGAAAAGGTAAATAATTGGTTTATACTATATACTATAATATATATATATATATATATGTACGAGTATATACGATATAGAAGACTTACCGCATAGTCTGGTCGATCTGCATAAGTGAGTGATTGAATGTGCTCCAAGAACTGTTTTAAATCCGAGGGCAAGTGCTTCAGTAATATCCTATGATCATACTTCTCCTTTGTTAATCCGACTTGTTCCTTATCCTTTATCTTCCGCCAAGGCAACTGACCATTCACAAATTCAACGAGCATATAAAACAATGACCACAGATCATCGTGACGACCCATTTCCCTATTTCGATGTGCATTGATCGAGGCATAGCGCACAGTGCCTCGAAATCCAGCAGCTGCTCAGGGACACCGAACCTCTCCAGTTCCCGTGGTGTATTGACGCGCCAGGCCAAAGTCGAGCATGTACACCCTGCGGCAATTATAAGGTAAACGTCCCACAGAAAAGTTGCTCTGAAATTGTACCCAGAGTTTAGCACTGGAATCGAGTATCGAGTCCCACTTAAAATACCTACCGGCTTGATATCGCGATGGAGGAAGCCTACAGAATGAATGGACTCAATGGCTTTAAGGATTTGTAAGCCTAGCCTAAGTGTGGTACTGAGGGAGAATGCACCCCGTGGCTGGGCACGCCTCAGTTCAGCCAGATTTTTCCCTTGCAATTGCATTACCACGTAGTTGAAGCGATCATTTCTTCCGCATCCTATAAACCGGCATACGTGCTCTTTGCCTTGTAGCTTTTTCAGCACGGCCACTTCCATTTTGAGGACTTGTTTTGGCTGGCGGGCGGACTCGACCTTCAGCGCCACCTGCTCTCGTGTGATTAAGTCTTGGCCCTCGTAAATCTCTCCGAAGCCCCCTCCGCCAATCTTCCGAACAACCTAAAGAGGGATCACCGTTGCAAAGATATTATCTATTGTATAATTAAGGAGCTGTAGCTTTATCATACCTTCCAACGTTCCTTTACTACATGTCCCGGCTGTAATAGGTCTTCGGACGTCATCTTGCTTGTCTCTTTCGGCGCTGCCGCTTGGTGGCCGTTACTGCTTTTTTCCAATATGGCAGCTGGCGTCTGCGTAGCCGTTGATGGAACCTTAAAGGTCACACGACTGCGTACTCCTAACCGATTGTGTTTCGCTGGCAACGTCGCTGATCGCTGCAGGACATTTGGGTGTGCATATCTTTGATCCTCAGAAGTCTCGTGCGTACCCACACCCGTGCCAGTACCATTACCTCCAACACCACCAACAGCCACTACACCACCGGAGTTCACAGTCCCACCCGAGCAAGTGCGAATGTTTTGTAGAAAGAGGGCCTCGAGAGCAGCTGGAGCAATTGATGGTGGTGGTCTTGAAGGGGGTGGGGGCTGCAATCGCAATATATCTTTATTTATATATTTGGTGCTATCACTTATATATGGCCTGTGCTGTTGAGTTTCTTGGATTTGGACGCGGTCTTGGATCTGTTGTTGCTGATTGTCCTTAGCATGAGCCCTTGCGTTTTTTTGTAGGCCACCGACATTTTCATCGTTTCTAAAAAATGAGAAAGGTAAAAACAATCATTATCATACACCATTTCTTCATTTCGTTCCAACAAACAATATTTAAATATAGTATTATATTTACATTACATTTTAAAATTTTTAAACATAACAAACTCGAGTATACAAATATTAATTCAATTCACGGCACTGTTATCCCCGCTCTAACATATTCTGTTAATATTTATTTCATTGCATACTTTTGGGATGTGCGGTTATGTTAAGTTTAACAGCTGATTGCATTACCGGAGTCACCTGTGCGGGGTGTATTTTAATGTGTATCTTCTATTTTATGAAATACATATTAAAATAGAAGGCAAAATATGTAAGTACAATCGAGTATGTGTGTAGATATGTACGAATGGAGATATGGCTAAGCACATCCTCTCTTAATGATAGCTTACATACATTATAATTTGCACTTATACATTTACATATGTACACATATATATACATAACTTATGAATTATTGGCAATTTATTTTACACAGTGCATAGCCATACAACTGATGATCTCATAATATATGTATGACAAGCTTAGGATGTACATATGTATAATGTACACGCAGATGTGTATACAGCACATATACATATTTACATACATACGTTTTTGTATATAAGATCAGGGTTTAACGTACTGTTATATAAATACTTAACGCCTTTGTACACACAAATACACACACACTTAAATATATGCGTACACACACCATACATACGCACGTATATGTATACTATAATAAATATACGAAGTTAAACCAGAGTCCGGAAATATTAACACTGTTCTAAGAATGTGTTCAGTGTTAACGCCTTAGAACTTTTACCTTTCTTATTTAACAAATGCCATTTTATCGTCGGGCTTAGTCAAACGCACTACTTTAAGAACTTCGCAAAACCTGGTAGTACACGTAATGAAAATATTCCTATTAGGAGAGCTTACACATACTCGTGTGTACATATAAAGTTGCACTTTGAGAATTATTAATTCACACGTGATGGGAATGGAAATAGTGACGTAGCACTTGCAATTTAATATCTTTAACGTGAATTTGTAACAAAAGTATGCTTAGCATTTTAACCGAACCCGAAATAAAATCTCGTATTGATTGTTAAGCTTTGGTTGCTCGCCCTTCCAGTAAGTAAAGCTCTTATTGGGCAAAACAGCGACAAGAACAACACGAGTGGAAAACTGAGAGAGCCGTTCTAAGACAGTTGTCAGTGGTTACGACAACTTTTACCAGCTGCACCCTTCCAGCAGCGCCTGCGCAAGGACATGAGTACGAATGTGGAAGGCGATGCTATAGCAATAAGGTTTTGTTTATCGTGCGGACTAGCGGTACATTGTGCATGCAGAGAGTACAGTGGAAAATGTTTATGTTTGCAATGTTAAAAAATGTCAAACTGCTCATTAGCTTTGAGAGTGTTTGTTTTCAAATTTAGTTCATTCAAAAGTTTTCAATATTAATATTATCTATTTGACAGATAATATATAATATATAAAGTATAAAAATCTAGTACTAAGTGTCAATGGTAATAGTTAATAGTAGATACTTACGTGTGAATCTCCTGTAAATGCATAGCTGTCCTTTATTTCATTCAGTCAATTGATGAGCCGAAAATCTGATTAACTCCATATAGTTACAAGAAACTATGTTCAAAACCTTTAAATTATATACACAAGCTATTAAATACATTCTTAGACAATGTATACATATATCTTATTATCTTATATATCTTATTTTTGCATAATTATAGACATGTATATGTATAGATGTTGGTGAATAATCACACCTGAGTTCTTTGTAGTTTCATTTTATTTCAACATGTGAAAAAACTAAGATCGATTAAGACAGTTTTTTATTCTGTTTGTTGTTTTTCTTATAACAATTGTTATTTTAGTGCAATTATCTAAACGCGTAATGTGTCATTTTGATTTTTTTGTTTGTTTCGTGTAGATATCATCTCATTTATTTGTATTAAGTAGGTAAGCTTTTTGTCTGAGAATGAAACAGTCTATTTATAAAAATACATATTTTGATCGTTTTAAATATAGAAAAACTCAGTGAGAACTATCGAACATAAGCAAAAGATCGACAACACGTGCCACGATGTTAAAATATTACATACGAAATAATTGAAAATTTATCAAAATATATTGGATCAGAAAAACGGAGCTTAGCATCACACAACAACACAACAACACAAGAACACAACACTATACAATATAATATATATTAGTACTGTGCATAGGTATAGGTATATAGGTATAGTCAAATTCAATTTTGATAAAATATTCTATTTATACACAAATTTATGTTCTCTTTTTCAAAATATACGCGTACATTGAACAACAAGAGACGGGAGCGAGCGAACTGTTGACTCAACTTTTAGCACTTTCGACGAAGCTTTCTCGTGCATACGAGATTGTTCACTGAAAAGTTTATACTGAAACGATTTCTATCATCTCTGCAAAATTCTTTGGGAACTAAAGAACGGACAAAACTTTTTTATACACACTGATACAAATTAGTTTGGTTGTCTTTAAGTAAGTACACACATGCATTCATTGCTGTACAAAGGTAAATTATATCTAGGAGCTGTCGTAAGTTATATACTGTATTAATAATATAGAATAATGAAGACTATAATGTGTGAAATTCATTTACAATATGTCTGTAATTTCGCTCAGATGTTGCATTTGATTTAGTTTCAAAGGAGAGCTTTTATTGTAAAAGCTTTTTCCTTTTTGTTGATAGTTGTGCAATTAAAATAATTAAGATATCACTTAACAGGGAATACGAGTTCTTGTTTCAAATATACTATTCAAATTGAAATGAATATTTTAATCAAAGAAATTTTCGAAAATCCAAAATGAATGTTTATTTCAAGTAAAGCGCAAAAACTTGCGTGCTATGAACGCCAGTTAAGAGCTGGCTGGCACAAAACTCTTACGGACTGCCAATCTGTTTGAAACAGTAAATACATTTTAAAGCACTGTTATGTTATGACTGCTTTATTAACAGAGATGGTGAAACTGGAAAATTAAGCAGCTGTTATATTCTACACTTACTTGATAAGCCGGCACGCCACCTGGTCAATTCTCTTCTTTTTTGGTACATTTGGTATCATAAGGTTGTGTTTTAAATAGGGAGAGCAGACACAATTAGCTGTACATTGGATGTCTACAAAATTCCACATCCGGAGTAAATACTCGTTAAGAGCTTGGAAGCATTTTAACTGCAGTGCATATGCATATTTGTGCACAGGTTATGAAACAAATATACAAACAACCCATTGAACAATCTTCCTTTTCTATTGTTTTTTTATAAATATGTAAATATAATAAGCAAAAAATGAATTTATATATGTATGTAGTATGTAATATACAGGCTGACCTAGCGAAGGACACATACAATGTATAAAATTAGACAGTTTGAGCTCTAATCTGTTGATTCAAAATGTTACAGTTTATTTATACAATAACTAAATACTAACAATAATATGTGCATGTTGCCACAGAGAGAATCCACAAGAGACTATTAAATAAATAGACACAGATTAAGTTTATTAATAAATAAATATTCGAATTTTATTATATACATATGTATGTGTATTAATTGCATGAGGTCTGTTTGTTAACAGACAATGACTAGGCTCCATTGTAGTTGTATGTTAAGCATGAATGCAAATATTGTACTCGTACTCGCTCGGATTGGAAGATAATTTTGATAGGGGGATGCGGCGATTGAAAGTTTGGAAAGTGGAGTGTGGAGTGTGGAAGGAGTAATGTCCGATTGCGTATTGACTTCCGCTTGAAATATCAAATAGAAAAAGGGTTAAAATGTTAAAATGTTGAAATGTTCGAATTCCATTCCTGACAAAAAAGGAAAGCCTTTGCAGCTGAAATTGGCTGCAAATCAGTTTGCAAGGGTTAAACGGGACAGGACACGCGCCCATCGCGAGCTATTGGAAGTTTGTAGTGAAGCTGAAGTTAGTGTGCACAAAATCAATATGGAAATCAATAAAAAAATGTATCCAGCAGTGGCAGTCGTCACCCTCGATAGTGCCAAAAAACGTGCACCCTTCATTCTACCTACACCCATACAGACATATGTACATATATATATGTAAATACACACAAACATACAATGACATCCAGTGATAGAATTTACACAAACGTAAATTTTTTGTGGATAAAATTGCATGTGTGACTGTGAATTCGTATGGCAGTAGATAATACATGAACTATACGGGGGTTGTTTTAATTAAAGCGAAAGTAGAGCTAGCTTCTTATTACTATTTACTATATCTCTCAGATCAGGTTATAGTCAAATATATCTCAGATCAGGTTAAAGTCAAGTTGCAGGCAGCTGCTTTTACATAACTTAAAAATAGCTGGAAAGTTGTAGTCCTTCTAAATTCTTGTACCCCTTAGATCTAGGATCGACAAACAAGTCTTAAGTTTATCTCTATTGTATGAGAGATAAGATGAGCCGCTGGGAGAAGAACTTCTGAAACAATGAGACTCGAGCAAAGAGTGATTTTTATTTCAAAAAGAAGTAAACGAGGAAGTTGAGGAAGATATTACAAGGTTATTTCTGCTTCTGTTTGAGATTCCAAATAGCAGTCTGTCCCCAGAAATCTATTTCAATCATCACATGAGTAGTATAATCTATATGTGTGTGAATGAATAGTTCCAAGTCATCAATAGATATGATTGTATAGAGAAGATAGAATGCAGCCAATCGCTCATTATAAAATCTCTCCCACCGAATGCCAGTATTTATTTTTTCTTATTCCTTGCCAACTGCCGAAGCCCAAAACAAGTCAAGTCACCCCATAAGAAGGTACTCTACGCCTGGACAAGTACATACATAATACATGTACATACATACATCAAGCGTTTTCGGCTTTATATTCTGACATTTTACATGTACTTTTCTTGCGCTCTGGAGTTGCAAATCTCAATCTCAGAGTGTGCGTCAGTCTTTGAGTTCGCTGTGAGGGTCAGCCAAGAGCTGTGCTTGAGGTGAAGAATCGCGTATAGATAAGATACGATGAGATAAGATAAGGATGATACAAAAGTGAGAGACTATTGCCTCTGAATAATCCTGATGTTATAGCTTCAAGCCTGATCCCAAGATTCGATGTAAGCAATAATGAAATGTGCTTTACTACAACTTTACAAACTTTATCTCAATGATATAGAAGAATACCAGAAGTAACCTTTATAAAGGAGTTAATCCGGATCTGAATACCAGAAGTAACCTCTATAAAGGAGTTAATCCGGATCTGGTGTAGAGAGCTGACACTCAGTGTGCAGTTTGCAATATGGAAAACGCACTTTTCGCTGATTTTCTTTCCACTTTCCCAACCTCATACCTACATGCAAAAAAAAACATTTTCCAACCCAAGCCCACACACCACATCTATGTGTGTGCACATATATACACAGACAGCACACACACGCACACACACAAAAGGAATATAAGTCGCGGCTGAGGCTGGCGCTGAGGCAGGGGCTGAATATTTTTCTTTATTTTCTTTTTTTCCATCGCCGTGGATGATCTCGATTTTTTATGTATACACGTTTTTTTTTTTTTTTTAATTTTGATGGTGTAGGGTGGCGACGCTGACGTGTGTGTGGTGCCGGTGGTGTTCCGACTGCAGAAGGTGGCAAAAATTGCCCTCTCCCTGCTTCGAAACGCACATTTTGCCCGCTTTCCCCTTGCCGCATGCCCCCTCCCGCTTGCCGCCTGCCCCTTGCCGCTTGCCGGTTGTGCGCCACCACCAACTTCATTATAATTTCTGTCGGGGTTGTTTTTTCATTCGTTTTTTGTACTGTTTTTTGTGTGTGTTCCTTACTCGCCGCATCGACACGGCCTCTGCGACACGGCCGATACCCTCCGCAGCGTTTTCAGTGCAGCCACGCAATGAGTGAGGAGGGTATTCGGCTGTGGGCTAGGCCTTTGCTCACATAAAAACGACACCCCCAATTTTTTTTTTCCTCGGTCCGTGAAAAATTGGATAAAAAACGCTTGGCAGTTTTAGCATCTGAAATTTCTAACATTGAATTATGGAATATCGATTTTTTTTCTGTTTTGCGAAAGTGAAATGGCATCTTTCTCGCTGCGGCAACTCGCTCAGCGGACATTTATCTCTACCCATTGTTTCGGAAGGTGGTAAGAGCGCTTCCAATATCGATATTGCAAATAAGTGTATACATAAATATGTATCCTTTGGCAACCTATTAATACTCTTGAACTGTTTCCAAATCAAAGCTTAAATATTCATAGTCTCTATTCTATTTAATATCTCACCTACTGGGAACTCTCTTCCCCTACATCTTCTTTCCTTCGCTGATGCCTAACACTAGTACTTATCCTTCTGATTGGATTCTCCCCGATGCTTGCAACAATTCAAATCCAAAATCATTTTTACTCTTCGTGTTGTATGAAATGTTAGTATCAATCTATTATCTATATAAAAGACACATGTGGCGGGGAATGCGTTGTTACTGGACGGATTGGAGATTTGAGTAGTCAAAATTCTTATGGAAGTTAAAACTTAGTCAGGCCTGAACCCGTTTCTGAATACTTCAATCGT
The DNA here is from genome assembly GCA_035045065.1 of Hirtodrosophila trivittata. Classification (NCBI taxonomy): domain Eukaryota; kingdom Metazoa; phylum Arthropoda; class Insecta; order Diptera; family Drosophilidae; genus Hirtodrosophila; species Hirtodrosophila trivittata. The sequence continues at coordinate 716,404 of JAWNNK010000645.1, forward strand.
TTTCAGTGTGGCATTCCTGCTTTCAAAGGAAATAGCAGTCGTTTTGGAGATTCAAAGCTGGCATTGAGTATTCATTCTTTATGGAATATAATTGGAAGATTACTATACGAATAATGGAAGCTGTTCCGATTGACTTGAGCGAAGTTGGAAACAGTTTAGGGACTGAGCAAATTTGATCAGAAGTCGACGTTGGGATTCTGTATTTCCAGGAAGACTTGATGCAGGCTATATGCCATCCAACAGATGTTCCAGAGTGCTGTTTGCTCCAAGTACAATTCTCCAGCCAAATTGGAACCGTATCCCAAGTCCCACCAGGAATAGCAAGGATAACAGCCACCCACGTGATATTATTTCAATACCAAAGTGGACGAGATAGGAAGCAATTATAATTAAGATGAAGTAAACTATGAGGAACCACCTGCTATCGGCATGGAACTCCCCATGTCTGTTGGCCAGATTCTCCACCAGCGAGCATATAGCTAATCAGTGTAGTTAACACGGAGCTGACTGATGAGACCAGGAGGAGCTCAACACAACCGTCTTTAGGTGTAGATACTGTTATTATCATTTAAAAAGTTAGCAAAATGAAAATATGTTTACGAAACGACAGCAACGCTTTTAGGCAACGCCCTCGCAGACCTTTTTTGCTTTTTTCCAGTTTACTTTTACACTTTTTATTATATATTTTATTGTCTATAAATTAATATAAAACTTATGCTTAAAACGAAAGATTAACTGGGGGTAGACTAGGGATGGCTATAGATAGATACAATAGATTCTTTCTTCTTCCACAGATTCGAGTGCTTAGATTTAGTTGTGTATCTTTAATTGTGTAGGTGGTATTTACATAGATCCTTTTAGAGTCCAGTGCTTATATACATGATTGTTGATATTATTTACATTGGGATATATGTATATATCTATACTATATGTATATTTATATTTATATTTATATTTATATTTATTTATATATACATGTGGGCTTTTATGCTTAGTGATACGATCTTTTTATATAATTTAGATTTCTTGAGCAATTCGGTGATTTTGTTTATGTTGTCTTCTGGGGGTTGCATTTGGTTTTTCTTATTTTTATAAATTATATAAATTACTTTTTTTAATTATTTTATGCGGTACAGTCAACGTTTTCAGCATCGGGGAATCACATAGAAGCCACGTGGAAACCCTTTTCTGTGGTCTTGGATGGCCTCGTCTGAGGCTGATGAAGTTCATTTACTTTCCGGCAAATTGTTCGTGTAATAATTTATGTTTGTGAAAATAGTTTATATATATTTTTGTGCGTGAATGATTTGTTTTCACAGGGTGCCTCGTTGTTCTTTCTGAAATCTGTTTAAATCTGTTGTGTTGTAGTTATAGTGGGAGGCATCTCTATCGCTTTAGCCATTTGGTAAGTACTTGCTTATATTATTCATTTACTTCTTACAACTAATTCTTATTTATCTATTTATATATTTACAGAATTAGAGTTCTAGCAACGGGTCCTTTGACCATATGCTAAGTTTATTAAGTCTGTAATAAGTTGCAAAGTTTTAGAAACATAAATATTCTGTTGATTTTCCGGGTTGAAGGAGACGACGGGCTGTGTCCCAGGTAGCTCTTAATTTGAATCGAAAACTAAGCCTGACACAACGTTTTACATCTCATTCACTAAATGCAAAAGGTAGAATCAGTTTTCGAAGGAAAAAATTTCCTTTTCTTGTGTTTTCATTTAATTTCCCCTTTTAATCTTTTCTTCCATTAACTCAGCCCGAAAGGGGCGCATCGGCTCCTTATACAAATATATATAAAACTTACTCTATGTAAGGATATTAATAGTAGTATTTCTTGCTCTAGCTTAGTATTACTGTGTTAATAGTAGTATTTAGTATTAGTATTAGCAGTTAGTTAGATCCTCTCACTCCGAGTCTGCGCTGCGTGCGTAGAGTTGCCAGGCTACTGGCCAGAAGGTTTCTGTGTAGATCGAGTGGAAGTTCATTTGCTGCAAGAGAGAGTCCAGGCTCAGATCTTATTTCCGATATGATATCATTCTCGCTATTGAAGGAAAAGTAATAAGCGTTACTTTCCTATTAGAAACTGATTAAGTAAACAAATTAAAAGCAGTTACAAATTAAATAAATCATCATCTGGTTTATCAGACACTCGACATAAAGTAAAACTATAAAAGCGAAGAAAGCGCTGTAATGTTTGCTTTAGCTAATAAATTAACATCCATAGAGTTAATTACATAAATAGATATACCCCCCAAAGAGGATGTGTGTGGCTGACTATTGGAAATATAAGTTGTACGTGACAGTCAAGGTTAATCCTTGATGCTTCCTCCTGGACTTAATACAAATATACTGCAAAAAGGACATTCGCTTATTAATTTTATAACAAAGAACTATATTTCTATTTGTGGAATCATCCTGGAACGGGGTTATTCTGTCCGAGTATATCTCCAAACAAGAGTAGCTAGTTGTTCTACAGAAAATTACAGCATCCGCATATGGATTTCGCGCACGTTCAGCTGGGCGACCACCCACCACCCACAGCTGGGTGGAACGAGTATCCATATCAATGACATGGCCACACGGATGCGGCCCTCCCCTCTGGAGAGTCCGTGCCCGCCGTACGCCCTCAAACCCGAATCCTCCGTGGCTGTGTGCGTGCTGTACTCGCATTCGCATTCCTAATCTCGACTCCACGTTGTATACGGTCAGTGCAAGGCGAACGCCAGGGAAGGGGAGGGGAGGGGAGGCGCGATATCTTTGTCGGTCGAGGACAGTATCAAAATCACGACTCGAAATACATTAACGCCTTAATTGCCTTTGTTTAATTTACCTTCCCGTGTACCGGAAATTTACAGGAACTTCATTTGTACTTCGCAATGCTGGAGCAGCCGAGCCGAGCCAGGCCGGAGGACTGGGAACGGAGTCCACGCCGGAGATGTGTCATCGGCATTTTGCCCTTTCGCTCGTGCGTGCAAGATATTCGATTAACTGGATCCACAAAAGGAGTTCTCGCCCTGCTCCGTGTGTCCAGCTGTTGCCAGTGGAGCTGGGGTGTCGTTCCTCCTACGGAATGTTGCCTCATTCCGTGCCATTCGCACCACGTACCATGCGAAGGTGTGAACATTTCCAGGATTAAGTGTTTGCTTCTTTCTTTCTCTGTCCCCAACTCGCGTTACACGACTGAATTTGTCATCCCTCTGCCCCTTACTCCTGACCATTAAAGCGCTTTGGCTCCCAATAACCAACCACACACCCATCCACTATCGTCCAGTATCATCCACTATCACGATCTGCAGATCACATAAAGGTTTCCTACACCGCCAGAACATATAGACACTAATATAGACACTAACAGGAGGCATGTTTTGGGAAAAGAGAAGGGGATCTGTCTGCGGGTGAATCTCATGCAAATGGGATGAGATATGTCATGGGCAAAGGAGAACTGCTTAAGTATATATCTGTTCATTCTCGACCAGGGTCGATAGTTCCGATAAGACTATATTTCAACTGTTGGAGATGTTGGGAAAGGGTATTTCAAAGTCGGGTAAACCTTAAGAATTGTTGCAGATACGAAAAGAATATAAAATTTTATCAGTTGATATTTCAGTTAGGCTCCAAGGGGAGCAAACTCTCATTGGAAAATACTTCTCAATACACACAATTCTTTTCACAGGGAAGCGAAAGAGTATTCGTACGCCGTTGTATAAGTCTCAGCCAGATGGACGTTAACTGGGAGAATAAGCTGAAACACGTTGGAATCATTTTGGACAAGAAACTTTACTTTGCAGAATTGAAAGAACTAATGTATTACTTCGAGTTTTCTATCCCTTTATGAATAGGATTAAACAGGAATCGTCTCAGCCTAGAAAATAAAATGTATGTATGTAAATGGCGACTGCAGATATTTATAACATAAATTGCAATCTTAGAAATGATATTCAACCGAATATTACTCCAGCCCAGGTGGAGCTAGTCTCAGCGGGAATCGCTAGGCTCCATACAAACCTTATGAACAGGTGTAAATATCTGACACACAGTTAGAAAATATCTAGTAAAAGCATCCTCCTGGCAATTAGTTTAGTTTCTAAGTATTAGTCTGTAATTCTATATCTTCTATAATTCTATATATTCTATTTCTATATATTCTATCCTTATCCGTTTTCCTCTAATACATTAATGTAGTTAAGTCTAAGTAGAAACGACCAGATTGGCAGATACAGTCGACCCTCGGATAACGAACTTTATTCTTTCCAGAAACTTGTTCGCTATATAAAACGTTCGTCAAGCAAAACCAATTTTCCCATATGTTTCTATGTAAAATAAATCAATCCGTTCCAGGCCAAAACAAAGTACAAATAAATAATTTATTTTCAACTTTTTTTCAAAAAAGTCGTTTTAAACACAAACAAATAATTAATCTAATAAATTAAATTACTTTACATTATATCACAGCATATGTACTTAGTCCCTTTTCAAGGAAAAGCTATTCAATGTCTGTTGCTTCTGGCGGAGCTGTAAAATTTGTTAAATAGGATTGTGGCACGTTTTGCAATTATGGAATCAGGGTAGTTTTTTCTCAATATTCGCTGACACCTACTCCCATGCTGTCAGCATATCCTTCATCCCACTCGATGGTTGTTGTGGTGCCGTCAGGAGATCTTTAATAGTTGTGGCAATCGTTGACTTCGATATGCCAAATACACGCCCAATCTTATTTTTTTTATATTTTTTTCATTTGCATTGAAATTTTTGTTCTCTAATTCAAATCATCTTTGAAGACATCTTTATGAATAAATGCATTGAATGAATTTGATTTTTACAAATAAAAATGCTAAGTAGAACTTGAACTCAACTGAAGTTAACAACACACGCGTTTTAAATTGTTATACACCGTTTTCCGGGTAATTGAAAACATTACAGAAAGTTCCTGCACTGTTTTCCTGTTTTATGGTTGTAATAAACCAATTGAAACAGTTCAAAACCAACTCTTTTATATTCAATTGACTGTTTGTGGTACACAAATTGAACAAAATTAGTGCGAATCGCACCGAAAGAGCAGATAAGAAGAAGGCATAGGGAAGAAAGCTTAAAAACAACGGGATCCAAAGCTAAACATGGGAACGCAAGTGGATGTCAAACAAAGTTTGCGTTCCTCTTTTGTTTTTATTTTTTCACTCTTTTGTTAATTAGTTCTTAGAATTTCTTTTTGTACATTATGTTAATAAATTTAGTTATAAGTATGAAAATATTTTTTATATAATTTTCTTGCAAGGCAATATCTACTTTTTGAGTTGCAAACATGAAAAATATACATTTTTCTCTTCGTCAAAACACTTTCTAAACAAACTGTAGCTGGCGCGGCTCAGTCCGTTCTTTCTTGCAAGTGGCGCCACCCAGTTGCATCCCAACACACACAATGTGTGCCTCATTTTCGCCGTTGACATTGACTGTTCTTGACTCTAACGGTTAAACATATCTTTTTGAAAATTCGCTAAACGATTTTTGCTTTAAAATGTAGTTCGTTGTACGAAAGGTTCGCTGTGCGTTCGTTAACCGAGGGTCGACTGTACTCTTATTTTATATAGTATTAAGTCACCCACAGTTGTGAAATATTTGAACATCACAATAAAGTGTTCTATATAAATAGATAAATAAATATATTACTTCAGTTCGTATTAGAGAAGAGAAATGTGATTCCCGAATCGAGAAGAAACAAGTTTCATTACTTCTCGACTAATCCATTAAATGGGTAATAAGGGTTAATGATTCTGTGAAAAAGTATGTAACAGGCTGCAGCTGAGAGCCAATTAAATGTATCGATATGTTTATATAAGCTAAATCCAGTTAAAGTTGTATATGAGTTTTTGAATACCGGAAACAGATGAGATTTGTTTTAGATCTTAGAATTTTCGAATGTTCTTCCCGCATGCCCACAGATTTGATTATTGAAGGACACTCTGTGGGTGCTGGATTCATTCATTTCATTCAGAAGTTATTCAAAAGTCAATCAGACTATTGGAAGCACCACTACTTGTATTTCTGTTGAGGTTAAGGGTTTCTCGTAGTCGTTTACGTACTTTGATTGAGGAGAGGAAACATTCGAAGCTGTTCGCAGTCTCAACCATTATTTGCAGAAGTTGGAGCTTCAATATCGATTAAAGGACATATACATAATTCTTAATTTCTATTCATCATATTCCAAAGATTACAATTACCCAATCCCAATCCTCCACTCAGGACATCCTCCTTGATTTCTGCTACTGCTGTTTGTCTGCCTTCGCTCATTACGCAGTGTCATTGAAATATAATTAATTTCGTTACGCTCGCAATTTAATTTTGGCTAAAAGCAGAACTCGCATCATCCTCGTGCTCAGGGATGGGCCTTATGCCTCAAAGTGGTCGTAAAGGACACATTTACTTGCTCAAATTGCATAATTATTGCGAACCAGCCCGACTGAGAGTCGGCTACACTGTCGTTTTTACTTGCCAAATTTATGGATACACTCGAACAGCGTTTTAACTCATTACAATCCGAGTTGCACGCGTGTCCGAAGTATCAACCTCATGGCCGCCCATCCCTGACCCGCCCACGTCCTGGCCCTAATACACTTTTTATGAATATGGCTATGAATACCCACTCACTCGCAGATTCTCCCCCTCTTCTGTTCCGTTCTCTTCTCCACATTACATATACGTCCACATATAATACATTCGATATCATCAATTATTTACACGCCAGAGCCCATACGGATCCACAGCCAGATTCTCATTCTGATTCAGAGTCAGATTCAGAGTCAACTACCACCATCTCGCTTTCATTTCCATTTCAGTGACCCATTTGCCGCTCGGTTTTGATTAGTAACCCAACTGCTTAGAGTCAATTTCTATGTATGTACAATATTACAATATACTTCTAATACAAAAGATGTACCCACAAATACTTGAGTAAATTAACGAAATTAACAACAAGATGGAATTTAATAATTCAGTCAATCCGAGAATACTATTTCCCCATGCAACCTCAGTGCGAGTAGTTAAATATGTAGAGGATGTTCAATCTCGATGACAAAGCAGAATATTAATTGTATTCATTGATGAAATTCTCTCTATAAGAAGACTCTGTATACCAGACCTGATTTAAGCTATAACTTACACTTGTTATAACTGAACTTAAAACATACCTCATACTGGGGATTATTGCAGTTATTATATCTGTCGACATTTCTATTCTAGTCTCTAATATTTAGTTTATTTGAGTGTCCTTTAACTGAATACTCCAGGGTTAAGCTGCTAGCTCGATTGCGTGTAAATCAAACTTTGATTAGGAGTAAAACCATGTTTCAATATCGTACGTTATTTACGAGTGCAGTTCAGTTCTTCTACAACAAAATGCAAATATACAGTTCACTTATTAATGATATTATTTCAGAGAGTGTGTACAGAACCAAATATAACTTTAAAATTCAATGAAACATCGAACAAATTGAGATCCCTTATTATACAACTTGGTTTATACTGAAACAAATGAATTTGAGGAATTTGAATTTGTCCTTCAACTCGATGAATCGACAGCTGATATATTAACACTTTCTCCTACCTGTTAAAATAACACACTTTCAAGTTCAAGTTTACCAATAAAATGCGAGTCATCAGGCGGGGAATGGAATACCATCACAGCTCTAGGACTGCTTACCGTAAAAGGTAACTAATGTCATACATATTGTTATTGTTATTGTTAGTATCCATGTTACTACTACACACATTGATAAAAATGCTCAAATATATAATATAATGTTAAGTTGTTAAGCTTTTTCTCGTATGCATATTTTCTGTTTAATTTGCATTTATATATATATATAAATATTTCACACAAGTTTATCATTATATTTTAATGCGTTTTTAGTTATCCATTTTGAAAAGTTTCATCTGCTTCGATTTAATGTGTTATCGTCTGTCTTTATCTGTTCGTGTATGTGTGTGTGCATGTGGGAGTAGGACACGTGTGTTGGGTAGGTAGGTAGAAATTGGCATGCATTTTTTGTTTTTTTCTCCTAGGTTTCTCAATTTAGAAACAATATACAAACCAAATACATGCAGGATTCTAAATTTGCAATATTTAAACAGACAGCAAACTCGTCCATAAGCTGGTACAGTTCAGGGCTATCTTTGGCGCTTATTGGTTACCATTGTATACCAGCCCATAACTGTTTTGCAGTAAATGTTGAAAGTCTTACCTGGAGGCTATTTCCGAATTCACGGCTAATCGGGCGTCCGATTGTTTTACTTTCTTATGCTTAGTCTCTGAGATCGACGCGTGAATGCATAGAGACGATATTTATCAATCAGCTAGTTAATTAGTGTCACCAACACTAATGCCAATACATGGATACATACTACTAAACGAATTACACACGATGTGTAAAAAATACACTAACACAAAGAAAGGCTGATGCATTTCCCGCTCTTTTGCAAACGTGAAAGAGATAGAAGTTGTTTTTTTGTTTACTTTTGTGCAATGCAATATGATACAATTAGTTAGAGCGGAGTGGCTACGTTCTCTCTAAGCTTAGGCCCAAGCAGTGTTGCCAGATTAGATTTTAAAGCAAAAAGTGCTGGACTTAGGCAAAAAATTCAAATTCAACAAATAAATACAAATCGGTTTACCACTAGCCAAACACTAGTGTTGATGAATTTTGTTAATACAATTACAAAATTTTTGAACTCAGGTATAACTCATATTCGAGTTGAGATGTGTTTTTCTTTATCGTTGAATTAGGAATGCGTAAAATTGAACGACATTGAATATGAATTGAATATTCTAATATAAAGGAGGATGAATAAAATCTCTTTCTATACGGATACTAAAGCAAAACAGATTCAGTCCGGCATTAAGACCCTTCACTTCTGTAGAACTTGTTTGTGCGATCGCTCCCATTAAAATGTTAAAATGTTCTGCATAAATAAGTGAATAAATAAAATCAGAAGATGAACGAAGCGGTGGCTTGTGCATTGTTTTCGCCAGGATTAAGAAACTGTTTGCAACTGAATACGAATACAAAGAAAGAACTCGGTCAGACTGAACCAAAGCTACGAATCTCCTCGATACGCATTATGTCTTACAATACTTATGGCTTCGATGAGGTATCCTGACATCCCCCCAAGAACTGGAACTGGACTCAAGCACAAGCTTTGTCTTTTTTCCCATTCTTCTTGCCTTGAATTAAATTGAATATGTGTACCTTCTATATCTGTATGTATGTATTGTATATATGTATCGTATGTATGTATCGTATGTATATATAGAGTATGTATACATTGTATGGATGTATAACGTTTGGCAGAACAATCAAATGCTTGGTCCCTGTGCGTTAACCTTTCCTTTAAAATGAAAAAATTTAGAAAGACTTTTAACTTTTATTATATTTATTTAATTTATAATGTATAATGCATTACGATAATATATCACATCCGGTCTATGAGGCACCAAAAAAGTCCTTATTTAAACATTTGATATACATTTTGTTAGATCCTTAACCCATTAAAATGGGTAATAACCTAAAGGATTTGTGCTAAGGTATTTAACAGCCAGAAGGTCGCCAGTCCAACTCCATGAAGTATGTATATATTCATAAGCTCAGTTGATATAGGCATACCCGTCCATCCGTCCTTATAAACATGATCTCAGATCTCATAAAACCTAAAGCTACCACATTTGATGTGTAAGTTCCTCGTAAGTGGACGCAGATCAAGTAGTAATAGCTTCCCCGCACCCCCGCACATATGTTTCGGGATTTGGTTGCTGAACTATAATTGTACATAACAGAGTGTAATACGTGTAAGTTTGTGTGTACATGGGTTAGGGGTGTCTGGGCGTCGGTTACACTCGACCACAACATTCACTTTGTTGTTGTCTAACTTTAAGGAATTCCCGGCAAAAGCAACCACAGCAAACAACAGAAAAACGTTGTATATTATTAAAGATACGATAGAACTATTTAACTTGTGTAAGCTATAGTTGGATTGCCTGTTTATTGACATACGGGAATATACTGTTTGCCTCTTTGTAGCCACTGACAATGCTGATGAAACCTCTTTGACTTTGCTATTTTTATTGCCAATTTGTATTGTTCTGTATGACACGCGCTTTAAGTTCAATGCAATGCAGTAGAGTGTGACCAAAAGATCGCTTTCTGATAATGCACAATTCTAGCGATGCCAGATGGGCTATGAAAATACTAACACTATTTATCTTTTAATTAATAAGTGTTACAACATACAATTTTATATTTGAATATTTTAATAGTACTGTGTTGCTCAGACATATAGAGAATGTACAGACAAAAAATAATTTGTTTGATTATAGAGTATGTCCAGATGACATGGAGATAGTAACCTATTATTATTATTATCAACTCTAATATTAATATTGACCAAGAATCACGCAGTTTAGGAATAATCGAATAGCTACACATACACTCACTCAGCTCATAAGGGATGTATGCATGTACATAGATTCCAAATAAGAAATATAGCGTTAATTTTGATACCTGTTATGTAATGACAGACAAGCGAAAAAGAACAGTTCAGTGACAGTGTCCACAAGGCCATAATGATTATATTTAAGTATAATGCTATATGTATACCAATTGATGGTGATGTAAAGCGGCCTGCACACAGTCGAACATCGTGGCGAGCTTCGCTCGATATGACGAAATGCGTTCTGCTACATATGTACATACATACACTCCAACACGTTCGATGAACATAGCACAGGAATTTCTTGGTTCCGTTATACTTCCGGTAATTTCAGTGATATGTACAAGTTCGGCGAGCCTTGCGAAGATTGAACCATTTTTGTTTTCGTCGAGTCGCTCACCTAACGGTAAAGTGGCTTGAGTGCACTAATACTAATGTAGACTCCTACATGATGCTCGCCAACATGTTCGACTGTGTTGGGGCCGCTAAATAAAGTGGTTTACGGAGCGTTGTCCAGCTTAGATTTAAGATATAAAGCCGTCTGTAAAAAAGTGGACTTAGAAAATCTGTGAAAACGTATGTAACACGCAAAAGGAGACCGCAGTAGAATCACTTATTTCCTTTGGTAACATATGCTCATATGTACATACATATGTATATCATGCTTAGTGCTTAAAATTTTCGGATCATCTACGTCCCCATTCAAAGAAAATCAGTCAATAATGAAACAAGCTTAAAAACATCAATATAAAACCAAAATTAATCTGTTTTAATCAACATTCACACCAAGACATAACGAAACAAGCGAAGGAAAATCTTAACAGTGTGGCAAAAATTCTGAAAATTGCACGAAAAAACTACTCGTAAAATTATATTTTAAGTATATACATTAAACCAATATTGAATATATAGTAATAAAAATAAATAATAGTTTTATTTATACGTCTTTTTATATTTTTCTATAAACATTATTTCAAATATGTTTCTAATAATATTTAGTGCCATTTGAAAAATTAGAAAGGTTTTTACTAAGACTAGATATTGCAGATGAGTTAAGGTTAAGTTATAGAAATATGAATTAATTTATACTACGTATCCAGCGAAATATGTGAAACAGGTTTATAAAGAATAAGATTTTCCTCACAATTTCGCCATAATTCCATCAATCTGTTCCACTGTAGTGTCCTTTTCGCTTGCGAGTATGACGACGCGATGCGGCGTAAAGACGATGGATCAGAGGTTGTGTCGAGTTTGGGTTTGGGTCCGGACTGGAGTGGTCGGTCGCTCGTAAAGCCCAACTGAGCTAAAGAGATTTAACAGAAATTTAATTAATTATGTTGTCGCGGTGGTAATAGTGGCGCAAAACGTTAAATGCATAATTATGCTGGTAATTCCGGTCAAGGGCAGACGGGCATCTCGTTTAGCCGGGCATTATTAACCATTTGGGGATGCTCCGATACATACATACATATATACGTATGTATGTATGTAGTACTGTGTATATCTGAGGCTGGGATTGCGGTCTTCTTTGCATTGTCGCTATTCCAATTATAATTGTTTTAACAGAGTTTAAAAGGAACACAAAAATAGGGGAGGTAGAACAGAGCTGGACAAAGGCGAACTCGACTTCCGGAATATTACAGTTGTTGTGCAGAAGGAAAGAGAAAACGAAAACAAATAAAAATATAAATAAAGCAACTGTGCACTTACCCGCACAGATTTGTTTTGGCATTAATTTGCGATTAAAAACCGTAAACTGACGCCGTAACCGACGCCGGACGCCTGTTGAGTATTCTGTGGCACTTAACGAATTTAATTGAAGACCCCATTCAATTGAAATACTGGAATACTGAAATACCGTAAAATCTATGCGACGCTCTGACGCACTTGGGTACCCGCAGAATTAAACCTACTTCTCTCCATATTATACTCGGATTCTAGGCGATTACAAAGTACAATTTAATATAATATATCAGCGGACTCTTCATTTCAATCTCGACTCTGTTTAAATTAAATTCAATTCTCTTTAGTTAAATAATCATCTATCAGCAGAAGATCAAGCTCTAAGTGTAGGCGCGGGGGGAAGTAGGTGTAAGTTGTATCAAAATGCAGTTTGATACTCCAGTAAAAGTGTGTGCTGAAGTCTTTGTTTGTGTGCAAGTAAAACTTCAAATTTGTCTACTTAATTACTTCCACTGTGCTCTGCCCGCTTGTGGACTTCTCTTGTGGATCTTCTTCTTGGTATCCACAAATCAATTGCACAGCTGCAGCCTGGTAGCTGTTGCCGCTCACATAGGTGCGAACGAGATGCAAATTGAGGGGGAAAAGACAATTGCCGATTACCGTTGCAGCAGTCTCGTATGATAAATTCGCACAGTGGGCAATATTGGACTAGGCGCGCGCTAATTATCGCCGAATTAGCGACGCAACACCTAAGTTTACTTTTTATTACATTCCTATTTGTGTTATTTCTTAGTTTTCCTTCAACTCAACGTTCGTATAAAGTTCCGAGCTCTTAAATCTTAGCATTGCTAACTCCTTGCAGAACCAAGGAGGTCTACTAGTCCACGTGAGGAACTCTTGAGGAAACTTTTACTGCTCAAAAAGTGAATTTATAACATTATAAAATATTGAAGTGGCATTGACATAATGTACAGCTGCGACTATTTTGTTTCTAAAATAAATAAATTAAGTCTTACAAAATGTATTTTACGAAAACAGTGTGTTATTTGTATAAATAGTAGTAGAATAATAGTAGTAGTAAGTGTAAAGTAGGTTAATAGAGTCCACAGGGACAGCTAAGGGTCAAGTCTGTACAATTTTGATTATCCGATGCGAAAATCAGGCCAAGTAGACGACCATTATAATTTCAAATTAGATTAATTCGAGAGGGAGATAACATTAAGAACGAATTGATTCATTTGTGAGATCTGGATGTCATCAAAACAGTTGCAGAGTCAGACATTATTGATAACACATCTGGCAAATAAAAGGTAAACGTGTTTGACAAACTGATAACATCTTAACTACACTTAACAACACTTATGTATTTCACCCTGCCAACATAGATATGGGAAATCAAAGTCTACTACCACTAACTTACTTGTGCTCACCTCTTCTTACCCTTCTTATCAAAGGTCTTCAGAACAGAAAGCAGATTGATGTCGCTTACACAGATTTCGATTCCGTTAACCACTGTCTCTTGCTTAAGAAACTTAGCGATATCGGACTTCCACACAGCCTTCTTATGAGGAACTCCGAATACTTTCCTTGTAGAACCCAAAAAGTTAATTTTAAATCCTCACTGTCTTAGCCTGTCTTTGTTAACTCTGGTGTATCCCAGGGTAGCCACCTCCTTTACTGTTTAATTTATTTATTTACGAGCTCCCATCTATTTTCACTCCTGTATACTAACGTATGAATGAAGGTGTGCTTATCATATACTGACAACAACTCTCCGTTTTTTGCTTGGTGTAAATGCAACTCTGAGTTGGTCTAAATGTGAGGTTATGTCATGCTATAGAAGTACGCCTCACACATTTAATTACATTTTCTTCAGAGACTAGACTGTGTCACCGACTTGGGAATTCTTCCCGATTGTAGATTTAAATTTGACAAGCAACAGCGACTCAATCTCTTGGATTTATCAAACGACTAAGCTGCTGTATCCTTCTCTTGTTCGGCCTATTCTGGAATACGGATCTTGTGTGCGGTCTCCTCAATATTCGGTACACCCAGACAGAATTGAGTTTCTTCTTTTTGCCCCTCGCGGCTTTAACTGGGTTCCAGGTACTGATTTGCCTCCATAGCACAGTAGACTGCTATTAATTAACCTCCCATCCTTTTAACCTGGCTTGATTAAATTAAGTCCTAAGAATATCAATTTTATTTAATGTAATTCATGTTAGTTCCAATAAGTAATATTTAAATTCTAATAAATAAATAAAAGAATTAATTAATTATACAATTTGTTGAAATAAATTTGAATTTAAAATAGTTTTGAAGCAACGCAGAACGAAAACAATTTTAAATTATGGGTAAAAAGTTATGCAGGTAAAAGAGATTTCTTTAGTTTTTGTCAGAAACACAGGTGTTAGTATTCCCCTAATTACCGCTGATAATTTGATGGGATTCAGGAGTGTGAACAATTCCTGATGTGGTGAGTGTGAGTGACTTGTGGAACGTGGCAGAACTTTCCGGTTCTGGACAATGTTGTTTACTTTAAGTTTTGCCCGCTTTATTTGCTACTGGCTTAGAGGCGGCGTAACACAGACAACAACAGGAGGAGGCGTGGTAGGAACAAGACAAGAACAACAATCGTCTATGAGGAGAGAAGCGAAACAAGAAGCCTGACCACAACCTGCGTCTTGTCAGAAGCGTTATGCCAGACGCGTTGACGCACAGCAAATTGGGATGTGTGCGGCCGAAAGTTGAACCCAAACAGCAACTCAGAGCCAGAGTGAGAGCAGGAGTCAGTCTTGTGCCGAGGAGGCCAAATCCAAAATGTGTTGATGACAACCGACTCCGTGTCCGTCTCCGTCTCCGTCTTCGTCTCGCTCGTTGACCATCGAACGACGGAGGAAGGAGGACGGGGGACGGACGACAGCCGTCATCCGACGCGAGCCGAAAGTCGCAGGGAATGGGCTTGCAGGGCGAAAGGCGAAAGGCGCGCTGTCTTAACCCAAATGCAGTTGGCCAACTGCTGGAATTCCCTGTCTGCGCACAAACACATCAACAGACACACCAGGTATTAAAGCACACACACACAGACACAGCTACGCCTGTTCGGCACGCGCCCAAATTTATAACAAGATGATAAAGTTTTGCGATAACACGACGCACGCAACACACGGAAAGACTGAAAGAGACTCCAAGCTGAGTGCCAGCACTTCGTATGAGGACTATTGGTCTCGCAACTTTAACTTTGTCTCTGGTCGTGGCTCTGGCTGTGGCTCTGGCCCAGTGCTTCGACCTCAGCCCTTGACCATTGCTGGCAACGCCGTCGGCCAGCCGACCCGCCGACCAGCCAACCAGCCGACCAGCCGGCCGGCAAACACGCCCCAAACACGTGAAATTTCGGTCAAGTTCAGCTCATTCACGTTTGTTGTTATTGTTATTGTTATTGTTGTTCAAACGTCCAACGTTCCACGCTCCACGCTCACACCCAACGCTCCACGCTCCACGTTAAACATTCAATGTTTAATACTGCGGATTCAACTCTCGCAGTTGCTTTTGGATTTGCTCGAATGGGAGTTAAATTCGTACGTACGACGCACGTTGCGGGCTATAACCGTAAGATTACCTCAAGATTCCTGAAACGTTAGAAAGGAGGAGCTGAATCAAGTGCGAATATGATATAGGAAGGCGTTCGACGACCCTTTTCCTGTTCCTCACAACTAAAACCCACATTGAAAATGCAAATTTCGAAAATTTTAACACCTATTTTTAGTATTTATCGTTAATGGAAACAACTTAACTGCCATTCAACACTCTTCAACCAATCGTTGGTGTTTATTGTACAATAATAACTTATTTACAGCTTCTTTCAATTAAAATTTGTTAGTATTTTATTAAGAATCGTAGAAAAACTCCTAATGCTGTTCTTCTACACAAACTGATTGCAGGCAACATTGAGTCTGCCTTCCTTTCAGGTCGTCTCAGTTTTTCGATTCCTCGTCGATGTCTTAGGAACTGTATCCCATTATCCCTTCCTTACGCTTTCCACAGCTCTTTCCACGCTTTGTGGGTAATCTATAATAATCTACAGAACGAGATCTCAAATGCATCTTCTCTTTCTTCTTTACTCTCTCTCTTCCCATATCTTAGTAGAAACAATTGGCCTCCTTTCTAAGTGCATTTCTTCAATTTATGTTACTTCCCTTTATTTCCTCATTATACTGCTACTCTTATGTACTATCACTCCTAATAGTATATTAATTAGTATATATAGTATATTATACATTAATACTTAATATACTACGCTTCTATATACTTTTGCTCCTAATAGTAAGTAATAGTATATTGTCAATATTCTAACACTCCTTTATTCTACACTAATATCATAATATATTGATCTGATTGGGTTTTTCTGGGTTTTTCTGGGATTTCCCCAATCCTTGCAACAAATGATGGATCGATTTAAGTAAATCAAATTTTCTCATATTTTTATTCGCCAGTTTTAGATTTAAATTTAAATTTGTTTGAATTCCAATTCTTTTCATTTGCTTTAAACTTAATTTCGTAGTCAGCTGCTTTTAGTTGACTTAAATAAATAAATAAGAAAAAATCTGTAATAATTTCTTCTACAATTTCGTCTATTTTCTCTCCTTTGCTCAAGCTGTAAATGAAGATATTTTAGAGCCTATTTTGAAGTGGGAATGTTGGTGAATTGAAGAATTGAAGAAGACTTCTATGTCTGTGTCTTCCATTTCAATCATGTTTCAAAATGTGTGCCAACCTTTCGACATCCGATGTGCTCCCATAGCAATCGAAATCCTATTTCCAGCGCAATTTCTTCTCCGACTTCTTTAAGGTCCGTTTCAACACATTGAAGAAAATTTACTTTTATCCGATTGATTTCTATTTGGACATTTCAAGTGAACCAAATGTAATTCAATTCTCATATATATTTTAGCTTATAATAAAACTGCATATAACCAATATTTTCATATAATAATATAATTGACTTTTACTGCCTTTCTAAAGGACTTCACAGGAGACTCGAGACATGGAACTGTCGATTCCATAAAAAGCGAAACTTCTCTTGAGAACTTGACTATGTTTTGGGTTCCTTCCTCGTGTATATATCATTGGTAATACTAATCTGCACAGGTGTCCAGATCAGGTCTGTCCCGAAGGTCATCTTTTTACCTACAAAGAGACAGAAATACGAGAGACAAAACAAAACATAAAAAGGGCTCGAAATCTCCGAGCACCATCATCGTCGTCATCATAATATTATTATCACCTCGATGGTTACTACGTCATGCGGACAAACACTCATAAATACCAACACACACACACATGCATACACTGAGAGAAACGCTGAAGATATCGAACACACGATCGTAGTAATTAGTTCGTTTTGAGAGCAGTTAAAGGCTAACTGACTGTTCCCTTAATGGAGTCTGGGCAGAATATTGCGTTAAATATGACAGAATATGAGGGAAATTATCATAGATATATGGCATTTGAGATATTAACTCGATAGTTTCATAAAAATAGTTGCATACGCTTACCATCAACCCTTTGTGACTACACCTTTTGTGGCAGTGTAGACAGAACTGCGTGGGGCGAGCGGCAAGTGTCGCTACAACGCGACGGGCAGGTCCGTCGATCGGTCAGAGATTCCAGTCAATGAAAATGAGAATGGCACTAAAATAAATATAACCTGATCAGCTTGACGCTTTGGTGTTGGATTCTATAGTCTTTGTTAATCTTCGAGATGGAAAGAGTAAATAGCAGCAGCCCACATACAAAACAGAGAAAAGCAGAGAGAGAAATGGGGAAACGCTCTTAGCCACAGGTGAACTCACACCAGAAGACGTCGAGAAGAAGCAATGAGAAATTCAGAGTCACCAAAGAAGTGATAGGAACAAACGCGTAGCAATAAAATCTAACTGGACAGCTGGATTGAGGTGTGACTATACACGTGTACGGGCCGAGTTCGGGCCCGTTAGGAGCTGCTGCCAAGTGTCTCTGGGCGCACAAAGCAGACCAAATGCCAGTCGAATCTTACATGGTTAGGCACATACCGGTTATGGATGCCCATCCCGAGGCCTACTCTAACTATCACACACACACACACACACACACAGATAGCATCGCATTAACCTTTGTGTGTGTATTCACTAACATATTATAATCACACACAGTCACACCTCTTATTAACTCCGAAATTTACGATTTCATTCATGCCCAGAAACAGAGTTTCGGCATTCACACTTCACTTCGGGTAAATGCTAAAAACATAATATTTAAAGTATTTTAACAATTTTTATGGTATGTATATATGTATGTATATGGTGTATATACACACACACACACACCTTTACACACTCTGTGTACTCTCTTTGCTGCTGAAAATTGGAGATTGGAAACTGATTATTGACTAACTTCTGTCTTTATTATCTGGAGATCAGGAGCTCAAAATGAAGCCTATGAAACGTTTATCATCTTTCGACTGGTTCAATTCTCAAATTTGAAACAATCAGTCGAATAAATATATATGTATACACAAATCATATCTGCTGGCTCCAGGTCTTATATTATCTTCATCCATTCGATCCACGAGCCTATCCAGACAGGCAGATGCGTGGTTATAGCAACTGCTGATCAACAATATATATACTTGCTGTGCTCAAACATGTTCCACACATCCCTTGGTATCCCTTATGCCTATTTTTATGGGTCTATATACGCAGTTTCAATATCAGATAACTTTGAGTTTTATAGTTAGAATGTTCATTTTGCAGGTGGAACTGTGTGATATGTATATATAGGTACTGAACTATATATGTATATATAAGTACTTAACTATATATGTACATATAGGTATACTAATTATATATCTGTGTACTAATTATTTTGAATTGGGAATGTTGAAGAAGAGAATTCTGTTGTTGATTTGCTTATTTGAGCATCTGCAGATCAGTGTGGAACGTGTGGAACGTAAGATAGATGCTAAAGAGTGTCTGTCATCTGCGTATATATTGTATGTAAAGCATGTATGTAATTATGTATGTATGTGTCTGTATATTATAGCCACTTATTAGCATTTTATCACACCAACTGTTACTGTACCCCAAAAAGTATAAAAAAAGTGGAAAGAGAAGACAAGAGGAAGACAAGCACAATACTAATTTATGTGAGCTGTGAAACTATCGATGGTCTAATCGGATAAAATGGGAAGAGTTAATGAATGGACCCCGATCTGAATGAATTCATAAATATGTAAAGCAACCCGTAGAAGTGCTCAATGAATGAATGAACGAATAAACGAATGGAACGAGTCGCACTCAAATATGCAGAATCAAAGCTGCTTGAGTTCTCGAACGAACTTTGTGGGCGAAAAGGAAAATGTTTTCTACAAAAACTACTAAAATAGTTGCCTATAATTATAAGTATATATGTATATAAACATATATATATACATATATATATATATGATTGGCACATTTATTGTATTGAGAGTGTATAAGAAATTAGCAATTCACTTACGATAAATCCTGGATTAATCCTCTTCAAGAAGTTCTTATGTAAAATGCAAAAGAAGTTCTGCTTGGGATAGAAGATAGAAGCATGTATCAGCATATATATAGATTTATATAGTATACAGATTTATAGAGTATGCACATTTATAGAGTATACAGATTTATAGAGTATACAGATTGTTTCTAGAAAAGTAAAGCTAACATTTTGATTTGTCTGCAGATATTCACGCCGAAAGTGCTGAAACTGCCAACGGGTCAATGGGATCTCGTATTTTTCCATCAGGTTATCCTTTTTATGAGAAGGGATATATGGATATAGGCAAATTGGGAAATCCTGATAGTGTCTGGTGTGTAGAGCAGCTTTAGTTGGGTGAGGGATTCCTCAGCAAGGATAATGACTTATAAGCAAAGAGTAATCAAGGTTCCGTTACGTTACAGCGAAAGTAAAGGCAATGTAGGCTCCCCTTTGTTCCCCTTATCCCCTTGAATAGCAATAATATTGATAGGGGAGTAAGTCGGTACCGATGCTCCCAGTAGTCGACGACTGAGAGCCGGAAAGATAGTTGGATCCGTTCCAATTCCATCACACATCACACACTTAAACTTCTTTACCTTTAACAATTAGAGTTTGAAATCAAATACGAATGTTTTGCCCAGGTATAACCGAATACCAGACACCCTTGTGCTCACGTACACACGTACACACACACATACACACGCATTTACACGCATTTGTTGTACAAATTGATTATCGGCAACATTGACACTTTTCTCTTCCTCTTACGAGTAGTTTGTCTACATTCGTCTGTTCCCCCTTCCCCCAGAGATTATAATCCACTGTCAGCTCCCTCTCACTCACTCTCTCTCTCTCTCTCTTGTCCTCTATTTTCATTGCCAAGTCATTACCTGATTCTTTCACCGTAAACTGTCAATCATCACTAAACTGTCTCGAAGTACAACGAATCGAAAATACATAGAATAAATCGTAATGAATGCCAGGAGTTGCGTTACATTTAAAGTTACATCAGATCATATAAATAGCAGTACGTCATTCCTTACCCATATTGAACATTGAGATTAGACATTCGCTGATTGTATATAAATTTATACTTATAGCAAAATATTTATTGTTTTCGCCTCAGAATTTCTTGGATAATATTGCTGAGCGCGAGATTGAACTCGAGGGAGGGACATGCTCCGGAAACGGGATTAGTCAGATTAAGATTATTGATCTCAGTAAAGATACGAGTATATGACGTCAGAGATGATTCCCACAACTTTTTAGGGAAAACTTTGAGATCTTTCGGAAAACACATGCTGTAACCCTGGTTGAGTTTTCCATATTCTATCAGATTTTATACGCCTAATGAACTCCGATGAAATGCGATGTGATTTGTCAAATATATATATATATATATATTCTTGATCCCTGTTATCCTAGTACAGTACATACATACAATGTGTATACCTATAAAAATGTGTACTGTGCTTGTCATATTCGAAGCTTGAAGTACAGCGGAGTTTGTTTGAACACCTGTGTTTATTTAAAACAACTATTTCACACACACACACACACACACACGCACACACATTCATGTGTAGCTGTGAAAGAGTATATATACCCCGCAGACCCGTAGTGAAGTCCGGCAATAGTTTATGAGGAATTTTCTCTCGCTCCGTCGATGATCGTGCCCAGCGATGAATAAATGTTTGCCGATCGTTTACCGTGTGTCTATGCAAATGGGGAGAGATTGGGAGAAGAACCCGGGAAGGAGAACATCGAGGAGTGGCTCCAAGTGTGTGTTGGGATTGGAACCATCTGTTTTATTGCTGCGCACAATTATTTGTTAATGATTTGTGTAATGAATTAAAATGCAAACACTGCTCCTAATCGTACCTCTGGGAGTAGGAGAAACTCGCTAATTGGATGCGTTGACAGAGACGAGGAATACTTTTCTGTGGAAAGAGAGAGAGAGTTACAGATTGACTCTCAACAAAGATCATTCTTCTAATCCTAACAGATCTAATCACTGGACCCACTTCGATCCGTGCAGTTACTTAACAGTTACCCCAGAAGCCAATAGAATCGCTGTAGGAATTTGGAAGGGTTAAGAGATGCTCCTTATGCAATTGCTGGGGAAGAAATTCTGTAAGAAAATGCTCAGGAAAAACTTACTGAAATCAAAGAATAACCACAGAAACTATTCAAGGAACAACCTCTGCAATCTTAACTATTATTATATTCAACTTAAGTAACACGTTAGGAATACTTTGAATGTTTTTGAACCTAAATTTGAATACATGGCAACAGGGTTTGTTATTTATTTATTAAACGAATATTTTAATATATTATATTCTGTTAATAAAGTGAGTCAACGGAGAACGGGGAACGGGGAACTTTTTCAATATGTATATATAAAGTCTTAAGTTTCTAATGTTTATTGAGAAATTGTGAATCGGCGCTTAGTTTAAATGATAATTATTATAATATAAAAGTTCCGAAATCTCTTTACTTACATATCCATGCCAAAAAAAATCATTATTTAATGTTTTGGCTAGCTCCATTTCATATTATATTCAACTTATGTTCGATAGCTATATAATATATATATAATAAAGAAGCGCCTATACGAATATACGATTCACTCGAAATATATATCGATACATGTGAAGCTTCCTTTGAAATGCTTGTAACTTAGGATCCACAAAGAACTAGATACACATTTTTAAATAGTAATTTAATGAAAATTATCTTAGACATTACAAAATTCGATGAAATTGAACTATTCGAAATAATATTTAAAGACATGTTTTCCATTCGAACAAGTTAAGACAAATAGTAGCAGAACTCATCGAAGGCTGACTCTCTCTCTCTTTCTAGCTTACAAAGATTATATTTGTCTCAGCGAAAGGTGTTGTCAGGGCACGAGATCCACTCGCATGTCAATGTTATCTATCGTAGTACAGGAACTTGTGATACACAAAAACCAAATAAATAATTTACCTAATTTTACAACTTTGAATTGGTTTCTACTCCGATAATAGAACGTAAAATATATTCTTGAATGATATGTGGAACATATTTTTGGATACATTGTGTGTATTCATCTATATACATGTGTGTGTACTCATGTGTGTACATCTGTGTATGTAAAAATTATATAATAAATAAGAAAAAGAATGCCGTCAGCATCCTGCATTGGTTAAAAACCATCATCAGCATCCACCCCGCTCTTTACCTGCCCAACCCCTCCAACATGTCGCCAACCGCCCAACTTGACGCCTTTTCTTGTGACCGCGAAATGAGCAAACTTCAGCACACACACATACGTATAAGTATGAGTATAAGTAAGTGTGTGTGTGTATGCATGGATGCATGTGTAGTACCTTCGTGCTGGCGAGTAGAAATATGTACGAAGCGAATAAATATACTTACGCACACGCACACATACATCCACATCTGAATATATACGTCATATATGATATGTATGTGTGTATATATGTATACATATGTGGCACACAAAGCACACAAGCTCACATGCATACATACATACATACATACATACATACATACATACATACATACATACATAATTGCGAAGGAGTTAAAAAGGCTTGCTCGTTAGTCAAAAACGAAACGAAGCAACGACTTCGCTCTCTTCTCGCCTCTCGCTTCTCTCTCTCTCCCCATCATTGCTCTCCTTCATCGGTTATCTTTTTTCTTTTCTTTTTCAGCTGCTGGAGGCTGCCAATGCAACCGTTGGTTGCTCAAGCTCGAGCCGCTTTGTAAGTATGTATGCGTGTGTGTGTGTGTGTGTACATATATGTTGCGAGTCGAAGGCGGGCGTGTGTGTGTGGTAAAAGGATTTTTTTGCCTTCCCACCATATGCGTGTTTTATTCATTTATATTTAAAAGCGTAAACGCAGACGCGAGTTTTCGTTTTCGTTTTTTTCTTTTCTTCTTTGGCTTTGAGTGTGACTTTTTTTGCGAAATGAGAATATAGTGTGCATTTGACTACGCTAGAACACACACACTCACACTTGCACACACATTCGCACCGCATTCCCACTCACACTCACTCACACTCAGACTCCCACTGATAAAACTGTAAGTGTGTGTGTGTGTGAATGGGTTGGCTGTAGCAGCGCAGTTTCCTCATAGTCGCATATTAAATATATGTATGTATGTATGTACGTATGTACGTACATACTCTTACATGCACATTAAAGCTAAACACATACGTACATGCGTACGTGTGTGTGCATATGTTCGTATGTACATACACACATGCAGATGTGTATGTATGTGTTCCCAAAGGGTGGAGCATCATTATACACCAGCCTCAGTATCGACCCTGCGAACTTAAAATAAAATGGCGCTTGCTGCCGTTTTCGTAGCGCTTCTTTTTGGCTTATTTTAATTATACACACACTTCCTCTTATGTGTTCACTCACAATACATACATACTGTATGTACATCCCATTATGTATAGGCAATTCTACTCGTGTCTGGATGCCCATTCTAACGCCTACTCAAAATGCAGAGGACTCCCCGCATTTGCGTCCTGTGCAGTGCACCAAAAATTGAAGTTTTGAGCTATTTTTACCTGTAAATAATCTGCATATAAAGCAGATAATTAGCACAGAATTTGCATATGTCACTCGACACGAGTAATAACCATATATAGCGTGCTTATCATACTTTTTACACACAATACATATGGATTCATATTGATAATAATCATCTTTCGCTATACGAGCAGCGGCCTCTTTCGATAAACTCGCCGTCTCTCAGTAGCCGTAGAGTGTCGTTAATCTTCATAGAATATCAGTACCGTCCGTCTCTTGATCTCCCGCTCCAAGTTATGGACAACCTGAATCCTTCCGCAGTCTTTCTCTACATTTTTCAACTGTCTTTCTTTCTTTATGTTTTTATAAGTCTCTCTTAGCTTTTTGATACTAACTTCTACTCCTACTAATACATTCTATTATCAATAATACTTATTCATCAGATTTTCTGTGTTTTCCCCCCAACCCTTTCAATACATTTTGCATCAACTAAATGTAATTTCCCAGAGATGATACGAGCATAATTTTTAACTCTTGATATTGTTAACAAAAATAAACATCTAATTTATTATTAATACATTTTTCTTGTTAAATCAACTCTTCAATTCTTCAATTCTCAACTGTCATTGGTTGATTTAAAACAAATAAATAAATTAGCAAGATGTTTCTACAATTGAGTAATAAAATTGTATTAGAGAAACAATTTGCCAACACAGAAAATTCATAAAAATAATAATGCATATTAAAGAGTTACTTAATAAGTTAAATAAACTTATCCCAAGCCGAGAATGATACTTTAGCTCCATCCTTTCACCCTGCCAACATAGATATGGGAAATCAAAGTCTACTACCACTAACTTACTTGAGCTCACCTCTTCTTACATCCCTTCTTACCAAAGGTCTTCAGAACAGAAAGCAGACTGATGTCGCTTACACAGATTTCAATTCCGTTAACCACAATCTTTCTCACTCCTGCTTAAAAAACTTAGTACTATCGGACTTCCACACAGCCTTTTTATGTGGATCTCCGAATACTTTCCTTGTAGAATCCAAAAAGATATCTTTAAAAGCTCACAGTCTAAGCCTGTCTTTGTTAACTCTGGTGTATCCCAGGGTAGCCACCTCCTTTACTGTTTAATTTATTTATTTACGATCTCCCATCTATTTTCACTCCTACTAATGTATGAATGAAGCTGTGCTTTTCATATAATGACAACAACTCTCCGTCTTTTGCTTGGTGTAGATGCAACTTGTTCTTTCTGAGTTGGTCCAAATGTGAGGTTATGTCATGCTACATAAGTACGCCTCACTCAGACTGTGTCACAGACTTGTGAATTCTTCTCGATTATAGATTAAAATTTGACAAACATATCGCGCTGACAGTCAACAAGGCGACTCAATCTCTTGGATTTATCAAACGATGGTCTAAGGAATTCGACGACTAAGCTGCTGTATCCTTCTCTTGTTCGGCCTATTCTGGAATACGGATCTTGTGTGAGGTCTCCTCAATATTCGAATTGAGTTTCTTCTTTTTGCCCCTCGAGGCTTTAACTGGGTTCCAGGTACTGATTTGCCTCCATACCACAATAGACTGCTATTAATTAACCTCCCATCTCTTACTAACCGTCGCATGATGCTGGGAGTTCTGTTTTTACATAAATTTATAATTGGCAAATTAACTTTTCTGTACTTTTGAGACGTGCTCGTAACTTCCCAGCACTTTCTCTAAATACTCGTAGTACTAACTACTCTCTGCATGAACATTTCGAGTTCTCTGTGTTGGCTATAACAGACTTTTTGGAGTCTTCAACTCAGAGTCCTCTGTTGATACAGAGTAACTATCATTAGTAACTATCACTAATTGCTTTACTAATCAAAGGGATCCGATTGGGTTTTTCTGGGTTTTCCCCAATTTTCGCGACAACTGTTGGATAATTTAATGTTCTCATTCTGAACAGATATTCATTCCCAGATATGAAGTTTAATTGTTTACTTCAATATTTAATTTCAAATTTAAATTATATTATTTTAATTTTACTTTATGTTCAACTTAATTTGAATGTTTCTCTCAAGCTTTGCTCGACTGATAATAGTTATAGTTTAGTTAGTTATAATTAAATAAATAAATAAGAAAAATGAAAGTTTTGCTCTTTTCAGTGATACGTTTCAGAATGGAAGTAACAAGTAAATAAGTATAAAATAAATAACTACTACTCTTAAGATACGATATCAAATCGTGCGATCAGCCATAGGCCAAGAGTTGCTTAATTTCAATTCGATTATCTGTTATTACATATTTTAAACAGTCTGAATATATTTGCATAAAATAAGGAAAGAACAAACCATTCGCCAATTTTACAATCCTTCAACACAAATACCAATATTAATCTTTATTCAGAAGCAATTTGTGCTGTTCGCTTAACTTGGTCTAAACTGGGACCCCAGTCTTCCCTCGGACTCCAGTAGGATTCTTCTTGTAAGTCTTCCATTCATTCTTCATTAATGAATCGTCGAAAATCTTTTGGAGTTGTTTTCCTATATCAATTGATATCGACTCTTCCTTCCTTTTACGAGCAGTTCGTCTTAGTTTAACTATTCGTGTCAGTGTACTAGGATTCATTCATAAGTTAATTCATTTATTATTTTGAATACCCCCAGATAACATTTTTTTCATTTCATATTTATATATTTATACTTTAGAATATTTTATTATTTTAATAATGTAAAATTATAAGGTCGACTGCCCTTAGTTGACTCTAAGTAAAATAAATAAATAATGATTATAGCTCCTCCAACATTTTCCTCAACATTTTCCTCAACTTTTCCTCTCATGCTCGCAGAGTAGATTATAATTCAGAATTCTGCTATCAAATAAACTTTTAAGCACTTATATACTTTGGCTTATATACTTTGGCAACAGTTATCTATATTTACGCTTAATCCAAACACTGTACGGTTATATACAAGTGAAGATAATATCTATTGTTTCTACAAATGATTCAAATAATGCTTATGGGGACAATAAAGTAGATTCCATTAACATCCATCGATCACAACTCGATCGATATATTCATATATTCCATATATTCATTCTGTTGTCAATCTTAAGGCATTATTTTCAAAGTCTAATGGAGATATAGTTGTCAGATTTGGTAATCGGTAAGAAACTGGACTCTGAATATCTGATATTTTGGTGAAGGACGTTCTCTTGTTGGAAGTAAATGATAACATTATTGATTCATAATATTATAATATTATATAATGACCAGGCAGCAACTCAGAATTAAACATTTTCCGAGTACTAAAATTAATTCTGAATGTTTTATTTAATTCAAGTTTTGTCCTTCCTTCTTTAGTTTTATTTTGTGTCAGCGACAAATCGAAAAAAGATTAAAATTAATATTCAGAAACAATTAAGAATGTTGTCGAATATAACCGAGCACAGGAATACTTTAATCCATATCTTATGTCCTCACTTCTATACTCTATACATACTCTCAAAACTGCAATATATATATTGTATTTGTATCGGATAATAAGGTGTTCCAGGAAATCACAATTGATAGATGAGCTTTATATTTAATTTTGTGGAAATCATCAAAATTCGTTCAAGGATTCAAAGAAACGCAATCAAATCAATAAAAAATAGGAATAGTACTATTACTACGACTACTACTACTACTACTACTACTACTACTACTATTACTACTACTACTACTTCTACTACTACTACTACTTCTACTACTACTACTACTATAATTATACTACAAACTTATACTTTAAACTTAGTAGTAATTAGTAGTGTCTAGATAAGTCAATCATTTTCTAGTTTTGGCAGGAAGATGGCACCTAACACAATGTGACGATTCGTTAGAGATTGGAGGTTGGTTGGGTTAAAGTCTACTGCAGTAAGATGGCTGTGAAAATGTGAAAATATTTGAAGAGATGCCATTAGGTTATTCATTTTATTGTAAAATACACTCGTTTATAGCCTTAGTTCCACGCCCAAATCTAACTGAAACAGAGAAGAAGGATTCGATTGGAAGCAAATCGTTGATATGAGTTAACAGTAAGCGTTGAGCTCTCTCGAATGTCTAGGCCGAAAGACAAATAAATCAAGTTAAGTACTAACTTATTAGTAATAGTACTAACTATAAGACTACTAATTAGATTTGAGTACAAATTTGGCTTGTGATAATATTTTTTATTTAAATAGAAGTAAAACTCGTGAATACGAAATATCATAATCTTATAATATTGTGAGCAGTTACTGTAATATTAAAAATAATAGCACAACATTCGAATAGTGTGACCGACGTAGGGATACCCTTAAGCTGTGTCCCAACTACATATTATTTATGTTTTCTGTTTATTACAATTTTATATGCAATATAATGTTGAAATCTGAGTTATCAGTGCAATAAAGTAAACTATACCTGCCTACATAATATTTATATGATATGTATTTATGTATTTACTGCATGTATTATATATATATATATATTGACTTGTAACTTATGTAAATGCGCTTTCTATATGTACGGGATGAACGCATGGATGCAATTGATAACATCAAATAAACATATTTTCAGAAGTGTTTCAAAACGATGAAATGATTTTTGAAAATGATTAATTTTGATATTATAAAAATATATATATATATTCATATTCAAATACATACACATACATTGTATATACGCAAACAGAATAGCTTCGAATCAGTGTATGTAAAAGGAGTACATAAAAGAGAGAAGAAGAAGAAGATAATAACGGGCGAACGAGTGGACGGATATAAGTACAACATCCGACGGTAGTTAGACAAAAATAATGAACGATGATTGCCATTGCCTGTATGTACTACTCCCACACTGGGAGCATGTATGCACACACACACACACAAACACACACGCGCGCGGGCAAACGAACGCGAATACGAGCACAAATAGAGAGACACAGAGGCACACATAAACAGAAGCCCAAAGACAAACACATAGACAGATGCATAGGCGCTCACGCTCCCTCACGCAAAAAAGCGCATTTGGTACTTTGTTTTATCGCATCTCTTGTCTCGTTCCCGCCTAATTACCACTCTGCGTGGCAATAATTACCCCATTACCGAACTCTCTGGCTTTCGCCGCTCTTTTGCTCTTTTGAAATCAACAATTCGCTCACTCTCTTTCCATATCTCCATCTCGCTCTGGCTCTGTCTCGCGCTCTGTCCCTCTGCCTGCAATAGTCGTTCGGCTTGCTCTCTGTTGCTCTTGCTTGTGCGTTCTCCTAAGCTAGTGACTGACTGACGACTGACTCTCGCTTAGCACACATATTGATGAGAGCTGTGCTCCGGCGCTCTTTCGGGGTGAAAAAGTATCTCCAAGACACACAGAAACATAAAGATACAGATACAATTGGTAGTACGAAATCGACGGTGGAAGCGGCCAGACTCACGTTATCGAGGTACTGCGGATAGTGCGATTTAATAAATACCTCACACTAATTAGGAATAAGTCACAAATGCAAATCAAATATGAAACAATATATATTTAAATGAAGTTAATTAAATCCGTTCTTATGCCATACTTGTGCACCTATCAACTAAATACTGAACATTCGCAGTATTATCGTGTCTTACTGCCAAATAGCAAATAGCAAATAGCAAATACTACTCTCCTCTTCTCTCTGCCTTTATTTAAATTAGCCGTGATTTAAGTATGCAATTCTCTTTGCCAATGCTCCCGATTGATTCTATCCAATTAACGCGAACCCAACCAAAAAGTGTGAAATCTGTTGTGCTAATCCGTGAATACTATAATTGTGATATTGTGAATACGTGTATTGGCGGCATTATTTGATCATTACGTTTTCAAAATATATAAACCACACACAACGTTTAAAATCGGTTTAAATCGCCGCCGCCATCGCAACCTCAACGGACGCCGTCGCTTTTTGAAAACTGTTTGAAAACTGTTTGAAGACTGTTTGAAAACTCATAAATAAAAAAAGGCTAAAATTTGACAATCAATATAATAAATCAACATCCATCGAGAACTATTTATACTTTAACTGACTTTAACTGGTGTAATTGCAGTTAGTTTAGGGTGTTCCTTGTGTAGTGCAATTAGGATTATCAGTGCATATAAATAAATTGTTCAGTTACCAATTTACGTGTGATCCAGAACCGAACAGCAACTGGCAGCTGGCAACTGTTGTATGGCAACTGTTGTTGTCATATGTTTTATATTCTTCCGCTGTTGTTCATTGTCCCATCGATCAGACTTGTTCATTGCCGCTTAAACTCAAGCCTAACCTCGTCCACTAGTGAATCTACCCGTAGATAGTACTCGATACTACTCGAAATAGCAATAGTCCCAATAGTCGTGAAGCACAAGAATTCAATGCGAAAAGCCAAAGTAAAAACATATTAGAATTATAGCAAATGGTTGCGAAAAGACAACAAGAGGAAGGGCAAAGCAAATTTATTAATTGCATTCCAAAGTGAGAGCATGTCCCGTTGCAGATATGCAGAAGAACGAAGCAGATTGCGAGTCAAAGAGTGCGAGTGAAGGAGTGACTCTAACGCGAGTCAGAGTGTGAGTGCGACTGAGCGTATGTGTGTATGTGTGTATGTGTGTATGTCTCTGTGTGTGCGTGAACGAGAAGGATAATGCGCAGAAAAGGGGTGAGAGAGCGCTGATGTTGATGTGCTCTCCAGCGAAATAATGAGGCACGTGGTCCATAGCAGAAGTACACATATGCAAAAAAGCTGAACACGCACACATACTCAGAATCATATATACGTATATATGTGTGTCTACGTAGCTTTTCATTGTGTGTATACGTACTTGCATGCATGAAAAAGAGACAACTGTCTCACTCGTTATAAGCAAGTAGGAGTAAAAGTGTTGATATTAAAAATGCAAAAAGCAGAAGTTGGCAAATTAAATCGGCGGGCGTACAGAGCGAGTCTGCACTATATACTCCCCTCTCGCTCGCTCATTTCGCTCATTTCGTCGGCTTGTACATAAGTGTTTACAGCAATATTTCTTTATGTATGCCACACTTGTCCAATATATACAGCACATACACTGCATATGTGGCTCTGTATGTATGTATACATGTTGCACTTGATTTCGCCTATGTTTATATTTACATATTTACATATTTACACGCAAATATTCATGTATTGTTATGTATGTATATATACCACATATGAGACGCCTGCAATCTAGTTAATACAATTCGCATTTCTTCTGATTGTTTTCCCAACTTTTCCACTTTTCTCGCTTGACTAATGTCTCCCTACATCTACACACATACATACCAACCTATGTACATGTGTTTCGGCACCACCCACTGATGTACAGACTGAACCATTAATTTCTCGTGGAAATTAAAACATTTTCATAGAGCTTTTCCCTTTCGCGTCCCTTCTGTGCTTCTCCTGTTCATTTATTCTGTTCTTAGTGTATATGTAAATGTGTATATGTATTTGTGCATATGAACATTACCAATACCTGCACCTCCACCAGTGATTCCCTTTGCTAATGAGTTGCTTTTGCCTCGTGACGAAGGGACGCGGAAATGACAGGTCACCTGTCACTGCTTACGGCAATTGCCCTCAGCGTCACCCCCAGTTCCTGTCCCGCTCTAACCTCTACCTTCGCTACCTTCGCTGTCTTCGCACCAACCTCAACGTATCCTTGCTCCGTAGATCGGCTTGTGGCTTGCCTCTATGCCCAATTTGGGTTCAGTTTCGGTTTCTGTTTCGGTTTCGGTTCCGTTTTCGCTTTCAATGTCGCTGACCGCCGCGGGTCGGTCCTGCGATCTTGTATCCTTCTATCCGTATCCTGTTCAGGTGCTTGCTGATTGCCGTTCGTCCTGACGACATTTCGTTTCCAATACACATAACAAACATAAATGTCTGTATGAATGTTTGTACACATTTGGACCGGAAGTAGTTCCATGCCAGTTCCTTTTCAGTTCTTCGCTTACTTCTAGGCAGATACAAACATATAGAGAATGAGTTCATTAAATCGAGGCTTCACCCACACATATACATATATACATATGTGTGTGTACTTATCACATATGTCTGTATGTTTGTATGTCCTTTTATCGACTGTTCCAGGTGCAATCCAGTTTGAACTTGTCACGCTACACGCTCGATTCAAAGTTCCTATAATATTTAAGCATATAATTAAAACAGTACAAATAAGAAACGTTCAACACAGAAACAAATCAAACATACAACAACAACAACAACAACAGCAACAACAACAACAAAGCGATCGCAAATACCTTACAACCAACTTAACACACTTAATCGCTATGTGACTGAATATCCTTATGGCCATCTGGGAATAGTTACAATCGGATTTGGCCAGCCGACCCTAGAGGACTGTGGGCTGATTCCATGAGACTCACGTGCACAGGTAAGTCCCAGCCTTCCATCTTTTATTAATATCTCACATCAGCATGTCTCTTGGTATATAGAAATCTATCCGGAAGAACAAATATATAATTCAGACATTTCGATCAGACAAATATGAACTCCTATATAGGTTTATATCGATTTGGCAAACTGCAACATGAACTTGATCTCGACGACTATTGAGGATAGAATATATATGATATATATATATATAGGTATATATATATATATATATATATATATATGTGCTTCATGTCGTCAGAGATCTTTCTTGGAGCCGCTGGCCATACAACATTTCTACCCATTTCTCTAACCTTTCTTCCACCTTTCCCTTGTGTTTTGTCTAATCTTTATAAAACATTTCGATAGTTAGAGATGTTAGTCTAATTTTAATCTAGTTAGAGGTTCTAATCTAATAGAGAACACCCAAGCTGCTGCTGGGTGTGGCTAGACCCAAGATCTGGATCCCTGAGATCGTCTCGTATGACCAGACGCAAGTGGCTTCAGATCACATTAAACTTTGACTCAGGCATTTCTTTCGACACTCCACCCACAGATACTCTGCCATTGCGTCCTTATATACCAATTAATACGGTATATATATACTGAAAGGTTTGCTCAAAAAACTGTGTCCAGCTGCAACTTTGTAGGTGCACTTTGCTTTAACGTAAGAATTGCATTTTGGAGCCATGTTCCGCTTACAGAAATAAAGCTTAAAAGGTACAAAATATATATGATATATGATATGATATATGTGATGATGATATATGATATGTTATACGTTGATATATATATAAATATATATGTGAAACATATATCGAATAAGCTTGTAAAGAAAAACCCTTTGAACCCACATGTATAAATTAACCGGTTACAGCTGTAAGAGAACTTTTGCTAACAGATTTCGTATAGAAGTCCTGCTCTTCAATTGGATAAAGCTATATATACCTATACAATTCTATACATAGATATTTTTAATTTCATAGTTATGTACATAGAGTATGTTATTGTAATTCAAATAACCCCAAATAAGCCCAAAAGAACATCCCAACGCTGCGAAAGCAATGGAGAAAGAGCAAGGGGCAACGAGCAGACGAATCGTAGCCAATTAAAAGGAGCTTGGAGCCTTCCAGCCGATGGCAAATCACCCTTTTTATCACGCTGATAATTAATACCCGAGCTCTAATTAGCCAATGACGGAGCAGTTCCCTATATACATATATATAAATGTATATATATATATATCTGATACATATATATATATATCTGTGTATACATAAAGCACATTTCGCACTCTTCAACAAAAACAATAACAAAATAATGATGATGGAGATTATTACGTTGACTTTGACAGAATTATAAAGAGCGTTGGCTTCACGTCGATTCCATACGCGCTCTTTCAGCTCTTTTCGTACTGATGCTGGAGAGAGTGAGCCCGAAGCGTAGCCGCAGTCACAGCAGAAGAGTAAAGCAACAGTGTGCGACAATGCCAGCCCGAGACTTGATTGGTCGTAGCTGGTCGGGCGGCCCCCTACCGGCTGTACCCCATCTTCATTTCCATTTCCATTTTTATTCTCATGCCCATTCCCATTCGCATTCTCATTCTCATTGCCATCCATAGCCGGTGTTGCCGCTGTCACTACATACTTATGTTCATGTGTTTTGCTTGTTTTTGCTTTTGATTTTGCTTTTGTGTTTGCTTATGGTTTTGGTTTTGGTTTTGCTTCTGCTTCTGCTTTTGCCATACTTCGGCTTCTGCATCTGTTACATCCACCTTGCTCCACTAAATGGCTGCTGCTGCCTTTTCTGTCTCTGGGGCTTTTGCAGTCGCTGCTGCCGTTGCTGCCTGGTGCTCCCTTCGCTTTCTTTGCTGCCTCTGCTGAGGAGTTCGTTTAAGCGTTCGTGTGCGCCGTGAGCTCGTGTGTTTGCATGTGTGCTTGTGTGCGTGTGTGCGTGTGTGATGCCTGTGAGAGAGTGGTAATGTATTTGTATAGCAAGTTAATTGCTCCATTTCGCCCGCACACAGATGACGCCCCGCTCCCACTCCCACTCCCCATCTCCGAGCCCACCTCCATCCCTTTCTCCGTTTGGTTATATGGTTGGTTGTAGTCTTCTCTTGCTACTGGCCGAACCTCGCACTTTGTGATTCGTTATCGCCTTAAAAGGGAGGAACTCCAAGCGATGGATGCGATGCGATGGGATGTGATGCGCAGTGACTAATTATAAGAGCAAGCAATTAAATGGCACAATGAGACCTTATATACTTTGCCATAGCGCTCACTCATCTGTGTAGATGTAGCTGTGTGTGTGTGTGTGAGCGTCTATAAATCCATAAAAACATACAAAGTACATACAACTACAGCTAAATACACAGAGCTTCGTTTAGCCAATTAAAACAAAGCAGCCGAAAACAGATGCCAATTCAGTGCTCAATCTGCGACGACTATTAACCGCACTGGGGACATATCCCGTTAGTACGTCGAACATAGACTTTTTGCACTAAGTTGCATTCGGTATCCTTCGCCTATTTTAATTGGCACTATGGGTGTGGCCAAATAATGTAAAAATTTACATACATAGCGAGTGTACTTCCATCCACTCAAATATATGCACACTTACACACACACAGACACACACACACAGACACACACACACACACAATCATGCATGCACATCAGCCTCGGGCCAGACGCCAGGCGTTTCTTACATTTTTTACGTTTCTTACGAGAAGTCAGCTTTTCTGCTCTACCCCAGGCATGTAAATGGGAATAAACAAAAATGGAAGTGGAAAGCAAAAAATCGATAATGCCGAACAACGAAATTAAAATAAAAAGCGACACACAAAATAAAAAAAGAAGCTTTTCGTACGAATATTCTGTGTGTGGGTTTCATTGCTTCTATGTGTATGTGTATGTGTGTGTGTGTGTATGTAAATATACATATACAATATAAGGTGGTGGCATCTGTAAGAGTCTGCCGAACTCTGCCCGGCAATTCTTGCAAGAATATTATACATAAAAAAGGAGGCAAAGAAATATCTAAAGAAGGACAATTCATTTCTCTTTCAATTGCGAAAAGAATACACACACAAACACACACACACACACACACACAAGCACAACAGAATGCACCCTCCCAAAACGACTGACACATACAAATAAGTGTATATTATATACATAATATACACACATACCTATTTACATACATAAGTATGAGTATGTACGGATGTACGAACAGACGGCGGACAGACGCAGGAAAGCAGTCAACAGTCATGACAGGT
This sequence comes from Hirtodrosophila trivittata, assembly GCA_035045065.1. Lineage (NCBI taxonomy): Eukaryota > Metazoa > Arthropoda > Insecta > Diptera > Drosophilidae > Hirtodrosophila > Hirtodrosophila trivittata. The sequence continues at coordinate 752,377 of JAWNNK010000645.1, forward strand.
AAAGGTATGCATTGTTATTTACATACATGCTTACACACATCTCTAATTCCCATTTTTATTAGTAAGCAAGTAAGCTGCGCAAGGAGGTACTTTATGTACATGCACACACACACACACACACACACACACACATGTGTATATGTATATACACGAATTGATGAAACAAAGGATATGTTGACATTATGTAGCTAAAATATGATATATGAGGTATAAAAAGGTCTCTATATATATATGTATTTTTAACCACCACCTTCACGTCCACCTCCTTCTTCATATCCACCTCCACCTCCACCTCGACCATGAGCCACCAAAAACTCTCTGTCAATTTTCGCGGCTACCGTAATATTAATAGAGAACGCAAAAAATTCCAACCTGACTAGCAGACAAGCACGAACACAAATACAGACACACATGCATACATATATAGAGAGTAATTGCAAACAAGAAGAATAAAATGAAAAAAAAACATAAAAACAAAAAAACAAAACGGCAAGAAAAGGGGATGGAAACGAGTGTGGGTGACGGCTGTGGTAAGGAAGTAGCTGGCTAGCTCTAAAGTAAGATGAAAAAGCGTAAGCAAAATAAGAAATCTGAGCGAAACGAAATATGAAAAAGAGCATAAAAAAAGCAACTGCAACAAAAAGATATGAGGAATAGTAGACAGACGCGACGCGCGTGTAATTGTGTACTTTATGCTCCTAAGCTCATTCACCCTCGCGCTGTCGCTATCCCTTTCCAGCGACAACCACTAGCGCCTGGGTCTTGATACTCAGCAACACCAGCAGCAACAGCAACACCCACAACAAGCTAAGACGGCTTGAGTGGGCGGAATGGCGGAGAGGGGTAGTGGATGAGGTGGAGGTGGAGGTGTAGGTGGTAGTGGTGGTGGTGAAGGTGAAGGTGGTGGGTTACGGTGACGTTGCCAAAGAAGACGACGACGACGACGACGACGACGTCGACGACGACAACGCCGACGACGAGAAAAGCAAAACAAAATAAGTGCGAGAGGGATAGCAGGCTGCAATAGCAAGTTGAAATCCGCGCAGTCAGCGCATTATGTATAAATTATTTATTTACATTATATTTATGCCCGCGCTGTTAGGGCTGGAGCAAGTAGTGGATGGCTGTAAGACGATGAAATAAGGAGAAAAATCGTGCGCCGCCACTTTGTCTCCTGCTTCAAGGCAGAGAGAGAAAATAAGCTAAAGTTTTAGCTGCAGCTCCCTATAATCCAACCTCAGTGCTCAGATGCGTCTGAGAATGAGAATCGGAGTCTGATCCCCTTTCTGAGTGTGTGTGTGTAACTTTGTGTGCAAATGGAATAACGTGTTTTTAAGCTTATATCAATGCGATGTGGATATTGCAAAAAAGAATACTGACTCAAAATCAAGACCTATTGAGAAGAGAGCAAGAGAGCGGAAGGAAGAGAGAAAGAGTGAGAGAGGACAAAACCAAGAGTTCATACTCTCTTGATTAACTGCCTCTTTCTCTTTCGTTTTATTGGTGTGCACTAATTAAAGCCGCTCTCAGTACATACCTCTCTTTATCTCTTTTCCGCTCTCACAAGTCAGTTGCCTACGTCCGAAGCTCTCTTGTTTCACTCAAAAGCAAAAAAAAGTAAAACAAAATAAAATAAAGTAAAAAAAACCAAACACTCGCTCCCCAATGGGCGTGAGCGAGATAGGTGCGTTGGACTCAAGCTTAGTGGCAATGATTTTGTTCTACTGTTCATTGTTTTTGTTTTTTGTGGATGATGCTGCTGCTGCGACTGCCGACTGTTTCTACAGCTATGCCTGCTGCTCCTGCTGCTGGCGCTGACGCTGCCATTGCTAATGCCTGCCCTGGTTGCTTTTCCGTTTCGCTCGCGCTCGTTTATGATGCTTTTAAGGGGTCTCTCATTACCGCTCGTTACCGTAACCCTAAACTTGCTATACGGATGGCAAAAAGGTAGGTGGGGTATAAGGACTGTGGACTGTGGACTGTGTACTGTGTACTGTGGATGGGGAAGATGAGACACCAACGTTGCATAGGCGTGGCTCAAACTCCGACGCAGACTGCCTGGCTGGGTACAGATGATAAAAATCTGCCTACTGCAGTTCTCGGCTGTGGAATGACGGCTGTCGTCTGGGAGACGTCCGTAATTATTGGCATTTAAATTCTGGTACAGTTGCAAAATACATATCTGTATACACACATACATACGTACATACGTACATACGTACATAGATATGCATGCAAAAATGTACATATGTATGTGAATGTTTTTATTGGTGTCGTGAGCTTCTGCTCATCAGATATATCGTCTCTCTTTCGTGCATATGTGTATGTGTATGCATATGTGTATTGTTCATATTTAAGCACATTGTTCCCCTACCCCCACACACACATGTACATATATACGTGTGTCTATATATTCACCTTATCTAACCACCCACCGAACCTAACGAATCTGGCACGTACATAAATCGTCTAAATACATATTAACATTCGTTTGCGTAAGTGTGTGTGTACAGTTGCAAACAGACGCATACATCTAACAGATCTGTGCATGTGTGAATGTGAATGTGAATGTATGACTGTGAGCGCGTGCATGTGTAAGTGAAACCTCGCAATGTGCGTGGAATATTCGCAGACTTGTGAATGTGGCAAAGTTATCGCGTCGTGTCGAGTCGCATCGCATCTTTTGATTGGTCGCTGCGAGCTAGCACCCGTTCAGACCCTCAATCCGCCCATCAGACTCTCAGACTCTCAGACGGCTTTAATTAACTTTCCAATTGCTAAAGAAGCCGCTCTTAATTGGTGCAGACAAATGAAACAACTGCGACGCTTCGCCTCGGCTCGGCCTGCTTCGTATCGACTCGGCTCGGCTCCACCCACCTCACAAATCTGATTAGAACGGAATGAGTCGATTGTCGCTTGTCGCTTTGCTCTCAATTAAATATACAGTACACCCTCGCCTAACGGAATCCTTTATACACTCCTCACATAGCGAAAAATGAGAATCCGAAGCATTGTGGTCGCTGTTCCCGAATCTGCACGAAACTTGCGCCCTTTTTGAAAGCAACTTTCCTAGGAAATGAGAGAATTCATACTGTTAAATATATGCAAGTTGCTGTTTCAAAATTGTTATGTAACTGCAAGATTCATAGAGAATAACATTGTAGAAACTTGAGAAACAATTAGCGCAGCTTTTAATGCTAAAGCCGCGATAGTTGTAAGAGCCGAAGCAATAATTTCCGCCCAATTTTACTTTACAGCTACTATTTTTTACATTTTCTTTAAATAATTATTGAAAGCTGTCACGTTTTCATTTCTTATATGCTACATATATACTTTTATAGTGTATATATATATATACTGTTCACTATTTAGAGTATATGTATTCAGTATTCTGGAAACGTTTTCTATATCTGGAATGGAATAATAGACATTGCCTGTTCGGAAATGTTTTACAAAAGAAAATCAATAAAATAGTTCACTGGCCATTTAAGTGAGCAATTACATGATAATAATTATTCTATATAGTAAATATAGAAACATTCCAGATTTCAAAAAATAACAGATTTAAAGATATAATCTAAGATATAACCTGGTGCAACGTGAGGCGGAAAGAGGGTGTTGAATTCTTATTGAAAGATTACAAAACTTTTCAGATTAAGCAATTTATTTACTCTTTGGGATTTCAGCTCCTCTAGATGAATCACATGAGTCTTCTTCGACATTGGACTTTATAGAATAGAAATTTAGAATAAATAAAGATAATGCGTAGAGCGCCAATCAATGTGTATTGGATTATTGATTTATATCCAAATATATTGAGATCCTTCATCGTTTACAACAATCGAGGGACCGTCTGAAAGCCTTTTTACAGCAGGTAACGGTACGCGTGTGCCTTTACTTCCTCCTCCTCATCTGTCCTGCCGTTAATACCCGATACACGGTGCGAAAGATTGGGTCAACTCTCCGGCACCATCTCCTGTTCCCTCGCCCTCTCCCTCTCCCTCCCGTCTCCCTCTCCCTCTCCGAATACGTTTTTATCGCGTTGAGGTAGGAACATTGCATGTTTGACCACAGTTTGTTTGTTTTGTGATTGTAGGAGTAGGTACATACACACACACACACACACACATATATATATAGTGCATGTGTGTGTGTTTCGCACCTACTCCTACTGGTAAACGCTCACTTTTATCTTTACGGTCAATAAAGGTTATTATTTTGTTTGGTTCTCGAAGCGCTCGCATTAGGGGTGGCATTTCAGTCGAACAACACACAACAGAATGGCTCACACACACACACACACACACACGCGGCACGCAAGTAGAGTTCAGCTTGTTGAATGTTTCTCGGACGACTGTCAGCTGTCCACTGCCAGATTTGAGCCGAGGGAACCTAAAAATCTTCGAGTAACCGGAAAAAAACAGATTTTTTTAAGTTTGATGTCAATGGAAAGGTAATTTCTCAGTGGAAGCAGAACGTATCAATAGTGGTATCCCTCTAGTCGATCCTCCAAAAGGACATCTGCTCAAAGACAGTTTTTGGCATCGAAATCATTTTGCACAGAAATGGATAGCACAAAACTCATTGATTCAATTTCAATTCAATTGCAGTAAAACACATTTATAGATCGTAGATTAGTTGAATTACATTATATGATTCCTATATATGATATGTACTTATATCAATAAAAACAGTAGAGAGCAGATTTATTATTGATTGACTTTTATCAGGAATATATATATATACATATATATACAATATGGGGTTGAAGATGTATTGTAGATCCTTTTGCCTATTGCCATTCTTTTAATCAGCTCCAACTAGAAGCAGTTTCAATGTGGATAAAAAAGAGATGTTGCTGACTACAAAATAGCCTTAACCCAGTTCTTAAATATCCAAACAGACACTTCCACTGAACTCCGCACACATATACACAACACACACACACACACAATCTCAGAAGAGTCACAGATAGTCAAATGTGCCGTAAATCAAAATTGAAGACAAATGTGATCTGCGTTTATTATCCAGAAATATACACACCAAATAGTCTTATAGTCTCTGAGAGTCTGAGTCCCAAATAAGAAATATAAATCTTAATTCCATAGAAATCATCGATTCTATTCTATCGATTCCGATTCCGATTGTGATTCTGTCGTACTTTTCTGTCACAGGGAAAACAGTGACTGTGACACTTTCACTTATTTGTGACTAAACAAAGTTACTGCTGTCACTAGTACTTTTCAATATCTGCCAAAGATATCGCTGATCTGATATATCGCCCAACTCTTGTGCCTCCTGATGTTCCGTTCATTTTGATTTCAAAGACTTAATAAACTCAAGAGTTGGCCAACATTTCTTGACTTGGAAGTTGTTCACAAATATTTTTGAATTTAACAGTGACAGCAATGACAGAATTTCAAAAGTATCGGAGACTAAACTATATCTTTTTTGGCTATGTATCGATATTTACTACAGAACGTTTGTTTTCGAGATAATTCTTAATATTTGGAAATCATTTTGCCACCGAAATTGAACCAAATTGAATGTGGCAAGTGCAGCTGTCACTGCGACACGAAAGTTGCAGTAACACCCATCTGAAATTAACACTTAATCGTTTTCTCAACACCTTTTTGAACATATAATAGTTGTCTGGAAGCTGCCAATAAGTATCGATACATATCGGTAAATACATAAAGAACATTATATAGCGGGAGATATAGATCCTACTTAGAGCATATCCAATGCTCTTCACAAGTTACAGAACTAAAAGCCATTGAAAATATTGGTAGGTGTCTGCCAGGTAGGTCGGGGGTTAGCTACAAACATATCTGTGTGTACTCCCAATACTTACAGTTATTTTGTGCTGAGATGTTGTCTCTGGTATGTCCATAGTTCTAGCCTTTTATGCTCTATCTTATATATATATATTCAAGTGTTTTTAATTGTTCATATACATATATAGGAGAGCTCAACACTTATTCAGATTATATGTATGCAAATGTATATAACATAAATATACATTGTATATACCTAAGTGTTTATGTATGTACCTATAAATAAGAACGAGCCAATGGCAGACAGCCTTCGTCCAGCCGCGCCGAGGAACGAACCGGGGACGAACCGGGCATTAATTAGTCATTGTCGTCGAAGTTGATGTTGCCAGCCACCCTCGATGCTAGTGTTGGGGTTTAATTGGCAGACAACGGCGGACGTACGGGTAGGACGAAGGAGCTCTTGCAGCAGCCCTGCCATTGGCCAGTACCACCCACACACCCACGCACCCAAATCCCACACACCCGCTGATTCTCTTTGCTGCTGTTATTGCTTTACCCGCTAATGAGCCAATCGACTTGGCTTTTCGCTCTTTGTGTGGACACTAAGAGACGAAGCACTTGCTGAGTGCATGTGTACCTACATATGTACATAGGTGTGCGAGGAGGTAGAACATACATGATGTATGTATGTCATGTATTAGTGACCCTTCCAGGACATAACACATGTAGTTGTAGTTAGCAGCCTCATCTTAACCCCCAACAAATGGAGTGAGAAACCGAGATGTTGCGAGTTCGCTAAGCGGCCCATACACAGTCGAACATGTTGGCGAGCTCGGCTCGAAGCTCGCAGTCGAACACGTTCGACGAACGCATAGCGTAGGAATTTCTTGGTTCCGTTATTTGATCGGTCACTGTTTCAAGTGATGCAGCACACACACACATACATAGATGTTAATATACATGCGCAAATGGTTCACAAATTTGTTGAAAACAACATTTTCAACGTATTTTGTATTTTAATTTAGCAATAATTATGGTTACGGGATAATTGTTAGAAATTATCATTAATTTGGCGAATCATTATCGTCTTCCTCTTCCACTTGGTGCCCACCGAACCAATGATGTCTCTGTACACATATACATACATACATACATATTTATATACATATATAGAGAGAGAAATTTTGGGTACTTATGTTTCCATACACACTCTTATAATATAATGTAGCAATATAATATATAACATCTAAGCTCCTGCAGCAATAATATCTTTTAATTACGAGTGAAAAGGCGTCTCGACGACTTCCGCTGCTTCCCGCTCTTTTTGTTCCACTTGCTTTCCGAGTCATCTTCGTCGAATTACAGTTTCGAATCACCCGCAATCACACCTTTCGTCATAAAGAAACACAAATACAGACACACATACATACATACATACATGTATGTATGTATGCACTATGTAAACACACACAAATAGAAAATATGCCTACAGAATCACACACGGAGCGGGCTTGTACTCTCCAAAACGAGTTTAAATAACAACGAGAGAGTGAGACAGGGAGAGTGAGGGAGAGGGAGGAGGAAAACAAATGAGAAACAACAGATAATTACTATTTCCACTTAAAATTTGTATAAAAAGTTCAACCGCAACGCGAACAGTTATTATGAGCAATTACAGCCTCGAATTCCCTCCGATTCTGATGCACTTAAGAAAGAGTTACATATATACATAAATATATATATACATGTATATGTATATATATATACTATAATCGATACTTTTGTTTTCGCTCAGATATATATATCTATATATATAGAATATTTATATAGTATAGAAGGATAAAGATATTTAGTGGCCTTTCTGAACGAAAACAAAAGTATCGATTATAGCTTATCGATCTATCGATCGATTATATCATGCTCTACATTACGTATCAAATTTACCCTCGGTTAACGAACTTAATTCGTTCCAAAAACTAGTTCGCTATATAAAGCGTTCGCTAAGTAAAATCCGTTGCTGGCGAAATAAAAATATTGTACAATAAAATAATTTATTCTCGACTTTTTTCCAAAAAAGTCATTTAAAACATTCGCAAATTGTTGATTCAATGAATTCAAAATAATAAAATAATTCAATTAATATGTAACGTTATATTATATCACATTATTATGTTTTAAATTTGTTGAAAACGAGACACAGCATTATCGTTAAATAGGTCTGTGCCGCGTTTTGCAATTATTGGAGGGTGCAGGGTGGTTTTTTCTCAATAAATGCTGACACCTACTCCCACGCTATCAATATATCCTTTATCGCACTCGATGGTTGTTTTGATGCAGTCAGGAGATCTTTAATAACTGTGGCAATCGTTGACTTTCTTATGCTGAATACACGCCGAATATCAGTTAAGCCAAAATCTTATTTCTTCCATAATTTTTTGTTTCATTTGCATTGTTATTTTTGTTCTCTAATTCAAATCATTATTGCAGACATCTTTATATATAATTAGTAGAGCTTGAACTCAACTGAAGCTAAGGTGGCGAGCAACATAGCAACATTCATGCAAGTGGCGCCACCCAGTTGCATCCAAACACAGGCAATGTGTGCCTCATTCTCGCCGTTGACATTGACTGTTCTTGACTCTAACGGTTAAACATAACTGTTTGGAAGTTCTCTCTACGAGTTTTCGATCGCTAAGCGAAACGGTTTTTGCTTTAAAATTTAGTTCGTTACACGAAATGTTTGCTACGCGAGGCGTTCGTTAGCCGAGGGTCGACTGTACATCCATTTTGGGGACATCAGGCTTACATTAAGGAGCTGTCGTAGATAAAAATAATATTAATGTATTATTATATATATATTGTATTATCTTCTGTTTTATTTACGATATGTATAAGAGTATTTGTGCTACTGTAAAATATCCATTATTAGCCATCGGTTGGGTATTTAAGCCGAAAAGAGTTTCCATTTGACATTTTATACATCAGATTTGAATATAAAGAGTATTAACGGTCAATGAATTGTAATAAGCGTCAGTAAACTGCTGGCGAAAGCTACTCTCACTGAATATCATAAGCCCTGTGTGTGTAGTTGTGTGTATGAATTGTTCCACCAACTAAAGAAAGGGTTAAGCTCTTCTCTAGATAGATTCTATGTGGCGAGCTTTAGTCTTGATGAGCTCCGAATCGAGCGCTTGGGAGAGATGTGCGTACAGCAGCTTAAGATAAGTTAAACGCAATTTGTTAGTCAGATGCTTTTACATATAAAATATGAGTTAATTTACTTTTTTAATACTTTTCCAACATTTTATATTGTTTAAGAACTAAAAGTTCAGCCAAAAACAATGTCACAGCTTCTGTCAGCCACACACCTTGCAGCAGTCTCTCTTTCTATGCTTTAGTCTTTGTTTTCGAAATTTGCTTGAATATATTTATATTGAATACATATGTGTGTGTGTGTATCACAATTTGAATCGATTAATCGCTTGGCCTGGCCAACATATCGCGTAGATTTAGAGGTTAGGACAGAGCTTGTTATAATGTGATTTTATTGTCACCGTCTTCGTTCGGCTTCTGTCAGTACTGTGTAAAAAGTACACCAATACTCATGTACCTACACCTATGTATATGTGTGCTTGTGTGTGTGTAGAAGTATTGGTACGTGATCGTCGGCTTTGCTCGATTGGCAGTGCCTTCGTGCATTTGAAATAGTTTAACACCTCTTTGTGGGACACGAGTTATGTGTGTCGTTTTCAGTTTTTGGGCATTGAACTCTTTTCGGCTCTTAATGCCCAACATGATCATGCGCAAACGGATACGGGCTTGGGCATGGACTTGGGCCCGGGTCTCGGCCTGGGATCGGACTTGATGCCGGTTTGATTGAGGCGAAGACAAGGCACAAATCACAGACACATGGTGCGAGTAATATTGGTCGCAAATTATTGTGTGCGAGTGTGTGCGTCTGGCTTTGACTACACAGTGTGTGTGTGTGTGTGCAATACATACACAAAGCCAATTACGTGAACGCAATATTTAATTACTGCTCGATAAAAAGCGGAGCTGGCCAGAAAGGGTTAAGTAAACGGAGTAGCAATAAAGAGACGCGACAGCGGATCCAACGCAAGGTCGAACTCTGTACACCCTGCACTATTTATACATACACATATGCATATACATATAAATATACACACACATACACATATACATAACACATATACCTACACATACACATATGCATAAGGTAACTTATGAGACGAAATAGCTATGCAACACTCGCAGAGCTAGAGTATAGGGGACTCGAAGAGGAAAATTAAATATAATAACACATAATTAGAAAGCAGCAGAGATCGTACGATATTGGATCCAGGCTGCACACGTATAATAGCATCGCAAGGAGATGCAGTCCTCTCAAGGCTCTCCGAACATCCCTGTTCCAAACACTAATCATATGTCTGAGGAGCCGAGACTTCCACGGAGACTGAACGATCGGTTCCTCAAATTTCGGCTGCCCGACCCGTTACCTACCTAATTGCAGGCGAATTAGAACCAGTTTGCTTCAATTCAAATAATCTTCTCGTCTTCTCACCTGTAGTCCACATATTACACACACAAATATAATAGTACGTTAGCAACTGGTGTGTGTGTGTGTGTGTGTAGCTTTTGGCTTTATCACTTTTAATTTGCCGATCTTTCCTCAAAATTAAGCTCATTATTGAACTGGAACTTCTGCTGAGTCGGCAAGATTTTCCCTCGGAACGTTCCGACCAAATGACCAAATGACCAAATGATTAAATTCAATTAACATTTTCTTCTTCTTGAGCACCAGAAACATAATCTTAGTTCCAATTGTTGAACACAATCATTCACTGGATTATTGACTTCTGATCCAAATCAGGATCGGCTCTTCGAATTGTCACAAACAATATAGACTTTATTCATCTGGCTGAGGCTAGCTTAAAGACAATAGACAAAAGTCAGAAGTTAACACCTAATGGTTGGTTATGCATCGCTTCAAAGTATCTAGGACTAACCCTGGATAGAGAGCTAAGACAAAAGACCAGGACACTTTTTAGTGTGGGGCAGGGGTAGTCACTCGAGGTGAAACAGATAATACGCTCCTGAGTTCCATCTGCCCCGAAACCTCTTAGAGAACGGGTGAGATATTATTTATTTGGGGAGTAAAAAGATTAGGAATAAATTAGAATTAACATGAATTACATAACATAAATTAGAAAACATCAAATTTAAAATGAAATTAATAATTTAATATCTAAAGTGTGAGATGTTCATAATAAATGTAGTTAATGCTTTATTATTTGTGGCAAGGATTGAAAGGAACCCAATCATCACATCAATCATCATTATCACGGGGCAAAGGTTAATGCAAAGAGGAGTTAGTAGTAGTAATTAGTAAGTAGAAGTTAGTAGCAGTTAGTTAGTTACAAGTACTTAGAGAAAACACTGTGAAGTCACGAGTAAGGAGAGAGGTTTATTTTCTTTATTTATTTTAAGTCAACTTGGAGCAGAGAACTACGAATAAATTCAATTAAAAACAAAAGAAAATATTGAAAATTAAAACATACTACAACAAATGTTTAATACAAATTTAAAAATAGATAAAAAAATTAAAAATTTAAATGTGGGTAGTAAAAATATAAGAAAAATCGATTTGTTTTAATCGATCCAACCTACAATATGTTGCAAGGACTGGGGAAATCACAGAAAATCCCAACCAGATTAATAAGTATAAGCATAGAATAAAGGAGTATTAGTATTAACAACTATAAGGATAAAAAGGATTTAGGATAAATTGAAGTTACGTTTAGTTGGAAAATGGGAGAAATTTATGTAAGAATATAATTATTATTATTACTATTTAGCAGTAGGATAACAATAGATTCTTCTAAGAGAAGTGTAGAATTCAAATTCCTTAGACCATCGTTGGATAAATCCAATAATTGACTGTAAGGGCAACCCTATCAAATCTTAATTGAATGATCAATTCAAAGTTCCTAAATCGGGGACGCAGTCTACGAACTCAAGGGAAATTATCAATCAAAGAAGAATCCATTAGAAGATAAGAAGGTTTCTTCGAGTGTACGAGACTAAGAGATTATAAATATAAACTATGTACTTAAGTCTGTTTAATACAAATTATTATTTAATAAAACTTAAATGAAACGAATCTTATTTGCTTACAGGGAACACAATATTGTAATGGGGAGCACGCTAAAACTAATTTAATTGGTAAGTTCAGTGGACATTTGATTGGCATTTTATGCATGCTTAAGATTACAAGATCTATATACATATATATATATATATATTTAAATATATACGTTTGTCTTAGAAGCATTGGCCTGGACATAAGAGCTTACATTGCGCGTAAATATTTGTGGCTGTACATCGGTTAAGGGTTTCTCGCAGTCGGGTATACTTGACTACAGAATTCCTACTTGTTATACTGAGGGCACCATGTAAATAAGCAGTATGCGAGAATAGGGCGTACAAGTGATACATAAAGCAATTTATTGTTAATGCATCCAACTACACTCTGGCAACTCTTTCAATTGATAACATATAGATGGATATATGGATATATATGTAAGATCAGGGTTAAAATCGAAGTCTTTGCGGTCGTTATGCGTGTGCGACATCACATCCAAAGTTTGATCTTGATCTTCGCATTCAAAATTTGGGATCAAGGCGATCATCTGGTTGAACGGGCCTCCAAACAAGCAGATTGAGGGAAATTGGCATCCCTGTTGATCCTTCCCTGGAATAGATGGCACATGTTGCTATATGTATGTATGTATGTACTTTATGCGTATAGACAACTCCAATGTGTATATTGTTCTGGTCTAAACAGTTTCTGAAACATATTAAAGTTGCAGATCCGGATCTTAGTGTAATTATGATACCCCCTTCAAAGTTTTTGTCAACATCTGTTTGCTTATTATACGAAATGAGAAATACATTCATACATACACATACATACATACGTATATACATCTGTAGGTATGTAAGGGTACCTTTTATGTATTCGTGAATGCTCATAGCTGGAAGCGAAATCTTGCATCACCTCGAGCTGCCTATTGTTGTCATTGTTGCCATATTTTCTCGTTGTTGTTACCGGAATATATGCGGTTCTCGCTGTGCTCTGTTCCTCTGCTGCCCTGTTGCTCTGTAGCTGTGATATGATGAGCTGTGGTTACTCCTGGTGCTGGTGCTGGTGCTGGTGCTCGTTCACTGAGTGCCCAGACTCTGTCATCTTGGCTTGGCCTGGCCTGGCCAGAGCTTGCCCCTGCCTGTTACCCATTGCGAGTTCAGATCATGAGCCGCATTGTCCGCTGGAGTACAGCACCCGTTTCTCAGAACAGGAGGTAAAGAAAACAATTCCTTCAATACAATGCACATACATATATACATACATACATATATTTTCTTTCTTCTCATTTCGTCTTTGTTTCTGTCCTTTTTGAATAGTGTCCACATACACAGTGCATTAATTCGTTTTATTATTACTTTTCACTCTTACTCTTCCCTACTTGTCTGTTGGTTGCTACTTCGTCTTCGACTTCGCCTTCCTCTGCTTCTCCATCTCCATCTCCATCGCCATCAGCTCTTCCTCTTCCTCCTATTTTGCTGGTCCTCCATTGTGTGCAGCTTGCTTATGAATTTATGGATTCAAATGTAATGTGGTGCGCCCTTTGCAGATTTGCTTCTTTTCTTTTCGTTTTTTCCTGTTTTGTTGCAACGATTTAAGTCCCCAGGAATAGGGACCTTACACACACACACACACACAACCATAAATTCATCTGTTTGTGTTTATGTATGTTTATGCTTGTGTGTGCATCTACATACATTCAATCTGACACTGGCTATTCTCTCAAATAGAGGGAGACTGCGACAGCAAGCACAGACTTAGCTAATGCCATAAGAAGCAGCAGCATGGACTCAACTCCCATTCCTATTATATACATTCATACATACAAATAGACGTCCCTTTATACCTCTGTACAAATATATGTATGTATCTATCTATATACACACATACATCATTTTGCTTTCTTTCCTTTTTATTCTTATTTTGTTAAATGATGAATTGCTGAGTTCTGATGCCAGCGCTGTCAATGCAACTCGATGAGTCGTGCCTGTACAGTGTGTCACTAAAGTTACCGTACCCCCTATACATTTGCAAGAAACAAATGTCAAATTTGTATTAAGCAAAAAAGTTCTGATGCAATTCCATAAAATACTCTATTGTCTTTAAAATAACGAAAAAAAACAGTAACATTATATTTTAGTCTAATTTCTGTCTACAAAAGCCTACGGACTCTCACTTATAATATATAAACTAATTAAATATAAACAAATGTGTAGGGCGTACGGCGACTTTAGTGGCACACTGTACGTGCAGATAAGCGAATGAGTGCAAGGAAGACTAGAAAACGCACGCAGTCAGAATTTTTGGCCTTTTGTTGTGCCGTTACTTTTTCTATGCTTCTCTTTCCACCAGTGTTCGCGTTCTGCAAGCAATTAATTGACAGCGTCATAGATGCCTTTGTTTTGTTTTCTCCACTTCTTTTACATTCTTTTTCTTCATGAATATAAGTCTTACATACATATGTATGTATGTACATAGCTTAGTAATAATTGATAAGCAAAACTATCCTAGATAATGTCATTATTTGATGTTAAAATTGAAATTATGTAACTTATTATATTTTGCAAACAATTAATTGACAGACTGTATGTACATATGTATGTATGTACGTATGCATACATACATACGTATCTCTTAAAGCAAAACACCCATTGTCAACTCATATACAGTGGCTCACAGCTTATTTCCACCAGCAGCTTAAAACAGATTGAGGCATCCATAAAATCTAAACCAAGCGGGATATTAAGATAACTTAAACGCAATTTGTTAGTCTGATGTACATATGTATGTATGTATGTAAACAAAATGTCACATCTTTCAACGAAATTTTCTTTGAGAATGTTTTATTATTGTTGTTATGGTTTATTCCCCGCATGCATTTAATGTTTCCTATTGATTGCATAACCAACAAGTTTCTTTTTATTGATTTGTTGAACATAATTCATCTGTCAAACTTAAGAAAACTACGCAAACTAAGCTTAGCGCTTGTATCCATGATATCCATGGGTTGATCTGTTTCCGGTGTACAAGGACATAACATTTCTATTTTTGAAATTGATTTCGTGAAATCTATATTTTCGCTTTAATTTCAGCACATTTGTTGACATTCAAACGAAATTTTACTCATTTTACTTACAAATTTCTCTTTGTGTCAAAACTTATCCCTAAAGTTCCAAGTTTGGGGCCTAACTATAAGACTTTAGCCTAGCCTTTAGAGAAGACATACCCCAATTCATATATTTTCTACACTTTCGGTTAACGGATACAGATTTATATACCAAATGAACGTCCGAATTGAAAATCTTAAGGATATTGATCTAACATGAGTTTTGGCTTGTTACTCCTGAGACCCGAATCCCAGCCTTAAAAGTACAGATCGCCACTCGCTGATCGCCAACAGCTGATTTAAGTACTAAGAAAGCAATTTGTCCTACTAATAAAAATATAGCTAAGAAATAGGATATTGAATGAATAGCAATTATATTAGCAGTATCGTACCGTTAATGTTCCCGATCGAATCACATTTCTGATAGTTTCAATACATACTATAAGAGGTATTAAAATAGCTGTTGTACCTTGAGGGACAGGATGGGCGAATATATGTTGTGTATAGTTAATCATCATCCACTCGCCACTCAATGCAAACTAAGAAGTTACAAGGGATTTATAAATGGAAGTCTCTTAAATGTCTAATAAGCTATGCCTAATCCATAAACCCTCCTTTTCATATTTTCTGATATATTGAAGTTTTAATACGCAATTACTATATGTTTAAAGTAAAGTTGTTGTGAGCTGCTACTGTACTTACCTATTTTGTAATCTTAGTTATGTACGTTAATATCTGTTATCATTTTGTTCTGAAATTTTGTAATAATAAATGCGAGTTGTGCCTTTATAATACAAATACCTTGCTGTATCATTACTTTTGTGGCACACTGTACATAGTTCTCTGTGAAGAAAGGCTAATAGAATGTATAATTTCTTAATTTATTTTAAATCAAATTGAAAAAGTATAAATAAATAGTTAATAGATTGTAACCCTTCATTCGCGATTCATTGATGGCAATTTTTGCTAGATTTTTCCTAACGAGAGCCCAATCGGTGGCAAGTATGATCCTGTTCTTTCCTGTTACCCTATATAAACACATACATATATTCTATATATATATATATATATATATATATATGTATGTATGTATGTATGTATAGTTTGTATTTGTATTGAAAAAAAGCATGCGTAAATGCGGCCTCTTGAAAGCCTTAAATACCTTCCAAGCACGTCGTTAAATGCCGAACAATGGGCTCACACTTTTTGATATTGTTGTGCGTGTAGTGGTGGTGGTGTGTACCCGCACCCAGACGAGTGTCCGTACCTGTACCTTCTTCGGCTGTACCGTAATGTACGCATCGGTACCGTCGCATGGGCAGTGGCCCCATGCCGTGACTTCCTCCCTCCGAGCGAGACGCTGCTTAGTATAAGTACGCGTGTGTGTGTGTGTGTGTGTGTGTGTGTGTACGAGCTTATCTGTGTGTGTAGACAATAATTCATTAACATATTCATGCGTTGGAATCAATTCGCGACAATTTTAATGAAGGCAAAAAGTCTGGCTTAAAATAAATGAAATTTATTGTTCCTTTTTGCAATTCATTTCCAACTCTCGAGCACAAAGAGAATTTTGAAAACAGTTCATCACCGTTCTTCCCCAAGCCTTAGAAAGCCTTGGCCTCCAGATCCCCAGCTCAGGCTCAAGCTCACCGTCAGCCCCAAGCCCCAAGCCCCAGCCCAAGCAGAGCCTCTGTGCCTTCTGGCTTCCTTTTTGTCGCATTGCCGGGTATCGTATCGATCCATTGATCTCACCGAAATGAATGATTGTGTAGCTGCTTGTCGACGCAGCGAGACACAACAAAAACCGAAAACCAAATACAAAAAAATCAAATGACCACATCCAGAGCATACATTCATTCATACACACACATATCTATACATACACATATACATATATGTATAAGAAATCTGGCCAGAACAACAACTACTGCAAAAGCGAAAAACAATGCAAGCTCAGACTGACGTCGTATCGGCGTCGACAAAGTCGAACAGTAAGTGACACTTTTGTTTTATATTCGCAACTTTTTATGCTGAATCGGAGAACAAAGGCGATTTCTCAGTAAAAACTCGCACACACACACACATACATCTGTCCTTCCATACATTCATATACATATATATATATGTATACATACAAACAAAATAAAACTATCTATGCTGTACGTATTTGTACCGAGCAGTGAGCACCCATAATCAAAAGTTTCGGTACAGACATACATACACTCATACATACGTATATATGAGTAATATACAACCTTACATAATGCACCAAGGTACACCTTTAAAGGTGTGTCTCCATTCCCATTCCCATTCCCATTCCCATGCTCACGCTCATGTTTCTGTAAGCCGGTGAGGCTCCTTGCTCTGCAGAAGGGAAGAATAGGGACAACAATGACAGTCCGTTGAGCTATTTGACGAATTCTGCCACGGTTGAAGGTCGGAGGGTAATACATACACAAATCCAGTACTCGTACAACTGGCAGCAGTTTGAATCCTGATCTGGATACTTGGATCTGAAAAAGCTAGTTACCATTCCCAAAAATACGCATTCTGATTGTAGAAGAGAGATGAAGAAACTGCTCAGAAAAAATCTCTTCCTAGCAAATAAACTTAAACTCAATATAGTGTACCAAAAATGTTATCGTACAGTTAAGTTTTGTTATATTTTTGCTTAATATTTGTACATTTTTAATCATAGTTATGTATCTTCCAACTATTTGATTTACGTATTCTAAATATTGTATGCCAACAACCACAGTCTCTGAAATGTAGTTCCAAAAAAACATCATTCAACTAACATAATGCAAATTAGAATTAAATACTAGCTAGAAAAAGTATATATATGTATACTTATATGAGTATATATATGTTTGTCCTTACACGGGGAAAAGTATAGTGTACCTGATCAAGGAAATGTGTTTGTCTGTCTGGGATCTGGGATCCAAGGAGGTTCAGAATTATCTAGAATGCTTGTGGAGAGTCTGTATATGCATTGATGCGTTGGTTAAGGACATTATAGTTGAGCACACACGACTGGAGCAGACTGACTTGTTTGCTTGTTTCTCCCATCTATCAATAACGTCAATCTTTATGCTCAATATATTGCGCTGTTAATGGGAAATACGAGGAGTATTCAAAAAGTAAGTTTCCCCAGTCTGGCGCCACCTAGCGGACTCTAGCTGAACATAGTTCCAGTGTAGGTTCTACCGAAAACAACGTATATTTGTTTTTTTTGCAAGTTGTTTATGATTATTTAATATTTTTTGAATTTTCATTTATTTTTATTACTGTGACTGATCTTTAGGGAATTCTGGTAATAAACATATCTTCAGGTAGTAAGCATATAAAATAATGTATATTATTGATCAGTATTAATTATTATCAGATTTAAATATCAATACTGTAAATTTCCAATTTCCCACACGATAGAAAGAACATATAATAGAATTGATTAAACAATTTCTCATTAATAATTTAATAATATAATATAATTTAGACTTTAGACGCTTCGTTTAAATTCAATGTTTTTCAATTAGATATTTCAAAATAATATTGGCAGTACAAAATTTCTTGAGAGAATCAAGTTGGCAAGTAAGAATGTAAGAATGTTACTTACTTATTCCTAAATATGTTACATCAAATCAAATATTAGACACTTAACCCACTAAAATTAGCATTAGAGGAATATATCGTTGATTTTTGTAAAAGTATCGATTAGCATTAATAGCTGAGTCGATAACGCAACGATAACGCGTGGATGTCATCGAATATAAGAACTAAATTTAAAGCTTCTTTGTGAGTGGGCGCAGATCCGGTTTGTGTGAAGTTATCTTTAATTTTAGGCAGATTGAATAATTGGAGGACTCTCGATTCTTACTCGATTCTTACATTGAGATCAAATAATTGACACATGAATTACGCAAGGAACAACTTACTATTATGCAGTGCGGGGGAGTTCGCAACAGGGCGGAACTTGCATACATGAAAAATACTCTAATTTCATTCACGATGTTTCCAAATATGTTTCATGGATAGAAATATAAGCATGTAATAAGTTAAATACTATTTTTTTGCATCGATTAAAGCTGAGCTTTCATTTAATTATCGGAAATCGAACGCATTCTGCACGCAAGTGAAAGTTAACACGTTGGGCGTCAAATTTGCGAGGGGCCCGACGCCGCTCAGAACTGAGAAGAGTTCAGTGCCTCCTCGACTGCTCGCAGAAAACAAAGGCCAGTCAAGGTTCTGCCTGCAACAAATCTACTTCGCCTCATTCCTTTCCACCTCTCCTACATCCTCTCCTCCGACTCCCTTCTGTCGACTGCCCTTGCCATTGAATTTGTCTTTTGTACATCTGAATCTACGGTAGAAGTAGGTATGACACAGCTTGTGCCTGTTTGTCAGTGTATCTTTATGTGGCTACGCGTCTACTTCTTCCTTCCCCCCCACCCCTCTCTCTCTCACTCTCTCACTGTCTTTCGCTGTGTTAGTGTGTGTGTGTGTAAGTATGTTTTCAGTTTGCACGTGCCTTGTTGTTGTACGACTTTATTTCTGTGTGGAGTCTTTATCTGTTTTCATATTCCTCAACTGGTTTATATTCAGTTCGTCTTGCTATCCACTACACCCACACACAAATTCCGTGATATATCAACCACCACAATCGAGAGGCATGCTGCTTTGGCTTCACCGATGCCTTCTTCAGGCTTTTGGTCAGGCTCGGGCTCAGACTGGGGCCAGGGCTTGGGCTTGACTTTGGTTTGAGTTTTGGTTTTGGCTGTAGTCGTGGCCTCGGATGTGCCTGTCCCTGTGTGCTGGGCTGATGGTATGCAAAAACTCCACGCACTCATCAGGTCTGAACTCAGAGGCCTATGGTACGAGTAGATTTCTGCGCGTCTTTTCATTACACCTTCGGTCCTCATAACTTTTGCTCTTTCTTGTTTTTTATACATATTTTTATTCTTTTTGTTAGGGCCAATGTGCTGCAATTTGCCCCGCATAGCTGCAACATTTCAAATTCAACACGAACACAAATTTAAGTTGCAGATCCCGGGCTTGACTTGTCACTTTCCAAGACTTTTCAGAATTGCCAATAGCTCCGAAAATAGTTGTTCGAAGTGATCGCCCTTCGCTATGTTTTTCAAACCATATGTAAAAGGAAGCATTTCCGACCCCAAAAAGTATATATTATACAATATATTAAGCAGCGTTTGAAAGTGCTGCGCTGCTCTGTAGTATTTGGTTTGCTCTAACTTTAAAGTTTAAGCAGAGCCGCAGCAGAGCCATAGCCGAAAAATGAAAGAGGATTTGCTCTGCTCTGCTCGTAGCTTAGCAGTAGGAACAGCATAAAATGAAATTATGTGCTCTGCGTAGCCGAAGCGGCAGCTAAATAACGAGAGCGAGATGGGAGCAGGGCATAATAAAAATTCTCATTTACTGCAAACCTAAAATAACGGGGCATTACGAATTACGCATTACCGATGACAAAACGATCACAGCGATTGTAGCGAAACAAAAACACACGAGAGCCATAGCAAATGAGACTTTATAATGGCTCAGCTCTCATCTCGCTCTCGTTTTTCGGCTATGGCTCTGTTCGAAGTTAAAGCGGTACGGCAACATTTTTATAGCATTTGCTGCTATGGAGTAGTAAATGCGAATATTATTCTGTCTATGTTCTGTTGAGTTCTGGAGGAACTAAATTTGCCAAGAAGAGAGAAATGTATCCTATTCCTGGGAGTTCAGTTCTACTTCTTGTAGCCGTTGAACCTTAAACATTGATCGGAAATTAGCCCGTACCCACGAGTACCTGTAGCCCTCGCTTTGGCTATGGGCAAGGGTACAATTAAGAATAATAAAGCGAGTGAACAGTACAGTACGATGGCAGTTTGGTCTGGTCGAGCAAGTGAACTGTAAATACATACACACATTCTTGTATATACAGGGTGTATGTGCGCATGCATATGCATAAGAGTACAGTGCTCACTGAAATCATGCGACATTTCACGGACCCATGACTCGGCAAGTAACGGTTATTAAATACGATTATATTCTTACAAATGTTCGCTGTAAGGTCTATTTAATACTGTTGGCCCTTTTTTCATACCCTGACAGGGGTATAATGATTTTTTCACAAATTGTGCAGCGAATTAAAAGACACACAGTAAACAGCCCATCAGCATCAGAGAATCATTTAATATCGCACAATTGTGGCAATGATATGCGAAATAACTTAAGATATTGTTTATAGCTTTCAATATGCTTTAATTAAAGTCAGTAAATCACACCACAACTCCCCACCCCACATCGATCAACGGAAGTTATTCAATTTACTAGTGTTCAATATAGTGGGTAAGGGTTTTGCGTAGTCAGGCTCACTGACTACAGCAATCTTACTCGTATACTTACATATGTTCTGATTAACCTGCTACAATATAAGTTGTGAGCAGAGGAACTCCAAGAAGTGAATCTTCGCATGCTTCAAGCCCAATAGCTTTTCAGTCTGTGTGCATAAGTATGTATTTGTGTGTGTATATATGTGTATGTATGTAGCAAAGAATATGTTGGTATTAACAACAATTATTTGAATGCAAATTGCAGTTACATTGACTGCCCCTACTCACACACATGCAAACACACGCACACTATATTTAAGTTGTCATCAGAGCCGAGTTGTCATTAAATAGCTATAAAGCACTTTGGAAACGCATTTCAGATAATTGTCAAGTAATTACCTATTTTACATTTACATTGTTAGCATTTTTACCTTTGTTGTCAACGTTGTTCTTGTTCTCGTTGTAGTTGTTCTCGTTGTTGTTGTTGTTGCTCAACGACAATAAAATTCATTATATACATAAGATACATATATAGATAGGTATGTATACATTCGTAGCTGGGGCTTGTTTGCGCACAGAACACAATTTAAGTGAAAGATAGAAAGTTAGTCAAAGACTATCTATACGAGACTATAAACACCTTAGCAAGGACTCTTTTAACACGATTTTGCGATTGATTCCTTCCCTCTTTTAACACGCTGAAATCCTCGATTTTACACGATTGCAAAAGGGTTATTTCATCTTTAAAAGAACTTATGCAGTCAACATTGAATGGATGCTGGTAGTAGTTAGTTCTTAGAATTAGCGCATTCAATTGAAGGATTGGGTTGAAGGATTCCAAGGTGTGACTATCAATGCTGGGCAAGAGCTGTTTAGAGATCTGTGAAAGGAGCCAATTCAATATCAGATGACATCAGCTCTGAAAGAACCGAACCTATAAATGGTTTAACGATAGATGAAATTCGCCAATGATCTACATATGCTAAGAACTGGGATCCATCATGCTTTATATATTCTGATCCGACTATCAAAAGACGATCCAAATTTAAGAAAGAGTTGGAAAATCCTTTCGCTCATAATTTATAATGAGTGCTGCAAAGATACTTTAAAGATAAGATAAAGATACTTTACTTATTGAATTCGAAACTGCCGCCAAATGAATTTCAAAATGTTTGTGTATGCAACACTCTTTGCTTGATTCCTTACCGAAGGACCTTTTTATTGATTTTCCTTATATCTATTAAAAAACAGCTCAAATCTGGAGAGTAAAACAGATTTTGAAATCTTGAAAGGGTTTCTCTGGGAGCCTAACGAGGGTTCAAACAGTTAGTACTAAGTTCTAGCTGCTGCTCAGAAGTTGAATCGAACTTATTTTTGCTTTACTTTCGACTCGTTGCAGGACTCCAATGATGCTAATGACGGCTCTCCAATGTCCAGTTCTGATGTTGAAACTTTCAATGGCAAAATAGTTTACAATCTCGACGGCAGTGCCTTTATTATCGATGCAGGTAATGCGACTGTCTCCAGCATAAGTTTGAGCTCAAGCGGTGCCACACCCACACCCACACCCACACTCACACCCATACCCACATCGATATCTGCAGCAGCCTCAGCTACTCCACTAGATGTGCAGGGAATACTGTCCACGGCTTGCGGGAAACCAGGAGCTGCAGCTGGACCAGCAGCAGAGAAGCTACTAAAGTCGATACACGAGAAGGGACGAGCACAGGCCACACACCAGAGCAAGGGGGAAGGCGAGGGGAACGACTCGGGTTGCATTTCCATATCGGGAAACTGCCAGCTCCCGAGTCCGAAGATCCATTCGTTCCGTGTGGTGTCTGCGCAAGATGCAAGCACGCACTGCCAGGACCCAACGAATGCGTTCAGGACACGCAAGCACAAGCCGATATTGATGTGTTTCATATGCAAGCTATCCTTTGGCAACGTCAACTCCTTTAGCTTGCATGCAAACACCGAACACAAGCTCAATCTGCAGGAGCTGGAGCAGCAGCTGCTGAATCGCGAATACTCAAGTGCCATTATTCAGCGTAACATGGATGAGAAGCCGCAGATATCATTCCTTCAGCCGCTGGATGTGAGTTCGGTCAGTGGTGGCGATGGCTCGGTCGGCGCAACTGCCGCCGAGTCCATGGACCCACTTGTCGATAGAAACCAGCCAGCTGCTCCCTGC
The DNA here is from genome assembly GCA_035045065.1 of Hirtodrosophila trivittata. Lineage (NCBI taxonomy): Eukaryota > Metazoa > Arthropoda > Insecta > Diptera > Drosophilidae > Hirtodrosophila > Hirtodrosophila trivittata. The sequence continues at coordinate 775,946 of JAWNNK010000645.1, forward strand.
TCTAAACTGTCTCCGGATAATACCAACATTGACGACCCCAACCAGAGCGACCTTCAACAGATCCCGGACGAACTCCAAACCGGAGGTGGAAGCTTCGGAAATGGCGAGGGTGATGATAACAGTGATGGTGATGGTGATCGTGATGACAACGTGACGATGGGCATGGCGGCACCCAATGCCCAGTCGATGTCATCATCTTCAGCAAAAGTAGCAGTGAAATCCACTGTGAAATTTAGTTCCTTAAACTTAACAACTGCAAAGACTAATAACTCCCCCACAAAGGCATCCGCGTCGGCCACGTCATCGATATCATGCCACTCCCCCACATCTCCATTGGCATCCGCATCCGCATCCGCATCAACACCAAGCCAATCGCCCTTGTCGGCACCACTCGATGCATCCGATGCTGTGGCAGCCTCAGCACACCACAACCCTGGTGGAAACCCAGATGGCTCGCCTTTGGCGGAGTTGAAGGCAAATAGAACTGATAATATAAGTAGCGATAAGTCAATGAAGCGCTGCCAAGGTGCAGAGTCAATGTCGATGATACCCAGCACGGGTATCAGTATGGGTGATATCAAAAGTCTCATTGTGTCAACATCTGCCTCGGGCTCTGCCTCTGTAACTGGATCAGATTCTCCTCCGCCCCAGCAGCCGCCTTCTGATGCAGATGCAGTCTCAACAGCTGCCGATATTCTTCAGAAGCATCTTCTGTCGCTCCAGCAGCAACAGGTGGCCTCCACTGGCAGTGTCTTCCCACCGATACAAGTCCAAGCTCAAGCACAACTTAGTTCCTTTCACGCATCCCTCGCAGCTCTGGCGAACGAACAGAATGCAAGGGGTGTCAAGCTGCTCACAGAGTTCCTGCAGCAGCAGCTTCACCACCAGCAGCAGCAGCAGCAGCAACAACAACAGCAACAACAGCAACATCAGCACCTCCTGTTCCCAACGAACTGCCTGGAACATCCAGACTTTAAGGGTGTGGACTGTAAAACATGTGAACTGATCGATATTCAGCACCAAATCAAGTCGCCGGCCACTCCTCAGCCTCTGCAATCTCAGTCCCAGTCCCAGTCGCAGTCGCAGGCTCAGCCGCTGCTGCAAGCGCAGCCTCAGCGGTCCCCCAATGCCAGCAGCAGTGGGTTGTCCTCCTCCATGCCGATCTCGCCCAGCGCTTCGTCTGTTGCCAGTGTTGGGAATGCAACTGCGTCGAGCTTCACAATTGGCGCCTGTTCCGACCACATAAACGGCCGTCCCCAAGGCATCGATTGCGCCCGGTAAGTTCATTCAATCCTCTATTTATCTATTTCTCTATTCAGGGGAAACTAATTACAGTCAAAATAAATTTAAAAGGAAAAAATTATAATTAAGAGTGTTTGAAATGATCTGAAAGGGACCTTTTCACAGAGCGAGTGTTAGCCTCATGAGAAGAAAGCTGATAAAAGTAATTGTAGGATCAAAGTTACCCATAACTCGAGTGGAAAAAAGCAATCAATCTGTTGATGATATTGTAAGAGATCTGTTGAGGCGTCTTCATCAAAAAATAGTAGTGCTCCTTAACAAGTTGTACGGTTTCTGAGTGGTGTCTGTGCTCATCCCAGCTCAAGCCTGGAAGAGCAAATAGTGTTCCAGTTCAAGCTTTCGAACCGATTCTCTTTGATTCTGATATTATTGAAAGCAAGGCGACTTACCACTGGATCCATACCCTAAAATCGGCCTCAGATCAGAATATTCTTAAAGCCAAGGATACTTTTGGCCTTGTTAGAAATTGAATGAAAGATTCCATACAAAGAGAATTCTCAAGCCATCAGCCTTATACAAGCGCTTCAAGGATAATTGTCAATATAAATAAATAAATAAATAGAATAATCAAATTGATGAGGTTTGTGTCATGGAAAAAGTCATGACACTTAATTTCTAGTCTTTGCCACGTTTTGCTGCACGCAGTCCAACATGTTCGATGAACATAGGAATTTTCACATGATGCTCGTCATACATCCAACCATCATACAAGTTACATAGACAGTTACCATACACAGTCATACAAGTTCGGGGAGCCTAGCGAAGATCGCAAATTTTTTATTTTCGTCGAGAAATGCCTCGCCTAACGGTAAAATGCCTCGCGTGCACTAATACTAATGCAGAATTTTGCGTCATGCTCGCCAACATGTTCGACTGTGTATCGCTTTCGAACATGTTCGACTGTGTATCGCTTTCGAACGTGTTGGAGGAACTGCAGTGAAAAAGGATCATCGAAAGATAAGCATGATTGAGAATTGAATAGAATTTGAGGTAAATCATTTATAAATCAATTGAAAAACAGTGTGCCCACATACTCAATAATTCTCAGTTCTAAATTCTTTTCGATTTCTTGAAGGTAATTTCGCTTATTGATTAAATACTAGCTATCAATTGTTAAATGAAATCGAGTATTAAATTCACCCATTGCAAATTCTCTGAGCTTACACTCTTATATATTTACATGTAGTCCCGACCCTCTTTACTATATATATATATCAATATCCGAGTCGATGTATTCATTCTGAGGCTATCAATGCTACAGCATCTTCCAAATTTACAACAAAGAACATTTTTAACCGATGTGTTTTATTTTATAGCCTCTTAATTTATGTTGTAGATTTTTGTAAACATCGGGTAATAAGCACAGAAAAATTAGATTAAAACTTGGTGTTTCATAGCCAAAGATCGGACCAGTGACAGATTTTCAAGATATTCAAATGATAGAAGCAGAAGCTTTATTTTATTTAGTTAATAATTATATTTACTGAGCAATTAATATATCAATATATTCTCTATTCGATCGCTGAAGAATCTTTGATTTGTGAGTACTTTTGTGACCTCTTTTGTGTATGTTTAGTATTTGTGTTTACATTTAAGTTCAATTTACATTTATTTTATAGATATTAATCAATTTGAACGAAAATAACGCGTCTTGCATCGAAGATAGCACTTAGATGTTCGATTTAGAATACATTCGTAAATACACTTGGTTTAGTTACTCTGCTGTTCATGTAGAACTGCTGTGCAGATGGCAACAGGGTTAACACCAGTGTTGCCAGGCATTAGGCGTTGGCACAAGCTAGATTCTGTGGAAAAATAAGCTAAAACAAGCTAAAACCATATTTTTTGCGATTGAGCTATTGAGCCCATTGCTGATTTGCGGATTTATAATAGTCGGAGTAGGCTAAATTTGAAATAAGCTTGATTTAAACCTGTAAGCTAGATGCAAGTTTTATAAGCAATTCCATTTTCAAATATGCTAGATCTAGCCTGAAATAAGCTAACCTGGCAACACTAGTATGCAGAATTTGCAGCCGTATAGAACAGAGGTTGGACAATACATCGATGTATCGTCGATGTATCATCGATGTAACGATGTTCAGAAAGAAGTATCAAATATCGATGTATAATTGTTATTATTATTATTAATCGATATTAACATCAATGTTTTCTGCCCAACATCGATTCTTGCTATACATATTTTACTGCCTGCAACGTCGTGTGCATCTGAAAGAATGTTTATCAAAGCAGGGCAAATCGTTTCATTCTATTATTTATAAGCCAGAACTATAATCTCCTTAATACTCAGGTCAGGTTAACTATTAAGTATTCTTAAATTTTTTTATTACCTATTATTTTCATGATCTCGAAAATTATCTCTTTTGTAAATTCTTGAAGAATAAAGAATTGTTATTCTGTTTTAAGTTTTATTTGAAAAACTTCAATGTATCGATGTATCGATGCTTTCGCTTCAAAACATCGGTAACATCGATGTTGCAAAATTCGATGTAGGCCAACCTCTAGTATAGAATTCATCTAAGTTTTTGTACTCCTCGGCGAGTGGCAGATCTTCAATTAGTGCCACACTGTGTCTGTAGAAGAACAATAGCTGGTAAAGTTCAGGTTATGTTTTCTTTTATGTTTTCCTAGCATGTGTGTGTGATGAGGATAATTGAAAGGACTAGTGTCCGTCCAGTGTGTGTCAATCGATTTGTATTTCAAATCCAGCACTTTCTGCTTTAAAATCTAATCTGGCAACACTGCTTGGGCCTAAGCTTAGAGTGAAGATAGCCACGCCGCTCTAACTAATTGCATCAAATTGCATTGCACAAAAGTAAACAAAGAAATACTTTTATCTCTTTCGCGCTTGCAAGGCGTAGACTCCACACTCTACTTATTATTATTATTAAGCAGTAGAATAACAATTAATTCTTAGCCTACTATAATTCTAAAGAGCACTAGCTGCTGGGCCTTCGGCTCGCTTTATGTATAGATCTCTAGATTAGGTTAGTGATACCCAATTTGTCTGTGAAATTTCTTATATACTTGTACTTGTATGTTATATTTGTTGTTGTTGGGTGCGGGGCACTCCGACTTGACGTGTTTTACTGATAGCATGGACGAGCAGCGAAATCGCAGAGTTGTCCTTTGAGGAGGTGTCCGTGCGTAAGGCTGGTGTGTCCTAGGCGAAGTCTGGTGTAGATGATAGTGATAGACAGTACAGGCGCAGTCCCTTCTGAGTTAAGCTGCGAGTAATGATGCACAAACTCTTTCCACTTCGTTGTGTTCTTGTTTCTTATATAGTTAAATATTAGATGAGGCAGAGTTATCTGCTGCTTCGTTGCCCGATAAGCCAACATGTCCCGGGATCCACATTAGTTCTACACTCTACCGCTTGTAATTCGTTCGTATAGGCATTAGTGTTGACCCCTAGTGACACTTTCAAATTGATTTCATCGCGTTATCAATCAATCTACTAATCTAATTCAGCATCAAAATACCTCTCGAATGTTACATAACTCGTTGTACCTGTAGTAGATCAGTAAAAGCGACGTAAAGACGGAACAGTTGTCTATTTATAGCAACACTCTTAGTTACTACTTTCAGTTATGTCCTTTCACTAATATCGGCTATTATCCTTAGTTCCATTTATGGTAATGAATCAAACTCAGATGTTGTCGATCCATTCAATTAGCTACAAGCTCTCCATAGATAGTCCACAACAAGTACGAGCACAGCTTTCGAGGATGCTGGAGGACCAATGTCCACAAGTAAATTATGTCATTCTAGCGTGTTATTAGCAGTTCGAGCGTGAGAATACAAGGATACAAGTGCCGCCGGCCGTTCGTTCTCCCCCTCCATGTCAGTGTAAGGGATGTAAGGAGTAAACTTCCCGCCTCGGCAGGATTTAACTGCACGGTCGCAAGGCTGATGACAGGGGGTGAAAAGTACGTGCCGAAGTCGCAAAAGGGTTATCCCTCGGTCGAATATGCGTAATTATTGCTGCTGTTTGAACTTTGCCACTGCGAAAGGGGTCACCCATGCTGCTTCCTCTGGTGCAGCCACTGGCTACACAATAACTCATTAGTCTAATTCTCGCATACATCATGCAACAGAGCAGGGGGCAGGGGCAGGGGCGGTTGCTGTGTATGAGCCATGCCTGGAGCTATGCCGGTTGTTCATTTAAACGCAAATGAACCTTGGGACCTGTTCATTCGAATTAGTGTGTTCATATTGATTGCATCAATCGGAAGACGGGAACAGGACCAGGTCCAATGGGATTAAAAGGATTTATTTTCCACACCTCAACCCTTTCACCACTGCAATCGCGTTTGAATCAACTCAATGATTCCATATTTTTGTTGCAATTTCTAATGTTTGCGTGAGGAATTAGTTTCAGACAAAGAATTTGTTTCTAAAGTTTCTTAGTTCTATTTGATAAATCTTAAGAAAAGCTTTTTCTCAGATATATTTATATTATATATTCATTTTTGATTTAATTTTTTCATTCAGCTACATATATATCTTATATCTTATATACATCTTATATCTTGATATTGTTACGCAAGCAATGGAAAATATATCTGAATTATTTTTACCTAATTGCCTGGCTAAAATCATAAAAACTAAGAATATATTGCAGCAGTAGGAATAACCCTGGCCTTAGGATTGAATATCTCTGACAAAATATAGATAAATATAATGAAAATTCTATATCGATCGGATAATAAACACAAGGTGTCCGGCGCAGGGGTATTGAACAACGGAAAGCAGCAAGATTTATACGATATATACAAGTATATATATATAAAGGGTGTTTTTTTAAGAGGTTTAGAACTTTAAATTGCAATTAAACAATCGATTGTGGCACGAGCTGTGTGACATGTGGCGCCGTCTTGTTGGAGCCACAGCTCCTGGACATCATTGTCCAATTCAGGAATGAAAAAGGTAGTAATCATGGCTATATACCGATCACCATTGACTGCAACATTCTGGCCATGATTTCAATGATTCCATGATTCCAATGATTCCACCAGCCCATAAAGCGCACCAAACAGTCAGTTTTTCTGGATGCAACGGTGTTTCGACATACACATGAGGATTAGCTTCAATTAGCCATTCAGGATTAGCCATTCAACCAGAAGTGCGTTTCATCGCTAAACGAAATTCGCCTATGAAAATCGGGAACAACGGCAATCTCGTTTTGGGCCCATTCGACGAATCTGCGCCTTACTTGATGATCGTTTGGCTCCAATTCTTGCACGAGTTGGATTTTGTAGGCACGCAAACCAAGATCCTTCCGCAAAGTCTTTCATAAAGTGGACTCGGGTCTTCCTCAATGCTACGCTCTACAGCAGCAATAGCTTCTTCTGTACGCACCGTACGGCGTCTCTGGGGATGCGAGTTATCAATAAGAGTAAACGTGGTGCGAAAACGTTCCGAGTCGAATTAACTGCTCTGATGGACGGTGGACTCTTTGTCGACGATAAAATGGACGTAGTGCGCGATACTTAATCCGCACAGGTCCATTATTTTCCAAATAAAATTGCACTATTTGCAAGCGTTGTTCAGGCGTGAGTCTTGATGAATTGCCAATCACTTGACAGCTGTTAAATCGGTCGCCATCTTGAACAGAAATGCCAACTTAAAGTTGCATACCTCGAATATGGTCACCCTATACATGTCTATAAACCATACATAAACGTATTTATTATTTATTTATTTAATTTATTTAGTGTCAACTAGAAGCAATCAACTATCAGATTTGACAAAATTAAAAATATCAAATATTCTTTTTAAGTATATAAGTTAACACAATCACTGAGCGGCGAAGAGGCAGTTAAGTTACGTTACATTACAAGCTGAGCTTCAGATTAGAATGTAAGCTAGACTTAGAGAGGAATGAGGAATTTCGGAGCATCGAGCGGACAAGTTAACACCTCACGACTCACCATATAATACTTCACGCAGAATTGCAGAACGTATAATTTAGTATTAAATAAACATCAAATAAATTATTATATTCCCAACGTCGGCCCTCGCCACCAAACTAAGGAAACGGAATAATAAGTTTATAATTTGTATATTTGATCTTCCTCTTTGGCAATTCAATTCAATTCCTAACTTAAATAGAATTTTAAATCTTGTTTTTATAAATTATTATTCTAAAGTTTCTATCTGCAGGCCAAATCCTTTATCTCTGCCTGAAGATCCCTATCATCCTACCATAGAAATCTCTCCTATGCATCTAACCAATCTTTCAAAGAGTTTCGCAAAGGCAACTTTACTTTGCTCAATCAACTGATCCTTGCAACTGATTGGTCCTTGCTTGACTCCGCAGTTATACAATTTTATATAATTTATGTACATAATATATAAACATATAATATATACATATATACATAAATACAGAAGGAACAAAGTTTTCATAATGAATTGAATACAAAATGTATATCTGGGGTTTCAAAGTTATAAATGAATTGAAACTAGATTGGGGAAAGCCCAGAAGAACCCAGAAAAACCCCATCAGATCGGCAAGTTTAGGTATGCTAGTATTATAAATACTTTGATATGAGAGATAGAAAGAAAGAGGCAAGTAGGATGTAAAAATAATGGAGAATAGTAAAGGATAGAATAGAATAGCTAGAAAGGAGTGTTTCTACTAATATATTGGACAAGAGAAGATTTAAAAGAAGAAAGAAACTATGTATTATATATATATAGTATATACATGTATAATTGAGAGAGACATAGTACAGATAGTAAGGATATGTTGGAGTCAAACACAATCCACTAACGAAGTCTTACTGTCAAGAGAGGAAATATATATTTTATTTGTGTGCTCAAGCGATGTTTTACGTATCTTGAATTAAAATCACAAAAAGACGTGAATATGAGTGAATGCGAGTTTGAATGCACTCATACATGGATAGATGAATATGTTTTTAAATGAACTCATTGTCGAGAGTTGTTGTGACTTGGGAAAGAGAATGGGAAGATGTGCTGGGATGGGTGCGATGGGTGCGATGGGTTAGGGGAGGTGCTCGCACATGGGGGGCAAGGGCGAGGCGGCTTAACTAAAATAAATTAAACCAATTGCGCTGATTTCACTTAATAAATGCTATATACACATTCTCTGTCTCTGCATCAATTGTCGCAATTTACTGGCTACTGGGGACTGGGGACTGGGAACTGGGGACTGAGGACTGGGAACTGGGCACTCGGCTCGAGATCATAAAATTTCATCAACACTTTGTGGGGTGCCGAAGCGCTGTGTCCGCTGCCATTGGGTGATTTCTCGTTCATAATGTCGAGGCTCGAATTCAAATTAAATAATTATGATAAGTATACGAGCTCACAGATGGGAGCGAGTGTGTGTGTGTGTGTGGATAATGGTAGGTGTTTGATTTGATGCTTTGTTTGTGCATAATGGAACTTGCAGCGCCGAGATTAAAGCCCCTATAAGCGGGCAAATCGTGTCAATTGAGTATATCGCTGTCATTATTGTTATCGGTAACTATGGCTGAAGCAGTCTACTCTCCACTCTCCACTCGCCGCTCTCCACTCTCCACTCTCTGCTGTCTATTGTGTATCGTAGTAAACTCTTAGGTATTATTTAAAAATTAAGTTTCCATTGTATGCGTTAAGTGAGGAACGAGTGAAGATTCACACTGAACATATTCTTTCACAATAAATACAATCTTTGCATAATACATACTTACAGTTAAGTTTTCTCTCTCTCTCTTTTTGTTTTGCCTTTTCTCCGATCTATTTTCGTAGTTGCGAAATGCTCCTAAACTCGGCGCGTCTCAACAGTGGCGTCCAGATGTCTACGCGCAACTCTTGCAAGACCCTCAAGTGTCCACAATGCAACTGGCACTACAAGTATCAGGAGACGTTGGAGATCCACATGCGAGAGAAGCATCCGGACGGGGAGAGTGCCTGTGGGTATTGCCTAGCAGGTAAGTCATAGCTCATAATCATAGATCATTTCATTTGCCCTTTACATTCCGTTAAAAGGTATTAAGTGTTCCGATTCTGATCTTTTGGATCGAATCTGTGTACTAAATGTACGAACCGCTCAGTTGCTTTTTTCTGACAAGTTCCGATCAGCTTTAGTATAACATAACTCTAACTTAACATGATTTACTTTCGTCCGAAAGGACACTGTCGATTTAATATATACTAAATTGGAGATTCTGGTTCACATGGGTCACAGGTCAACAGCATCCACGACTGGCACGCGGAGAATCTTACTCGTGTGGGTACAAGCCCTATCGCTGCGAGATCTGCAACTACTCGACGACCACCAAGGGAAATCTCTCCATACACATGCAGTCGGACAAGCACTTGAACAACATGCAAGAGCTGAATACCTCGCAGAACATGGTAGCAGCTGCGGCAGCGGCAGCCAACGCCAAGCTGCTGCTTCCCAGCCCGTCACCGCAAGGAATCATCCCGGGAGCGACAGTGGGAGCCGCAGGACAGCAGCAAGCGGTGCTGGGCTCCTGCAGCTCTACGGCTAATGCGGTGAGTAGCGGCAGCAATGCGAGCGGCACAACAACGGTGGCCTCATCAGGATCGTCCATCAAGCCGAAGCCCTCATTCCGCTGCGACATCTGTAGCTATGAGACCTCTGTGGCCCGCAATCTGCGCATTCATATGACCAGTGAGAAGCACACGCACAACATGGCCGTACTCCAGAACAATATCAAGCACATACAGGCATTCAACTTCTTGCAACAGCAGCACCAGCAACAGGGCGCTGCAGCCGGAGCAGCATCGGGCCCTGGCGCCAATGCCAACAACTTCTTACCAGTGCCAGAAGTGGCCCTAGCCGATCTGGCCTATAATCAGGCACTTATGATTCAGCTGTTGCAGCAGAACGCTCAGGCAGCTGCTAGTCAACAGCAGCAGCAGCAACAGCAGCAGCAGCAGCAGCAGCAGGTGACGGCTAACAGTAAACTGTCACCAACATCGCACTCACCTGTGAGTACACCTGACCACCAGTTGCAGCCGTCATTCTCGTTCTCGCCAAAGCCTCTAAAGTTTTCACAAGGCATGGGAGGCATGACAGGCATGGGCTTGGGAATGGGAATCGGATTGGGATTGGGAACTGGAGCCCTAGAGCCAGCAGGAACATCTGGAGGTGGCGGGGAGTCGCTGGACTCACATGCCTCCAGCTTACCAGAACTGTGGCCAACAGCTCTCTACAGCTGCCTAATCTGCGACTGCTTCAGCACAAACAATATGGACGAGTTAAATCAGCATTTACTAATGGACCGCTCGCGGCAATCGTCAAGCACTTCGTCCGACATTATGGTCATACACAACAATAACTATATATGCCGGCTGTGTAACTATAAGACGAATCTGAAAGCCAACTTCCAGCTGCACAGCAAGACGGACAAGCACTTGCAGAAGCTGAACTTTATCAATCACATCCGCGAGGGCGGTAGCCGCAATGAATACAAGCTGCAGTATCAGTCGCAGCTTGCCACCAATGTGGTGCAGCTGAAGTGCAACTGCTGCGACTTCCACACGAACTCAATGCAAAAGCTGTCGCTGCACACGCAGCAGATGCGTCATGACACGATGCGAATGATATTCCAGCATTTACTCTATTTGATACAGCAGAGTCATATTCTTAAAAACTATAGCTCTGGCGAGCTTGAGTCCTCCTTGAATCACGACGATCAGGATCAGCATCCGCACCAGCAGCAGCAACAGCAATCGCAAAGTTCGCAGTCCTCGCAGAAGGCGCTCTCTTGCCAACTGTGCAACTTTGTTGCAAAGAATCTTCACGAGATGGTGCAACATGTGAAGGGATTGAGGCACATGCAGGTCGAGCAGTTTGTTTGCTTGCAGCGCCGAAGCGAAAACCTGGAAATGCTTGGACTTAACGACGTATTCAGAGTTACGGAACAACTCTCTGGCATCTCTGAAGGTATGTCCATCCATTTTATTAATTTTCCTTATCACAAGCCAGAAACCCCAAAAGATCACCAGACTTTACCTTAACGAGTGACCTTTACATCTTTCAAAAAGAAAGTGTCCTTAAACCGAATCATAATTCACAAGATTTCCTTTTAAAAACTGTTTTTCCGTTCCAACATAAAATTTGCTTAAACAAAAGTTGGTTCCTCTTTGGCTTATCCATCTAATACTCCTTCTAGATATTGTAATAGGCCCTAACTTTATGATCAGTATCAATTCTTTAAGCTCGTCTAGCTCCAAACATTTGTTGTTTTTAAATTAAATGCTCGATATGCTTATCGATGTCTTATTATCTAAGTATACGATATTACTATCGGTATACAGTGGCAGCACTATGTTACTATCGGCCTGCTACATAGGGTACGTCTAGAGCAATTTTAACACCTACTTCTTCTAGATATTGTAATAAGCCCTAACTCTATAATCAGTATCAATTCTTAAAACTCGTCTGTGTCCAAACATTTGTTTCTCCTAAGTTATATGCTCGATTTGTTTATCGATGTCTTATTATCTAAGAATACGATATTACTATCGGTATATTACACAGTGGCAGCACTATGTTACTATCGGCCTGCTACATACGGTACGTTTTGGGCAATTTTAACACCTACTCCTTCTAGATATTGTAATAGGCCCTAACTCTATGATCAGTATCAATTCTTAAAACTCGTCTGTGTCCAAACATTTCTTTGTTGTTTTTAAATTAAATGCTCGATATGCTTATCGATGTCTTATTATCTAAGTATACGATATTACTATCGGTATATTATACAGTGGCAACACTATGTTACTATCGGCCTGCTACATACGGTACGTTTTGGGCAATTTTAACACCTACTCCTTCTAGATATTGTAATAGGCCCTAACTTTATTATCAGTATCAATTCTTAAAACTCGCCTGTCTCCAAACATTTGTAGTTTTTAAATTATATATCGATATGCTTATCGATGACTTATTATCTAAGGATACGATATTACTATCGGTATATTACACAGTGGCAGCACTATGTTACTATCGGCCTGCTACATACGGTACGTTTTGAGCAATTGTATACAATATTATATTGTACTTTCAATACTATTGAACTGTAACTTAAACTTCTAATTGTAAGTGCCTAAGTTCTCGTAACTATTAAAAAATGAATAACAGATAAGCAAGAGAAACAAGAGAAACGCAGTCTTCCTTTTCATCTCTACTAGACCGTAAATGTATATAAGATGGTAATAAGAGGCTGATGAAATTGTGCAAATGTATGTAACAGGCAGAATGAAACATCGCCATCCTCCATATGTACAAACTTGATACTTGAGTCCCGATAAACGTGTGGATCTAAGAGACTATAAGAGCTATAGTCACCATATGCTGTTGAAGATTGTTTCAAATTTTAGGATGTTCTTCTTCTTAAAATTACCGTTGCATAAATTTTGATTCTGAGCTGTCTATCCATGCTGCAAATTTCATTCAGGTCAGAGAATAAACGAAACTAATGAAAGAACAATCTTACAACTACATTGATTAAAGGTTTCTCGTAGTCGTGTACACTTGACACCATTTTTACTTGTTAATTTTCTCGCCTTGTCTTAAAAGTATATAAAAAAAAGAATTACCACAGCGATAAACATAATATCATATTTGCAGATACTTTGCATTTTAAGATCCTGAGAAAGAAAGTTTAGTTGAGACATTATCAGAAATAATTATTAGAGAAATGGTTTAATAGTGTAGGTCTCAGGACATAAGCTTTAAGAATTCCGATCGATAAAGCACAATTGCCAAGTTGGCTTATTGGTTATTTATTTATCTGTCTCATAAAACTCAGTTTGGCGATCGGCTTTTCCTCCTATTGAGACAAAAATATATATAGATAATAAATAAAAACTAAAAACGAATTAATTTTCCTTACGCTTCGTTGCGTCCTGCCGTTTCCTCAATGTATCGATATCTTATCGACCTAGTCTACTTATATCGATTAGTAAAAATGAAATTTGACGTACGTTTGCAACAAATAGTATTTCTCAGTCACGCCTTTATATTAACTAAAGCAAATTAACTTGTTTTTATTGTAGCAGTTTCTTAAATTCTAAAACAAACAAATAAATAATTTAAATGAAATGTATATGTTGACCAGAATCGAGAGTTGGGATGATCGTAAAATGCTTTTCTTATCTGACCGTCTATACAGATATATTTTATATAAAATCTTGGGTACTTCGATTGAATCGAATTATTCAAATGCATTCATACCAAATTTACGAAAAGAATACACAGTATTATGATGTATGTATGTACATCACTCTATGCCTTTTTAAATGCATTTTTTCCCAGATACTCACCCATGCCTTAAGAATAAAAACCTTATGTCTTCTCCTTCTCAATACACATACTATAGTACATACTTTTTGCATTGTATAATACTGCTGATTCTTTCGAAACTCATCATTAAGCGCTGATTTCAGTTCAATTTCATTAGCCCCGCTCCTCAATTATTATCGTCTTCGTCGTCCTGGTCCCCATCCTCGTCTGCATCCTCGTCTTCATCCTCGTCACTCGTTCTGTTTGTGTATGACTTGTACTCGATACGTAAATTCTTCACTGCGTGCCCTCGTATAGCCCTTATGCGATTTATATGCGCTGTGAGATTTATACGCTGACGCTGACCCTTGAGGAAATTATTACAAATTACTTAAGAATGCAAAAACGATTATATGTATCCATCGAATTTGCAATTAGTGACGTGCACACTTTACTCCACACCAGCCGCAGCCTCAGCCTCAACCCCAGGTTTAGTCTCAGTCTCAGCCACAGCCACAGCCACAGTCGGAGACGCAGTCCCAGTTAAAGTGAATTCGCCATTCCCGATACCCCCATACCCATACCTGTACCCATGACGCTTCCAAAAGCTAAACATACGTACATACATAGGCACAGTTTGTGTTTCCCATATCAGATGCAGAGTCGAGTGGGGCCGAACCACAGGCATGCCACCTAACCACAGAGGATCGGAACCTAACCAGAGACACGACAAACACAACAACCACGTTGAACCATACTCGTACACCGCCGCACCGCTCTACTCTCACTGCCATATAAATCGAGATCTGAAATTGCACTCTACACACCCACCCGAATCGGCTACAGGGTATCTACTACATTGCCGCAGAACTTGTGTTCGGTGATAATTGTATAAGCCCCGCTTCATACATAGGTGTATTGTAGGGTGTGTACTCTGTACAGTTCTACCTATACTCATATGCAAAATTGACAATGATGCCTACAAGACTCTCTTTCCTCTCTCCTCGCTCGCTCTCGCTCTCTTTGATTTTTGTTCTCCTTTGTGGTTGTAATCAAATGGGATTCGTAAAGCAGTTCATTGTGTGTTTGTAATTTTTCTTTTTACATTATTTCCGATACTCTTTTTCGTTGTCTGTCCCTTCGGCTTACCATTCAACTTGGTCGCATTGAAGCAGATTGTTTCGTAGAGCTATCACAGCTACAAGTTATTTTTACGTGGAACTATTTTTCTTTATAGTCGGAAATATTGATGTCCAATAGACTTTTCTCTGCGATATTTTCTCTTATTTATATTCTTATCGGAATAATCCACAATAACCAACATAAATATAACATGGAATATACAATTTTGTTAATATGGAATACATTTTTAAATCGTATTACTTATCACTTTATTACCTATCATATTATCATATAACAAGAAGTGATTTTTGCAATATATTCTTTATTTTATACAAAACAGGACTTATCTTAATTATGTATTCAAATAGTTCTAGATGATTACAGAAATAAGCGAATTTGAACTGTGTAATATATTGTCACCAAAGAATATGGCAGATAAATATGGATTTGATTTATACAACAATATTCTCAACTAAAATAATACTTGCCTCAGACTTATGCCAATTCTTGCTTAGCTCGGCCTGTTCAACTCGCCTTTGCCTTCGCTCTGTGCTCTGTGCTGTTGGAGCAAAGCGCAACATAATGATACCCATCTTAGTCATAAGTGAGCCCGAGCCTTGAGTGCGACTCCGTCTCGTCGCGTCCCGTCCCGTCTCTCATGGCTATGCCCTTGGTTCCTTGCATTATTGTAGTGCTGGTTGTTGTTACTGTTTGTGCTGGAATTGCTTCGATGTATTTTTTGTTATTCTTCCCTGTTTTTTGGCTTAGTGTTGGCAGCGGTGATGGCACGGCGAGTCTTATTTGATGATGACGATGCTGGTGTTGGTGTCGGTGTCGGTGTTGCTTTCGGTGTTAGTGTCCGTATTGGTGCTGGTGCTGGTGCTGGCGCTGGTGCCTAGTGGCGGTAACAGCTGCGCATGATTATTGCAGTAACAAGAAGAAGAACAACAACAACAAGCAGCAGGAGCACAAAAAATACCCATATTAGTTTGGTTAGTTTGCTTCTCGTATCTCTCGCTCCCACTCTCTTTTCACAAAGTTGAATTCTCCCATCGCCTCTCCCTCCTCCCCCACCATACACACAAACACAAACACACACGCACACACACACACACAGACGATATAATCACACGCACAGAACACCATGACCGTGGCCATGGTCTTGATTTTCATTTTATGTCGGCCTTTTTAATTCGATGCAATCAAGCTGTATGGAAATTGCTTTGAAATTGGTAATGGAATTTGAAATATATTCGCATTTGGTCGTGTCAGCGTTGCTGCTGCACCCTTGCTTACAATTAACTGTACGCAGCTGAGACCGATTCTGAGCCAGCGACCGATACTCTGACACCGACAACGAGACCGAGACAGAGACTGAGATAGAGATAGAGAGCAAGAGTGAGAGAGGCAGAGACAGAGACTGGACGTTTAGGTTTTGGTTTCTGCCGCTGCTCACTGAATCCGTGGATAGTCTCTGGGTCTTGCTTTTGTTGAGGTCGTTCCTATTATCAAAGGCATTGATTAGCCAAAGGGCTTTCATACGATTATTAATCTGTATATAAAAATGTGAGAGCGTGCGTATATATGTATGTATGTATGTATTGTGATGTTCATACATTAAAAGGTTATTAATACCTCTAAGGACTTGTTCTTGTTCTGTGGAGTTTAAATATTAAAAGTTTATTAATTCTTTAAGCATATGGATATCCTTTTGTGGGATGTGCACCAACAGAAATCCAACCAAACCAAATAGAAACAAATTTATTTCCAGGACAGAGTTTTTAATAGGACACCCTGTACACTCTCTTTGCATTTGCTTGAGACTCGAAAGCGAAATGAAAAAATAACTGTTAATTTGTACTCTATCTCTGTGGAACTATTCCTCTCTCTCTCTCTCTCTCTCTTCCTCTGTGACAAATTGGAAGTTCTGGAAAAGATCCGTTTTATATTAGCTGTTCGTTGAAATTTAGACATCATTTTTGAGTCTTTAATAGGACCCTGTACACTCTCTTTGCATTTGCTCGCGACTCGAAAGCGAAACGAAAAAATAACTGTTAATTTGTACTTTTTCTCTGTGAAACTATTCCTCTCTCTCTCTCTCTTCCTCTGTGACAAATTGGAAGTTCTGGAAAAGATCCGTTTTATGTTAGCATTCGTTGAAATTTAAACTTAATTTTTGAGTCACTTGAACAGGACATTCAGTATGATTGTTTTCTTTGACACGTGGACTTGTCGTTGATCGAACTTTTTTGTTAATTTCGACTGTTTAATTTAAAATAAATGTAAAATGGGTGGAGGAAAAGCAATAGGTTTTCCAGGGGCTTTCATTCAAGTAGCGAGGAGTGTAAGTAGCATATGTGGACATGATCAGGTACATTGCATAGTTAGAATGTCTCTGACAGATATTACCGTTACCCGTAAGGTGCTGTGTTGTTGAGAATCGTCAGCTTTGGGGATGAACGATGAGATGAAACCAAAGCAAGTCCTATAAACACAAAACTATGTATTACATTATATTCCTTACTAAATATACATAAAGAGGATTTAAAGTAAAACGATAGTTCAGTTTTATAATATATTGTATAATAATATTAACTGTGATGCAGTATAAAATAACATAGAGAAAATTGATAGAGATACATTTGGCGTCTTTCGATACTTTTAGATACTGTGCTCGATGCTGGAGTGAACCTGGCAACGGCAGCCTGTGGCAGAGCAACAATGGAGGCTGGATTCGGCATGTCTGGTATGGCAGGTGTGTCCTCGGCGGACAGCAACATATTTAGTCCTGCGTCTGTGTCCAGCTGCTCGACATCCTGTGGCAAGGTTCAGGCGCGTGCTATGTCTCCGTTGTCAAATACTGGCGAGTTCAATCTAACGGCTTCCACTACGGTTTATAAGTGCAATCTCTGCGAATACTTTGTGCAGTCGAAAAAGGACATGGAAGTCCACATTGAGAGCATGCATCCCGGAGCCGAGAACGATGACTTTATCAGCATACCCACTAACACTGCGGCACTGCAAGCATTCCAGACAGCCGTCGCAGCAGCCGCCTTCGCGGCCGTCCAGCGCTGCAATGCCAGCAGTACGCCCACGCCCACGCCGACCCCGACGACAGCTGCAGAGACGGACGTGGATGCAGCTCGTCAGGACGAAGGCAATGCCAATAGCAACAGCAACAACAACGGTGACGGTGAAGCTGACTTTGACTATTCCACTGACATTAAGCGCGAGCGACTGGACGAGATCGACGAGTCCATTTTGAATAGAGGAGCTGGTGCGTCGATGGAAAGCGATACTGCCGAGAGCAACCGCCCCAAGGAGGGACTTTCGCCAAAGACCGAGTCGAAGCAAAAGCAAGGTGCATCCGGTGCATCAGGTGCATCAGGTGTGTCGTGTCCGCTGTGCCTAGAGAGCGGATACAGTGAGAAGACGTTGCTAGAGTCCCATTTGATGAACGTGCACAGCGTCACCCGAGATGGCCTCGCCAGACTACTGCAGCTGGTAGACCAGAAAGCCTGGCGATCCTCCAAGAAAACGACCAGCGACAACACACTGGCCTCATCTGCCACACCGGAAACATCTGCTGCATCATCATCCTCTGGAACGCTTCTGGAGGAAAGCAGCAGCAAGGGTGGTAACGGCATCACTACTGCGGCAGACTTCACCACATCTGCACCCACAACTCCAATGACAAGTTGCCCCACCGCCGGGGGCATGCATGGCATATCCTGCCAACAGTGTGAGGCAAGCTTCAAGCACGAGGAGCAACTGCTTCAACATGCCCAGCAGACGCAGCACTTCCCACTGCAGAACGGCGAGTACCTTTGCCTGGCCGTTAGCTATGTCAGCAGACCCTGTTTCATGAGCTTCAGCTCCTTGCCGGCGATGATCGCGCATTTCAAGGACTCGCACATGAGCCTCGTGATCTCGGAGCGACATGTCTATAAGTACCGCTGCAAGCAGTGCTCGCTGGCGTTCAAGACCCAGGAGAAGCTCACCACGCACATGATGTACCACAGCATGCGAGACGCCACCAAGTGTTCCCTCTGCCAGCGCAACTTCCGCAGCACCCAAGCTCTGCAGAAGCACATGGAGCAGAGTCACGCTGCTGAGTGCGCCACTCTCGTGGGTGGCAGCCCTCGGGATCTGTCGCCTACTTCCAGCTATAATGAGATGGACAAGCCGATTGAGACAAGTGTATTTGATTTTACAACGTCCCGGGCTAATGAACCAGGTAAATCCCATCTCATTCCTCCTAATAGTTCAGCGATTAATTTGAAATCAAATTTCAGTTGTGAAGTCAAACGAGCGCGAACGAGTTAAGTGCTCTCCCCAGCGATCCCGCTCGCCTCTCCAATTAGACACGCAGCCCAAGGAGCCTCACCATCAAATGGCTACTCTGGTCTCGCCTCCAAGTCAGCTGGATCCACCAGCAACAGAGCAGCAGCAGCACTTTGCGGCACTGACAGCAGCTCTGCTTAAGCAGCAGCAGGACACGGTTAGCTTGACGCCAGATCTGGAACTGGCCATGTCCTCCAGCGACATGCATCAGCTGCAGCTGAAGGCACAGCAGCATGCTCCATTCGGAGGCATGAATCCGCAGTCATTGCAGGGACTCCAGAGCCTGCAGAACTTGCAGCAGATGCAACAGCAGCTGAGCGCTGCTGCAGCTGCTTCGGGAATGCCCATAAACCCGGTGGACATGCTCAATCTGATGCAATTCCATCACCTGATGTCGCTTAACTTTATGAATCTTGCACCACCATTGATATTCGGGGCGAACGCTTCTGGTGGCAGCTCTGCAGCAGGCGGAGGAGGTGTTCAGAACAACGGGATCACATCGTCCTCCTCCACAGCTGGCACGGACCTTCAACAAACTTGTGCAGCTGGTTCTACCACTGGAACAGGCGATGCTGCCAACATGTCGATCCTTCCCCATTCGAATGTCTCGAGTAATAACCAGGTAACATATCCATTATAATAGCACAATAAGCATTGCTAAATACTCCTTCTCTTTCTCCGTGAAGCTTTCCAGCAACCAGAAACGGGCAAGAACCCGCATCACAGACGATCAGCTCAAGATTTTGAGGGCACACTTTGACATCAACAATTCGCCGAGCGAGGAGAGCATTATGGACATGTCGCAGAAAGCGAATCTCCCCATGAAGGTACGTCATTCCAGAAGGGTCCAATCAGTCCGATATTTACGTATAACTATTTATATGCAGGTGGTAAAGCACTGGTTCCGCAACACGTTGTTCAAGGAGAGACAACGGAACAAGGACTCGCCGTACAACTTCAACAATCCGCCGTCGACTACTCTTAACCTCGAGGAATATGAGCGGACTGGTCAAACGAAGGTTACTCCCCTTAACGATATCGCTACAGCTGTCGCCGGGGTTGCTGCCACAGCGGCAACGGCAGCAACAGTTGCTATACCACTGGCGCCTGTCAAGAGCAATCCCCCAGTGCCAGTCTCCGGCTTAACGACGGCTCCAGCTTCTCGTCCAACATCAACGAACTCAAGTGGAAATATATCTGACTACTTTAGGACGCAACCTGACATGATGAGCTCCAAGCTGGAACAGGATCACTTGGCAGATCTACCGCTGCCCCTGGAGGTGCAGATAAAGACCGAGCCGCAAGAGGACGACAACAATGCGGCCAGCGAGTTTACGTTCCACAAGAAGCAATGCCAACAACAACAACAACAGCAGCAGCAGCAGCAACAAGGATTCAATTTTCTGAGCAAGCACCAGCAAAGCGAGGGAGCAGCGGACACAGCAGCGCTGCACCACGACGTGGACAGCTTGCATGATCATTCGCTCTTGGCCTCTGGCTCATCATCGTCGTTGCAGCACTATCAAAACCATCACCAGCAGCAGCTGCAACACCAACACCAACACCAGCACCAACAGCAGCAGCAGCAACATCAAGCCAATTGCTTCGAGACAAAGTCGGAGAGCGGCAGCTCGGACGTCCTCTCGCGTCCCCCAACTCCAAGCAGCGTCACGGCCAGCAATCTATACAGCAGCATGAACGATCTGCTGAATCAGCAGCTCGAGAACATGGGCAGTAACATGGGTCCGCCCAAGAAACTGCAGATCACTAGCAAGTCCTTTGAAAAGTTATCCAGCTCCGGCTCGGGCTCAGTATCGGGATCGGGATCGGTATTGGTGTCGGGATCATCGTGTGCGCAGCTGGAGAGCAACTCCTCGAACTCTTCGAACTCATCTTCATCGACTTCTGGGGGAAAGCGGGCGAACCGAACTCGCTTCACCGACTACCAGATCAAAGTGCTGCAGGAGTTCTTCGAGAACAATTCGTATCCCAAGGACAGCGATCTGGAATACCTGAGCAAGCTGCTGTTGCTATCGCCACGCGTGATTGTCGTGTGGTTCCAGAATGCGCGCCAAAAGCAGCGCAAGATCTACGAGAATCAACCCAACAACACGCTGTACGAGAGTGAGGAGACCAAGAAGCAGAACATCAACTACGCCTGCAAGAAGTGCAGCTTGGTGTTCCAGCGATACTACGAGCTGATCCGGCATCAGAAGAATCACTGCTTTAAGGAGGAGAACAACAAGAAGTCCGCCAAGGCGCAGATCGCCGCCGCGCAAATAGCTCAGAACCTTAGCTCTGAGGACTCAAACTCATCCATGGACATACACCATGCCACTGGCGCAGCTGGGCTGGGATTGGCTTCTCAGAACGTGGCAGCTGCTGTTGCAGTTGCTGCTGCTGCCGCAGCAGCTCATTCCGGGTCGCAGCCCTTCGGATCTTCGCCCTCACCACAGCATTTGTTCAGCAAGTCCTCATCCCTCACCGACTTCAGTCCCTCAACTACGCCCACACCACCCCACCGCGAGCGGAGCAACAGCCTGGACCAGCAGCGTCTGGCCAAGTTCGACTGCGACAAGTGCGAGCTGCAGTTCAACCACCTGGAACTGTTGCGTGAGCATCAACTAATACACCTAATGAATCCGGCTCTCTTCACCACAGCTGCTCATCATCAGTCGTCCAGTCAGTCTGAGGCCAGCTATGGTCCCTTTGGCAGTATTCTCCAGAGCTTGCAACAAGCTGCCCAGCAGCAGCAGCAGCAGCAACATCCACCGCCAGCAAAGAAGAGAAAACACTCGGAGAGCTCGTCCAACGCCGACGAGGTGGCAGCTTCTATGGGAGACTTTGATGCCACAGCAGCTGCACACAAGAAATACGAGTTCCTCCATCAGTACTTCATGCAACATGAAACGAACTCCGATCTGAAGCAACAGTTTCTCATGCAGCAGCAGCAGCAGCAGCAAGGGGCAAGTGAGTCGGACTTTGAGCTGGAGTTCCTGAGCAACTTCTATCAGCAGAGCGAACTGAAGAAGGTCAGCAGCTACGATTTTTTATTGGAATACTACCGAAAGAATAACGAGGACCCATCGAAGGACCATCTGCAATCCTCGTTCAGCTCCAGCAAGAAGCCGACAATCGAGTTCCTCCTGCAGTACTATCAGCTTAACGAGTCAAAAAAGTTTTTTCAGTTAGTTGCCTCGCCCCAAATGACTCCTGATGGCGCAGGATCGCAGCCGTCGTCGCAGCAGCCGAGCGCGACGGCGGATGAAACTTTAAAGCTGATCGGCAGGCAGGAGCGCATTTTGGAGCAGAAGTTCAAGATCGAGAAGGATCCCATTGCATATTATGGTACAACTAAGAGCAAAGACCCCATCCAGACAGAGGACGGCGATCCACCGAAGGGTTCCCCGAATGGTTTTATGCAGGATAGCAACGATAATGATAATCTCAATGAAAAGCTGAACAACAATCACATCAATATTAGTGTCAACCTGACCGAAGGGAGTCACTTCGATGATCTGATCAGACTCTCCAAGATAAATGAAAACAATAACGAAAACCAAAACCAAAATCAAAATCAAAACGAGAATGAAAGCGGAAATGAGAATGAAAATGAGCGGATTTCGGAACATTTGGAATACCCAAAAGCAATGGAAACCGACGACCTCATGGGAAATGGGGAAAAGCAAAGCTCACATATCCGCAGCAGCGACAGAATCCGAAACACAAGCGATTTCGAGAAATCTCAGTACTATCAGAATCTGGAAGACTTCCTTGATGCGACCATGATTGAGAATAACTCCCAGATGTTGACTTTCAACGACGACGATAACTCCAGCCCCAAGGTCGAGATTCTAGCTGGATCCGCCCCAAAGGCCCACAATGATTCAATGCCAAACTCTTCGGTTCAGCTCAATGCTCCGTCCAAGCAGAATAAGAGGCTGCGGACAACGATTCTTCCAGAGCAACTGAACTTTCTCTACGAGTGCTACCAAACAGAGTCCAATCCAAGTCGCAAGATGCTCGAGGAGATTTCAAAGAAAGTAAATCTCAAGAAACGCGTTGTACAAGTAAGTCTGCTGCTACTTCTGTTAGGCTCTAAGCTAGTTATAAACATTTGTTACACCCTTAAAGTTGGTCATAAAAATGCGTAGCAAGGGGCTTGAGAATTTGATGAAAAGTCACCAAAAAGAAGCAGCTCCAGACGAACAGACAGACGGACAGACGGACATGGGTAGATCGACTCGGCTATTGTTTTCCTTTTTCTTAATTTGCATCAACTTAGTTCAGACTTGTTTTCCTATGTTATCATGCGATATAAGAGTATATCTCAGTTAAGATCTGCTAAGGATATTGCAAAGCTAAATTCGTCGAAAGAAAATACAGACAGGTACCGACTGGGTCTTCAAAGAAAGGTCAAAGGAAACCATAGAATCCCTTTAAAGAGAAGGTGAATCTATGGATCCCTCACTTAGTAGATTCATTTTATTTCAAGTTTTGGTTTCATATCGATCAGTCGAATCAGTAATTGATGCTTTCCCTTCTGTTCTATCATATTTTATTTAGTTTTTATAATTTTGTTTTAATTTTAATTTTGTTTTGTTATTTATTATATTTTATTTCATTTTATTTAGTGAAAGGCCAGTCAGTTGCAGTCACCATAACCGAATTTGTAAGAAGCCAGTTGGAAATATCAGGAGACGGCTGTCCATTCAATTTAAGTAAAAGTTATGCCAATACCACAAGTGCGTCGTTAGGTCTCACTGTCAGCCCAAAGGATGCACTGACTCTGATCCCCTGAACCTGCCTATATTGAAGAGGAAGTGCCCGAAGTCAGTTGCACGCTCCGTAACTCCGTCGTGCTATAAATTTGATTGGGGAGATTATGACGTTTGAGTCCTGCTGCAGTTGCAGGGTCACCACATGTTACTGCAGCTGGCATCATTGTCCTTGCTAGACATCATCCAGACGTTAGGGCCTAAATACTTATTGATTCTACAGGTAATTTGGTTAATGTAATTTGGTTAATAAAGCAAATAGAAATGATCAAGTTATACAAGGAGTTGAATCAATCCTCCCTAAGGAACTGAACTTAGCTCATACTTTCTAGTATAGAATCGCTAGTTACTTTTGAGTATGCATACTACAATATTCGTTTCCCATTGCAGGTCTGGTTTCAAAACTCACGAGCCAAGGACAAGAAGTCACGCAACCAGCGACAGTACTCCCACATCTCGGACGACAACAACAGCTTCGACGGATCCAGTGGCAAGGAGGCCAGCAATGGCAACAGCGTCAACTGCCTGAAGAGCAAATCCCTGCCGCTGACCAAGGAGGCCTCTAGGGCCGTGTCCTCAGCCTCAGCCTCGCTCATTGAGGACGATCCCGACGTCCAGCTGCACGACTGTCAATTGTGCCATATCACGCAGGTGGACATGCAGAAGCACGCGTTCAGCGTGGAGCATATCTGCAAGATGAAGGAACTGCTGGAGCAGACGAACGAGCTGTATGCCCACAGCAATGCCAGCGGCAGCGACGACAATGACTCTGACAGGGAGAAGCGCTTCTACAACCTGTCCAAGGCGTTCCTTCTGCAGCACGTTGTCTCGAACGCATCGAACGCCATTTCACCCAACTCGACTGCTGGTCTGCTGGTGGCCAACTTCGATGGGTCAGCCTCTGGTGCTGCAGCTCTCACAGCATCCGATAGCTCTGTTGATGGATCCTGCAAGGGCAATGGCACAGGATTGAGCACAGGACTGGGCACAGGCGCAAACCATCGTCATGTGGCTGGGGATATTGCCATGTCGGTGAATGAGGACGCCAATGGCGGAATGTCTGAGAGTGGCAGAAAGAATCCGTCTGGCAGTCGGGACCTCATGCAACAGCTGTTCAACCGCAATCACATCACCGGTAAGATTGGCGGAGCCATTATCTATCGACAGGGGCACACACACCACATAAACATAAATATAAACATAGACATATATATATATAGATATATGTATAGTTGAATTATATTATTTGGAAGAGCAAACTTCAGTTGATGTCTCCCTAAGGATTTGCACAAATTGTTCTGTTCTTTGTTCAATCTTTATTTTGTAATTGATTCTTTTGTATTTCTATCTGTAATTTTATGTACTGAACAATAATACTGTAATGGGACATACTAGTAGTACCACAAATCTACGTAAAGTGCGTAAGACCAACTGTCAAAGACTAAACAAATATTGTTTTAAACAATAATTAAGTACTACAAGCATACGCATACATATTTTATTTACTAAATACTTAATATTTAGAGTTATTAGCTGTAAATCACGTAAAATTTACTTTATGCCTCGCAATTTATTATTTATGATAGCTGTAGTTATATTCATATTATGTAGGCACATGTGTATACCCGATGTACGTGTAATACGATGTAAGATGCAAAATGCAAACTAGGATTAGCTCATCTCGGATGAACGAAAGACATTCAATCTTCCAGTTTACACTCAACACTAAAAGTGTGCTACCACCAATTGGTTTGCAAGTATTCTGAAACCAATACTTTATTAGATACTATTCTCAACAATCCTATAGATCTTATGTGTGTACAGAGATCGAACAAATCGAACTATATAAATATACTATAAAGTATGTTATCCACTTTTAGTATATATTAAGGTAATTCACTCGAATTGGATTCATGACGCCTTCCCTTCTGCGTTTGCTTCCCAACTTTAGCTCCAGCTATTCATATATATATACGATATTACTACAACTTTAGATCAGATTCCTCCACAAATAATATCAGCGTACTGCTGCCGCCTACACACACACATTTATCTCTCAGTTCTGGCGTTAAACGTAATATTATTAACACTAATACAGAAATAGGTTTTAAAATTAACGCCACAATCTGCTCACGTGAAATCGTGTGTACATGTGACGCACACCATTGTATTAAACTTATATATACATACCATAGATAATAATAGATACTACTCGATCGATAGGCTAAGTAGTGCATACCTCAAACGAGAACAATGTTTTATTTGAGTATTATTTAAAACCATTTAATTTAGTTACAAATTCGCATTATGTTCGTTTTTAAAAGTCTGTACAAAAATAAACCAATTATTTGACTTAACTCAAAATTTAATATTTTCTTTTTGTTTCTTGTTTTTTTTTTTAGTTTAATTTTCTTTTGTTTTTACTATCCTTGTTTAGCTTGACACGATTCAACCTCTGCACCTAGAATTGGCATAGAGCTTACTTCTAGTTAATTAACTATTCACTTTGCTTTCTAAGAGTCTTCATAAGGGGTTCATAACTTTGCAAGTGGGAAGAGATGGAAGCATCTCTGACCCTCATAGTATTCATACGATTCATCAGCATCAGTAGCCGAGTCGACTTACCGTCGATAATAATTATACTAAAAATAAAAAAAAAAAATAAAAAATAAATAAAAAAAATATAATAAATAAAAAAAATAATAAGTAATGAATAATTAAAAATAAATAATAAAAATATATAATAAATAATAAATAGTAAATAAAAAATAATAAATAAAAAATAATAATAATAAAAAATAATTAAATAAAAAATAATAAATAAAAACTAATAAATAATATATAAAAATTAATAAATAATTAATCAAAAATAGTAAATATTAAATAAAAAATAAATAGTAAATTAAAAATAATAAGTAATAATTAATAAATAATAAATAATATATAGAAAATACTAAATAATAATTAATATATAATAAATAATAAATGAAAAATAATAAATGATAAATAATAAATAAAAAATAATAAATAAAAATAATAAATAATAATACTAATTATTATATATATGTTAAATTTAAAATTCATAAATAATTCATAATAAAATAATAAAAAATTAATAGTAAATAATAAATAATAATCAATAATCAATAAAAAAAATTAAATAATAAATAATAAATAATAAATAAAAAATAAAATAATAATAAATAATAATATTAATTATTATATAGATGTAAAATTTAAAATTCATAATAATAGTAGTACCGTTTAAAAATGTTATAAGTAAACAATTGTTTTAACAGTTATAGGTGGAAAATAATTCGCAAGCATTTTTGGTGAAAGGCCACTGAGATTCGTTGCCTTGTGGGTGAGTACTCGGATTCGCGTCTTCTTCTTCATTTCTGGATAAAACTAATGCAAAATGCTTATTTCTGAATGCAGGTTATTGCCTTGTAAGAGCAACTATAATTGAGAATCGGCGTAACTTTAAACGGAGGATAGAGGAGAAAGAGGAGGAGGAGGAGGAGGAGCGAAAGGAGGAGGAGAACATACAGCATGCGGTGCACACATGAAAAGTATGTTCGACGTTTGCGGGATATGTGTGTGTATACACACATACGTACACTAGGTATAGAGCATAAGAAACATATATAATCATACTATGAAAACTTGAAAGTTCCTATTTTAACGAAATTGAAAAAAACACATGACATTTCATGATACTAATTATTATATATACATATACACATATGTATGATTAATTAACAAAACAAACTATACGGAAGTGTTCCTAACTATTCAAAATATATGTAGCAATAATCAATATATATATATAAATATATATATATGTATCCCTTATATGATAGAATTCATGTTAAGTATACAAAAACGAAAGGAAAGTAAGACCCAGAACTAAATCGAATGTCCATGTGGAGTGCAGAAGCTCTTATGTATGTACTTATTTTAGTATGAGATATGTATTATTTGTCTGTCCTAAGATTCAATGAATACATAACTACCACATATCCATGTGAACCTATGGATATATATAATCTGATCTGGATATCTGGATATCATGCACATTACTATGGAGAAGAGAGCGTTAGAGTTAGAGAGATGCAAACTGAGTTCCTAGCATTTTATTGCTTTATGCCTTTGTTTTCTATTTAAGTATTAAAACGAAATGTTAACAACCAATTTAACAATTTAAAAACATAATTACATCACAACATATGTATGTAGGAGACCTATTTACATGTATTAACGAAATGGCATTCGGCAAGCCGAGCATTCCATACACATTCCAAAAAGAAAGAGAAGAAAGAGGATGACTCTGGATCGTGATGTCAAAGTAGACCATGTAATGTCATACGTACATACATACTCGTACATCAGCAACTGTCTTTGGAAAGTGTATTCAAGCTTATAGTTTTACTATGCATGACTATGATGTAACATATACTAACATACATTACTAACATTAAAGCTACACATATTATTTTACATAAGCTCGGAGCGAATGCTGGAGCTCCGGATATGTTTGTACATCTGAGTGTGTGTGTACATCCAGAGACTTGCATGTAGAGTCTGTACATACCAACAGCTATGTACACACATGTACCACTAAATGAAATGTGCCAATATTCTACTTTGCTATTCATTCACCTACATTCATACATCAATATGTACATCAGAACAGAGAACTCAATTGATGTGAATGTCAATGAATTAATATAATATTCGCACATAGTTTTAATCCAATTCACATGTAGTCTGTGAACCTACTGATGTATACGTATACGTTTATGTACATGATGTATTCCCCCCGCTTGTTTTCAGCAAGACTCGCAGAGAGCTCTCTGTAAGCGTGAGCTGAGAGCAATTTGGTCGAATAGCATTGAGTTTAAGAGTAAAATCCCAGATTCTATGAATTAGACATATGTGTGTGTGTACACACACACACATACATACGTACGTATATTACACATATATTTTTATAAAACAGTTGCTAGACTAATTTTGTTTTCTTCGAGCCTACAAATATTGTTTTTAGCTTTCCATTTACGAACTGTTTACAACCGGAGACTTACGACAACTTTTTACTATTATTATTATTGCTATTATTATTATTATTGTTTTTATTATTATTAATATCTTTATTACTACATTATTACTGGTATATGGAGACTATATTTTCTATGTAAGAACATGCGACATATCCTACAACATTATTTTCTGTCTCTGTTGGAGGGGACAAGCGACTACTTCAAGATTACATTCTCTGTAGAGATTCACACATTCACTTACAGTTACTCACGACTTACATATATAGTATATTATATATATATACATATAAGGCTTCCATTGCACTGTCGAGCATATAGGGCGATGCTATGATACCGTTGTGTAGATTGATCTCTGACCAGATCGGATCACTCAGACGAGTGCGTTTCTGTGTGTATATATATACAGTAGACTCTCGATTCTCACGAACTGTTAAGAATTCAAGATTCATATTCAAATTCTTTTATTCACTTTAATTATGTGAATTCGATGTACGCCGCAGAATTTAGTCGCTCAACTGATGTAAATATTGAGGCGAACGTTTTGGAACGTACTGTACACAGAATACGTTGTGAGAAGAATCGGGATGTGCAACTATTGTATGGGATTATATACATATATCGTAGGGAGTAACGTATCCTATTTTACTATTGGGAGTATTACACTATATGATTTATATTTGAGATAAGAAGCAGATTCAAACATGGTTTTATTATGATAGATTATTATTTATATAAAGATATATATTCAACATTCAGCTGGTTGATACTCTTTCCTTTTGTTGCGACCTTCACAGTTGAGAGGTCAAACTAGTTCCACTACCACACACATGTTCACTACTTATAGAGTCATAGAGTCATAGAGTTATAGGGTTATAGAGTTCTATATACGGATATATCAACACGCATACGATTGCAGTAAACGAGGATAAGAAACAACTTTAATTAAAAGTTCCTATAGTATTTAATATAAATAACGTTTAAGCTATAAGAAAACATATACACGTATTCAATATACAATAATAGGCCAATGTCCCTGGCTAAGATAAATCCACTAAAACAATTCTTGTACTATCCAATAAAGAGAAACAAAAGAAGGTAAACAAAAGTTAAAGGATAACATATTTTAGACCTCGCACAAACTATGTTAACGATATCGAAAGAAGAAGATATATATAGTATATATATAAAGTAAAACCTCGCAGCAAATGAATAGGTATAAATTATGCATCATATTTATTTACGAAACCATATGTATAGATTACATACATACATACATAAGCACATACATACATATATTTTAATATTGAATAAGTCCAATTACACACACACACACACACATAGATACTCTATGATTTCGCAGATGCTCACCACACACTCACACACACACACACTATACATCAGACTTTCATACTAGACATCAGTCAGTTACTAGATCTATCAAATAGAGACACACACCGATGTATTCCCTGAGTTATACATACTACCATATCATATCGTACGAGTACTGTACCGTTTGTAATCTTTGTACTCTTGTAATGTACATAGGCTGATGTATGTACGATGTATGGTGTACATCATCATCAGCAGAGGAGCATCCCCTATGATCGATCATACTTGTATATATCCTTTCGTGTGCTTGATATTCAATTGGATTTGGACACATACTCGCTCCTAGTATCAGCTTCAATAGAGACTTCCCGGTTCCTATCACACTCACACATACATCTACAACATACACACACCTACATAGCTCGTTCGTATTAACTCGATATGTATGTATGTGTATGGTAGTACAGTTAATAATCATAGAGTTAATCAGAGTTGCTGCAAGAATTGCATAGAATTTACAAAATACATATTTATAAAGTTCCTATACTGTAATGAAAGGCAAAAGATGTGCAGATATTATAATATTATAAATAAATACACGATAAAATACAAAAACAACACCTCTCGCTTACTTTTATTGATCAACTATAGATTGCATATATTTTGAGGGTACTCAAAAAGTAAGTTTTTATTCTCTACCTCTCAAACTATTTTTCTACAGAGTCGCCTTGGACATCAGAACATTTTTTGTATCTGTTTGGAAGCTCGAGCAAACCTTCCTTAAAAAACTGCGGCCCTGTTTTCTGATCCACGATTTGACGACTTGTTTGATTTCTTCATTTGACACGATGTGCTGGCCACCCAAGCTTTCTTTTAACTTTGGGAAAAGGAGATAGTCACTTGGTGCGAGGTCTGGAGAGTGTTTTTCGAGCATTTCAAAGAACTTTTGGGTGACGCGAAGTCGTTGTTCTTTGTGATTATCGGAAAGCAGGCGTGGGACCCATCTCCGACACTATTTCATGGCCTGAAGTTCGGTGAATTTCACTTTCAGGAGGCATCATATCCAAAATATCCTCAATAGTCAATCGACTATCCCCTGAATAATTGTTTCGACCGCTGCAATCGCATCGTCCGTAATGACGCTTTTTGGGCGTCCAGCACGCTGCACTTCGCACCATTTGGACACTCATACAGTCTGCACCATAAGTAGACACCAATTCACCGTGAATCTCATTGCCGTTTAACCCTTTTGCAGTTAAAAACAAATAACCGAACGTAGTTCACAGTCGAACACGCTTTGCACTGGTAACTCCAAGATTTTCGACAGGAGCGGATTTATGCGAAGGCAAAGCAGGCGCCAAATGGTCAAGATGATTTTACCTGCACCTCAAATTATCTATGATCCGCCCCTGATGAGAGATCCAATAATGGCCACTGTATGAATGCATCATACGGGATTACTACAACGGTAATCGGCCATTCCCCTTTCCTGTTTTATTTTCCATCTCGTTCGCACGTACGAAAATGATAGCAGCTGATAGACCCAAGTCAAATGACTGTACATACATTGAAGAGCTCGCCTGCACCTTAAACCAACGTTGATCCGCCTCTGATTTTCGAGCTCGTATTACTGAAAACATCATTCTTGGTCACCAGAACTAATTCCGTTGTTTTCGGTAGAACCTACACTGGAACTAAGTTCGGCTAGAGTCCGCTAGGTGGCGTCTGTGTGAAACGCCAGACCAGGGAAACTTACTATTTGAATACCCCTCGTATTCGGATTATCCTTATTTATTAGCGGTATCATACATATATGTATTAACCTGTATTAATACATACATATAAGTAGTCTCTTTGGTATAACAAAGCATTTCAATGAATTCTCGGCTGAAAGTAAAAGCGCAAATCTGGACACGCTAAATACTTGTATTAAACAGCACAGTTAACTTCTTATGGCAAAGTCGAGTCCTGAGAGTTGTGATCTATTCCATCGTATATAATATATAATCATATACGATATCTCGAATCCATTTGATTCCTTGACATCGGTTATAGGTGCTGTTGCTCGCACGACCAGTTTTTAAGCGACGCAGCACCCGCAAATAGCGAAACAGATAAAATAAACAATAACGGCACTTTGGCTCTTATTCACTGTTTACTAATCAAATCGGTTTGTATTGTTGTGTGTACAAGTCGTCCCTTTAAAAATCTGTAAGGTTATAACTGTTAGAAAATACAAATTAGAGCACTTAAAATATACGAACCCCAGTCTCTTGATAGCGAACGAACAACGGAATACACAGAGAAGCAATGCACAAAGCAACGGGCGACAGCTCCGCTTGATGTGTTGTTGGTTTACAGTTACTTATTTTACAGTTATTTCGCGTATGTTTATTGCTGCAGCTGCGGCCCTGTTGGAAATTGGCTGCGCTGCTGTTATATTATGTTTAGTTGCCTTGTAGAAATTTCGGTAACATGTGCCAAACAGTCCTTCGAATATCTGACGTATTGAATACAATAGTCTAGACTCCACAGGATCGGTAAGTGTCCAAGATGTAAGTTGAAAAACTGTGTAGTGCGTCCAAAAAACTAATAACAACAACTTTCGCACTCAATTGCATTTGTTTACTCAATTTCAATTCATTTTGAAAGTCCATTACTCTTTTATTTAACTTATATATATTATTTATATCGTGTATATTTTTTATAAAGTAACTGGAATATAAATCATAGTATTGTTTATAGCAACTAAAAGTCATAAATATGAGTTTAGCACAATTAAAAGGAAGAAGATTGGCCGATCACCATAAATTTAGATCATTTTTTAAGTATTCTTACTTAGTTGAAAAAGGTCTTTGAATGATAACATAACTCTTTACATCATCAGCATACATGATTATGAAAAAGTATGAAAATAGCGGCCCAAGGTGACTCCTTGGAGGTACACCAGAAATTGCATAGTTACAAATGGTCTGGAACATTTTGGGGTCTACAAAAACAGAAATCCAAGGTAGCAACGAAGGAGGTAAGCCAATACAACTGAGCTTCAAAGGTAATAGGTCACAATGCACAGAGTCAAATGCCTTGCTGAAGTCTGTATAAATGACCTCAGTCTGCAGTTTGTAAGGGAACGCATCGTGACGTGGATTCCAACTGGAGCTGGTCAGCGTCTGGACAAGGCCACGTTAAGAAGAGGAAGTACAAGATTTAGATAAGATTTAGATATATGTACAGTCTGTCAAATTAATATTATCATTTTTGTTATTACTTAAGTTTTAGGAGTTAAATGAAACGAGTGTTTGACAAATGTGAAAAGAGTTGTTTGACAGCAATAAATAGCTTTAATATTATTAATCGTCTAATTTCTTAGGCTTTAAGATGAATTAGCCAATTTATTTTTTTGAGTTATATTTCTAAATAAAACATATGTTATTATTTAATTGAAAGGATTTGTGTTTTTTCTTTCCCACAACTATAGCCTGGAAGCTGCTGCCGTTCGTGTGGGTGCGAACGAGATGGCAAATAAAGGGAAAAATGGAATTGCCGATTACCGTTGTAGCAGTCCCGCATGATACATTCGTACAGTGGGCAATATTGGATTAGGCGCGCGCTAAATTATCTCCGAATCAGCGACGCAATTCCTCTGTAATCAAATACATCAGACTTACTACCTTATCATGGAGTGGTATAAAGAGTAATAGTACACCCCATTAGAAAGATATTATGTTTGTAGGTTACAAAAATGTTAAAAAATGAGAGTAAGTGACATCCGGCAACCCTCTTCGCTCAGTCAAGAAACAATTGTTTGGCACATCTTCTAATTTCTTTCGAATTAAAATAAACGAATACCCCTTTCGATTGCTACTCGAACCTTATGAACATGATATAACTCAATGATATATACGATATGATATATGTATATAATTGTATTTTTTAGTGAGTCCTTACAACCACTCATCTGCACGAACGAAGCAGACACCACGTTCAATTTTTTGGTGTTCCTCTTTGCGCACGAAATTTGTTAACAGTTAGTTCGCAACAAAGATAAGAGATAAGAGATAAGCGTAGGCGAGGGAGGTTAGCGGTAAATAGATCATAAGAATTTTCAATAATCCGCGACACGTCTGATTTAGTTTGTGACTGTCTTTATTAGAGAGTTCAGCTTAAGACTGAAGACTTATGATAACTGCAATTATTTCTTTGCTTTACATTGGAAATATGCTTATACAATACGATGCGGGACATGTAAATATGTCATTTGTGAATATGTCTCTATATAAGAATATTGCTCACAGGTAAAGACAAAAAAGGCACAGCTAAAATGTGCAGAGTAATATTTTAGACGAAAGCTAATCTGAATCATGCGTTATATCTTTACTAATTGGACAATTCTTTAATCTGAAACATGGGGATTATCCACCATAGTACGTGGTGATAAATTAATAAAGTAAAGCTAAGTAAAGGAAAGGATACACTCTACAAGAAAACTTGTAAAGATCCTCTACCCGTGGAACTAGGGCGTGGAGAGAAAAACTCGAAGATGGCGGCTTATAGTTTTAACAGTCTTTATTAAGTATTCTTAATCTCCAACCGATAATCTAACGTACAGGGTGTGGCTACACCTGTACTCTGGCATGAGAGAGGAAAACGTAGTCTAAGAATGATGGGGTTATCGTCCCTTGCTCGGCAACTCTTAGTGTGGTAGATGCCTACCTTAAGGAATACCCTGTTCGATGGAGAGTGAAGTTGCTACTCGGCGCGCCGTTAGCGTCTGGATGGTACTGACTATAGCGGTCACGGAAAGGTCATACGTTACGGTTACATAATGGTGTATGCACAGCGGGCGTGGAATACCGTACGCTCGAGCATAGCAGAGACTCCCCGTTACGCCCGCCTAAATGCCTCGTTTGCCCTAGTAATATGCGAGGTATGCCAGCTGACTAAGATGGGATAACTTACTCGTTGTTTCGCTTTGGAATTGTCGCTCTTTGGTTGGTGGCACTTTTCTGCGTCTTGGTGTCCTTCGATTCTTTCACTTTTTTACTTGGCACTTGTGGCTGGAGAATCGCTCGACAGCCTCTTTTACCCGCACAGTGTTAGAGTTAAGCTCTATCTGACTTGACTTGACTTGGCTTGACTTCTGGCTAGTTGTGTGGTTCCGGACCGAACGTCATATTCCTCGTCCAGCTTCGTCCATGAAGACTCGCCTGTGCCTCTATCAGGCTTTCGGGATCGCCTGAGTCTGTGGTGAGTCATGACTCCCGTGCTGTAGCTGATCGCTACGACACGGCGTCGTTGACTCCCCCGCTGTCACCTACTCATTAGTCTACTTTGCCTTTCATTGGAGCTTCGTGCGCTCTTACATTAACTTATATTCTACTGCGCTCTTATATTGACTTATATTCTACCTTATACTATACTTAATGTAAGCTGGGCTTTGCTTTACAAAATAATACATCTATCTCTATATCTACGGTTACATACAACTTTACTTAGAAATCATAGAAAAAGTTAAAGTAAAGAACGGAGAATGTTGTTGTTGAGCTCACCCGACTACGATAGACCCTTAACAAGACTCCGAACCAAAAATAGGTTAAAAATATGTTAAGAGAGAAGCTGCCTTTACTCTAGTACTGTATAAATGTTCGAGATGTGCCATCCATGTTAAATATGTAGTTACTTTGGCTTAAATAATAATCTTTAACAAAGGTCCATTGGTCCACTGAAAAACTTCGTTATATTATTTCATCATAAATATGTCACTTATTTGCAATTAAGTGAACATAAAAGTTCCGATAAATCGTTATTCGGCTTTTCAAGTCTTACCAGTTAACCACTGTTATCCTTTGTGGACAATTTAATTGAAATACTTCTTTGTGTTTTCTAAATTCATTACGCAACAAGATGAAGGCATTGAACTTTTTCAATTTGTCAGAAGGAAACCAAACTGCAGCAATTGAAAATGCCGATAACTGACATGTGCGTATGGAAAAGTAAAGCTGGTGCGACACGTGAGGATGTTTACAGGAGAAGGAGAAAGGAGAAAGGAGGGGAAGATCTTGTTTAGACGCAAGAAGCGAGAACTTGAAAGGCGCGAGTGTGAGAGAGTTGGGGGTTTGTAATGGCAGGAATGACGCTCGAGACTTTTACCAAAGGGTTAAACACATGACACAAGGTTTTAAGACTAGAGCGATTTTCTGTAGAGATGATGATGGATCACTGATCCACAATGTATAATGAGGTTATGGCAGGATCACTTCTCAAGTTTGCTGAAGATAACGATTCACTTACCGCAAAGAATGGGAATATTGATGTCCCAGCTAGTTGTTTCAGTCGGTTGAACACACAGAGACTTCGCTGGCTGATTGGGACCCGTTGTGCGAATGAAAGGCGAAGGAGAGGAAGGCCCCGGATTCGGTGGCAAGACCAAGTCACCAACACTCTGGCGGATCTTGGTGTTGTCAATTGGAGAAGCCGCGCACAAGATAGAGATGCGTGGAGGCAAATTGTGCATCAGGCTGTGACCCGATTGGGTTGTCAAATTTCATATAATAAAAAAGGCTGATAGCGCCGGATAGCAACGAGTGAACAAGCCAAATCTGTTGAAGGCAGGTGAATTTTCCTTTCAATTGAAATTTACACCTCTCAATTGAGAGCTCGTTTTTTTTTACTCCTATGTGCGTTATTTAAATATTTGTGCATATTTGTTTGTTTCTATTGTTTCTATTCCGATTCGATTAAAGCCTTGATATCGTCATCATTAACTTCACTTGGCCGACCTGAACGTGGCTTATTTTTGAGTGATAAATCTCCCAAACGGAATTTGTAAGGCTTTGTCACCATGCACATCACGCAACTTTTTAGCAAGCCAAAAGTGAAAGCTAATAACTGACAAAAGAAAGAATGCAGTTACAGATTACGATTTGTATGCAAAATCAGCGGTTTCTTTTCGGTCAACCCAATAGTCCAATTACTTTGCCAAACAATTTTGCCGCTCGCTCTTATATTTGTTTGTGGGGGTGTTTGCTTTGTCTTGATCCTGCCGTCCGCTTTACCGTTTACTGCGCTCTGTTCGTTTGTTGTTGCTGTCTCGCTCTTATGGTTTAGCCGCAAGCGCTGATATTTACAGCAATCTCTCCTTGGATTTAGTAAAGTGTGTGTGTTTGGTGACTTCCTCTCATTAACTCCTCATTGTAATTCTCGCTCTCTCGTTTAACTATCTCTCTCTCACAAGCCTTTGATTTGCCTTTCAGTTTTCGTTCTGCGCCTAATTCGAGTGAGATTGCTTTTACTATAAAATATGCTCTTCATACTTACTGACAATTAAAAATGTGATTCGGGTCTCACCATAATATATACATACATATATGTCGTCGATACATAAAAACATACATACTAGCATATATTTATAATCAATAAGGTAATACACACATTTGTACACATTTCATGCATACAGAGAGCAATTATAGAAGGTAACATTTATGTATTAATGTGTGTATGTAAATAGGTTATTTAAGAAAATGATTTAAGTATTGTTGAAGGTATATTTAAAGTAAGTTATTTATTATTGATTGCACCTTTTAAAACATTTGTAACTTGTTTTTGTAGTTTCTAATATTTATTTAAATTAAATTCACGATTAGAACCTATGCAGTAGTATATTTACGTATAGAAAATACGAGCTATGTTCCAGCTTAAAATAAGATCGAACACATTGTAATTGAAATTGAAATCTCGCTATTTATGAGTTCGTACTTGAATTAAGTTTATAGCACACGCACACACACAGACACACGCACACGCGTACACACACTTACACATTCAATAATTTACCCTCTTGCCATTGGATTGATACTCGTTTAAGTACGAAAGATCTACATAGGTTAAAATATCTATATAAACTATTTTCTTAATTTGCATAGCTTGAAAAACATAGTGTCAGTTACTCCAATACACACATACATAGCTGTATATATATGGCTTGTTTATAGGTTATGTAGAAACAGCACCATAACTTTGAGGCATACGAACCCTAACACAGTGACTCAAAAATTACTTTTGGAATCGGGAATTTTGAATCTAAGCCTAGAGAATCAAACGAGTCACAGTTTGATGAAGTTCAAATAGAAAAAAGAAAATACTCTACTGTGGAAGGGTATCAAAATTATTGGCACATTAGCTTAAACATAGATTGTTGTCAGTTATCCTTATACTAGTATACTAGTATACTTCCGTCCATAAAATAGATACGCATAGTTATATGTATACAACCGGTAAAGAGTATTCGCCTATTCGAACAGAATCGAATTAGAACTAGTTCATAATGGAGCTTTCTGAATTATCTCACAGGGCGGGAGGAAGAAACCAAACAGATCTAAGTCCTCTTCGGTGCTTTCCCATATAGCTGTGGTTTTACTCCTAGTCGTAGTGTATGTATGTATGTATGTATGTATGTATGTATGTATGTATGGATGTATGTATGTATGTATGTATGTATGTATGTATGTATGTATGTATGGATGTATGTATGTATGTATGTATGGATGTATGTATGTATGTATGTATGTATGTATGATGTATGTATACGTTTTTAACGTTAATATTGATGAACCGAATTATTGGCTCAATCAGTTGAATCTCTAAATATTTACAACATACAAATAATTGGCATGAGTTGTTACAAATGTATGTATGAATGTATTGATGTATGTATGTATGTATGAATGTACTATAATGTTCTATGATGTAAATTAGTTATCGCTAATATTCGTATAGTTCTGATGCTTATAAAATAGATTTATTAGGCGGAGTCTTTGGTTATCTTAATTACTCGTAAAATTTACTTAAACTCTACTAGAAGTATACGGCAAAGCCGGAGATTGCTAAGTATTGCGTTGGCCGTAGGGCGATTAATCTCGTCAACCGATTAACATCCTAACACGTATCGTTATAATCGTTGATGTTGCTAACATTAGAATCCGCCGTACCCGGTTATATCGGACGGCTTGAGGCGCTCGAACACGCTCAGATGGTGTGGGGCATGACCGTGATGATGGTGCGGATGGGCATGAGCGAATCCGGGGTAGTTCGCCTGTGGTGCCGTGTGGCTGTAGTGGGCATAGGGGTAGTTGGGACTGGGCACATGCAACGTTGGAGTAACGCCCTGCACTCCGTAGTGGCCGTGGCCGTAGTCGGGACCCGTAGCTCCATGTTGAGGCCCGTATGGCTGGGCGTACATGGAGTTGACATTGACTGAGGGCATGTGCGCCATGTGGGATGAGATATGTGCATGGTCCATGTACACCTGTGCATGCGGATGCGGATGAGGATGCGGATGTGGATGAGGATGCGTTATGTGATGCTGAGCCGCCTGCGAGTTCCCAGCGGAGGATGCGACTAAAGCGGCGCTGATCAAGTGGTTCGCATGATGCGGATAGTTGGTCGGACTGTGACTGGTATACTCGCTGTTGCTACTGTTATTGTTATTGTTATTGTTGCTACTGTTATTGTTATTGTTATTGTTGATGCTGTTGTTGTTGTTGCTGCTGTCGCTCTCCGGCATCGGATTATTGCTGCTCTGCGTCAAATGGTTCTCCGTGCTCGTCGCAGGCGACGAGGCCACCAGGCTGCTAACGGAGAAGTTGTTGCTAATTAGGTTGCTGTTACTGTTATTGCTACTGTTATTGTTGTTGTTGATCGCGCTCGTCTCGGGCTGCACTTCGCTTTCCTGCTGGCAGCGCTGCTTCTGCTGCTGCTGTTGCTGCTGTTGTTGTTGTTGTTGGAGGCCTAGTAGGCGGCTCTCGACAGCAGCCGCTGCTGCAGCTGCAGTCGCGGAGGACACGGAGCTGGAGTCGTGCTCACTTATCGAAGGTATCTGGTCCACCAGGGACTCCAAGCCAGAAAGACTCTTGCGGGACACGTCCGATGCCTGAACCTGCCCCTGAGAGCCAACCAACTGGGGGCTCAGGTTGACGTGGTGATGGTGGTGACTGTGATGCGGGGAGGGTAGCATGTATGGTCTGCCGTGATTGTGAGTGTGCTCCTCGTATCGCTGCCAATGGTCCGGCTGGTAGTGCAGGGGTGCTTGGGGATTCGGATTGGGATTTGGCTGCTGCTGGGCTTGCGGATAGTGGGCGACTAAAACAGGCGAAGATTGCTGGGGGAGTTTCTGGGCGGATTGCTGATGTTGGTGGTGGCTGGGCGACAGCCACTGCTGATAGTTATCTTGGGTATGGGACAGAGGCTCTGCATCTGCAACGCCTCGATCCTGCTGCGACATAGCTATGTCGTTGCGATCGTTCGGCGGCTCAAAGTCCACACCGGCGCACATGTTCGGCGAGCTGGGAGGCGGCGTTTCGCCCAGATGTGGCGGGTGATCTCTCATTCCGCCAATGGCAGCAGCAGCACCGGCAGCAACGGCTTGTGTCTGGTGACTATCAGCCGCCAGCTGCATTTCCGTGCTCTGCTGCAAGCTCTGCTGATCGACCTGTCCCACCGGCGGCGTGCCGTGCAGGGAGTAACTGCAATTCAGGGCTGGAGACGGCATCGGAGAAGCAGACGCTGTGTACAAGATATGAGATGGAGGTGGGGTATTGTACAGGCTCGGTGGAGCCTGATGGCTGCTCTGCGGCGAGGCTGTGTGCTCCATGGAGAGCGTATGCATTGTGGACATGCCTCCACCTGTTGGAGTTGTTACCGTCTGCTGTGCGTGTGCTCCCACTCCCACTGTGTGCAGATTCGCATTCGGATTGGGATGCTGCTGTTGCTTTGTGGTAGCTGATGTCGCTGTTAGCATATTGTCCAGCGTGGGCTTCAGCTTTTTCGGTCTACCCCTCTTCTTCTTAGTGGGTGTCTCGGCACTATCCATGCCACTGTTGCCGCCGGCTCCGGACACTGCTGCACCGTTAGCGTTGACGTTGCCGGCTGCTGTGATCATCGAAAGATTCAGGATGTTATTGAAATCATGCTGTGGCATTTGCTGGCCGCCAATGGCGATCTTTGATCCGGTCGTTGGATCAATCATCTCCTGCCCCTTAATTTTCTTAGGTCTACCCCGTTTTTCTTCTCTGGTGGCCCCTGCGGCTGCTGCTGATGTTGCGGCTGATGCTGATTTCCGAATACAGCCAAATAGTTGTGCTCGCCGATCGGACCCACTGTGGATGCTCCCATGGGCATATTGCCGGGTCTCAGAGTCTCCTCGTTGCCGCCATACATAAATTCGCCGTCCCGTGTGATCACATTCGATATATTCGTGTTGAAATGCGGTAGAAGCTTGTCCACCACCTGGTTGGAACATTCTCTCCCAACTTTGTTACCAGCGACATCGCCAAACACCAGACTAGATGGCTGATCAGCATGTTGATCCATAATATTGGAGTTGGCGGCACTGAGGGTGTTCACGTTACCCACTGGCAGACCCTTCAGGACCTCCTGCTGCTGCTCGCAGCATTGCCTTATGCGTTGCTCGGTGAAAACGCACTCCGATTCCTCCATGTGCGGTACCAACCCATTCAGAAAGTCGCGAAACTTCTTCAGCGCCGCGTAGAACGGAACCTTATCCGCAGCACGAGGCAGCTGGGCGCAGCGCGCAGACGACGACGGCATAACCCAAATATACTGAAACAAAATTGAATGCTTTCGTTAGATTCTATTGATGATATGTGGAATACTAAGTTCTATATCTATAAGTAAAGGGATCATTGCTGCAATATGCTAATTCTACTTGTACATCTACATCTTTAATCGAAAGGTAACAATGCGAGTGCGCCTGGCCTATGGAATACCAATAAGGCCACGTCTGATACATAACCTAGAAAACTTCCGAAAAGAAGACCTATCAAAACACTTTTCTTTTTAAATATAATATAAAATTGTCACATGTAACAATGTCTGTGTCTGTTTTTATCTATTTAAGTTGCAATTCTTATTATACAATATAATAATCTTGTTATTGATTCTGATCCAGAATAATTATACTTTGTGAGTTGCTTTGGGATGCTGACAATATGATATGATGTTATACATACATATGTATGTATGTAAATGCTAAGAATCATAGCTATAGGATACAAATAATGTACATATTTAATTTAAGGTTATGTTGCTCATTGGCTCGTAAAGCAGAAACAAATATTCTGCTCTTTATAGTTGCAAAACTTTATTATACTCGTATACATACATATATATGTATGTATGTATCCGTACATATGTATACCCTTTTTGGGTATATTTGCCTGTGTTTTAGTTTTGGTGGTTCCAAAATTCGAATCAAACTTGAACCTGATCTGTTTATGATATACAACAAACTAAGTTATGCAATGTCTCCAAATTCTATTGATGCTGATCTGTCTGTTACATGCATTTCTACAATCTTTGTACATACATATATACATATGTACATCAGTGTTGCCAGGTTAGCTTGTTTCAGGATAGATCTAGCATATTTGAAAATGGAGTTGCTTATTAGACTTGCATCTAGCTTACAGCTTTAAATCTAGCTTATTTCAAATTTATCCTACTAAATAAAGCTACTATTATAAATCCGCAATATCAGCAAAGCTCTTTGATACTAGACAGCATGTGGCGTCCAAAAGCATATGTCAGCAATGAGCTCAATAGCTCAAACGCAATAAATATGGTTTTAGCTTGTTTTAG
This sequence comes from Hirtodrosophila trivittata, assembly GCA_035045065.1. Classification (NCBI taxonomy): domain Eukaryota; kingdom Metazoa; phylum Arthropoda; class Insecta; order Diptera; family Drosophilidae; genus Hirtodrosophila; species Hirtodrosophila trivittata. The sequence goes on from JAWNNK010000645.1 coordinate 818,827, forward strand.
CTTATTTTTCCACAGAATCTAGCTTGTGCCGACGCTCAATGTCTGGCAACACTGTCGGATCGACGGAGGTATTGTCCATTTTAAATTTATGTCGTCTCGACTAGCATTCCCTTGTGTTTGCTTGGACTGATTGTTCTTTAACTGCGCAATTAGCTTTCGTCGCTATCGCCATCTCACTCATTCACGCACGCCAAGCTACTAAAGGGACTACGTACAGCGACAGATAGCTTTTTCTCGCTCGTACTTGAATATTCGTTGAATTATTTGTGTACAATAACAATAATAACGAAAATAACGGAACTAGGGCCATAGACTAGACTAGACTAGTTAGAGATGAGAGGCGTGCAACGGCCGTTAAGTTCAAGTATTCTTATCGTGTCACGACATATATAAATATACATAAATATAGATATAAATATATGTATGTATGTTTTCCTTACGGTATCAGTTGCGTCAACGCGATCGGGCTGACGACCGAAGTGGAACTCCTTTTTCCCGGAAAATACTTCGAATATGAGTTTCCCATTAAAAACGGCGATTTTGGGTCGGAACCTCTGCAGCTTCTCGAGTAAAATGCGACTGCCCTCTTTAATCTCTTTGCGGGTAAGATCGGCGGAGCCCTTCGTCGCGCGAGCAACCATGTTGGTGAATCCAATGCCCTGCTTTATCAGTGTGTGGTCATCGTCGGCACTCATTTGCTCCTGCGTTAGTCCAGATAGGTAGAGGCACTTCCAGAAATGATTACCAGGTCCTGCGTAATGGTGCCCTTTGTACGCCGCGAAGAGCCCTGGGTTTATTCCGACCTGGAATTTTGGATAACATTCAATTAGTTTAGGTATCGTCTCAAAGTTTTACTTCCAATTTTAAGCTTGCCTCCTGCAAAGCTCTTTCATACATTACGAAATTTACAACTCACTATAACGATATCCAGGTTCTCACATAGGTGATCGGGTATGGTGCGTTTTATCACTTCTGCCTCGGACATGCCGTTAAACCGATCGTGTTTCTTGCGCTCTTTGGGCTTCATAGTTAAGATATCACCAGGCATGCTGCATCCACCTTCACTGGCACCGCTGCATTAAGACAAAATACAATTAATTAATTAAAATTTGATTATCTATATATTATAAATTCTAAATTTGATGCCGAAGAGCATAATTCCAATTTTAGCTAGTTTAATATAACGCGTGGAAATCAATTTGAAAGTGTCACCAACACCAATGCACTAATACGTGGATGGATACAACTTTTGAATGAAGTAAACGGCCCACACACAGTCGAACATGTTGGCGAGATTGGCTCGATACTACGCAGTCCAACACGTTCGATGAACAGACGAATATACAGTCATACAAGTGCGGCGAGCCTTGCGAGTGTTGAGCCGCTCGCCTAACGGTTAAATGCCTCGCGCGCACTAATATTAATGCAGATTTTTACGTCGTTCTCGCCAACATGTTCGACTGTGTGTGGCTCGCTTAACGCAAAGAAAGGCTGCATGCTTTTTTGCTCTACCCTTTGCAAACGTGAAAGGGTTAGAAGTATTTTTTTGTTTACTTTTGTGCAATGCAATATGAAGCAATTAGTTAGAGCGGCGTGGCTATTTTCACTCTAAGCTTAGGCTCAGTGCTGCCAGATTAGATTTGAAATCAAGAAGTGCCGAATTAGAAAACAAAATGCAAATTCAAGAAATAAATACAAATCGATTTAGTGGTTATGTATAACTAATTTAAACACACTATTAATATGGTCGGTTAGAGGGCTTGCGGAGTTGCTGTTAACTCAATTTGAAATCAATTTTGATCAATTTAATATACATACATATGTATGATAAGTTATTACAGGACATGACAGCTCATGCCGCAGAAACTAGTAATAAATTATAAAAAATAATACTAGAAAGTTAAAATCTGGATGTTAGGTAGGTGGGTACACTTGGCAGAATAAGGGAACAGTTAAACAGGGAACAGTTAAAGGTACTCACCATTGTGGAGGCACCACAATTTGCATACTGTCGGCCCCAATTATCTTCTTCTTGCGTCCCCTTCTCTTTGGTGTAGGTTCGGATCGTGGGTTTATGTCACAGATTGGGTTGTCTGGCTCTTGTGATTGCCTGCTGGCTGTCTCCATGTCATGAGACTCTGAGAAGTGGTCGCTATTGGCTCCCAGATGCTCCTGCTGATGTTGCTGCTGGTGAAGGTGTTGCTGCTGCTGCTGTTGCTGCTGCTGTTGCTGCTGATGTTGCTGTTGGTGCTGGTGCTGAAGCTGATTGTGTGTCAACGTTTGCTGCTGATGTTGTTGATCGTAGATGTCGCTGGGTTGTTCAACATCAATGCCTGAGGGCACCATAGATGCGGCTGGTGCTGAACCTACTGAACCTGGCACTGGTCCTGCCACAGGGGCGTAGCTTGTGGCATTCGATGGCAGTGCTGCATCCGCCGTGTGGTGACGGACTGGTGACAGCATCCTCATTTCTTCACCCATGAAGCTATAGGGGTCCGTGCCCAAGGCCACTCCAATGTTGTTCGGTCCAGTCGGGTCTACACTCTGAGACATTGATAGGTGGGGAAGATTACCTGGGCCTTGGCCACTCGAGCCTTGTACCTGCTGGCTACTGGATGTGGATGGAGTTGACTGATTCTGGTTCTGGCTCTGGTTGGAGTTAGAATTTTGGTTAGCATTTTGCTGCACTGACATCAAACCTTCGTGCTTGGTCATGGCAGGAACCCCAAGCACCCCGCTGTGCTGCATCTGATGCTGCGGTGTGATCGAGTGAGTGGACGAACTATGCGAGTTTGGTGTTAGGACATCGCCGGCGCTGGTTTCGTAGCCATCGTCTTGGTTTTCCGGTTTCGCATTGCTTGGCGAAAGTGTTCTGCGGAATAGCAAACAAACAAAATTGTACAGAATTAGGAGACAAGAATCGACCCAATCGATTTATCCTTCTGGCTGCTATGCTACTTATAAGCAGATATATACAATTCAATTCATACTTTACTCACAGTTTGTACGCCGAGTTGGGGTCCTCGTGGAACTCATCCATCATGAGATCCTGGTAGCCCTCTTGCATTTGCTGTTGCGGATGTGGACCCCTCTGCTGCTGCAAGTGTCCATGGCACTCGATCTGGTGTCGCTGATGTTGCTGTTGCTGTTGCAGACGCACCTGTTGCTGTTGGTGCTGCTGCTGCTGCTCTTGGCACTGGGACTGAGGTAGATCTGCATGAGTTTGGTGAACTGAAAACAACTGATCGTGGGGATAATGTTGATGGTTGTAGTTCGGGTAGTGGAGCGGCTGCTGCTCATGAATGTTCTGGTGGTGCAAGTTGTGGTGGTGGTGCTGCTGCTGCTGCTGGTGCTGATGTTGCTGGTGTTGCATCTGCATTTGTGCATACATATTGCTTGGAAGCTGGCCTTGAAGGTGCGGCAGCTGTTGCTGGCCGAAGTGCTGTTGGGCCAGACTGTGGTGCTGCAGGGGTAGCAGCTGCCCGAATCCAGCTGCTACGGACGATTCCTTTTCAATTTGTAATAGAAGCTCTGCGGGATGTGGATGTGGATGCAACTGTTGTCGTTGATGCTGATGTTGCTGTTGCTGTTGCTCTTGGTGGTGGAGATGTTGCTGTTGAGCTCGATAGATATCCGTTTGATAGCCATCTAGGTTGGAGTTCACCTGCAAGCGATCCAGTTTGGCGTATGTATCCTCAACCGTGTCGGAGTCGTGGCGTAGATTATCGTCCCTCTCCTCGACTGGCTCTCCATATGACGCCCCAGCTCGAGGTCCACCCTCACTTCCTGCTCCAGGTCCGGGTCCACTCCCATGCTCGGGATTATGAGTGTCCTTGTACTCCCCGTGCGGTGCCCATATTGTTGCACGTCGATCTGTCGTCGTCAAAATATCACCCGTTGCTGTTGCTGTCGCATTTGCTGCTGCTGCTGCTGCTGCTGTCGCTGTTTGTGCTGTTGCTAATGTTAAATTAGTAGGAATTCTTACATTCAAGTTAAAAGAGTCTGTTACACAACCATTGGTTTTATCATTTGCCACTAAAGTGGAAGGAGAACTCGATATCGATATCGAAGTCGCAGTCGCAGTCGCAGTCCCAGTCGAAGTCGAAGTCGAAGTCGAAATCGAACTATCGAAATGCACATCCCTGTCGTATTGCATTTTGTTCCTCATCAGGGACAGTGATGGCGATGACAATAGAATTGACTCGAGTGCAGGCTCCGCTGGCACAGGTGGGAGGACAGGTGCTGGCACTACTAGCTCCACATTGGTCACAAGCGCCTGTTCCGGGGCAATGTACCTGTCGCTGTCCAGCGTACGACTGTAGGCCTCTGCACTCTCCGCCTTTGACATCAGCTGATTGTTGCGAGAGTTGTCCTCATCCTTAGCGGATGACCTTTCGATGTTGGCATTGTTATTTCCACTGATGGATTGGGTCGCAGAGGGATTCATTGTCTCCACTGCCAGTCTGGAGGGTTGGAGCTGCTCATCAGTCGACTGACTACATATCCTGCTCTTGTAGTCGTTTTCTGTGCTCCCCATAGGGCCATCTGCTTCATAGTCATCATCATCCTCATCATCATCATCATCCTGATCATTCATCATCTCGTCATCGTTATTATCACTGTACCTTCTGTTGGATAAACTATCCAACTTTTTCCTCTTACGATCTACAGCCGCACCGCCTCCCGATCTCTTGCTCTTGTATGCGTTACCTGTGCGTGCACCTGTATTCTTATTGCTATCACTAATGGAGGAGCTGGAGTTTGTGTGTCTGTTGGCCTCATCTGGTACTGCTGATGCTGCTACTTGTGGTGGTGTTACTGCCGGCGTACCCAGGTTCTCATCTATGTCAGTTGAAGCCATCACAGAGTCTCCTGTGAGTGTGAATGGAAACCCTTTGTCCAGGGGACAGTCGGCCTTAAAGTCTTTCAAAAACTCTTGCAGTTGCAGTACTTTCAGCCAATAAACTGAGATTACGCGACTCGATAATCTTCTAATTATAAGGGCCGATATTTCTAGTATAAATGTGAAGGAACTACTTATCAATGGGATGTTCACTTGCAATAAGCTTTCCACTTGCATCTCCCTTTCAATTAGGAATTCATTAAAAGTAAAAACTTCGAAAATGAATGCTCTTTCTCTGCCGCTGATGATGACCTTGATACTGGGAGGCTTTGATCACGAGGGTTCCTACAACATTTACAGTTGAAGCATCAAATCTAAAAGAAAATGAAAAATGTTCATTGAGTAACGATTTAATAACATTTCATTAAAGACTATCCAATAGATCTCTTGCAACCACCAAACACTAATTTATTATATAATTATGACAGACGACGACGATTAAGATGACTTCGAGACTTTTGAATGCACCGCAGCCTTTTTGATTAATTAATAAATAGAGAGGTGCCTAAGGGGTGTTAATTAAAATAATTTAATGTATTGGGCTGACCGAAAAGAAACCGCTGATTTTGCATACAAATTGCAATCTCTAATTGCATTCTTTCTATTGTCAGTTATTATATACTTGTAAACAGCGGTCTGGCATAGAACATGTGGCAACCCTGCCATCTATCGATATAAGTAGAGGCAAGAGCTGAGAGGCAGTTCAATTTGTACAAGCCGTGCGGGAGTTGGGAATGCAGTCGCCGTCCTCATAGTCAGTTGTTGTTGGCTTCCTCGGAATCAGTTGTTGTTGTCGTCGAAAAGTTGTTCAGTCGTCGCAGTGCCTAATGCTTCTACTATCATATTTAACCAGTTACCATTATACTATAACCACAAACTATCAATAAACATCATATAATATACATATACATATACATATACATATTTGAAATGTAATGCCACAAGATTATCTTTCGGATAAAAAATGCATGTCAATCGAATAATTCATCGTTGTTTTATTGCAATTTAAAGTTCTATACCTCTAAAAAAACACCCTTTACATATACATATACATATTTTATGTTTTGATTTAAAAGAAATTAGCTTTTAAATGGCGGTAAAGAGGGCGAGGTCCAATCGGTCCCAAATTATGTTCAGACTTTATATACATAATACCAAAACAGTACACCAAGTTTCAGCTCGATTTCTACTTTTTTCTGTTTTCTGCCACAATTAATGACATTGGAACCACTGTGCATTGGTTGGCATCATTGCAGACGATTCACATAAGTAGATTGGGAGCTCTTGGTAGAACCATCTACTAGCAAAAGTTATATAAAAATGCTGCCAAGTTCTGGAAATCTTTAAGGTTCAGTTGCTAGAAAAGTTTTTCCATTTGCTATAAGAGGGAAATCTGGTCATTTAAAATATATAGACAGATAACGGATAAGCGGAATAAAGTTATTCATAATTGGTTAAGGATAATAATAAGAAAAAAAACTGTACTGTGCTAACGATATTCCGAGATATTATCATCTCGAATTTGTTTGATCTTTTTCTAATACCCAATTCAAAATTAATTGATGATCGTCTTTTACTGAAAAGATGCACAAAGTTAATCAGCAGAAATGTCGGAATCCTACAAAGAAAACTGCTAAATCGGTCTAAAAAAAAGAATCTAACTAAGAAGTTGTTCAAATAGACAACATATTGGAAATATATACAAAAATAGAAAGCTATTTTTAGAACATATTTTTTCTTTTGCTGTTTTTCCCACCCAAAATGCTATTTTTTTGGAAAAATGTTGGCAAAAGTGACCAGCACATACAATATTTACCGATATTTGTGACATAGACCTAACAGTTAATATAGTTCGATGTTTCTCCAGTTGTATTATGATGGCACATATGTACATATATATGTACATATATCTTCATAACCTCAATTCTGATTATGATCGACTGGAATATTATTTCTTCCTACAATAATTTTTATTTTTCTTTAAATTAGTTTCTACTAAATCAGTATATACCAAGTAACATCCATTATAAGCGTTATGCATTTGATGAATAAGAATTTCCGTGTATAAATTTGTGTCAGTGAGGCCAAAAATCGTCTTTAAGCAGTAATGTGACAGTAACAGGAGCTGTAATCATTATGAAATGCTCGTTTACACACAATTTAAACAAATTTCAAAGCAGTATTTATGTACCTACATACATATATTTATGTATGTATATACACTCCTCGCCACTTGAATGGGACACCCTGTACACTCTCTTTGCATTTGCTCAAAACTCGAAAGCGAAATGATAAAATAGCGGTTAATTTGCACGTTATCTCTGTGGAACTATTCTTCACTCTCTCTCTCTCTCTGTGACAAATTTCAAGTTCCAGACAAGATCCGTTATGTGTTTTTTTCCACACTTTGTTCGTTGACATGAACCACTTGAATAGGACATTCAGTTTGGTTGTTTTCTTTGACACGTGGACTTGTCTTTTGTTCGTTGATCGACTTTTTTTGTTAATTCAACTTAAAGTAAATGTAAAATGGGTCGAGAAAAAGGAATAGGCTTATAAAAACAGATTTAAGGGGTGTCCTAATCAATTGGCGAAAGTTTATGTGTGAGGATAAGGGCACTTATCGGGAGACTATTCCAAACTTGCGCATTGCAGGCTGCACGATTTTCAGTAGTTCATAGATTTCATGGCTCAGTTGGGCTATTTAAATGTTATACATACATTTGCACACATACATACATATTCATGTTTGTATGAAGAGACATATGTACATATATATGTACATACATATAAATGCAAGTGCACATATGTAGATATATTTGGGCATATGATATGTATTAAAGCATAAAGAAATTGGTTGGGTTTTAACAGATTTGATGATAGGAATACATATGTACATATGCATGTACATATATTTGAATGTAGCAATACACACACACATAAATATTTATACATATGTACACTGGCATACTTCGTACGAGTATGTAAAAATGTGTGGGTTATTAGCCTTCGTGCTAATACAATATATATATATATATATATATGTATATACATACGTACGCACACAGCATAGCGACATACATACGTACATACACATATGTAGGAGGAACAAACGTATTTATTGTACACTAAATGCTGAGAGGAATCGCAAAAGCACACTCAACAAATACTAATACAAACACAAATACAAATACATATACAGTCACAGGCAAAAACAGAAACAAAAGCACAAATAGACATCGAAACAAAACAGGCAGTAACTGTTCAGATCAGTGATGTCAAGTTTTTAGAAAAATAGCTTAGATCAGCGGGAAAATGCAACATCTTTTCAAATTGGATATATTGCCCAACAACTATAATCTATCGATCCTACAGACCACAAGTTTATTCTGAAGCTCAAAGCAATTCATTATTCCATTACTCATGTTTAGCCTTACAGAAAATAATGTTTTTGAAACTAATTCAATGTAAAATTTTTTAAATTGCGCCCACTGTACTTAGTAGTGGCAAAAAAAGTTGCATAGGTTGTGGAAATATATGTATTATTATCAATTGTCTTATATGTTGATTAGGCTGTATCCCTTTGTCTGTCTGTCCGTATAATCTTGTACATCGTAAATAGCTATAAATAGCTATAAATTAAATTATGAGATTCCTTTCCAGCCATACGAACATATCGAGCTTATTTCTAACCTTAGTTGAGCCCAAAAAAGCTTTTTTAACTTTTTTATTGCAGGCTCAATTTACACCTCTCAAAGGCAGCACTGGTCACAGTTCAGCCTGCAGTAAGCCTAAACAATACTATACATACATTTATATACTATACATACACATGTACATGGATGCATACGCTTAACGCATAGGAAGCTATATATATATATATATATTTATATCTACACTTAAGTATATATGAATGTGCATGTATATACCCGGATTGGGGGGGTGGGTGGGTGTGTGTGGTTATGTTTTGGGTGTGCATTTGGTTAGGGTTAACTGATAGCCGTTAGTTGGTATTGCAGATTTGGCTTTCCACATCCGACTAATTTTCAATGTGTGCAACGGTGTTTATATACATACATATACATATGTATCGAAGCATGCATGTGGGATAAATGTAGTTCAAAATGTGTATGTGTGTGTTTATGTACCTGTATACACACATAGACTTTTAAATACTCTACGAAACACCTTTGACATTTAAGGCTTCTTCTGATCATTAGGGAATGAAACAATGAATTCTTCGACCAACCTTATGCATTTCTCAAATTCACATGTAAATAGAATGTTGCTCTTATACCATCCTTAAAAATCGAGATATCCTATAGCTAGATATGAATATATATATGTACATATGTACGTATATAAATATTTAGGTATTACGTATTATTAAACATACATAATATCAAGCTTAAATATCGAATTTGACAATTATTCGATTCTACCTCGTATGTTATGGATTTCCCGTTAGAAAAAATAATCTACATCTATGTACATATACATATTTACATATATGTATGTCTGTGCGTAGACTCTGATTCTTGGACACTTTCTGTCTATTTAAAGTGTACAGTTGTTTATCTTGATTTTAGCTGTGCATATGTGTGTATGTAAATATATATGTATATATGTATACACATTTGTGTGCGTTTGACTTTTTTGTATCCTGGATATTCTAAGCCAGATAGAAATCTTAGAAATAGTATCTACATACAAGTTACTATTTATGTGTATCAGCATTATTTTCTTCGTAATATTTTTGTACAAATTATTATTATAAAGTTATGCACAGAGCGACTTACATGTAAGTCTCTGGATACGTACAGTTGCCAGAAAAAGTATGCGTACACACGCAATACATAACTTTAATAGTAAAACGTAATGGTAAAACATTAATTATCACTTTTAAGATGCGCAGAAAGCAAAATTTCATAACCAAATTAAAGGAAGTGCAAAAATAGTGTAGCTTGGTGAGACGCAAAAAGCATAGATAACGGTAAAGCACCGTTCTTTCTAGGAATAAGGGCAAAAAGAAGTGCAAAACGAAACGTGTAAAGAGTTTCTTGCCAGTGGCAGATTTGAGTTATTTTTGTTTTTGTTGTTTTATTTGTTACACATTTTAGTTTTTTTTTTTTCTCAATTTAACTGAAAAATTATAAATAATTGGTTAGCTAATTTAACTTGAATTAATTCATTTTCGTATCTGAACTCAAAAAATTGAAATTTAATTGTTTCCCAGTGTGTAAAGTGTTTCTTGACAAAGTGTATGTATGTATGTATCAACAATTATTCCACTAAGTTCGCTTCTATTTTAAATTCACCTTTTTATCACAATTAATAAAGTGAAATTCAAGGAAACTCAGGATTGAGCTTTTGGTATCACTAAATCACATTCTTCATTAACAAAACCAGTTTTACTTTCAGAAGAACGCTCTGTTCTGGGCTAAGAGTGCTGGAAAATGTTAACTTGATTGGCCCTATTTCATCTAAGCCACAAAGTGAAAGACCCTCAAAGCCAACTGATCGCGAGAAGATCAGAAGATCGGCTTAAGCCGAGAGCAACAGCTTTACATAATCTTCAGGATAATAGCAAAAGCTTAATAAGAAGTTACAGACGACACAATCGAAAACATTTTTAAAAATATCTAAGGATTTATGTTCTTGCCCTTATCGGAAATAACCCATGGGTTTTGCCAAAAACTTTGGGTAAGGGCCTCTAGCTTTTTGGAAATATGTATCTAATTTTTAGTGATGAAAGCAAATTCTTAATTTTTGCCTTTTAGGCCACAAACTTGTGTGGCGGAAATTCGGAAACTGGAGTGGAAAATCGGGTCTGCAATGGACCTCAAAGCTTACATATTTCAATTCTACAATTTCACCTGATCTTACACAGAAATCAAATCAGAGCCGAAAGGTTTGGCAGAAACATCGAAAAGGAACAACATATTTTTAGATTCAATGTTTTTCTATGAATAGGTCGCTTTTTTTGGCCAAAATCTCTTGAACTTTTAGTTTTTAGATTTCAATAGAATAAGTGGATAATGTATAATGGCAACAAAACTTACAGAAATATTCTTTGATATATATTTTGTTCATAATAAAAAAGAACTAGACTGAACTAAACTATGTTACAGTAGACGTCCGATTTAAGGTACACTTTTCAGAGAGTAGTCGAATCAGCAAAGAAGCAACTAAGCTTTAGTCGAACTTTATTTAAGGACTTTTCAATGAATTACTTATGTATTTAACATACATACGTATAAGTGAAGAATGTTCGTCGATAAGTTCTCTTTAATAAATGTGCAGTTTACTTTATTTTTTAAGAACAAAATATATTTTAATGCATTTGTCTGGACTACAAGAAGAAGAAGCTCTCGGTTGAGAGCTCGAAATATCCGATTAAACGTACATGACAACGTACATCAAAGCTATGCGTTGAGCTAGTACACATACTTTTTTGGGTAGTGTACAAAATACAGGGTGCAAAAACCCTGCACGAGGTATAAAATCAGACAACAAATTCAAATTCACACACGCTTTTGGCCAAATCAAAGCACAAACTGCCAATATAAGTTCAAAATGCAAATAATTGATATTTGTAAAAATGTATATATATTTGTAAATATATACTTAAATACAGATGATAAGAAAAAACTATATATGTATATCCATATTTCATGAAATGATCTTCAAGGGAAAAGGAAATAATCTTAGGTAAAAATTTCCTAATACACTTCCAAAATAAAAGGGGAACCTGTATTTACAGCTATGCATATGTAGTACATATGTATATAGTATAGTATGCATATGTATATATGTATGTATGTATGTGCTAGTGGGCATGTAAGCAGGTGTAAATATATACAGTACGCCCTCGGTAAATTGAACAGGCAATAATTTCTTAGTTAACGCAACACCCCATTGTAACGGTTGTTCAAGGAAATGTCGGTTGGGATATCTAATATCAGTTAGGATTCTAATATCAGTTATTATATCTTATATCAGTTAGGATATCTAACTCTACGTTGATCACTTTCCATTCGTTTTATCTTTCGAAAAGTATCAATTTGGCATTCTCATGATTCATTCGCTTGTGCAAAACTGATGTACAGAAAAATGTACAGAAATGTAAATTGTATCGAAGTGTGCAACAAATTTTTTCATGCTTCAATAATGAATTGAACAAAATGAAAATTGTACTGCAATTGCTTTTTTTTGAGTGGAAGTGCACCTTCTTGGTGTTTCTATAAAAGGCGAGAAAAAGGTTGTTGGCGTTTCTTTTTAAGAACAGGTCTGTTTTCTATCTGTTATTTAGTATTCGCAACAAGCCAGATTTGAATCGGCAAAGGCACCCTGTATATCTTTATACATATGTTTATATGTGTATGTAATTGTGTGTATATGCGTTGTCACGAACGAATGTACAAAAAGAAAAGAGCAAAATTGAGTCAGACGATGAGACTCGAAAGCACAGAGGCAGCAGCTGCATCAGAGCGACGAAAGCTAACACAAAATCGAAACAGTTGCATCAAAAAGCAACGAAAATTGGTTCAACACCAAAAAATAGATATGTACATACATACACACATATATTTATATATATATACATATGCATATGTATGTACACACTGCTGCTATTGAAGTCGATGTGTGTGTGCAAAGTTATAAAATAAAAATGTTAGCGATTTAATACGAATATATGCAACATTTAAATTTGTCATAACAATTAATAAATATACATACATACACATTCATATGTATATATGTACACGTGTGTACATACATGAGAATATGTAAGATATGTATTCAATTGCACCTCCAATTCAATCATGCAATTTTGTGATATAATTTTAAAATAACTCCCATAGTCCACAGGCGCTGTGCCTCTGGTGCTTTCACGTAAGCTCTCTCTGGCACGCACACACATACACTTTCTCTCTCTCTCTCCCGCTCCCGCTCTCTCTCCATCGCTATTCGTGGTGTGAGCGTCGGATGTGGTGGCGCATCAGCGACTGTGTGTGCCTGTTTTTGTGCATGTTTTCATACATATGTATGTATGCACGCCATCCAAAACGTCTAAAGCAAGCACACACATCTACATACCTATCGATAAACATACATACATACATATGTAGCATTAGCAGTATGTACAAATACATAAAACGTGGGTACATACATGTTAGTTGCTAGCTCGGCCCATCCAAATACTATGAAGGTCTGATTAATTTTCGAGAACCCAGCAAAAGGCTTTGCGATTCTTCTTTGAGTCTATCTCTCTTGCTCTTTCTCTGACTCCTGATCACTTTCTTTTGAGGGGAACTAGTTCTAATCGTTCTAATTCGTTGAAAAATTTGTAAATACAGAAGTTGCGTTAAATTATTGCAAGCAAAATCAAGTAAGAACGCGCAACTCCTGTGAGTCCGACTAGGAGATACCCTTTAATCTTCCTTAACTCAGCACATATAGAAAATATATACAGTCGGTGTGACTGTTTGCAATTTTGTGCTAATAATCGGTTTATTTATCATAGCTTTAGGTGGCCCTTAAATTAAGTTTTAATCGGGGGCTGCAAATCCTAAAATCATTTTCATCTGCGGACGTTGTAATACAAGAAGTTTTCTTTGTAAAAATTTCGAAGTGCAAAAATAATTGAAATTAATTACGAAATTAAGAAGTACCGCTTTATGTATTTAACTCAGACTCCCCTTTTGAAATATTAAAAATTTAAAAATATTTAAAACAAATTTCCTAACCTTTTTGCTCTACTTTTTTTATTATCTATTATCTATTTTATCTGATTGGGTTTTTCTGGGTTTTCCCACTCCTCGCAATATATGTTGGATCATGTAATACATTTATTTTGAGAATGTTAACTTTAATCTTTAATTTGAATTCATAATTTAAATTTACTTTAATTATATCAAATTTATCTAATGTTTAAAGTAATTGTTATGTAATTTTTCATTTTTCTATCTTCTAATACTTCTTGGTCGACTGTTAATAGTAAAGTTAATATAAAATCAAATAATTAAATATTTGATTTTGAGCAGTGATCCCCAATGCCTTAGGATTAAGATAAATTTATATATTTGAATAATATTATAATTCAAATAAAATAAATAAAATCCTCAACTCAGACTTTTGGATAAACTTGAATTTTAAATTGTATCTTTTATTATTTTTATCTAAAATGTAGGAAAAATACTCGTCTTATTGCAAACTGCTAAATGTTTTTGATATTACTATTAACTATTAACTATTAACTATTAACTATTAACTATTAACTATTAACTATTAACTATTAACTATTAACTATTAACTATTAACTATTAACTATTAACTATTAACTATTAACTATTAACTATTAACTATTAACTATTAACTATTAACTATTAACTATTAACTATTAACTATTAACTATTAACTATTAACTATTAACTATTAACTATTAACTATTAACTATTAACTATTAACTATTAACTATTAACTATTAACTATTAACTATTAACTATTAACTATTAACTATTAACTATTAACTATTAACTATTAACTATTAACTATTAACTATTAACTATGCGGAACTTAAGTTTTCTTTATGTTTTCTTAACTCATATTTCTACTCATAACATTTTCTTATCAGATCGTTATCTGTTGTGCCGCTCACATTTAACAGAATGTACCAGCGTTCAAAAAATATCGATAAATGTCTCCATAAATTAAATTATTCAGTTGTTAAGTAGGTTTAAGTTAAGTATTTAAATGTTATTATTATCTTCAAATGTATTTAAATAGAAGCAAAAACACATAAAAAAAATACTCCGATTGGAGTATTACGAAAGATATAAATTTCGAAAGCGATTCCAAAATCGTAACTCTCACTGGAGAAAACATTCAATTCTCATGGCCCAAGGCATCCCCCAGCAGACTTGCTACAGACCAATATATTTCGAAACCGCAGGATATCGCTCCTAGCATATCCCCTTAAGGATAATAGGTAAAAGACGTTTATTATGTTAACAGACTGTTAACTCGTATCTGGTCGTAGTTGACCGTTTTTTGGGCTCTGTTGGGCAAATAAAATTTACTTTTGTAAGAAACTTTTAGGAACTTTGAATGAAAAGGTAAAATCCTAAGTGAGTGACACCCTCAACCCAGAAACACTGTTAAGATTAAGTGAAATGCTGCTATCAATCACCTTCAAAGCTGAATAAGGGTTAATTGTATCATGCATAATGATATTCCTATTCCTATTCCCATTCCCATTCCTATTCCTATTCCTATTCCTATTCCTATTCCTATTCCTATTCCTATTCCTATTCCTATTCCTATTCCTATTCCTATTCCTATTCCTATTCCTATTCCTATTCCTATTCCTATTCCTATTCCTATTCCTATTCCTATTCCTATTCCTATTCCTATTCCTATTCCTATTCCTATTCCTATTCCTATTCCTATTCCTATTCCTATTCCTATTCCTATTCCTATTCCTATTCCTATTCCTATTCCTATTCCTATTCCTATTCCTATTCCTATTCCTATTCCTATTCCTATTCCTATTCCTATTCCTATTCCTATTCCTATTCCTATTCCTATTCCTATTCCTATTCCTATTCCTATTCCTATTCCTATTCCTATTCCTATTCCTATTCCTATTCCTATTCCTATTCCTATTCCTATTCCTATTCCTATTCCTATTCCTATTCCTATTCCTATTCCTATTCCTATTCCTATTCCTATTCCTATTCCTATTCCTATTCCTATTCCTATTCCTATTCCTATTCCTATTCCTATTCCTATTCCTATTCCTATTCCTATTCCTATTCCTATTCCTATTCCTATTCCTATTCCTATTCCTATCTTTCAAATTTGTTCAATATAATGTATGCTCTCTCTCTCTTCTCTCTCTCTCTCTCTCTCTCTCTCTCTCTGTTTTTTTTATTACGTCTGAACGAAATAAGCTGTGAGCCACTGTATGTACAAACACACTAGTACACATATGTGTATATATATGTATATATATCTATATATATATGTATATGAACACTTTCTGTGGGTGTATCTTAACCGGTTCTTGTGCCTACACACACACATATGAGCGCACACATTCCCAAAAACACCTGTATGTACACACGTACAAATCTACAATACAAAATGCATGACATACTCACATTTTGAAAGATACAATTTTGAGAGCCGTAAGCATCACGGAGATACCTTCGATCAATTGAATAGGTCTTATCCCGGAATATACGATACTTACATATTATATGTGTGTATACATACTTACATACTATATGTATGTATACATACTATGCATAATGTATATAATATGTATATATATACAAAGCCCTTCCAAGATTAGCCTCTTACTTAGTTGCTGCCTGGTTGACCACAACATAAAAAAGGGACATAACCCTCACAATACAATACGAATATATCCGGCCATTATCTGTATATATACATTATCTATACATATACATATATCTATATATACATATATCTATATATACATATATATTATATTTATATTATAGCTACAGTTTTTGCACATAGCTTGAAACCTGTTTGAGATTTTTCGACTGTTTGTGCGATGGTTTTATTCTTGATGTACTCCAATTTAAAATATGTATGAACGTTCATCACTTAAGCTTAAATCATCATACATGATTTATGTGATGAATATGAATAAATATATGTGCATACTATGACCCTTGTAATGCATCAACCTACAACTAATCCGAGAAAGAATGAAAACTAAATAAAATATAAAGATGTAATTTGTTGTTTCTCTCAGGAATTTTCATCGTTTAATCCTAGTACTGAAATGGTGATGTACAGACCTTGCTCCATTGTACCTTATCCGTTAGCAACAAAATCAATTTTAGATGCAGACACGAATGGGAAATGTGGGTTATATAGGACCACACACCATACCAAATCGAGTGATCTAAGCTCAAGATACCCTTGACTTGGCTTACATAATAGTCTAACTAGACTCTACACACATACTCGTATACAGCTCCGTAGTTACTATCCGGCCATTATCAATTTGTACCTATGGTAATACACATACATTCATACATGTAAAAAGGATGGCAGCGCTGGCAGACAGAACGACAACAGCGGGCTAACAGCTGTTAAAGCTTGCAGACGGACAGTTGGTGTAAGAAAGCGAGAAGAGCAAGTTGTGGGTTGGAAAGTCAGAGAAAGATGCAAAAAGTTGTTAGTATTAAATCTAAATCATTAATTAATCATAAACAATCCTATAAAATATTACTTAAATAATAAACGAATGTATAATTATTCACATTCATATGTACGAAACTTTACAGCGATTGATTTCGATTTCAGCCAATAATTTAAGAATTCCAACAGTATAAGAGAAACTGATCTGATCTGTATACGTATGTATATATATGTATATATATATATATATATATATATATATATATATTTGAAGAAAAGGCGCTCCTTTCTGCTCACTCAAGTTAATGAAAATTGATGAAAAATTAAAAAATTTGATTTCTAGAGACGGTTTTAAACTGCTTTTACTAACAATTGGAACATTCGGTGTACACTTAAAAAAAAAGGGATGAATCAACCCAAAAAAAACTTAAGAAATATTTGAGAAATTTTTAATAATTCAATTCCTTATTCGTTGTTATTCGACTAATAGTCAAAAGCGAATCGAAATACCGTCCAGAGATTTAATCTTTTCGAAAATTGAAATGACTGGAGAGTGTTTCAAAGATTTACACTCCCCGCCACTTGAATAGGACACCCTTAAGTCTGTTTCAGTATAACCTCATTCAATTGATGGAAAATTCAATGGTAAAGCATTAAATGATAATACAAAATTATTATCGATAATTCAGAAGAATGCGGGGTCTAAATTGGAATAGGAAAGTTTAACGAAAAAAACATTCAAAATAATTCTGATGTTTTTAACACAAATTGGAGGATTTTAGATTAAGAAGAAGAATATTATATATGCAACTTTTTTTTATTTAATTTTATATATATAAAGCTTATTATGTTAGCAAGCTTATTTAATACATATATATATTTTATAACGGAAAAAACTCGTTGACTTTTAAATTTGTTTCTTTCAAAAATGTGAGTTCAATAGAATAGTATCGCTCGGTTAGAATAGTTGTAGATTACTTATTAAAATAGAAATTCAAATTGTGATACTATTTCCAGTGGGAAGAGCAAATCATTTTTCGGTCGAAAAGAGTTCTCGGTTCAGAAATAATGGACATGGATCCATGTGGACTGGGGCCTACCGAAACATGGCGAAATATGTTGTGAACGGATGACAGTAACATTGTGCTATTTTATAGAACAGGCTCTAGAGTGTATAGTAGACAATGTGTTAGTCTTGCAACAAACACAAAATTTGATCGTAAATGCACCTGGAGGACAGTGGGATCAAGTGGGCTATATACAATGGTATGAGCTTGTTTTTTCTTATACTGGACTTGGTCCGATACATTCGATAAATGGTATAAAAGAAAACTGGTGGGCAGATGTCAACCAAATGATGACAGGACCAAGTCGGAGCTACTGATCACAGCTTTGGCAAGATGTTCCAGAAGCATGGAGTCGAGTGCCTGTGCAGCGGTGCGAGCGACTCATTGACTCCATGCCACGCAGGTGCCAACATTCAAAACATTCCTAGCCTTTTCTTTTAAAAAGTCTCAAGTAAGAAACTTAATACGAAATTCCTAATGAAGGAGTAAATATATTATATATATTAACATATATATATATTATATTTGCATACAAACGGCGTTGACTACCATTTGTTTTGGGCTTTGCAAAACTCCTTAAATGGTAAAACTTTTGATAAGGACGAGGATATAGAATCGCACTTGCTTCAGTCTTTTGCAGGTAAAGGCCAGAAGTTCTATGAGCGTGGAATAATGAATTTGCAGGAAAGATGGCGAAAGGTCATCCAACAAAATGGAAAATTTATAATTGATTAAAGTACATTCTAAAATTGAAAAAAATGTATTTACTTTCTTTTAAAAAATCACCGGTTTCTTTTCGGTCAACTCAATAGAATTTGTATGTACAAACTGTTATTTTTATAGCTATACCTGCTCAACGTGTATTAAACATATGATATCACACATCAATACTTGCAACACTATTGTGAAACTATTTTTCTGAACGTATATATATATATAAATATAATTCTGAATTCGCTTGTAAACATAATAAGGTTTAGGGCTAAGCCAATCAAAAGTATAACCGAGAAATGTATTCGGTATCGAAAGCGAAAAAGGAAAATAACGTAAAGAAATATATGCGTAATTGAAGTAAATTTCGCAATTGAAATTTGGCGTGAATCAAATATTATTTCAAGATTCAATTCAAAGACTAAAACCCCATACATATAAGACTCATAAGTTTCAGACAATGATTAAAAATTGTATTTCGTCTGGAGTTTTGTTAAACGTTGTTTAACGAGGAATGCAAAAAGAAGACTGTTAAGAAATAACAGAGATATTACAGTAATTTAACAGAGCAAAAACAACGAAGTTGGAAATGTAAGAAAACTGCAAGAATATTAAAAGTCAACATATGAGCACAAATAGAAATATGATTTGATTAATGTAATAGATTATTTTTGTTAATGGCGCCAAATATCGATATGTGCATACATGAGTTATCAAACTGTTATCGATATGGGAAAATCAAAATAGCCAACAAATGTTTTGCTAGTACTTTTGTGAGGCAAAATTAATAACAAGTATTTCTGTACTTCAAATAAAAACAAAATAAAATACCCGACACTTTGGAAGTCTATGAAAAATCGTTTAGCAGAAAATCGTGTATGTACGCGTATATATGTATGTGTATCTATCTGCTTAGGCACATGTACGTACATACATATATTTGTTTAAATTTAAATATATATATAAATGCACATTTATGCACACATACACTAAATCCACATATATGTATGTACATATGTACACATTCATACATATTAATATCTGCTCGGCTATTTAGATACAAAAGCAAGTAGAAAAAAGTAAACGAAAATAAAAGTTTCTTTTAAATTGTTGCTACACGTACTTATTCTTTCGGTTTTCGGTTTTTGGCTTTTGGTTTTCGGTTTTGTGCTTTCAGTAAGCGATGATTTAGCTTTTCACACTGAATGTACCAATACCAATACCAATACCATTGCCAATACCATACCATACCATACCAATGCTAATACCAATACCTATGCCAAACCTATTGCCATGCATACACACAAAAATTGTCCGTATCACGTTTGTGTGAAATGGAAGCATGAGCATTGCCTATGCAACTCGCACGCAAATAGTTTATACATATATGTATATATGTATGTTCATACGTACATTTACATGTATGTACATGCCTATAGAGTATAGTGTATATGGATATGTACATGAGTATATGGCTGTGTCTGTGTCTGTGCCTGTTTCTGTTTCTGTTTCTGTTTCTGTTTCTCTGTGCACGATACAACTTACATTGGCGTATTAAATACAATTCATGTATCTGTGTATGTAAATCTGTACGCAATTAAATACATATGTTTCTCTAAAGGCATGTGTGCTATGTATGTATGTATGCATGTGCAACTCACACCTTGGGCGGCGAATTGAACGCGTTTGCTTTCTAGTTATATATAAGTCTGTACAGTACATATAAATGTACATGCATATATATAAATGAACGTATATATTTATTATTATTCGATATATTTAATATATAAAATGTGCAGATATTAAAAATGAATTACACAACAGAATATTCTCAAAACACAAATTCACACACGCACACACACATCAATTTAGTGATACGTTTTATTATATTTAACTTTAGGTTTCAAAACAAAACTTTGTATTAAATTTTTGATTAGCTTTACCAAACTTGGTTTCTATGTGCAACAATCACGAACCGAGCGACCGAACAATAATGCCGTAAATATAAATACATACTATGTATGTATATACATATGTATCTATGTATGCAGTACGTCAAATGTATAACAGGCGTCCGCGGCACACGACCTTTCGGATGGACTGTGCATTCTCTTTTAACAGCTTATTAACATTCCAATAGGAATCAAGTTGAAATGAAACATATAACAGAATCTTCAACTGAAAGATACATTGCTCCACTGAATTATTTGAAAATAATTTTTTGATATTCTTAAGCAATTTTTAAATATTCTGCTTTTACTTGGATAACTTGAATTATGTAAAGTTTGTCTTACATTGTTTATATGAATTGTTATGTTATGTTAGGGACTAACAGTTAACAAACATTTAAGGCTATGTTGCCCTGTTATTCGAAGAAGCTTTTTATTGTATAGCTTGGTGCTGCTGTTAGAGAAATTGAAGCTTTATAAGAACAGTGTTACCAAAACATTTATTTCACTACAAAATTAGGCACATTCCCGTTATGCGTTATAAGCAGATAAGTCTGTGATTTTGTAAACATTATTTTGGTTATCTAATTTATTTTTGCATTCGTTTCGTTGTGTTAGAAAACACAGCTATATGAAGTGTTCTTTATTCGATGTCAGTTGAGTTGCCAATTGCCTACGCAAATTGCACACGTATAACTAACGTAGGATTCTACGTAATGAACATTTCGTGAACGTTATGACGAACTGAACAAAATTTAATCTTGTTTTTTTTAAACAAAAACAATTAAGAATTTATAGAATATGTATTCTCCTGCCAATTTAAGTACGTCAGATTAGTATATTATTTAAAATATTGTTTGGCACATACATTTTTTGAATGGACAGTTTGCAGTACATATGACAATGAATGTGTTCTAATATCGAAAGTGTTATCGGATAGATTAAAGTAAAACTTTTGTTTGCCCATAAAACTAACATTAATAATACTCGTATAATAATTTCAATAGTCAGGTGCTGCTAGTTTATTTTCAAATGTTGTGCTCTACTGTCCTGTCAATTATTGACACATTGCGATAGTTTACTACAATTGTTATCGAAATCGGAGAGCACGCGTTTTTGTCATCTCGAACTGAGCGTCGTCGTAAAACTGTGAATGCGTGTGTGTGTATTATTTCTTGCAAATTATATTTATTTTCTTATTAAATATAAGTAGTTCGTTTGTTGCTTCAAAATCTGTTTTGGCCGTTAGCGAGCTTACATAACAATTCACAATTGATTAAATATATATATTAAAGTGTGTTTTGAGCATATACTAATGCATGTGTGTGTATATATGGACTGTGGTAATGTGTGTGTGTGTGCGCTAAGGTTATTTAAAATTTTAACGCCAGTATAATATCTCTTTTTGGAGATATTGACATCATAAAAAGTCCCTTGCATTACTTTGTTTTATTTGGCGCTAATACAATTATATAAAAGACCTGTGCAGATGCTATCTAAATTACAAGACGCCATGTTTACATGCATAGTTCTGTATGTATGTGTGGCTGTGTGTGTGAGTGCGTATGTACGTACGAATGTACGTATCTATGTGCATCGCTGCATGTACAATGTTCAAGGTTTTTGCAAGAGTAGTTCAATAAAAAAGTTTACATGGTACTTATGTATGTAGATAGCACGTACTAAGTAGACGTACACGAAAAACAGTGTCCGGAATTAAAAGAAAAAAATAATTACAATAAATTGCACATTTACGTAGAGTCGATACGTACTTCGTAACGCATAAATACGCATACAGATGTGCATTAAACAAAACAGAAGGAAAAACTTCTTCCTAACATGTTCACGAATCGAAGGTCAAAATTAAAAAATAATCAGCAAGTCCTTAAACATATTTTAAATATATACATACATATTCGTATGTATGTCAGAAACACATAATATAATATTTATATATATGACACTCGAAGAGCAACACAACAAATGCAAATAACACCACACTTAGTGCAATCCACATGAATAAAATTGAAGTTTCAGGAGTTAATTTATACGATTTATGTGTATCAGTGGCAACATTCTCATTGAATTAATTATGTTTTAATGTTCGATCATTTAATAATATATTTTACTTTTTTGTTTATTATGTGTAAAGTGCTAAGTTGTGCTTAGTCTGAACTTTGTTACCAGGGGAAGATATAGAAAACGGCGTCGGAGAAAGGAGCAGAATACGAGAATAGACGTTGAAGTGCGCAGGTATACAAGTAACATTATCCTAGATAGTATTTCGTAATGTCTGATCTCGGAAGCGGAGACGAGGGAATCTCAGGATCAAGTAAGTTCTTATACATATGCATATGTGTTTCTCATAGAGCAAGTGACAGTAGGAATATGTATATATATCATCAGAATATATGTTGAATTTATTCTTGAATAACTTCTTCATCAGATCACAATTGATGGATAGAAACGAAAAGTAAAATGAAAGCTATCAGTTAAAAAGTGTGCTAATCATTTCTTAGAATTTCGTATCTTTACCTTTTATAACTTTAGATATCAATTGGTATATCATATGTATAGTTTATGGCGTCGCAAATGCTTCCTTATGCCTGTTACGCCATGGACAGTGTGTCCCCTATAACCCAGATTTGATGGGTTAAGGGTCTAAAAGACTTTCAATCAAATCAATTCTTCCGCATTACAAATAGTTCTATTCTTTACTACTGTTGCTTGCTGCGAAAGTTACTTCAGTTTTGAGTCCCGTGTGAGCTCCGTTTCTATGGCTATTGAATATGAAATTGTTTTCATACGGACGAGGAATGAATGATAAATGTTGACTGCGTCAAATGAACTTGATAAATTCATTTGGATAGTTCAAACTTTAATTTTAATTTCCCTCGTAGTTCAGTAGAGATTCGTCCTTGAATACGTTATGTCTCAATGGGTGAAAGAATACTGAAAAATATTGTTAAGATTTAGGTACATTTTCTATATATTTATCTTATCCATTTCCCCTTTTGCAGAATATAATGCTGGCAACATGGAAGGCCCTTCAACTAGAAATGACTTTGAATCGTCTGGTAAACGTAAGAAATCTTAGTACCACATTTGAATACATCACCGATTAGTGAGCTACTCAGAGATCTGAACTATTATCCTTATCGTTACAGTTGGCAGCGCAGTGGAACAGGAGCTGGCTACAAAAATGCTTCAGATACAATCAAAGCGATTTTATTTGGATGTAAAGCAGAATCGTCGAGGTCGGTTCATTAAAGTGGCTGAGGTAAATATCTATCTATCTATAAGATATATTTTAAACTAAAACAAAACATAACTTCTTTACTATTGAACGTGATTTTATGTAACACATTTAAGACACAGACAATATTACTTTAGAACCAAATTTTCTAACATTGAATGAACTTTCTGTGATTTCTATATATTCATTTGGTTTGTAGCTAAACTTACGAAAATTTCAGATTGGAGCTGATGGGAGACGGAGTCAAATATATCTGGCGCTGTCGACAGCTGCCGAGTTTCGCGATCATTTATCCTCGTTTAGTGACTATTATTCCTCGTTAGGTAAAACCCCATACATTATTAGTGAAAAGGTTTTTGGATTAATAATAAAGAAAAGTTGGTAAACACGCAGGGCCTCCAAACACGGACAACCTGCCTGAGGATGGTAAACTAAAGTCGGAGATGATGATTAAAGATAATAGAAGATATTATTTGGACCTCAAGGAGAATGCTCGCGGGAGATTCCTTCGGGTAAATCTATAAACCTTTTTTTATACCTGCGTACTAAATACTTAGTTTTAAGTTTATTTCAAAGTTCATTTATACTCAGTTTCTATGCCTATACTATAGTATATATATGTATTAATAGAGTTTAATTAGATTGATTTCTGAGATATGTAGAGTTAAATATTCTTGTTCCTCGGAGAGTTATGTAGATATTTCATTGATTTACCAAATTGTTACATCTTCTTTTTATATCTTGAGTGGTTTTATGGCAGAAAAGTCGGTAACGATTAACCTTTCCTTGACTTTTCATCATAATTTTCAATGAAAACTTAACCATTTTACCTACAAGTACATTTGTTTAGTGAAGTGCCAGACCGCAGTTGAGTTTGAATCGATTTGTCAGGCATGTGCTAAGTTTTGATATAATCTTCATATTAATATGTGCTACCATATAACTTTCATGCTTTTGACGTATGATTGACATAATTGATCTTCACTTTAAGGCTTAATATGGTCGACGACAAACGCAGTCGAAGATTAGCATCCTAGTGGGTCAGGGGCTTATTTGGTTTCTTGATTTGTTAGTCTTCCAGTTGTGGCTGGAGGAAACCGATTGGCTGTGGAAGCATTGCTCGAAAGGGTTGGCACTTGTTGGACCTTGTCTACTGGATTTGTTGACTAGTTTGTATAGGTATTCGGACTCTATTCCCTTCATATCTACAGTTATTTAAGTTACTCCTTTACTCTTTTCGTATTTTCTAAAATGTCTTGCTGCAGTGAAGGCTTTCTGTTAAGTGACTGTCTCGAGAAATTCAAACAAAATCGGGTTATATTTCTATTGAATTCGCTTGAGCTTAACTCTCAACTTACATGCTCTCAGTGAGAAATCTGGAAAATGTGAATTGCTAACAAACAGAAGGAGAGTAAACGACATTCATACAATATATTCTTGATCAGTAGTCGAGTCGATATAGTCATGTCCGTCTGACCGTTAATTAATCATCAATATTTATATTATCGCTTATCACTTATCCCTTATCACTTATGCCATCGGATTTTCCAGTCGTCAAAAGATCTTTTATAGGCACCCTCCGGTATGGCCTTCAGCTCCCTCCAGGAATTTTCCTTGATGGCTTCAAGTGCCGCAAATCGGTTTCGACGTATCGTTTATTTTAGTTTAGGGAATAGGAAGAAGTCAGTAAATCCGGTTAATATGCTGGTTGATCGATAGTTGTCATCGATAGTTTTGGCCTTAAATTCGGTCACAACTGCGGCACGAATTGTTCTTCCACAGTTCTGGCCAAAACCAAACGATCGAATCCGCGAGAGATGTTCAGGTGTTGTACTACCTCTTAAGCACTCGCCTGACGATTTTCAGCTACGATTTCTATCAATTTGTTGATGTTTTCATCGCTGTTCGAGGTGGATGGTTGTCCACGACTTCTCGTCCTTCACTGAATGCCTTGTACCATTCGTATGCTTGAGTTTCCGATGAAACCGATTCACTGATTCATAAGTCTTCTGTAACATTCGCAACGCTGCAGCGCACGAAACTCCGTTGCAAACACAAAATTGAGGCAAAGTCTGTGCTCAATTCTTTTATCCACTGCAAAATTTGTAGCGTGTACTGAGGTGATGAAACAAAACTAGTTGACATATCCCGCTCAAGCTTCGCTTCGTAATGGAGGAGGGTCCTACCAACTTAGCAAAAACTTTGTCAAATATCTCTAACGCGGGCTGGGATACTTTATTGTCCGGATACTTTATTGTCATAATGCATTCCCAGACTTCTCGTAGCTGGTAACCAAAGATTGGGATTCCCATTTAAACTACAGAAATTACTTCTGAATTGACTCATTATCTTTACATTGAGGGGATAACATTTAAGAATAGGATATACAAGTGTATCTAGTACGTCTTTTGGCAATTGCAATAAACCATTTTGAGTTGCCAGATCTATCACCTGAAACTCCATAAAAAATGGAGTGATAATTGCGAGTTTCCAAAGTAATGGCAAGGGTACACTGTGCTTCAGCATTTCAAAATGTCTTATTTTATATACAAATTGAATGAAACCAATGTTCATTCGGGAGCAACTCGAAGTATACTCCTCTAGGGAGCAACTCGAAGAATACTGACTTTATTCTTACAATCCTAGTTCTTATATATCTAAAACTGATCGTACTTACTCTATTCCTATCGCTACTTTAACCCGACCAACGGGATGCAACTCGCCGATAGGGTCGGGTCGTATTTCGTGTACGTACTTGGCTCACACCGTAATCTTGACCCACCTACAAGTGGTCATAAATTACGATGCAACATGTACTTCCACCTAAAGATCTATGCGACGCATGTTTTAATTATGAATTTAAATGTATGTTTAACGTAAGTTTAAGCACAAATAGTTTTAAAAAAGGCCAAGAGTACCTAGATTTGTACTGTGATTACTAAGTTGAAAAAGGATCCTCCCTCGGTTCAAACCGATTTTTGCAACGAATTTAGTTTTACATGCATTTCCATATGGAATAGTCCAATAGTCCAATAGTCCAATAGTCCAATCCAGGTACAAGACGTCACTTTACTTTGGGTTTCAGGTGGAATGCTTGTCCTGAAATGAAAGTGGAAGTGGGTGTAATGATTTCTTATATTGTATCCTCCGTATCAGTTGTGTGGAGAAGAGCTAGACTCAGTTCGGGCATCGTTTAATCTGCTGCTTCCTATGTCGATTTCAGGTATCGCAAACAATTACAAGAGGTGGTCCCAGATCTCAAATCGCATTGCCAGCCCAGGGAATGATCGAGTTCCGCGATGCGCTGACTGATTTGCTGGAGGAATTCGGAGCAAATGATGGAGGGTAAAGTATTTGTGTTCTAATAAATACACATATATTCTTTTTAGGTTAATCTCATGATGGATCTGAATCAACTTGGGATCGAGTGGGATATTTGAAGGCTTTAACAAAATAATAAAATATTTGATATAAGACGAGCTTTTAATCGATAATTGTAAAGATCGTATTCTTGTTATTTTAGCTTTAAAGGCGACCTACCGGAGGAGCGCCATATGAAAGTGGACAACAAGAACTTCTATTTCGATATAGGGCAGAACAATCGCGGGGTCTATATGCGAATAAGCGAGGTAGGAGTATCGAATGCAAGTGTCCTGCCAACTGAAGGTGTGAAATTAAATTTACATTTGCTTTTCTATTCAAGGTGAAGAATAATTTTCGCACGTCTATAACTATACCTGAAAAGTGCTGGATACGATTTCGAGATATTTTCAACGACTATTGCGACAAAATGAAAAAATCGTCCGATCCAATCACTGCCGACCTAAATCTACCCACATCAACAAATAGTCTTAAATAAACGAACAGAACCTAGATTGTTGCAGCTGTCAAAGATTTACGCCGCCATGCAAAAGAAACAAAAGAAACAAGAAACAAAAGAAACAAGAAACCAGAAACAAAACCAAAAACATAAACAAAACATAAACAAAACAAAAACAAAGCCCACATCAAAAGAGAAAGCTTTTTTAACTTATTTTTTGTCCCGAAAACCAAATCTATTTTATTGTATGACGATTGTAAATACTGCGAGAGTACATTTTGTTGAGCTGCTTGAAAGAAATGTGATGATTTCGATAATCGTTTGTTGATAATAATTTTGCTTCTATAGAAACAACTTGTGGTGTTTGATCAGCTAAAAGGAAGAGCTTTTAATTTTATTTATTTAATTACATGTGTATTTATATATTTACTACACAATAATAGCATTTAGCAATTCTCAAATATATTATCTACGTATGTAATATATGTATGTATATTAGTTCATGTTTTATTTATATACTTACTATAAACGAAATGTGTATTCATATTATATATATATTTATTTCCTTTAATTAGGCTTTCTAGAATTATTCACTCAACACACACACCACAAGAGTTTTATAGTATAAAATTAACCAGATAGAGTTCGATGTGTACGACGGATGTTACGAAAAGTCAGATGCAGTTATATAGTTTAATATATTTCTGATAGAATGCATATTTGAGATAATATTACATTGTAACTGTTATGGTTTTTACTCGTTTAAATACTGTGAAGCAATATATGTATTAACTATACTAAACATAATTAAAAATGTAAACAGATGGGCTTCAAATTTGTATGCGACAATCAACACGCAACTGTGGCGTCTTTCATGTCGTATGCTTGTTGATTTCGAATATGTTTTTAGATTGAATACAACACAAATGTGGCCCACCCTGCTTTAGGATCAGTTAAGACCAATAGTTATTTGCATCACCTGCGAATCAATATAATATTGTCAAAGTTTATGAAATGTGGATAGACAAATTAGTATAAATATAAACGTATGTAACGTACATATATATATAACATATATATATGGCTATTAGATTCTGTTATATTGCTCTGTACCTATGATTATACAATCCAAAAAAAATGTGTAATAATACTTAAAACAATTAGCAACGATAATACTACCTTCTCGCTGGACAATTCACAAGATGGTACTACGTGTTTAGATAACATTCAAGTTACCCTCTGAAGCATTGAAAGCAACGGAACTCAGAACTCAGAACTCAGTTGTAAGGAACAGCTTTATATTTTGATTGTAATGCATGTATTACGACTCATAATATAAATTTTATCATAATTAACTATGTATGGCCATTAGGATGACGATCAGCATATGGCTGGAGTGTAGGAGTAAACGTAAAGATAAATCTGTTATTCGTTAAATTGATTTATAAAATAAGAAGGGAAGAGAAAAGAATACTAAAACACCTAAAAGGCGTTTCGTAGATTTAATGGATCTATTTAAAGTGTAAATTTCATTACAGCATATATCCGGATTAATGTAACTTAAATTTCATCGTAAATATGTATGTTGAAAATTGTTAAAGCTTTTAGAAGTATGTTATAAATTCAATACAAAATGTTTTAAAATAATTACTAAAACGTTTATAAAACAAAAGTTTCAATGTGATCACGTAGAATAAAAACTTGTTAGGAATATCTTATAATGCATAGCAAAAATAAACAAGAAACAAAACTTAATAAAAGTTCATAAATATGTGTGTATGTATATTAAATACAAATAAAAATACAAATACAAATGCAGATACAAATGCAAATACAAATGCAAATACAAATACAAATACAAATACAAATATATATAAATATATATTTATACGTCTATGTATTAAAACTGGAAATACCAAAACGAAAAATATAGAATGCAAATTTCTGTAGTGTTAAAATAATATCAAATTTCAGCTTATTCAATGGATAAACCATTTAATGTTTATTATTAATAATAGCAATACCTACCTAAAGATTCAAAATGCAATTTATTCAAAATAACAAATGCAAATTACAAATTACAAATTACCAATTACAAATTACAAATTACCAATTGCAAATTACAAAAAAAGAAAAAACAAATTACAATTTACAAAATATTTAGCGTGCGCTACTCCTAATACACCACATATGCGGTATGTATGTATGTACGCTGATGATTATAGGTATGTACATAGCGATATGTAAATATACATCAGTACATACAACTGTTTAGCGGGCTATCAGGTAGGTGTGAAAGTCGTTCATACAGACACAACTGATTGTGAATTGAGGACTTGCGAATCGATGGACCCATTATGTTAGCTCTGTGTTAGATATGGGCCTCAGGCCTTATACCCAATAGGTACAAATATATTCATCTGTTAAGTTAATGCAAAAATATTTATAAAACAACTACAACAAAATAAATGATCGACAGCAAATGATAACCTATGTGACAAACGTTTATTTATAATACAGTGAATTTATCTTTGATGTTATTTGGCAAACACTAATAAATTAAATTAAGAGTTTTGTGAATGAAATACGAATAAAGTTGAATTAACGCTACTTCTAATGCAACTCTGATTATAATAATTATTCTATTGACTAGAGTCTACTACAGAAACATAGAAGTCCACCTAAAATGCAGGTTGGCTAAAGCAGCGCACACACAGTCGAACATGTTGGCGAGCTTGGTTCGATGTGACGAAAACGCAGTCCAACACGTTCGATGGACATAGCAGAGGAATTTCTTAGTTCCGTTATTTTTGTGTTCATTTCTTTAAGTGATGCTCGTCATTTTGCCTATGCACAGTCATAGAAGTTCGAGGAGCCCTGCGAAGTTGAACAGCTTTATTTTCGTCGACCCGCTCGCCTAACGGTGAAATGCCTCGTATGCACTAATACTAATGCAGATCTTTACGTCATGCTCGACTGTGTATGGGCCGCTTAAATGGAACATCTTGCCACTACCTCATCTTCAAGAAATACAAGACACAAGTATAAATGTTTTAGTCGGGTATACCCGACTATGAGAAAGCATTTGGAAAATTTCTTTTGTGGCTACGGCGTATTTGAAGCAAGCTTATAATTACAGCCTGGGATGAACGCTTAATTTTTCGGAATCGATTTAAGTGATAGCAACGCCTTATTTGCAGTTTTTTCTGATTTGCTGAACAAAATCATAATCATCCTCAATCTATGATAGATTTCATAATAGGGGCTAACGAATCTGTAATAGGCAGATGGAGACATCTCTAATCTATAATATATATATATATATATATTATATATATATATTATATATATATATATATATATATATCCATGATCATGATAAATGCCGAGTGAATATAATAATTAACTGACTGCAAAAGGCAAATAGGATTGACAAACAAAGTTATATTGATATATTATGTGTATATATATTTATCGATACATCGATATGCTCGTGTTTGGGCTTGAACCTTAATCGATAGATAAGTCATCGATGGCAGCTTAAACATAATCGATGTAATTAGTTCTGTGTTATTTTTAAATTTAAAGTTGCTCGTCGGCTGTTAAAATAATAGTTAACTTAGCTTTTTGTTCTAGAAATAGCATTGGGACAAGCAGTGGGAATTTATAATTATAAAATTTATAATTAATAAAATAGGCATTTAATGAATAGGAACATAAGAATGATAAGGAACATTTCGTTGATAGTAAAGAACATTAAGAACAAAGAGTATGCCCAAAAAAATGGTATTGGTTTTCAAGTGTTTAAGTTACACTCGTATATACAAATACACGAAATCATTAGATGTGCCGTTCCCGACTGCTGTCGCCAGAGCTGTTGGGGGGAAAGGGACAGTTGCTCCTCCACCTGCAAAAATGAAGAGACTTAAAGAGAGCCGCAAACCGAACTGAGGCATAAAAGCTTGCGAAAGCTTTGCACTCTCTTGACTAATGCTTCGGGACAAATGTGGGAATGCTGCTCCGAACCTAGTTACGGTAGGCATATCATGTTATTGGTAAGAGTTACATATGCTCTGTCTAAATGTGTGTGTGTGTGTTTTTTTCTTTTGTAGCAGGTAGTTTTAGTGTTATCGTTTACTCTTTGAGATCCATTGCGGCTGCTGCAGCGGTGCTTGTGCTGTGCTCCCGAAAAAGGCCATTCAGGGAGAGATGGACAGTTAGATGGCTGCTGTGTAGGTTTTTTGGTGGTGCTGCTGCTGCTTCTGCTGCTGCTGCTGCTGCCGCTGCTACCATTTCTGCTGCTGCTGCTGGTGCTGCTGTTGAGGCTGCTTCTACCGTTGTTCTTTTCCCTCTGCTCCCTATGCTGTTTGTTCTTGTGTTGCTGCCGTGGTCGCTGCTTCTGCTGCTGCTGCTGCCGCTGCTGGTGCTGCTGCTGCTGCTGCTGCTGGTGCTGGTACAAGAACTGCTTGGACTTATCATGAGTAAATCAGTTTATCTTCAGTTAATGCTATGGACAGATGTGCGCGCTTCTTGCTCGTGGCGTAAAATAATAATTGTTAACTGAAGAAAACAACGTGAATGCAAGCAAAAGTTTATATAAAATATAACTTACACTCAATTCAATACAATACAGTACGGGTCGTATACGTGACGTGAAAGTAAGTACCTCCAGCTCTAAGTAGACCTAATAAGAAATAAATAAAATTCAATACATATATAAGCTCTAATTTATCCTATGTATATATATATATATGTGTTCTGCATGAAATCTTTCTTTTCGTGCTTGTGGGCATTTAACTGTTTTAGATTTTTGTATCTGTGTGTGTCCACACCTACGTCCAGCCATTGCTTGGCCTTAGCTATCACTACCACTATCAACTTCGCAGGATAATCCATATAACTAGTTAGATCGGGTCCTGTTAATTGTACAAGTCTTTTGTACCTACAAATATAAGATGCATGCATCTGAGGCACATACATTTTCGTGACTGTTCCCCACTCCCCAGTCCCTTGACCCTTGCCCAGTGGCATACCATATCCATATCTTTATCTATATACAGATGAATGTACATGTGTACATATACCTGAATATGTTAGTGTTTGTGTGTGTACATACATATGTATGTATATGCAATTATATGTAACTACCGCGGATACTTTTTGCTGCTGCTTCACTCCTGCGCGCATTACCATCATCAGTGGTACCATTCTTGTTGGTACTTCTGGTAAAGTTCTTGCATCAAAGCTTTTTCTGGGTCGCCATTGTTCCTATATATACACACGTACGCACTCACTCACACACACACACACACACACACACACAGAGAAAAACACTTCTATTTCTGATTGTGTGCGTGCGCTGCCTCTGCACGACGACGAAAGCATCCCCAAGTGCGTCTCTCTTTTGGCTGCCTTAAATTTGCGGCTCTCTCTTAATAAAGGGATACCATAACCTCGATTTCATCTTCAGCCCTAGAAGTGCAGTGGACACTCAAATGTTTAGACCTTTCCCAAATTATCTAAAATCAACGACTATCATTCAATATGATTTTTGTTGCTGCTGTTGAATTAAAGCAAAATATTTCTATTATTATATTCATTCGATTCAATAATGTGCAATATTTCACTATAAATAGTACTTTCTCAGAGCTTAAGTGTTTGCTAAATTAAATTATATAGACATAATCCTCATCTATATTCATGATATGTTTGTTCTTCGATAAGCATTCGAAAGTGAGTAAATATATAGCATACTTTCCAGCGGACTATGAGGAAGAAAGAGATTTAAGTTCTGTACGTGTTTTCAATGATTTGAGAGTTTGTTAACTGTAACTATAAGCATGATAACTGTAATAAGGATCGCAGATATATAAGTTATGTTTAATTAAAAGCTGATAGATTGCTTAATGTTGCAGATGTCTCGAACTAACAATGGAACTGGGAAACTGTAAACTGAATCAGCAACTGATTTCCAGGAATCTCCAGAGTCCACTAACAAATACACCGCATACAAAAGACAGAGGGAAACGACAGATACAACATAAATATGGATGCGCTTTAGAGCAGACATCTTAGAGTGGGCTTTTCAGGAGAGGTTTTACTAGCCAAGTAGCTAAAATGTGGAAATCATCGAAAGCGGCGATGCTGATGGTGCTCATGTTGATGGTGGCATGCTGGAGCTGGGCGCCCCAGCCGGCGGTTGCTGGCACCACGCAGGCACAGGATATAGTGTCCGTGTACCAACCAGGAGATATTATTCTAGGCGGACTTTTTCCGGTCCACGAGAAAGGCGAGGGCGCACCGCCCTGCGGACCCAAGGTCTACAACAGGGGTGTTCAACGTCTGGAGGCAATGCTGTATGCAATTGATCGTGTAAATAATGACACAAATCTACTACCGGGAATCACGTTAGGCGTGCACATCCTGGACACATGTTCCCGGGACACATATGCTCTAAACCAGTCGCTACAATTCGTGCGAGCCTCGTTGAGCAACTTGGACACATCGGCTTTCGAGTGCTCGGACACATCCACGCCGCAGTTGAGAAAGAATGCTTCATCGGGACCTGTTTTTGGTGTGATTGGCGGCTCGTACAGTTCCGTATCGCTGCAAGTGGCCAATCTCCTGCGGCTCTTCCACATACCGCAAATATCACCAGCGTCCACGGCAAAGACGCTGTCGGACAAGTCGCGCTTCGATCTGTTTGCTCGAACAGTGCCGCCAGACACATTTCAGTCTGTCGCCTTGGTGGATATAATTAAGAACTTTAACTGGTCCTATGTGTCCACAATCCATTCGGAAGGCTCCTACGGTGAGTACGGCATTGAAGCGTTCCACAAGGAGGCAACAGAGCGCCACGTCTGCATTGCCGCCGCTGAGAAAGTTCCAAGCGCAGCAGATGATAAGATTTTTGATTCGATTATCAGCAAGCTCCTAAAGAAGTCCAATGCCCGGGGCGTTGTCCTCTTTACGCGCGCCGAGGATGCTCGACGCATACTCCAAGCGGCTAAGCGGGCCAATCTCTCGCAGCCATTCCACTGGATTGCTAGTGATGGCTGGGGAAAGCAGCAAAAGCTGCTCGAGGGCTTGGAGGACATTGCTGAGGGAGCCATAACAGTCGAGCTCCAATCGGAGATTATTGAGGATTTCGATCGCTACATGATGCAATTGACACCCCGTAACAATCAGCGTAATCCTTGGTTCGCTGAGTTCTGGGAGGATACCTTTAATTGTGTTCTGTCGTTGAGTCCCGACGACTCCAAGGCCCCAGACCCAGATACTAACGAAAAGCACTCCCGCAACGAAAAGGATAAGATCATCTGCGATGATAGCTTTAGACTGTCGGAGAAAGTCGGGTAAGCTATATCCTATATCAATCAGTCATTTATATACTCATTGTCTAACTGTAATTGAATCCAAGCTACGAACAAGAATCGAAGACGCAGTTCGTGGTGGATGCTGTCTACGCCTTTGCACACGCTCTCCACAACTTGCACAACGATCTGTGCACCCAGAGCGACCAGAATCTGGGACAGCAGCGACACCAGCACAGCGAATCCGTGTGGTACCGCAAGCCCGTGGCAAGTCACTCCCAGGCCTGTCCCGACATGGCCAGCTACGACGGCAAGGACTTCTACAACAATTACTTGTTGAACGTCTCCTTTGTAGGTACAGTACAGAGAACCTGAGATATATACTAACATATATATATATATATGCTAACAATAATGGTATTTCAGATTTGGCTGGCAGTGAGGTGAAATTCGATCGTCAAGGGGATGGCCTGGCCAGATATGACATACTAAACTATCAACGTCTCGACAACTCTTCAGGATATCAGTACAAGGTATAGTAATCCTCAGAAGAGATTTGTATTCTCCATGATAAATAGATAAACAGGTTTAGATTAGTAAAGGGAAAGTCTAGTCGGGCTCACGCGAGAGGAGCAAACCCAAGCTCAAGCTTACTGCGATAGATGGTTCACTGCGGTTTCTTTTCGGTAACCCAATATATATACATATACACCTACTATATATATTTGATCTGGCAGATGTGGGGTTGTGTCCACTCTCACCCAAGAGATGTGTCCTAGGAAAACCCACTCCCAGAAGGGAGCATGTCCGATGCCATAGAGTATATTCTTGATCAGAATCGTAGATAGTTACTTTAGGAAGTATGAAATCCTTGCACTGGGTTCTTATGTGTGTCTTGTTGTAGGTCATCGGAAAGTGGTTCAATGGCCTGGAACTCTATCTGGAAACTGTTGTCTGGAACAAGGAGCAGGAGATGCCCACATCCGCATGTTCCCTGCCCTGTGAAGCCGGCATGATAAAAAAACAACAGGTACTAACTATATTCTAGTAGATATAATCAGATATGGTTAACTATTCCATGCACGTAGGGAGACACCTGCTGCTGGATCTGTGACAGCTGCGAGGCATACGAATACGTTTACGACGAATTCACCTGCAAGGACTGTGGCGCAGGCCTCTGGCCATACCCGGACAAGCTCTCCTGCTTCTCCCTCAACATTCAGTACATGCGCTTGAACTCGCTCTTTGCCATCGTTCCAATGGCGATCGCAGTTATTGGCATCATAATGACGATCATCGTGATTATTCTGTTCGCTAAGAACCACGACACTCCGCTAGTTCGCGCATCCGGCCGAGAGCTTAGCTACACGCTCCTCTTTGGCATTCTGGTCTGTTACTGCAACACCTTTGCGCTCATCGCAAAGCCAACGATTGGCTCCTGTGTCCTTCAGAGGTTTGGCATCGGGGTTGGCTTTTCGATCATATACAGCGCTCTCCTCACGAAAACAAATCGTATCTCACGAATCTTCCACTCGGCATCGAAGTCCGCCCAGCGCCTCAAGTACATCAGTCCCCAGTCGCAGGTGGTTATAACCACCTCTTTGATCGGTAAGTACCACCTTATGGAATACTATTTATTTACATTATGAAACATATATTATTGTTTTCGCTTTAAAGCTATCCAAGTCTTAATCACGATGATTTGGATGATTGTGGAGCCGCCAGGAACACGCTTCTATTACCCGGATCGCACCGAGGTTATACTGAAATGCAACATCCAGGACATGTCCTTCCTCTTCTCCCAATTGTACAACATGATCCTCATTACAATTTGTACAGTGTATGCCATAAAAACACGCAAGATTCCAGAGAACTTCAACGAGTCAAAGTTCATCGGGTTCACCATGTACACCACGTGCATCATTTGGCTGGCCTTTGTGCCAATCTACTTCGGCACCGGTAACTCCTATGAGGTCAGTATCGAAAGTATGTGCACAACAATCTTACACCAAATGAACTCACACTTATTGACCTTAGTACACATACAGGTACGAATACACACTCATACACACACACCACAAGTCAGCCTTTAAGTGCGTTCGTACCAGAGATCTGCAGTGAATCAGTGAGCTGGTGCGTTCGCTCCAGAATTCATGAAATGTTCGGGAAGAAATTATATTCGCACTCTCAAATTCATGAATCAGTGTGTGTGAACATTGAGCTCTTCATGATTCAGCGTCAAAGACTTGTGAATATTCACAGCTCTTTCATGAATATGGCAAATGTGTGTGTTTGTGTAGAACTTATAAGCATATGAAGCAGTAGATTCATGAATACAATTGCAAGGCTCAATCATGTATGCAAACTTGCAAGTGTTGGTGTGAGTATTCATGACTCGACGAATCTTCACGAGTTTTCATGAATATTTCACATTTTTTTGTGTATTCAGAGAAGCGTCTTGTGACCTTGTGAACGCTCGGACTCTCGATCGTCGAGTGTGAAAGCCGATGAGCCTTCGTATTCGCTTTGCGTGAACTCTGAACATTCAGGGCTTACCCTTCGTTTTAGCTCACTCAGGTTCATTCATGAATATCATTAATCATTCACTGCAGATCCCTGGTTCGCACGCATTGCGATCCGACGTGGCAAACGATGGACTGGCACATTTTTCAATCGGTTAAGGATTTACAAAGATAAAAGTATAGATTTGTACTTTGAAATATGAAATGTGCCCTCTGAAATGAAAGGAAAAGTTTATAATTAAACCACAGACACTCACACACACACACACTTTTTTATGAACTATTGTTCGCCTGCTGGTTGAAATTCAACCACATTTTAGCCTAAATCCATCTCTTCTTGCTTTAAAAGCTAATCTGGCAGCACTGCTTGGGCGTAAGTTTAAGCAGCCCACGCACAGTCGAACATGTTGGCTGGTTCGATATGACGAAATGCGCTGTGCTACAGTCCAACACGTTCGATGAACACAGCATAGAAATTTCTTGGTTCCGTTATTTTTTGGACATTTTTTCAAGTGATGCTCGTCATCTTGCCCATACACAGTCATACAAGTTTGGCGAAGATTGCAAATTTTTTGTTTTCGTCGAGAAATGCCTCGCATGCACTAATACTATTGTAGAATTTGACGTCATGCACGCCAACATGTTCGACTGTGTATGGACCGCTTTAGAGTAAACATAGCCGCTCCGCTCTAACTAATTGCATCGTATTGCATTGCACAAAAGTAAGCAAACAAGAACTTCCATCTCTTTCACGCTTGCAAAGTGCAGAGCAAGAAGTACATGCAGCTTTTCTTTGTGTTAGTGTGTCGTTCAATAGTACGTATCCATGTGTTGGTGACACTTTCAAATTGCTTTCCTTGCGTTATATTAAACTAATACAAGTCTTTATACCTTAGTAGTATAGTTATCGGTAAAAGCGATTTAAAGACGGAAGCATTGCCTATTTATATATAGATATAAGTGATTATTGAAAATTAACAATTGATAACATTTGAGTATTAAAATGGTTTTAATTAATGCTTTCTATTCACAGATCCAAATAACAACCTTATGCATTTCGATAAGCTTGAGTGCTTCGGTAGCCTTGGTTTGTCTCTACTCTCCGAAGGTGTATATACTGGTATTCCATCCTGATAAAAATGTCCGTAAGCTAACAATGAACAGTACGGTGTATCGACGTTCGGCGGCAGCCGCTGGAGGACAGGGAGTGCCAACAAGCTCTGGTTACA
Source organism: Hirtodrosophila trivittata (assembly GCA_035045065.1). NCBI lineage: Eukaryota > Metazoa > Arthropoda > Insecta > Diptera > Drosophilidae > Hirtodrosophila > Hirtodrosophila trivittata. Next base: position 857,780 of record JAWNNK010000645.1, read on the forward strand.
GCCGGACACCAGTTGGATGCAATGCACCATCCGGGGGCGCAGCCGCCGCTACAATCGCTACGTCATCCGACCGACCATCACTGAACGGTAGTCAGAACAGCCCAAGCTCCGACCACATGGACCAAAACCAGATGGCCGTTATACATAGAAGTGAAGAGTCTTATAATGGTGTGCACACAACCGTTAGATGCGATTGCGGAGTCGCCGTTGTTGACTCACCTCCTAAGTCCATCGAGGACTAGGACCCAGCTAAGACTAACACGTATTTATGGTATTAGGTCAGATTTTCTGTCAAACTGATTTAGAACTAACTTGGCTTCGATCGATACTTTTATCTACTTATTCCTTGTCAGAGCAGATCGAATACCTATCGCAGATAATCGAATATAGCTATGTAAATTGGTAAAACAATCACTGAGTTTAATCCATCGTGCTCCAAAATTCAAGATCCATATATTTCTGTACTTCACGAGTCAATCGATTGCCAGAATTCTTCTTTTTTTTCAATTAACGCAAATGTAGAATAATATTAAGCATCCGCCGAGCGAACTTTCCCCAAGAGACAGTTACTGAAAGGTGCTCCTAGAGATGGACACGGCATGGTTTATAGATTTGGAAAACCCTCTAACTGAACACTAAAACTGTACTGTGGATAGACATACGAGTAAAGTATAGAGAATCTCAGAGCGACAGATAGATCGACACGCCTATTGTTACTATTTAATATAAATGCAATTCATTCGGTTGCTCATCCCAGAGATGTCGGGTTGAATGCTACGTAGTATATAGTTATATAATGATATATATATATTCTGATGTCCTTATTATCTATATATCGCACTAATATATAGTATACCATCGCCCTATCGCTTCCAAACGTTGTTCTAGTCGAACTAGCTAAAGGTCGGATCTGCGCTACACTCGATATCAGATAGATTAATTTAATTAGAAAATCTCCTTATTTACAATCTTAATGTGTCCTATGTGCTGAAAGAATAGGAACTATTAGCGTACTATATATACACGAGTAAATAAGCCCTTTGTTTGTTATATATCGACGGATATAGTAAAACCTATTACTTCCCACAGATTTTGTTGCTAGCAATTACTCAAACTAGGTGCAATATCGTTTAAAGATCGTTATTAGTTATTAATTATTAGTATTTGATTAACTGTTAAGAAAGGAAGGTACATCCGTAAATAGAAGTGAATATTCTGCTTATAGGTAGGAAGGAAGTTGGAAAGCGTTGGAAAACTAATTATTACAAATATTATTATGATAATTATCGATTCTAGTTGTTTAGGATGCAAGTTAAAAGACCGAATAATATTAACCATTAAATTTGCTTTGTGAGAGGAGGAACAAATGTTCGTTACAAAACCGAAAAGTTCAATGTAAATACGACTTCTATCTTAAGAACGGTCTTGCAATCATTACTATAATGATATAAAATTATGTTACTACGATATGTCAGTAGACACACCCTAACCCCTGATGTCTTAAATATAGTCCACCCTATTGTATTAGCTGAAGAGCACGCCTCAAGTCATCATTAAAACCTATATGTAAACCTGTAAAATACCTTTTGATTTGCAACTTCTGATTTCTAAACAAGTTTCATTTACCTGGAGCATCTATCAATTAGTTCAGAGATGTAAACGTATATAAGTAGTATGTATGTACATATCTAAGTTCGTAGGTGTTCTGCGAAGATTCTTGATGTTTGTAACGTATTGTAGTATTATTGGTTGTAGATAATCCCACCTACAAGCTAAAACTAAAACAGAAATATGATATTGTAGTATAGATAAATCGCACAAGGGCGAGAATGTGAATGTAATGGGAGTAAGTCAATGTTTATTCCTTTCTACGATTCGTGGATTTAATGATTCCAGTGGAGCACTATTTTCTCTCATTATTTGAACCAATTTTAATAGCGAAATGCTAATTAAACTAACTATAATTAATAAGTATTTAAGAATAAAAGTACTCATCTATATCTCTTTATCGCAATACTTTCAACATTCTCAGTAATTACTTCTTCCGACATAATGTTGTGTGTATCGGATCGATTTAGGCGAAGGCAAAGCAGGCGGTGGCTTGCCTAGGGCGCCAATTCACTGTCGATAACATATCGATAACAAATGTGCTATGGTGCAGCCCTTACAGAAACGCATTTATCGATAGCTTGTACCTTTCTGAAACAAATATATTCACGTTTTTGTGATTTCCATCAATTGGATATTTGCTTCAGGATGAACAATCGTTGTGCAATTTGAAAACTGTTTCATCAAGGAATTACCAAAACGGTCTCTGACGCTTGGCCATGAAGGTGACCCACTGTCCCGGACGAGGCAGACCATGCACCGCCAACACTTCCGGAATTTGCGAGTTCGTGAAAAAGCGAATCACCCGGAATTGCAGAGTCTCGGTTAGAAATCGGAGTGATTCGAGAGTGTTCGGTTGATTGCCAAAAATGAACTTAATCTCAAGCCCTACAAGCTCCAAAGAGTGCAGCTTCTTACGGGTGACAATAAGCGCGTGAGACTCCAAAGATGAATGGGTGCGTATTCTCTTCACGGACGAGAACATATTCACCATCCAATCACCAAAATGACGGAAGCTGGTCAGCTGAAGCTCCAGGTACCTCTGCAATAATCGAGCGCCGTCAATATGAGCGGTCTGCAATGGTTTGGGGAGGAATATGCGCCACCGGAAAAACACCCCTTGTTTTCATCGAGCAAGGGGTCAAAATCAATCAGGAAGTGTTCCGCCGTGACATTTTGTAAACTATTGTGCTTCCTTGGGCCCAGCAGCACTTTGCTGAAACGTTGCTGGACGTTTCAACAGGACTCAGCGCCAGCCCATAGAGCCAAATTGACTCAGGACTGGTGCAAAGCAAATTTTCCGGACTTTATCACATCCAGTGAATGGCCACCTTACGCGCCAGATCTCAATCCGATGGACTACAGTGTGTGGTCTATTTTGGAGTCCAGGGCATGTGCTAAACGCCACAAAAGCTTGGAGGCGCTGAAGCAATCATTGCTCCAAGAATGGGAGCGATTATCAGAAGAAGACCTGCGGCCCATTGCGCTAAATTTCCAGAAACGTTTAGGGCTCTGCATCGCAGCCCAAGGAAGCCACTTAGAAACTTAGAAACCGGCTGAATTTACTATGTTTATATAATAGCTATATATTGATAGTTGTGTATCTGCATTTTTTCTCAAATATAGTTCCTTAAAAAGTTATGATCAAAAATGTAAGTCTGGATTAACTCTTGTCACTCTGTATATTAGAAAGGTCGAATGAAATTTTGCCTGCAGCTTAAACCTTCAAATTTGTATTCCACCCCTGATCGACAGAGGTATTATTGTCCATTTTAAATTTATGTTGATTTGGCTCTGCGCACTACGAATTCCCTCGTGTTTGCTTAAGCATCCCAAACACAGTCGAGCATGACGTAAGAATCTACATTAAAAGTAGTGCATTTCTCGACGGAAATAACAATTGTGCGACCTTCGCAAGGCCATGAAATTCCTGTGCTATGTTCATCTGTGTTGGACTGTGTGAAGCAAAGCGCGTTTCGTCACATCGAACCAAGCTCGCCAACATGTTTGATTGAGTCTACGCCGCATTAGACTGCTTGCTCTAGCCTGGCTCCTTTTAGCAGCGATATTGAAGACACAAACCCTAACTGCGCAGTTTGCTTTCACCACTATCGCTATCTCGCTCATTCACGCACGCCAAGCTACTCAAGGGAGTACGTACAGCAACAGATAGCCTTGTCTCGCTCGTATTTCAATATTCGTTGTATTTATCTGTGTACACTCACACAAGCACAACTCGTTAGAGATGAACAGACACAAGTTTACGTCGCAATAAGAATAGCCCAAAACACACTTACGCCAGCTTCAATCCTCGACTTTGTCCATTACTTTCGAAATGGTTTCCTAACTCGATGAAACAGAAAGAAGTTTTCTGCCTACAAGTTATCTGCCCACAATTCTCTATCGGCGAATTGCTTCACGCCAACGTCTCATAACGCCCAAATCATACTCTTTGTTTATTGTCTGGCCTTTTGGTAAAAGTTCAGGTTGCACTACACCGTTGTAATCCGTGAGAACCGTGAGGGGTTGCACTGGCTGCAGGCGATGCAGCTCTGAGATGTCAGAAAAGAGGTTAAAGCTTCCTGTCGAAGACAGCACTCTTCCACTTCGTTCAAGCTTCTTGCTGGGATAGCATCAGCATCGATTTAATTCCTAACTTATTATTTAAGCCCATCCGATGGCAAAACGTGCTTAATCACATTGTTCCTAATATCCATTCAACTCATTCGATCAAGTCGGATGTCAAGTAGCACCTACACCTAACCTGCAACAGTGCAACAGCGTGAGCAATTGCACCTACATCAGCATCGGCAATTGCTCATACCCCAACATCAGTAATTACTTATGCATTAGCACCAGTAATCGCATCATCAACATCACACTACGTCACCATTACCATCATAATCATCATCATAATCCTTAGCAGCATCATCACCAATATCTCCTCATAACTTGGATACCTGTATAATTTTTTGTAATTGTTCATGTTTATGTTCCATTGTAGAATTGTAAGGGTCGTTATTAGGAAGAGATAGAGTGGTTATTATACGCAATGGAAAAAGTTTTCAATCATCCACAGAATCATCTGCTATGATGTTATCTTCATTTTGTTTTAAATTGGTAGAAGTAGCTGGGAGGTTTGGGTTTGGGTAAGAAATTTTTAGTATGGTTAGTTTTGAGTGGCCGAGACTTTTACAGTCAAGATCGACTGTTCCGTTTGTGGAGCGTGGAGGAGGTGTTTGATGGTGTTGCTGTTTTCTCTCTATTTGAATCTGTATTCGTCTTATCTTCGCTTAGTTTGTTGTGCAGGTGTCAGGCGAATGGGGAGGTAAAGCGCAATCAACACAACGTTCGTTTTTCCTGTTTTGGCTGTGTGGCCAAGAGGCTAACAAGATATCCACCTCATTGGGTTTGGAATATACTCCCGTACCTTTACCGAATGCCATGCAATATTGAATTTCCCGGGAAAGCGGTATAGATCGAAAGGGAACTAGAAGATATCACTGACTCTTGGCATCGCAGTTCTTCTGTAATCTCTTCGTTGGCGATATCGGAGAGATATTGATTGATAAATCGTGGCTTTCACTTGGTTTAGAGTCTCATGCATTTTGCATGTGATGTCCCAAATGCCCGACAAAGAAGGTGAGTCGATGAATTGGTCAGCTTCGCTTTACTTTTTAACTACCATCAGCAATGTAAAGGTATAGTGTAGAGGTGATGTTTTTTGATATTAAACGTAGGGCATTGTAAACGGCAATGCTGGGAAAATCTGAGATTTTTTCCCGTTGTTCTTGGATGCGATTACAATGTATTTGGGGTCTGCGAGAGGAAGTTCGGGGACTGTCAAGTCGACTTGTTGTCTCTTTCAGAAGGCAACGCAAACTGACCCCAAAGTCAGATGAATTAAGCTTTAGTTGTAAGAGCTGAGAATAAACTGCACTCGCGAAAGAAAGTAAGGAAATCAATTAATGACTGCGAAAGTCGCAGAAGAAATACACCGACTAGACTCTGCTGACAAGAAAACTGATGTCTGCAATTGAAGTTGACACCAACAATGAGAACGATATGTCAATAAATGGAAGAAGCGTTGAGAGACGACTGAAGGAGGCTGACTTAGCTCCTTATGTCCGGTAGCTCTTATTTCGCGGATAAATAAGATTAGGCGTTTAGCATTTGCCAAATCATTTGTACACAAACGTCAATCATCTTGGGAACAGATTTTGCGGACTGATTAAAGTAAACTTAAACTTAAACATGGATCGAAAAATAGAATCTACTGCAGAGACCAGTGTCGGAACGAATACCACATGGAAGAGCAGATACCACACTACGTTTAGGCAGAGGCAGATTCAAGCGAAGGCAAAGCATGCGGCAGCCTGCTCGTAAATTTTAGAAGGGCGCCAAATAGTCAAGACGATTTTACCTGCACCTCAAATTATCTATGATCCGCCCCTGATGAGAGATCCAATAATGGCCACTGTATTAATGTATCATGCGGGATTACCACAACGGTAATCGGCCATTCCCCTTTTCCGTTTTATTTTCCATCTCGTTCGCACCTATAAAAATGACAGCAACTGCCAGACTGCAGCTGTGGGATTGAGTTGTGATTGTGGACCTGACACAGGGGCGCACCTAAGCAAAGGCAAAGCATGCGGGCGTCAAAGGACTGTACATTGAAAAGCTCGCCTGCACCTTAAACCATTTCTGATCCGCCCCTGCGTTTAGGCGATGTGTGTGCTCTAACTAATCGATGGTACGATGGAGAAAGGAAACTATTGCCTCATCCTGAATGATCATGCATTCACTTCATATAGATAGATTATAGATTATTGGACAAGACTTTGGGCTTAATCGAGAGCAATGAGATGATTGCTGAGGTCGAAGGACTTTGGAAGGATATTTGCAGAAAGTAATAGACGCCAAAGGAGGGTTTACTTTCCATTCATTTTTACATTTTTCTTGTAAGTTTTAGAAAATTTACAATTTCGGATCAAATTAGGTGTTGTCAAAATACTTTTGTCCTCCTAGATTTATGAAGTTATATTTTTATTTTCTAAGCTTAAACATTAAATTTAATATTTTTATTGACATAGCACACTATTGTTATAAATATATATATCACATATATTTTGAATAAATAAATATATAGTTTTTCACACAAAATGTGCAGTTTTTTTAATGTAAAAATACTTTTGGCCACCATTGCACATACGTGAGAAATCAAGGACAAGACCATCTAAGCCACCGCACCCTTTTTTGGGTCTGGCAATCGCTTTATCAGTGTCTCGACCTGAAAGTGTCACACAGCCAGGACATTACTCCGACTGGAGTATGCACTAAAAGAACAACAACAAGACAAAAGAGCAGCACTGTTAATCACATTAGGCGCACAACAAAAACTAAAATGGAAATCAAAGGCTTGTTAGAGATAGTGGGAGATAGTACAACCACGAATCACGAATAGGTAAAGCAAGAGAGCGAGAATTACAATAAGAAGTTAATGAGAGAAAGACACTAACAACAAATACTTCAGTAAAGCCACGAAGGACAGATTGCTGTAAATATCAGCACACAGCCTAACCATAAGAGCGAGACAACAACAACAAGAAACAGTCAGAGCGCAGTCCACAGGAGAGAGCGGACGGTGCAATCAAGACAAAACGATCAACACCCAACAAACAATTTGGCTGTCGTCAAAACTGTTTGGCAAAGTAATTGCACGAGTAATAAGGAAAAATGTAAAACTAAAAAGATATGTAAATGCACAACGGATTTAACTTTACACCACAGCCAATCTTTATTTAAATATCACAAAGATTAACTATGACAAAATAGTTTAAGAACGCAAAAAGTCACAAATATTTAAGGAATAAAAACACGTCCGTACACAACAAGCTCTCAAATATTTATATGTGGGGGAGGGAGAAGGAGTGTCTTCGGCACTTTTACCACTGGCGATAGTAGGATAATCCGACGATGAACACTTGGCGCGTTGGATACCAGCAGCTATAGATTAGACCGCCGGCAAGCAGTATACCCGTAATGATCTGATGATCTGACCCGCTCTCACAATCAGCAGCACCAGACCAATCAATTGCCATCAATTCCCTCGCTTGCAAGCACACACTCCTCAGCTGACATCAGCGGAATCATGACGCGTGGTACACGCGTATTGAAAATAACGCCAACAAATAATGAAGGATGCTCAAACTTAGATTAATTGCGTTGATTTAATGTAAGTGCGCATTTTGGCGTTGATTGGCTGTTAGGTGATACCGGGGATAACGGCATGAAATGTGCACCCACACACCCGGAGTCCAGCATCAGATCGAGAAGCTATGACACTTAACGTTGTTGTCTAAAGCGGCTCATACACAGTCGAACATCCTTCTCTTTGCCCTTCGCGGTTTCAATTGGGAGGATTAGGACCTCGTTTGCCACCCTATTCTAGTAGACTTCTAATACCAAATTCTTCCCTCTTTAACCAACCGTAGAACAACTTTAGCTGTTTTATTTATTCAAAAATTAATAAACGGATACATAGATTGTTCTACACTTTTAAGTCGCCTAAATTTTCTATTCCTTATAGACCCACTAGAAACTATCTTTCTCTATATCTTCCGGTGTGCGTCTCTGATTATTCGATTATTCCCTGCACAATCCCTTTCGCATTTTAAGTTTTCTTTATAACTCTCATTTCCATGCTTTTTCTTCTGAACATTTTCTTCTTTCAATCTAACTTTCGCGTTTCTATCCTTTCCGCTAATACCTATTGCATCTACTAACACTAATTCTTATTGTTCTAATTGGTTTTATCTATGTTTTCCCCAATCCTTGCGACAAGTGTTGGAATAATTCAAATTTAAAACCATTTTTAATATTACCCCAGACCCTTTTTACTTTTTAATTTCCAGTTTACTTTTAATATTTTATATTGTACAATTTGTGTTAAAACTTTTATTTCTCTAAATGAATTAAATAAACTAAACAAAAAAATGTTGGCGAGCATGACTTAAAAATCGACATCAACTACAATCTACACTAGTATTGGTGCACGCGAGGCATTTCACCGTTAGGCGAGTGGATCGACGAAAATACAAATTTTTTAAGGCTCGCCGAACTTGTATGACTCTGTATGGTCAATATGGCGAGCATCATTTAAGAAAATTACCGAAGAAATAACCGAGCCAATGCTGTGTTCATCGAACGTGTTGGACTGCGTGTAGCAAATCGAGCCAAGCTCGCCAACATGTTCGACTGCGTATGGGCCGCTTAACGGGTGAAACGCAATTGACTTCGGCAGGAACTATGTTACAACCGCTTAGAATAACGCGGGGGTAAGAAGGAAGTGCGTTAAATCGGGAAAATAATATCGAAGGAATGCGAGAACCGCTAAGCATTGCTACGAAGCAACATCCTTGCCGTGCAAGGCAAGTTATAAATATTCAGCTGACTAATTTTATAAATTGGCGACATCGTCGAGCATTGGTCTTGAGTCGAGATCGCAGTCTAGCATGCATGTGTACACTGAGGTAAAGGAAACAAAAAAGTTTCTTCTTAAAGTCGCATCGCATATACATTATCAATCTTTGAATCATCAAAGTATTCAAATGATTCCTATCGTTATATATCTGATACATCATAACTATCTTTTCATAACTAAACGTTTTCTCATATGCATTATACATTATCAACTGGTTTCTTATTTATAACACAATTTTAGATAGATTTCCATAAACCAATCTTCTCCTTATTCATTTGCTTATTGGCAGTTGCCGGAGGGCCTCCTCTCCCCCACACATTATTTTCAGCTTAACCTTGTTAATATAACTTACTTATATTCCAGTTTTGGCATTTTTATATTTTTCTTTTTATACCATCATCCTTTGATTTCTTGAGTTAACTCTATTTTGCATTTGCTTATTGATTTATTATCGCTATCATCATTTTGTTGTATTCACGAGAACGTAGTATAACCCATCATAAGTACTTTTTGTTTCAGTGTTATCCATTTTACTTGCAATGGGCTTCGTTAGTGTTGTTTGGTTTTTCAGCGACTGTTAACTAAAATGTATTTCGTCCTTCACTTCTTATTTCTCTCAGAGCATATTTATTGTACGATTTTAAATATTCTAAAATGTCAGCTGCAACTCAGTTGAGTGGCCCACACATAGTCGAACATGTTGGCGAGCACCACTTAAAAATCTACATTAGTATTAGTGTACGCGAGGCGTGAGTGTAGCAAAACGCATTCGACTTATCGAGCCAAGCTCGCCAACATGTTCGATCGTGTGTGGACCGCTTTAATGTTGATATTTTATCCAAAAAGAGGCAGAGGGTGTGAAACGTGATAATTTATTTTCGGATTATATGCAAATTGAGTTTTGCATGGGGCGAGATATTCCATTGAGCAATCAGAAAACAGAATTTGCACTAGAGTATACATAAGTATTTAGTAGATAAGTCTGTATCAGCGCCACACATCTTAAACTTTTGAAAACATTTAGACTTTATATTGTTTGAGTTTAAGTTTGAGCGTCTTGCTTTAAGCCAAATAAGAAAAAGAGCATGTGTCAAGTGTCCAGGAGAGTTGTTACTTACAGCCCGCATATTCAAATTTGGCGTCTCTGGCTCTGATAGTCCCTGAGGGACACAATGTCAGCTAGTGATCCTGAGAATATATACTTCTTAGAATCATTGCTGCCTCCTATATAAATTTGCACAACTCCAATAGCGTCCAATTTTACCAATTTTTCAATGAGTTAGGGGTCTAAAATGAATATGAAGCTTTTTCACAGTATAAATCATCATGTAACTAGTTATTCTGTAACATGAGTTCAAATTTTACAGACTTCAGTTAAATGAGCGATATAAATACTTATATCAAACAAAATCAAATATCAAAGGTAATGCAAAGAAATGGTTTAGAAAGAAGTTAATCGAAATGCTAAGAGTTGGGTTGAGCTTTGGGATACAGCAGTAGGAAAATTATTTTAAATCTAGTCTTTTTATATTTATTTTTTTGTTATGTACAGAAAATTGTTGCATTTTTGTGTTTGTTTATTTTTACAATACAATCATCATCTACGATTAATAATTATTTTTAAATATTTATTGTTTATTTCATTAAAAGTGTTTAGCAAACTTGAGGAATATGCTAATTGGAGCATATTCGCAAATACAATTTGTAGATCGTTGCTTCTCGTGCACAAATAATCAGAATATTTTAAATCAATTTAAGACAGGCACCTGCAGAAAATCTTTCTCCTAGTGAATTATATACCATTAGGCATTCACTTGTGGGTTGCAATCAATAGCAACTAATTCAATTTAGTTGCATATTCATCTCATATAAAACAGATTTTTTAAGTCTTTAATTGAGCACTGTGGCCGAGGAATGTTGCATGCTGCGCTCAAATTCTTCCAAGCTGAGGGCCTGGTTACTATTCAAAAGAGGTAATTTTCCGGCCGATGCTCTGGCAAGCAATTCTGGGGAGAACCATTGGGCCAATTGATTTGTTGTAGGCGACAGACGATCGTCTCTTTGGTAGTTCATGGAAACGAGGTTATTACCTTTTATAAAACTTCCAGACTCCGAGCTGTCAAGTCCAACTAAATACGGAGACATTTGTTAGAGACACATTTATGTCAAGGGATCAACCATTTCTTACCTGTCGCAACAGGAGCAGTTGCCTGCATTGGTATGATAGCTTGCCGGTGCATCTCTCCTCCGTGTATAAGTCTATGTCTGGGCTGTGTTCGTTGTTGCTGCTGCTGTTGTTGTTGCTGCTGTTGCTGTTGTTGCTGCTGCTGCTGCTGCTGCAAGTAATGATGGTGTTGCAGTTGGGAGATTCCATCGGTGAAATGAACATTTTGCATTGGTGGCGGTGGTGGTGGTCCACCGTGAATGGGCTCGTTATTCATCACATCCGCTGGTTGCATGGACTTAATTCTTTGCTGGTGAATTTGCTGTAGGTCATTGACTGGGACAAAGCCCAGGGGAGGCATTTGTTGGGTAACAGAATTGAGAGTTCCTTTTAGAATTGGACGACCTGAAATGTAAGACGAGAAACACACTTCACAATCCACGTAACTACTATAATCGTATATATAAAGTAAACCACTATTACCAAAGGATTTAGCTCCATGTGGAGCTTGCATGTTGCCAGGTGGCCACTTCATCGAATGAGTGCGCGATTGAGACATCTGAGGCAGTAACTTTGGAGAGATCTGGGGGCTGTTGGCATTCAATTGATGCTGCATCGCGTAATTGCCACCCAAAATCATTCTTGGCTGCAAGTTAATTGCTTGCATTATCGGTGCATCGTTTATCATATTGTGGACCGTTGGCGCTGCTTTTGGATTGGAAATCTGCGCTGATAATTGAAACTGTTGAAATTGTGGATGTGGGTGTGGATGTTGATTTTGATTTGGATTTTGATTTTGATGGTTGAGGTTCATGGCAGTGTGCGCTGAATTTTGCTGGCTCTGGCTCTGGGGCACAGTATCCTTATCGGCTGTCATCTTCCTCAGCACAGAAGTTGGCGTAAAGGCCAAAGGAGTGGGCGAGTTACTATGCCTTAAGTGTTGATTTATTCCCTGGCTCGGAGAATTCTGGGCAAACGCATCTAAAAGAAACCAAAGCCAACAAATTAGTTGCAAGTGCTGGTATGGAAAAGTTAGAGGAGTGAAGACTTACCCTCGGAGGCCACATTGGAAGCTACGTTCTTATTGAAGATTGGATGATTATTCACATGATTATGATGATTCAAATCGTTTGGATGCGTCATTTTTTGCATAGAGCCTCGTCCAGAGCCGGAAAGCTCATAAAGCACAGCGCCAATGATCTCCCTCGAATGATCCGGTGTGTTCGGGTTGCTCATTTCTTTTTCTAAGAACTCCAGAGGCACATCTCCTCGAAGAATGCCTGAAATGTTAAATAGATTAATGTACTATATACATATATATATATACAGAACAGTTATCAGGGGGTGCGGGCGGAAAGTGTGAAACGAACTTGATCTGCTTCTATTCTTAAAGGAGCTATAGTTTCTGAGATCCACGAGCTCATCCGGACAGATAATCGACTCCTACCTCCTACCTCGCTACCTGTCCCAATCAAATATTCATTAGTTGTTTCTCTCTGTTTAAAGACAAGTGCAGAGGATGACTGTACCCGCTACGAGCAACCCTTAGAATGTGCCAGCTATACACGCAATTCTGAGCTCGTTCGATGCTGCACGGGTCAGGATCAGGATCAGCATAGTTCATTGTATTGGGGTAGACATATGAATATATAACATAAGCTAAATCTGCAACGGTATGAAAGATTTGGTATCTCTAAGTTTTACCCTTATAACATCCTACCCTTTAACCATATTGCCAGTATTCCCATTATTCCCAGTATTCCCAGTATTCCTAGTTGTGGTTGTGGAAGTTATTAAGGTGTTATAGTATTCTAAATCTATTATAATACACTGGAGAGCTGAGAGCTGTTTGTAAAGGAAGTGGTAAGCGTGAAGACCGTAGCTTAATAGTCCTGAGCTGCATGAGTACCGATTCACGATTCACATTTCATTTGGGCATATATCACTCTACATATCTATATATATCGAATAATTCTTCGATGTAGCCAGCACAGCAAAGGGTTGCGTTCCATTTGACTTCATCCTAGCCCATAGATCCGGAACCACGAAAAGTTATCGGAATTCTGGTGGGAGGTATAGCATTAGGATTAGTCGCATCAGAAGTCATCAAACGATTTAAAATGGAAGCGGTCAGTTCAGCCCGAAACTTATCTTCTTGGCGACTCTGAGAGCCTTTTCCTTCTCGTCGAGTAGATCTTTGGACGCCATCTTTTACGGAAGGATTTTCTCCGTTAGGGACAATTGTTTGATTGTTCTCCATTTTTAAATAAACAGAAACAGGAACCTATAGCTCCCTGCTGTCTGCCATTAATTGTCTAAAATTTTCCTTTTTACCTGGCCCTGATAGCATCCCCAGTTGTGTCCTTAAAAACTGTTATAGTTGCGGAATCGTTGCAAAGACTTTTTAATCTATCCCTTGAATCTGTTTCCATATCGCTGGAAGGATTCATGTATCATTCCACTACACAAAAAAGGTAGTAAGTCTGATATTTGAATTTATAGAGCTATTATTATTTCTGTTCTACAGCATTTCTGTAAATCAATCAATCTCCTGCCCAACATGGTTTGCACAGGCTCGTTCCACCAGGAACAATTTCCTGGAATCTCTTGGTAAATGAAGCATTTTTATTGAAAAGGCAAACTGAAGTCATATTCCGTAAGCCATGATCTTTTACTTGATAGGCTTGATTGGATAGGTGTCCCATAGGTTAATTGGATTTCCACCACACTCTCAAAGTGCTCCTAAGGTCGTCTATTTCGAAGTCAGTTCATGTCGCTTCAGGTGCCCCTCAAGGTAGTCACCTGGGACTCTTAATATTCACCCTTTTTATCAACGATTCACCTTCCAGTATCTCACATTCACATGTTCTGTATGTTCCTGTCTGCAGATGATGTGAAGCTCATGTTCTGAGCCCCTTCTTCACAATCTTCTACAAGAAGATTGCTGTTCGGCCAATCAGTTGCATCGAACAGTCCAACTAGATTCGACTTCGATTTTGAAGTTCAACTTGCAACTATCCACTTCTATAAATGATGGCAAGGGAGTACTTGACGTTGGTCGAAAGAATTTGATGATCTTTTCGTCACAGAAATCCTTTTTACTTCTCTTGTTCGACCGATTCTTGAATACTGTTCGTGCATTTGGTGTCCACTTTAGTTTAGTTTATACAAATCTATTTTAAACATTTTGCAAATGGAAGGCTTTTAGCTTTCTACAAGAAAGACAACTTTTCGTTGTAAACTTGATTTAAAAATTGCTAAAATGTTCACATCAAGTCAACAAACGAGTTATGAATAGAATTTGTTTCTCGCCCTTTATAGAATCTCTTACGAGTTGTACAAGTACAAAATTATGAAATTGTTCAGTTCGTTTGGGCCCTGGTGGAGATTAGTGCCAGGACACCGCTCGCAATGCCAGTAGAGAAAATGTAGTTCGACGAATGGCGTTGCATTCCTCAGCAAGAATAAGCTGATGAAGATGATGATGGCCAAGTATTGTTTGTAGAAAATCGAATATGTGGTGGCCTCGCAGTCGGCAACCTCATTCTTTTTCCACAGAATGCGCCCATCCTTTTCCTTGCGTGTGACCTTCTTGTCATCGCCCAGCTGGCGGTTAATCTCACGTGCAACAGCTTCTTCGCGGCGTGCTGCAATCTTGTGCTTAAGCTGGAACCATCAGCAGGACAAACAGGATCGAGCTCGGCCACAGGTCCATGTGTGGATACGCCAGAAGAGCCATACGGGCAGTGCGGAGACGATGAAAGCGTGGAGCAGTAGTTCTTCCTCCTTGGAGAAACCCGATGATTGCACTTTTTGTTGCCTGCCAGAGCCCATTTCTAATGTGTTTTGAGTGAAAGTCACAGCAACCTAACGAAGAATAAGAGTAAAGCCTAGGCAAAATGACTTATTCCACCAGCCAGGATCGCATTGGGTGCGTTCAGGAACAATTTGTATTGTTCGCTTTACGTGGCTCAAGTAATGGGACCCTAACCTTCGTCTACCTTCGTATTCCAGTAGGCTTCTCCTTCTTAATCTTTATTAGTTGTTGAATCGTAGAAAAACTCTTGGTGTGGTTTTTCTATACGAATCGATTAATGGTGACATAAGTTCGTCTTAGAACAACAAGAAGTTTGATTCCACTTTCCCTTCCTACGTGCACAACTGATTAAAATCGTAGTCAGCTGCTCTTAGTTTTCTTTCATTAAATAAGTAACATAAGAATAAAAATATATTCTGAGGTTGACAAACAGACAGAGATACGTTCAGAGACACGGACATGACTATCGATGCTAACTTTGCTGCCTGTTACTAACATTTGCTCAACTTTAATAGCTTATTTTAACTAATTATTTTAGTTAAACAAATATATTAGTAGATTGATAGCTACTTACTTTGAAGTAGATGCTGAATCTCCATTCGCTTTTGTGCTTGCAAGGGTATGAATCCAGAGATATTTGGATCGTGAACGAAAGGTGCCATTGCGGGAGGCAGGTGGTTTGGGGGAATCCCTTCAAAGTTTCTGTGTGCCACAGAATCATTCTTCTTGGAACGTTGCTGTTGCTGTTGTTGTTGCTGTTGCTGCTGCTGCTGCTGCTGCTGCTGTTGATATGATTGTAAATCATCTTCTTTTATTTGGCCATCCTCAACCCTCACCATATGCGGGTGCTGGAGCTGGTGTTGGTGTGGGGGTTGGGGGCGATGTTCGAGTACATTTGGTCGATGTGCGTTGCCACGTGCCATGGGAACATTCGGATGATATTGGATCTGATCAGGGCCTGGCACTGTTGCTCCTGCAGGTGCATGCGAATTGTTCTGGGAGCCCAACTGCAGCAGAAGTCTTTTAAAAGCTTCGGTATCTCTGGTAACAGGTCGCTCCGCCTGCTCTGGGTGAACTGCGTGTGGCCCACTTGGGTTTGGATGTTTCATAAAATATTCAGGACGCAAATCCACTTTAGTCATTTGAGCTTCCAAATCCTTAACACTAGGCATTTCTAGATGGTGAGTACAAAAACATGTCAGCTAAATTCTACACATCATTATATTGAGCTATTGCTTACCTTGCTTGTCCAGCGTGGAGCAGTCTCTTAGAGATAAAAGTTCGTTGTTGTTTATTGGCTCTTTGGGTGCAAACCAACGGCTGAAGCGTGATGTTCCAGTATTTTCGCCTGGCAATTCGCTATCGTTTCCCTGGAAAACAAATATGTTATGCCTCTTCTTACTTTCCATTTGATTAATATAATTCTATTAGTTCGAGGTGTCCTTAAACTATTGATTGCAACGAACTTTGCTTTTAATATATTTAATTTTTACCCTTTTTAATTCGACAAACTATCTAGGCGAACCAGTCGTACATACCATAAGTGAGTGTTCCATTGGATCCATGTTTAAGAAGACGTCAAAATTGAAGTCAACCTCAGCTTTTGCATTGGGATTACCACCACCACCACCACCACCAGCAGCGGTCTGGTTTTGTTTAGTTGATGGAACGTTTGGCATGGTAGTTTCATCAAATTCTTGTTTGGTGCTATTATTGGACTCGATCATATTTAGGCTGGCAGTGCTGCTGCTCCTGGATGGGGCAAATTCCGATTGGTTCGTCTTGTTCGAGTGATTTTCATTGGGGATCTTCGGGCTAGGTTGAGGCTCATCCTCCAAGTCATCGAAACCATGCAAATCAATAGTTTCGTGCTGAGATGTGGGACCTCCACTAAACCATTCCGGCTCAGGCCTATCGTGATGGTATAGGTTGTGCCGCTTGCCTCGACTTTGATTCATGGAATCACCGAAATGGAACTTGTCTTTGTTGCTCGAGGTTCGGCGACCGCTCTGAACATTTTTCTTTCCATCATTCTGATCTCGATTATCAGTATCTCTGCGGTCGTTAAGACGACGATCGCGATCTCCTATATTGCTGTTGGATCGATCACTTTGCTTTCCACTAAATGTGCGTTGGCGTTGCTGATTAGTAATACTTCCACTTTGAGGTCTGTCCTTTTCAAGATTAACATTAGTTGAGTCTGTATCCTGATTTTTGAATTCCCAGTTATCATTTCGTGGCAATAGGCGGCCACTGCCTATTCGTCTCTCTTGCACATTTAAGCCTCCTCCTTGTCGTCCTGATAGAAATGTGGTGGGGGATAGCGCCAACGATTGTTCATTCTCCTGTGAATTTGAATGTCTCTCACTACGTTCCCACTCCGCCGACATCGTAGATCTGCGCAAAGGTGACCCCAGGTGAGAATTGGCACGTATATGACCTGACGGATCTGAATTGGTGTTAGCTGGCGTAGAGCTATTTGCAGTGTGTTCGTTCAGACCGTCTTCATAATTGAGTAAGGTATTCGCTTTATCAGTTTGGCATTCATTGCCATCAACGCTTCCTCCAGATGCTATTACGAACCGCCGCTTGGCAAATGCCGGCATTAAATGCGATGAGGAAATGCTCCGATGATCAATGTTGGAAGACTTAGTGTATGAACTACTTAAGTTGCCTGCCGATGATCCTAGACCGGTCGGGATATCTTCGCCGCCGACTTGATCGCTGCACGTAATTCGCTGATAGTAATTGTGTGCTCGTTCCCGGTTACGCAAGGCCCGCCGAGAACTTAGTAAGCCATTAACCCCAGTCAGGCTTGAGCTTTCTCTTTCTGGGGACAAGCCACTTTTACTTCCATAGTTATTGTTACACAAACTGCTTGCAGATCCGCTTATTTTCCAAAAATTCAAGGACTGTAGCTCAATTCTGTTCGCACAATTTGGACGATGTCTAGCGCTTCCTTCATAGCGTAATGCTAGCAAATCAGCCCGTGAATACCTAACGATTATAAATACAAGAAAGTACAAATTTATGTATGTATGTGCGGAAAAATATGTGTGTATGTATGTATGTATGTACGAGTATATGATGTGTTCGATTCGATGAAGCTACGTTAATATTATCGGTGAAAGTTTAAGAAATTTCCAATCTATAAAGAACACAAAATGTATATAGTTTATAATTATATACGTAAGTATGTACATACATATATATGTAAATGTATATGTATACGAAAGTATAAATGATTTCTAATCATTTCGCATAGCATCGGGCACGTTTTGGAGTATTGCAAATTTTGCTTACAAGCCTATAGAAGTCTTGAATATGTTACAAATATGTCTCACCTTGATTTATCTTGAAGAATGTCCATTTTATACCTTCATTTGTCCTCGATAAATTTTCTGCAGTTTTACAAAGTTGATATACATACATATGCACATATGCAGCTTGTGTGGAGAACAAAGTATAATGTTAACAAGCGTACATTTGGCGTTTTCGTGGCCCAAAAACTCACCGACTGACATGAATTTGCTGCGTTTTTTAACTTAAATTTAGACAATTTTATACACTAATAACTTTCCAATTTCACTTATGTTTGTAAATTAATTTTGTAAATTACCTATTTTTTGTCGCCAGCAAGGCTTAACAGCGGACAAAATATTTCGACATTCGTTGTTCAACACTGTTATTTGTAGTGTTGCCAGCTATCGATAGCTAATAAAATATACCAACCGTATAATTTTCAGCTAAATGTTAGGAGATTTTTAAAATGTTAATTGAAAGTAACTAAAAAAAAAGGAAACAAAAAATTTACTTAACAGTATTAAAATACATATTTAAAAATTGAATTCCGATTATAAAAATAAAAATTTGGCCAAATAGCTTTAATTTTAATTTATTTCAATAGGTTTTCGTACCTCCGCTATTAATGAACACAGATACCATAACAGAATCTTAACAGCTGTTAAAATCGGTTAATAATGTAATGCTAACAGAGTGCCTTTGGCAGCTGCTTTTTATGCCAAATGCAGCTGACGCTGTACATAAGTGTGTATCTTGTGCGTATTTAAAATGACTATAAACAGTACTCGATTCGCAGAGGTGTACACTATTTCGTAATATTCCATAATGAGCAGGCGTACAGTAGCACAGAATATAGAATTTGAAGGTAGAATTACGCATCTTGATCCCTCAGATCATGTGTTGACATGGCCCAAGATGTGTCATTTTGTTTTAAAAATCGTGTATTTAAATATAAGTTGAAGCTATTAAGTAATTTGTATTTATCATCTTAAGTATCTCCATACTGTGTCCGCAATCTGCGGCTTATTGAAATAAGGAATTCCCGGCTATAACTGCTTGAATACTTAAGCCACTTTTCCAAAATGAAAGTCTGCTCGTATGTGTAGAAATAGTAGTAGTTTAAGATAATAGAAATGGGAAAAAGCAACTCCGATCGGTCAGCGAGCCGGGATTTCTATCTATCCGTCTGTTTCAGCATGTTAAAGATGAAGTTTACTTAGAATTTTATGATTATATGATTAACATATTTCAATAATGAAAAGTAGTCAAACATTTAACATTTATGAATTAACAGCTGGGCCAAGGAATTTGGTTTACGTTAGTTTCCCCTTTTATTTATCTATCGTATATTCACATGAAAGGACTAAAATAAAAAAATCGTCTTGCTTATTTGTTCAATCATTTTATTGGACTTTAAACTTACGATTAAGGTATATGAATCTTAGTGCTTGCTTTAACCAAATATTGTTAGTTTAAACTATATTTAATATAATATATGTATGTATGTATGTATGTAATATATAACTTATTTAGTCAGCGCCATTCTCATTAGCTCCTGGGGTTAGATCACAACAATAGAATTGTCTGAGAGTGTTGGGGCTTGGTTGACGGTGGTGGCGCTGGCGGAAAGAATTAATGTGGGACTTCAGAAATACTGGGAAACTGACGCGTTGCTGAATGTGTAAACTGGATGGAGCCGAGAATAGTTTCTCTGTCTCTAGTTTAGATAATCCATTTTTCCGTATGTATTGACGTTCTCTCTGTTGATTTAAAGACTTTCGCCGAGACATTCTTTTTAGAGTTCCATTTAAGCCGTTTGTGTCCTAAAATAAAAATTGAAAAATTGAAATTTTCATCTATAGTACAATATCTCATATACACATTACGATTATTATTTTAAAATTTAAATTGTGGGAACGCATACTATTATAAATTCTTGTCAAGAACTATTCATTTTGTTTCTAGTAGCATAACCCGAAAAATTTTCAAATTACTATTTCTTTGAGTTCCCCCAACCACAATTCGTAAATTATTTAAGTTTTAAGATTCATTAAACACTTTTCACTGTCATCGCTATTTCAGCTATATTACTACTTATATGTTTAATACTAGAATATAAGGCAAGTATACGCTATGCTTATCGAAAGATTAACTCTACTGGAATACTATACATTTATAATGCTCAGGGGCGGATCAAAGATGGTTTAAGGCGCAGGCAAAATCGCATTCAAGCTTCCAATGTTCAGTCGTTTGGCCCCCGCCTGCTTTGCCTTTGCTTAAGTCCGCCCCTGTTTCTGGTCGATCTTCTTTTCGGCATTGGTCATCGGCCATCGGCCTTTCGTATAGGTGCGAACGAGATGGAAAACAAAACGGGAAAGGGAATGGCCGATTACCGTTGTAGTATGATACATTCATGATACATTCATACAGTGGGCAATATCGGATCTCTTATCAGGGGCGGATCAAAGATAATTTAAGGTGCAGACAAATTCATCTCGACTATTGGCGCCCTTAAAAAATCTTGCCTTCGCTTAAATCCGCCCCTGATAATGATAAGAATGATTGATATATAAAGCTTAATCGAAGTGTGTTTTCTGAGAAAAAATATATTACCTCAATTCTTCTCATGTAACTGGATATTACTTGGTCTTCTTCACCAATGGCTGCCTTTGACGATTGAGACGGTGATTTACAAGTATACTTATCATTGTAATTGACCTTAAGATTCGACTGGTTAATGTCATATGAGCAAATACTTGATTTGAGATCAAATTGATCTTCGGCATCTGTTGTGAAGCCATCAACATCCACGTCGACATTGGGGCTATGGGAATGACTTGTGCTGAGTGATGAGATATCGGGTGGTAAGTGAGGTGGACTTACCACGACATTCACCAAATGCTCATTGTCATTGTCGTTATCGATATCATTATCAGTATCATTATTAACATCATTATCATTATCAGTATGATTATCATTATCATTTTGACTATCATTTTCATTTTTATTATCATTTTCATCGTTGGTAATTGCTAGTGCCTCCTCTTCTGTTGTTTCGATATCGACCACCACCTCGTCGTCATCATCATCATCATTAACATCGCCTTCATTGTCATGGTCATTGGAATTTCTAGAAGTGCATGTGCTGCCATACACCTCCACTGAGTTGTCCGAACTGTGTTTATTGATGACATCCAATGAGTACCGATGATTAGCCAGGGACGTATGCAGGCCCGCATGTTCGTTGTCTGCGCACAGTCGGTCCAACTTGACCGAGTCCAGGATGGGAGAGAACGCACTTGCGCCGGAGTTAAACAAGGCACCAGTCGGCAGCCTGTGCGCGCCTGCTGTAATACTATTATGGGTGAACACTGTGGTTGTCCTTGTGGATTGGTTGGGACTTATGTAAATGTTGGTATTATTGGTATTATTTGTGTCGTTGGAGCGCGTTGCGTACAAGGAAGTTGAGACAATGGCCGTCGAGGCGACGACTGGCTTGAACGCTGAGGAACTTAATATAGAGGGTATATTGAAATCGGGTATCGGTATATCGCTGTTGTTGGCATTTGGGCTCTGTCTTTGGGCTTTGATGACTTCGTGACCCGCACAGTGGGTTGAGCTCTTTTCGTTTTGCTCATTCTTTATACTCGCATTGAACGGATGATGGTGATGATGTTCCACCAGCCGAAGCGAGCTCCCAGTCGCTGATGTCACATTAACATCCGGTCTGACCCATGGGATCGTACATGCCTCAAAGCCACTCCTCGACTCGCTGCTGAAACATTTCTTTGCATTGTGTTGATTCTGTTGCTGCCACATGGTATAGTCGACCACAAAGTTTCTTGAGAGAGGCATCAGGGATATATCGTGGTCGTTGCGCAGGGACTGAAGGGGCGAGAGTACCGAGGATCGATGTAGATTGAATGGCACTCCCACTGTGGCAGCTACTGCGGTAACGCCGACAACTGCAGCTGCAGCTGCCACAGTGCTATAGTTGTACTGGTGATCGAGGGATCTCTTAGCACATGCTGACTCCTCACAGAGAGCTATTTTTGGCTCCTTTTCGCAACTGACCAGAGAGTTGCATGCCTTTTCGACCATTCCGTTCGCTCTGGTCAGAGATATATCCGGTGAGTTCTGACTTCGATTCCCACTGCTGCTGCTACTGTTATTATTATTATTATTATGAGTACTATTATTATTATTGCTACTGTTATTACTATTGCCACTGCAGCTCACAAGTCGCTTTCTGGTGCCGCCGTTGAACATAGCCTTCACATCCTCCCAGGCGTGAATAATCTTTTCATCATGCGTATGTCCACTGAGTGTCATATGGCGACGCCAGGAATTGAAATTAGCAGCATCGGGCTGGATATATCGATCGTTTGTAGTGATCCGATGCGAGTGAAATATGAATTTGTTTGGCGAGAAGAACATCCCACAATATGTACACTTGATGCATTTGGCACGCGACGAATTATAACGGGAAGGTAAGAACGAGCCACGGCAGCCCCAGGCGCATTTATGCTGTACATTAAACGCGAAGTCATCCGGCAATCTGGGAGGTGTATTGTCTCCTAGGAAGCTCTTACACAGACGTTCCGCCTCTCTCCGGGTTATCATGCCGCAGCGACGTGAGCTCACTGGCATTGCTCCGGCTCTTCTCAGTATTTCCAGCTGGACAGGTGTGCATTGCACACAGGTTATGCCGAGGGCCACCCGTCGGTTGTGTATCTCATTGTAGCTGAATTGCTTTAGAAGGGTATTCGAGATTTGTGCCAAGCACAGCCGTTCCTGTCCCTCAATGAACAATGACACAATTGGGACACCATAAAGCAGCACAGAACTAACCTGAAAGAGTCAAACAAAGGCAAATTATTATCATTCTATGAAAATGGAACTACTCGTAGTTAAAGCTTAATCCTTGATTAATCCTATGCCCAAGTATATATCACTTGTATGTAAAAGCTACAAGTCCCATAAAGGGTGTTTTTTTCAGAGGTATAGAACTTTAAATTGCAATAAAACATTCGATTGTGGCACGAGCTGTGTGACATGTTGCGTCGCCTTGTTGGAACCACAGCTCCTGGACATCATTGTCCAATTCAGGAATGAAAAAGCTAGTAATCATGGCTCTATACCGATCACCATTGACTGTAACGTTCTGGCCAGCGCTTCATCGCTAAACAAAATTCGCTTATGAAAATCGGGGACAATGGCAATTTATTTTCGAAATAAAATTTCACTATTTGCAAGCGTTGTTCAGGCGTGAGTCTCTTCATCATGAATTGCCAAACCAAACTGAGAATAAACCACTTGACAGCTGTTAAATCAGTCGCCATCTTGAACAGAAATGCCAACTTAAAGCTCTATACCTCGAATATGGTCACCCTATATATACTCGTAGCTATGTAATATAATGTAATATGATATATATTATGTATCTGATAGTTATGTATATATTATATATATTACATATAGATAAAATACTTTTTTTTTATTAACATATATTTGTTTCTTTGTTTGTTTTATTAACATATGCTCATGGTGGAACTTAAAATCATTCATTAAATTTTTAACAAAACTTTAAGGAAAATAAAAAGGGCTATTCATTTTTTTCTAAAATAAGACTTAGCAATACAAAAGTGGTTTTAAATTCAGAAAAAAATCAAAAATTCTTTTTTAACACAACTCGATGGATGATTGCTACAGTCGAAGGTGCTAGAAAAAAAGCAGAACTGAAAAATCTTGATGTTATCTACAAAACAAAACAAAGCTACCAAATCAATTTCGAAAGTTATCACACAAACAATTCAATTTGTGTAGAAGTTCAGCAAGTGTACAGAAAATGTTTTGCATATATATATATATGTGATACAGCAATGTACAGTCTGTCAAGTATGAGTTTTCACACTGAAAAAAATATAACATTTTGTGGCTGTTGTCTAACTGCGGTAAAGTTATAGACACACCTGGCCAAAGTCCCGATTTAAACCCTATTTTTGAAGAAAAAGGTGGCTAAAAGGCAACCCAAAAACAGAATGCAGCTAAAAAATGTATACAAGAAGAGTGGCAGAGCTTACCTAATAATTATGATCTTAAAAAACTAGTTAATTCAAATAAAAACAGACTGCAATCGGTCCTTAATGCCAATGGTGGCCATTTCTAAAATTAATTGTCGTACGTGGACCCATTATCTCAATTTGCAAATATTTATGTTGGCCAATATTGTTTAGGCAAAATTCCCCGAAAATAAATTCTATATAAGAATTTTCAAATATATAGAAGAAGAAGCAGTAGTCTGCGATGTACCATTCACCCATCCCCGCATCCCAAAGTGACTGCATGAAATAAGCTGTGAGATATTTTACTTCGATGCTAATGCTTTTTGCTCAATTTTGAGAAAAAAGAAGCAATTTTTATTTGATGTTAAAATAATTAAATTTATGGTGCTATATGAAAGACAATTGCGTTTAAATTTTTTCGATATCTTATATAGTTTTTAAAATAGAGGTATTTAAAGTTTCATATTACGTCTGCATGAAATAAGCTGTGAGCCACTGTATGTACAGTGTGCCACAAAAGTGATGATACAGCAAGGTATTTATATTATAAAGGCACAAATAATTATAACATATATTAAAGTACATAACTAAGATTACAAAATAAAACAAAAAATGATTATGTTCCTTAATTATATACTTAAAATTAAGTAAAAACTAAAAAAAAACGATAATTTGGGTCCACAAAAGTCATGATACACATGAAATTAGTTTTGCGTTGATTGGAATTGCAACGTACCCGTTTAAGATTTTAAAACGGAACTTTTTTGCATTTCCTTTGCTCTATATTCTTTAGCAATAGCAACGCTTTCCAAGTACCCAAGGTCAATCAATTAATTTTTAAAATGTCGCGAAAAGAGCTCACGGTGCAAGAACGCAAATTAATATTTGTTTGGAAGTCCAGCAAGTGTACAGAAAATGATTTGCATATAATTTGAAATAAGCTGTGACATTGTTTTTGGTTAATTTGTTAGTTTTTATGTATTATTAAATAATGGAAAAATATTTAAAAAATAAATGAAGTGGTATTTTATAACTTAAAAAATCAGACTAACAAATTGTGTTTAAATTATTTTTATATTCTGCTTGGTTTAGATTTTATAGATGCCTAAACTTTTTTTAAGGCGCTGGTTGAAATAAGCTGTGAGCCACTGTATGTATGTAAATACAGTGTGTCAAGAATGAGTTTAATCACTACAAATTAATTTTGATTTGCTGATTTTTGAATCTTACGATGAGGGCCTTCTGCAGGCGTTAGCTTCAATCTGCCTTCGCTTTCGGCACGATTTTGCCAATTCGGTGATTGTAATACAATATATTACCTGAATTAGCTCCGAAGATAGTCTTTTTTCTGGCATCTTATGTTTATGTTTGTTTTAGTTTTTGTTATATTTTTAGTTTAGGTTAGTTAAATTTGTAATTTTTTGTTATTAATCATAAATAAATATTATAAATAAATAGAACAAATTAAAACAAATTTTTTAATACATGTATCAAAGCACGGTTCCAGTGTTGAGATAGCTGAAAAATTAAACTTATTTGCAGTGTGTAAACTCGTTCTTGACAGACTGTATGTATGTATGTATATACAATGTACAACTAACACTTGCATACCAGCAACTACATTCGTATGAAGAGCATTGCTGGAATGTTAACCGCGGCGTAGCGTGCATTTAGGCAGGGACTTCCAGCCTACCAATAAAAGACGACAATTGGTAGTTGTTTGTGGTATTGCTAGCACTTATAATGCGCTGAAATCTATTTATTTCGTTAATATTCATTATGACAGTTTTTCACATTCAAGGACTTGCATTCGTGCGCCGCACACGCTTCTTTTGTCTCTTTTGTTTCTTTCTAAGCTGCACAGCAAAGAAGAAGAACAAATTTGCAGCTGCGGTCGATCGACGCTTGCACACAGCGCACACACAAACAGAATTGTAACGGTGCGTTTCCAGTGCAAAGAGTAAACACCGATTAATGCGTGTGATACCCAATGCGAAAGCACCCAATGAGAAATTTACTTAACATGTTTTAACTTCACCACGCAACAATCATCTTCACGATGCACTGCGAAGTATTTGATTTTGCATATGTATACCTATGTACATATGTATGTAATCATTTTTTGCAGACATGCGGCTTGTCACACATATCATTACTACTGTATGTATTTTTTATGGGCTTGCAATTGAGGTGATACCACATAAAGGGTAAGGAAATAACAAAAAACAAGTATGAATGCTGTTAGGCGAGTACAAGCTAAGAAGGGTAACTGAATTCAATTCGCACAAAGCTAGTAATCCATACGGATGCACACACACACACACAGACACTCTTCAAGCAAGATGAATTGATTCTTAACTTAGGTTGATAAATGTTCGAAATAATCATGTTTATGGTATTCAAGAAGGTGTTTCTAACTAATATATGAAGATAGACAGACATGACAAGATCGACTCGGCTTAGCAAGAATATATACAAGTATTTTATGGGGTCTTAGATGTTTATTTCTGTATGTTACATACAGCCTTATAGACATATATTTACCCATTTCTCAATGGGTTAACAGTCTAATAATACAATAACAAAATGAGCATCGAAATAAGCTGCACAAGGTTAGTATTGGAGACGAGCTTTTCAAATATATATTAGAACAACACTTGGGAACCTTTTATTTGAAGTCAAATAAACAATCAGATCACGTAAACTACAACCTCTCAGGGGAAACATTTATCTATTGGCCATTTGTTTTCTGTTTTCTGTGTGCGACGGGAAACACACCCCAAAATAATGTTTTATTCGGGTACTTGTTATTCTCCTCCAGAGTTGTTGTCACACTCCAAAAATAATGTCTTATGTTTGCACTTGTTAAAGTCATGCAGAGTGTATTGTGATTCTTGTCACGAAGTGTAAATATCATTAAAAAGAATTTCCAACACCGCTAACTATGTATATTAACCTTATATGTATCTGTATTATTGACCAGAACGGTAAGTTTAATTGATGTAATTATCCGTTGTAAACTATAACATTGTTTCTTTATACAAGTTGATCAAAAGCGGACCCTAACCTCTCAAAAGAAGTCACGACTGACCTAAAATATATATACTTTAAATATATTCCAATCAATAGTCAATTAATCCAGTACTGGCTGCTATAATGTGATTCCCTATACGCAATAAAAACAAGTTAGTGGACTGCACGCGACTTCGAAAAACCCTTAACCCGTTTACACACACATAAGATCCATATACATAATTACACAAACTACACACTGTTATATACCAGATAAATTCTTAATTTTTAAAAAATATTTTCTCTCTTTGATGTATGCTATTGTACTGTTGAAAGTAAAAACGAACATAACGTAGAAGATCTCACTGGCACCATTGCTTGTTTTCTAGAAGTGGTTTTGAACTCTTAGTTCAAACTTTTAGTTTAAACCTCAAACAGATCAAATTATGACACACACACAAATCAACTGACCTCTACATACAAGGTGTGTTCAAAAGTAAACAGGACTTTTTGAATCTAGCGCCTCCTGGCGGCGTATCGATATGTCGACTGGTGCGTTAGAATCTGCTATCTTTATCGATTGTCCAGTCAAGACATTTCATCGATTGGAAGTGAAGTTATTGCGTTTTAAGTGTCAGTTTGTTTGTGCTTCGAACAAAGAGCCAACATTAAAAATCTTTTAAATTGGTAAAACTCTTACAGAAACGTTTCAATTGATGGAACAAGTTTATGGCGATGATTGCCTATCCCGTGGCAGAGTGTACGAGTGGTTCCAACGTTTTCAAAGTGGTCGTGAGGACCACCATTTGTGGTTTCTGTTTACTTTGGAACACACCTTGTATAATAAAAACTAAAAGATACAAATAAAACACAAAAAATATACGATCTTGAGAAACAAAACAAAATTAAATAATAAAGGTATATTTAGTTGATCCAAAATTCGTTCCACTCGGCCAAAACGTTAATGCGGTATTCTCCTTGGAGTTTTGAAGCCTTTGGTGCGCCGTATTCGACGTGTTCGGCCCGAATATCGCGATAATGCGCCGTCTCATCGATCGACGCTTGGGATTATTTGACCAAAAGTCACATTTCAACCGTTGACCACTCGCCGTATTCACCTGACATGGCACCGTGCGACTTCTTCCCTTTCGGAAAAAAGCATTTGCCCATGAAAGGAAGGCATTATGCAGACGTAGAGGCCATTCAAGAGGCTTGCACCGGCATACTGGCGGTCAACGAGCCAGAAGGAAACTATTTTGAATAAAATAAACTGATTTAGCCGAAAAAAACATTTGTTCTGTTTTTTGTTAAGGTCCTGTTTACTTTTGAAACCACCTTGTAGTAGCGAAATCACTTAGACCCATCCGATTATTCGTATATTATTTTCCATTATTATTCATTTTTCGGGTATTATTTTCTTGAAGTGCTATCGAACTTTTAGTTGCATGCAAAGGATTGCCAGTTAAAATCAAAATCGGAACTCTAAAACATTATAATAGTAAAATATCGTAAATTGAGTTTGTATGCTGGACCAACATTGTCAAATATGTAATTAATTATATATATTTATATATATATATATATGTATATATATACATATATATGTCTTATGTATATTTTTTATATTGTTATTTGCTCTTTTTCTAGCTTGTATTTTCGCATGGTTTTACATGCTTTTTTGACCAGCACATATGTGTATATAAATATATATATGTACATGTAGATAGTTATAGACTGTAGCTTATAATTTAACTATTATTTGTTTGCCACAGATAGTAAAATGAAACTGAATAAAAAGTATAAACGCACGTGGTTTGATTTTTGGGACGCGGATATTTGGTTGTTTTCCATTCCATTAGAAGGAGTTAAAGGCCGAGTGGATCTTTGAATAGGCTCAGAGAATGCCATTAAGTCCTAATTCTGAAAAGAAAGAACAAAATGCGTTGAATCTCTATGTAATAGGTAACCATTGAATATTATAAAATTATAAATAAGCAAGTTAGTGGAACCACTAGAGAATTCACCTCGATGAATTCCGAAAAATGATTGTCAAAATATGCTTTTTTATACCGTAAGTATGCAATGCTATAATCTTACATTTATATCATTACGTTTTTCAACAAAATAGTATTCGACAAATACCTATAATATGTTTATTATATTATATTAAAGTAACCGTCGCTAGACAAACACAAACACAGAACATTCCTGGCGTTGTCCGGTTACATTTATTTTTCATTCCTTCTTCAACAGAAGTTTTAGCGCGACGTCAATTTGTTAATATAAAGTGTTGTATGTTTGTTCCCTTGTGTAAAATATAAAACTAATATATAATATCAAATAGTATAATGCAATAATAATAATAATTTAGGTACAAATTGATTCAATCCAAATGCGAATGCGAATCAGCCCCAGAAACGACGTACAACGTGCGATTCCGCCCACATTCAATTATATTTGGCGTGTGAACGGCATAATTGAAAAGGAGATTGTCCCTAGAGACAATTCGTTAAAGATAATAAGGTTACAAAAAAGTTACAAAGTACAGATTGTTAAGCTTAATGCCACTGTGTACCATACTTATGCGAAACAAATGCTTGCGGGACCTCTTAGCTTCCAAAGGGAGTGGCAATGCGATGCGATGCGCTGGGAGCTGCTCGAGGGTGGAACGAATTACAAACCAGTGAGGTAAATAATGACAAAATTATGTTAGTATTTAGAAAAACAGCAGATTGTTAACAATCTGGCAGATGTACTTAGCTAGTAAGCCAAAATAAATCGGGGATGTTCGCCCAAGGTTACGCAACTCTCAAGACAGGGTTGTTTTCTCTAACTGTTATAGCCTCCAAGTCAACACCATTTGTTCTACGCTAGAGGTAGGTAATAATGTTGAAAACTGATTTGATTATATACTATTATTATGTAAATATTTATGGAATCATATCGTAAAAAGAATTACCCATTATTGCAGTGGAGTATATTTTCATGTTAACAATACCCCCCACCGACTTCAAGCAGCTCAAGTATATGACACACAAATTAACTTGACTCTAGTAGCGGTATCACTTTGACCTACCCGATTATTCGGTACTGCTACTGGTACTGCTATTGATTAGAGATGGAAAAAGCAGTGATTTCTTAATCACGGCGTGATTTGAGTTTTACCAGTGATTGGCTTACCTATAGCTCATTGAGCTGATCAGCAGTAGCTCTCTTTAATGCTACTGCTACTGCTACTGGTACTGGTACTGGTACTGCTACTGCTATATGGATACTGCTACTGCTACTGCTATTGCTATATGGATACTGCTACTGCTACTGCTACTACTACTGTGGTACTGGTTAGAGATGGCAAAAGCAGTGATTTTCCAATCACGGCGTGATCGATGAGCGTGATTTAAGTTTAACCAGTGATTGGCTCACCTATAGCTCATTGAGCTAATCACTACTGCTACTGCTACTGCTACTCCTACTGCGGTATCACTTTGACCTACCCGATTATTCGCTACTGCTACTGCTACTGCTACTGGTACTGGTACTGGTACTGGTACTGCTACTGCTACTGGTACTGCTACTTCCACTGATACTGCTACTGCTACTGCTATAAGGATACTGCTACTGCTACGGCTACTGGTACTGCTACTGGTTAGAGATGGAAAAGCAGTGATTTTTCAATCACGGCGTGATCGCTGAGCGTGATTTGAGTTTAACCAGCGATTGGCTCACCTATAGCTCTGCTACTGCTACTGCTACTGCTACTGCTACTGCTACTGCTACTGCTACTGCTACTGCTACTGCTACTGCTACTGCTACTGCTACTGCTACTGCTACTGCTACTGCTACTGCTACTGGTACTGCTACTGGTACTGCTACTGGTACTGCTACTGGTACTGGTACTGGTACTGCTTCTGCTACTGCTACGGCTACGGCTACTGCTACTGGTTAGAGATGGAAAAAGCAGTGATTATTCAATCACGGCGTGATTTGAGTTTTACCAGTGATTGGCTAACCTATAGCTCATTGAGCTGATCAGTAGTTAGCTCTCTTTAATGCTACTGCTACTGCTGCTGCTACTGCTACTGCTACTGCTACTGCTACTGTTACTGTTACTGTTACTGTTACTGTTACTGTTACTGTTACTGTTACTGCTACTGCTAACCAGTGATTGGCTCATCTATAGCTACTACTGCTACTGCTTCTGCTACTGGTACTGCTACTGGTACTGGTACTGCTACTGCTACTGCTACCGCTACTGGTTAGAGATGGAAAAAGCAGTGATTTTTCAATCACGAGGTGATCGGTGAGTGTGATTTGAGTTTAACCAGTGATTGGCTCACCTGCTACTGCTACTGCTACTGGTGCTGCAACTGCAACTGCTACTGCTATATGGATACTGCTACTGCTATATGGATACTGCTACTGCTACTGGTACTGCTACTGGTTAGAGATGGAAAAAGCAGTGATTATTCAATCATTTGAGTTTTACCAGTGATTGGCTAACCTATAGCTCATTGAGCTGATCAGTAGTAGCTCTCTTTAATGCTACTGCTACTGCTATATGGATACTGCTACGGCTACTGCTACTGCTATATGGATACTGCTACTGCTACTGCTACTGCTACTGCTACTGCTACTGCTACTGCTACTGCTACTGCTACTGCTACTGCTACTGCAACTTCCACTGCTACTGCTACTGCTACTGCTATATGGATACTGCTATATGGATACTGCTACTGCTACTGCTACTGCTACTGCTACCGGTTGTTAGGTAGACAAAGCAATTCGTTTAGAGGCCAATGCAATTACCTTAAATTAATTTAAGTGCTTTGTTTGCATAAGGCGTTCTGTAGTGTGTCACTCTTGTCTCTGCTGTTTGCCCGAAGCTCATATTTCGGTTTAAAAAACGGATCTTGTGGGATGGGGGAGTATGAGAGCAAACAAAATCCTACCTAAATATAATCGTATTGGACATACATGTATGTATATCTATATAACAGTGTATTGTATGTATATGTGTGAGGTACTCCGATGGGCTATTGAAATTGAAAACGATTACCGTTAAGGCCGGTGCCGGGGTGGCTCAGAGGGTGGTGGTTGTTGAAATTTGAAAGCATATGCCTGCCCTTTGACGAATACGAATACCAATACGAATACGAATACGAATAGGAATACGAATACGAATGCGAATACGAATACTCGTACAAGTACGTACAGAGGCAGATAAAGACTAAAATACCCACTGATGAGTTGGCAATAATTCGGTTGAGTGGTTACTGTCAACAGGCAAATAATAGGTGTTCCATTTGAGGGTGGGTAATCATTATTACACTAATGCCGTTGCCATTGCCATTGCTGTAGTCAGAGCCGGAGCCAAAGCCGGAGCTGGTACTGTTGCCAGTGATGGCCTTTTGTTTACACGTAAAACATCATGCATATTTAATTGGGTTAAATTGCCGGACGATTAACATTTGGAAAATGAAATGCGCGGATAATTGAGTTTACTTTGTCTAATTACAAGTGTTTTTTCCAAGAGGTAAGTGCACCCAGTAGTTACACAATAGCTCCAGGATAACATTTTGATTTATCAGGTTTGTACACACACACACACACACACACACACACAAGCACATAGGCACACACTTGCACTATTTTTAGTCTGTTTAATGAACAATTTTCTCTTGAATAACTTCTGTGTTTATAGTCCGAAAATGATGAAATTTCGAACACATCAGAGTTATCTCTTGAAGTTGAGTTTATTGGAGAATTTGTTTCTGCGAAGTTGAGAGATAGGGTAGGAACTGCAGAGTGTTACACAAACTTGATCATCTTCTAGTATCCAAGAACCTAAACGAATTGCAAATACAGTCGCGTCGCGATAATTCGTACACCGCTAATTCAAAATTATTGAAAAATATTCGATAGTTCGTAAAAATTTCATGCATTTTGGTCCCCACGTCAATTCGTAATACTTTTCGCAACTCAAAGAATATTAAACCTCTTATAAATCGTAATTTTGTCTCGTAACCTCTTATAATTCGTAATGCAATGTGAAGTTTTCGGCAGTTAATTCACCGTTAGGTTCTCTAGACTTTGTGCTGTCTCTCATTATTTTCGATTAGTTTGCTGACTTTATGTTCTAACTAATTGGCTTCATTTTTGTTATTATAATTTTATGTTACTGCTTAATCCGCATTTAATATATAAAATGTAAGAATTAATGTAGATTTGTTGACTCCAACAATAAAGAAATATGCAAACATGATCTATATAAAAGCCCCGTTAATTCGAATTTTTCTTTGTTGAGCCTCGTTAAATGGAAATCTCGGCAGGTCGAAGTCCCGCGTAATTCGTAAAAAATGTGATCCCCGTGCCAGTACTAATTATCGGGACTCGACTGTAGTTATGCCATTACGAATTATCGGGACTCGACTGTAGCTATGAACAGTTTTAACAGTGGCAACTGGCGGTTGAAATACGAGTCCGACGAGTACAACGGCAATTTATTAGGGATATTTGCCAGTATATTTGCACTTTTAAATGAATTTTTTCAGCGGACACTGTGGACCCGTTATATAATAACGGTGGATCGAAGTTTATTATATGCGATATGAGACTTAATTGGATAATTGACAGATTTATCTATTTATCTAAAACTTCGTTAGCATATTTGTACTTCATCGAATCCTATCATTTATTTTATTGACTTGAACATTCTTTTATGCTAGAATCTATTTCCCTATTCTCTACTATTTATTTTACTCAATTGAAAGCACAACTGTGTAAATTAATCGATAGAACAAGTTTGTCATCAGCGGCTGTTGATATTGGAATGATTGTCAAGATAAATGAGAATGAGAGCCTCCCGATAATTCTCCCATTGGTTTTTAACTGAAATACAAAAATTCGCAGATAATCAACATTGTATTAGCTTTCTCGAACTTGTCCTGAAGTAATTAGACCCTTAACCATTTATAATACGGGACCCAACTATGTGGAAAACTATGTAACAGGCAGAAGGAAGAATCGCCTGAACCATAAAGCTTGGCCAGAATCAATAGCCGAAGCGAGCAGCACATTGCACTTGGAGTTAACAGCAATCCGTTTGCATGTATCCCGATAATCCGTAATGTCAAGGAAATTGTGTCTCTTACGGATCGAAATATCGGGGTTCCGATTCAACGAGATTAAAAAATAAAGATTCGAATTAAAGGGTTTTTATCGATTATTTACGCATCGATTACTTTATGCTATATTCCTATTTAATCTATTCCAACACAAGGCAAAATATGAACCGACCCAAAACCGATATAGAAACGACATAGAAGCGACATAGATTTAAGAGTCAACGGTAGTTTAACTGAAAGCAACTCTTTGCACTTTGTTTCTGAACATTCTTCGAAATTCGGTTTCGAAAATGAATTTCGATTTACAAGAGGTATTCTTATGATTAAAGAGCCAAACAAAATCACGTATTACCGCGGCGACCAAAACGTATGCAAATTTTACGAATCAACGAATTTATTTCAAGGGAACGCTGTCTGCTACGAATTATCGCGATTTTCGGGTACGAACTATCGCGATTCGACTGTATTTCTTTATGTGTATGCATGGGTTAAGAGTTTTTCATAGTCGGAATATAGAACTGTTCTTTGTATGTATATAAGGCTGCAATAGTTCAAAAAGGCGACGCGATGTCTTTGTTCCCGACCTGCGGCCGACGCTGCGATTTCTGGCCGGCAAGTGCACACAGCCAGGTGGGATCCTCCTGTCTCTCTTCCGGGGTGAGGATGCATCCTCGTATATGTTAATGAGTATTAATTGGTATAAATCTAATAAGTGGGTGGGTATTTATATTCAGTAAAAATCGGTCATATATATACGATATATATAAGCGGGGCGTCATAAAATATTGGTTATATGCAAAATTTTGGTTTTTACGGCAAAATGTATTAGAAGAAGAATGTAAATATTGCCTGTATGCAAATGATTGCATCGAAAGTTAATCGGATAAAAGCAAAGTTAAGATAAAGGTACCGTTATACTGTTTCGACAACGGCCGAGGCACTAGCAGCGGTCGGAAGTCTTTTCCAATTCACCAGCCAATACTCTATCACAACTTCGAGAAGAAGATAGGATCGACGAAATAGAAGATTTAATCTTGAGCTTAAGTCAAACAAACATATTAAATATATATATTTATGTATTATATGTAATATATGGGATAGTCACAGGAGTAAGCAATAAGTTAATGAGTTAAGTAGATCATCATATAAAATATCTTTAATTAAATATGGAAGCTGCAGAACAGCAACTGCCTCATTAAAGTGTTTCACTTAATGAAAACCTTTTTATGTCCTCAAATTGGATTGCTTAAAGCACAAATTGCTTATGTGGAATTTGTTTATATATACATTCTACCGATATTTACTGTACCACGATTGCTGTACATGTGTGTAAAGAAATTTCTGGCTCTTACATACAAGAATACAAGAATAGAAGAATAGAAGTTCGATCTCGATCAGTTGGTGTAATCATCCGTCTGTGAGGCGTCGATCTATGCTCAGATCATAAAATTACTATATCATATACTATATATCTATATATAAGAAAAATCGATTTCACTGTAAGTCTTCCATTTCTAAGCCAATATATTGCCTATGAAATATTATATATGAACTATATAATTATTTATTGGGTTGACCGAAAAGAAACCGGTGATTTTGCATGCAAACGGCGTTGAAAACTTTTGATAAGGACGAGGATATGAAATCGCACTTGCTTCAGTTTTTGGCAGATAAAGGCCAGAATAATGAATTTGCAGGAAAGATGGCGAAAGGTCATCCAACAAAATGGAAATTATGTTTGATAAAAGTTCATTCTAAAATGCATTCTAAAAAAGTATTTACTTCCTTTTAGAAAGTCAGCGGTTTCTTTTCGGTCAACACCAATGCGTTGCTTTGAGATCGACGCGTTCCATGAGGAGATCACAAATATATGTGGAGTCAAACTGGTGTTCGTTCAATTATAGGTATTTATATCTGATTTATTATCGATTTTTTAATTTTCTTTACCGTTAAGAGGTGTCGTTATGGTTTTATGGAATTCGGATTTGAACTTTCGAAGAGTTGAGGCGAGTTTTCTAGGGATTCAGTGATGGGAGCCATTGTTTTAAACAATATTTAAATACATTATATACAATATACATACATAGTTAACTATTAAGAGTATTCACATTCTACTATATGCACTGTCAGTTAGTTCAATACAACAACATTGCGTGGGAAAGTTAAATTTGCGCAATTTGAAGGAAATCTCGCGTCACGGAATATCCACGAAGACTGAATATGAAAATGGGTTTCAATTTCCGTTCGTCCGAGTTCCATTGAAGCACCATCCCAACCTTCCACCAAGGACAAGTTCAATAAAAACGTATCTCTGAGCCAATGAGCCAATGAGCGCTGGCAGCCTCCACTTACAACTACCGTATACCCTAAACAACGGAGAGTCCTTACATATAACTTCATCTTGGTCACCAATCAGAATGGGATTCACAACAGGGGCGTGAACTCCAGATTGGACACGCATGCGCTGCCCAGAGAACACCCCTTAGAGGCCGCAAGGAAGCCGTGAATTCCGGCACTCACACTTTCCTTCTCACCTCCCATTGTCCCGTATCCGCCTCATCCTCCCCGCCAGCCCATAATTTGCACATAACACGTATTTTGTACTTTGAATTAAACGAACTGTGAATATTGCTTTTAATTTAATTAACTTTTCCAACAAAATTGTGGCAGGAAAATTTAATTAAGCTATTGCGACAGGAGAGACCCGACTGTCTATGTGTGTGTGTATATATAAGTGAGTATATATGGAGGTGTAATCATTTCGCAGTTGTCCTTCTATACGCGTACCTAATAATATTGCATGTCCTGTGA
Source organism: Hirtodrosophila trivittata (assembly GCA_035045065.1). Lineage (NCBI taxonomy): Eukaryota > Metazoa > Arthropoda > Insecta > Diptera > Drosophilidae > Hirtodrosophila > Hirtodrosophila trivittata. The sequence goes on from JAWNNK010000645.1 coordinate 895,170, forward strand.
GCTCTTATAAAAAATAAGTGTTTATTGATTGAAACAGCAAATGTCATTACAGAAGCAGTTAATGATGTTCAGACTATAGCATAAGCAGCATAATTAGCGATTCCACACAGATTGATGCCTTTCTTCAATCTCATGTAGCCAGCTTCCCCCAGACGTCTCCCCACCAGTTCTTGAGTATCCAGGAATCCTTGTCGTAGCCAATCACGAGCATTGCATGGTTCACAGAGGTCGAGGCACAGGCCACGTCGTCGTAGACACCGTCACTGCAAGATGTGAGAACTTGTAGGATATATACATATATAACATAGATCGATCTTAATTAAGCTTTAAGTATGTACATATAAAGAACTTAATTAAGATCAATCGATTGTCGCAGATATAGTGGCTTGACCGAAAAGAAAGCGGTGACTCTTTAAAGGAAAGTAAATACGTTTTTTCAATTTTAGAATGAACCTTAATCAATTTTATTTTCCATTTTGTTGGATGACCTTTCGCCATCTTTCCTGCAAATTCACTATTCTGACAAAAAACTGAAGCAAGTGCCAGTTTATATCCTCGTCCTTATCAGAAGTTTAACCATTTAAGGACTTTTGCACCGGTTTCTTTTCGGTCAACGCAATATTTATAGTTTTCTTTGTTTTACATTGAGCAAGTAAAAGTGCTGCAGTCGAGCGTATCCTACTATTAGAAGACCCTAACCTATGTATGTAAAATCAAGTATACACACATTGTCCCTCGAAGAACCTAAGATCGACCTATCGATCCAGAGTCCGGCCGGACAGAGAGATGGAAGGATAGGAACTTTCTTCTTTAGACACTCTTATTACTTATTTGTGTGCAGATCTCATTGGGAATGTATGTGTGTTCCCACCTAAGAAAAGGGTTTCTCGAGGTCTGATGTGCTCCTGCCTTAGCCTTACCTGTATAATTGAAAGGTCTTTGGAGTCGCGTTGATGGAGACTGCAACTGGACCAATGTGGGCAACAGCTGCTTGGATTGCGTTTTCATCATTGGCTGGTAAAATGGCCCAAGAGGTCACATTGACTATGGCTAATTCACTGATGAATTGGCAGATTCCTTTCTGAAATCAAAATAATTGAAATGTACACAGTATTATATTTAGTTTTATCTGTTTTTCTCTTGGCTCTGATACAGATTCATTCCAAAAGCAGCAAAATAAGCAAATTAGCTTATTTCAAGCAGCATCTTAAAGGATATTGAGACAGGATATTAGGATAATTTGAACGCAGTTTGTTATTCTGATGCCTTAACTTATAACATATAACTTCATCTATGACTTAAGTATTTTTCCAACATTTGAAAATATATAGAAAATAGAAACAAAAACAATGTCACAGCTTATTTGAACCTTTTACTTTGTAGCTGAGTAAAGAACCGTTTTTTCTCTTTGTTGTTGTTGTTGTTTCTCTTTCTATGTCTCTATTGAATTTTGAGAAAGAATCTTGCAGAAAAGTGTCTTTAGTTAAATGGGACCACGCCCAACCAATGATCAGCGAGAACTCGGGCTCAGCTCCTTAAAACGGGCTACTCGCGCAGGAAAATTAAAGAGATGGATGGACTTGGCGATTTGATAATCCAGAGATGGTTGGACTAACCGATTCCACAGTCCAGAGATGGTTGGACTATGCGATTCCACAGTCCAGAGCATCATTAGCCGATTTGTCCGAGAAAATAGAATTCAGTATAGCAAACACTTGCACAAGGATAATGCTTTTGTGGAATGCAGAGCTATTCTGGGATGAGTCAAAATCTAATATTTTTGGTTCAGATGGAGCCTCAAATGTGTGTCGTAAGCCAAAAAGAGGACTGTAAGGACTACAGTTAAGCATGGCGGAGGGAACATTACGGGATGGGCCTGTATGTCGGCAGCTGGCGTGGGAAACTTATAGAGACGACAATGGACAAAACTGAATATCTGGACAACTGGGCATAAAGGACGTGTTCAGATTGTACCAAGACAATAGCCCCAAGCATACTGTGGGCATAGTGGAGACCTGGCTGATCTGATCAACCACCAGCCCAGTCACCAGATGTGGATTTAATAGACAATTTGTGGTCAACTTTAGATACAAATACCCGAACGGACCCACAACTGCATTTCTTGACGAGTGTAAAGAGTTGGTCAAATCCATGCCAAAGAGGCTTAAAATGAGGGTTAAGCAAGAGGGTGGTAATACCAAATGTTTGTTTGTACAAGGATTAAGTTGTAATCAAGTCATTTCTAAAGTGGTTGAAGTAAGCTGTGACATTGTTTTTGGGCTTAGATTTTATAGATGTCGACATATTTTTCTAGGTGAGCCACTGAATACTCGTTATAAGTTATAAAATTATACAGGTAAGCTATGAGGAGATGTTGGTGATGCTGCTGAGGATGATGATGATGATGATGATGATGATAATGATGATGATGGTAGTGGTGACGTAGTGATGATGTTGATGATGCGATTACTGGTGCTGATGCATGAGCAATTGCTGATGCTGTTCCAGGTTAGGTGTAGGTGCTACTTGACATCCGAGTTGATCGAATGAGTTGAATGGATATTAGGAACAATGTGCTTTAGTGAGCACGTTTTGCCATCGGATGGACTTAAATAATAAGTTAGGAATTATAGTCGATGCTGAAGCTATTCCAGCAAGAAGCTTGAACGAAGTGGAAGAGTGTTGTCCTAGACAGGAAGCTATAACCTCTTCTCTGCAAGCGCGTCATCCCAGAGTTGCAGCCAGTGCAATCATGCGGACTTACTTGCCAGTGTTGTGCAATTCTTGTGTGTTAAATTATATAACATATACTAGTGTATATATACCACTCTATATCTGAGCGATCTATATTTACATTCTGTTTCCCTTATCTATAGCTTAACCAATATATAATGGGTACAGCTCAACTTAATAGTAGGAACAGTAATCTGAGGGTAACCTTACCTTGGCGGCATACTTGTAGTCGACCGACCTCATGAGTCCGCCAGTAGCCTGTAGGTATCTAAGGGTGTTCCGCAGTGAACCTCCTACACATCCTTGATTGCCATAGGGTATGCTGCAGTCGACGATTTGCTGCGGGCTCAGTCCCAGGACCTTCCCGGTGCGCTTGAACACCTGTCCCTCTATGCTCTGGGCTATACTGAAGGCGTAGCAGGAGCCACAGCTCTGTTGGTTGTACGGCGGAGAGACGAACCCCTTTTTGCGCCAGTCCAGGCTTTCGGGCAAGTTGTCCATGATTGTAGATCCAACGATTTCAGCCACATTATCTACGGTGGCGTTAGGTTTGCTCCTCAATAAACGCAGGTAGCCTTTTAGGTACGAGTCGGTACTCTATGAAGAATTTGTTATCAGTTATTTACTTAAATTATTGTCATAGGAATAACTATATATAATATATAATGATATCATGGTAGTCCAACTCCCTTTGATGCTAGTAATCTATGAAATACAGATCTGGTTTCAGCCGATTTCTTCGCAGAATGCTTCCAGTCTACCTATTCGCCTTCTAATTATCTCTCTACTTCCCCTTATCATTATCATATAAATCTGCATATCATCCTATACATTCATATTATACAGTAGTTAGCATTCATATTTAGGTTCAAAGTTCTTCTTACAATCATTCCCAGGTATACAAAACCTTAGCTTAGCTCTGAATGATCGCCAAGTCGAGAGATTTCTCCAATTTTTGACATTACAATTCGTCTTTATGAGTTCTTCTGAGTGTTGTGACAGAGTTTTCTCTTCTTCATTTCATATGTTATACAATAGTTATAGAAATTGCATAGGTCTTTGTTTGGAAGCAGTCGGTGTCAGGGGAACCCATCAAATTAGTCGAAGACTTGAAATTTTCCTTGGGTTCCTGGTCGAATAAGGACTCCCTTGCCATCTGATGGGTACCACTACGGTATCCAGTTGCATCAGGAAAACGCTCGTTCTCATCATATTTCAATCAGACCAGCGGCTAAAAAGCCAGCAGTGCCAACGAGGACAAAAAGGAGACTCCTTGGCCTTCTGGGAGAACTGATTTCGCACTCATAACAGAAGAGTCTGTCGTTTCTTTCGTTATACCTTATCTTATATAGCATTTTCAGTCCTGTCATCGTTAAGTAACTAACTTACTTTAATCAAGCCAGGCTTAATGCCAGGAGCCAAACTGAATACCAGCGTGTGTACTTGGGTACTGTACTGATTATATATGTAATCTGTATCTATCCATCTAAATATATCTGAGTGTATTACCAAAACTTATTTGGGCTTCACTCACTTGTAATCTGAGGCTTTCAGAACAAAAAGCAGACCAATGTTATTCACACGGATTTCGGCAAGGCTTTTGACTCTGTTGACCGCTTTCTCTTGGCCTATTATCAGACCTCGGCACAGCCTTCTTATATGGATCCTCGAATACCTAACCTGTAAATCCAAAGAGTACTTTTTGGAGTATAACCGGTAATACACAAAAATCAGTGCTCATCACTTTCTCCACCAGAAGAGGAGACTGCCCAAACGTCGCACTAGGAGCTACAATTGGGAGTCAAATTTGACAGATGTCTGACATACGGCCCACACATCACTCAAATACTTAAAAAAAACTGGACTGGATGCTAAGGAGCTCGAGCAAAAGAAAATTATACAATGCGATAGTAGCGCCAGTTTTCACATACGCAATTCCGCTATGGGGAACTGCTGCGAGGACAGACATGAAAAAACTGCAGACAATGCAATAAAAGACCCTGAGAAGATGGACTGGAGCTGACTGGTTCGTAGGAAACAAAGTTCTACATGAAGACACAGCTCCAGATACACGGACAGGCTTACCGTTCACCCAAACCAACTTGCGACTAGTCTAACCATAAACTGAAACAGTCGAAGTTTAAAAGAACTGCACCCCATAGATAATAGAAACAACATTAGCCTTTAAGAACAATTAAATCATTAACATAGATATAAAGGCAGTTAACCCTTATGTTAAGGTACACAGTGATAAATGCGCTGTAGAGTCCGAAGAAAAAGAGAAACCTCTCCTTCTAAGCCCGCCTCTGTTACCTTTGGTGTACCCCAGGGAAGTTATCTTTCTCCTTTACTTTTAAGTCTGTTTATTAACTAAAATTTACACCGATGCTGTGAAGCTGTGTCTAATATAATGACAAGAGCTCTCCTCAGTTATATAAAACAGATCTGAGTTTGTTTTTGCTTGGTGTATATATATTATATATTGTTGATATTGTTGATACAAATTCCTGATTCACAATATCGCGTAATTTGGGGTTATCTCTCTCGAGAGATTAGACTGTGCCACCGACCTGGGAATTCCTCTCTTGGAGTCATCAAACGATGGTCGAAGGAACTTGACAACCCTTATACGAGTACAACTAAACTGCTCTATAATTGTCTTGTTCGACTTGTTCTGGAATAGGGATGTTGTGTGTGATCTGCTTAACATTCGATACACCAGAAGACGGAATTGACTCCGTACAGAGGAAGTTTCTTCCTGTTGCTCTTCGCTAATCCTCGCTACAAATGTTAGAGCACTTAACACATCAATTTTGAACAGCCCAGACTATATCTTCAATTTAAAATCTTAGATTCTAAATATTAAATTTTATGTTAATTCTACTTTAATCTTTAATCTTTAATAATAAATAAATAAGAGCAAGACCCAAAAAATTAGTTACTGGGCAGAATTTCTCACTCTCTCACGCAAAATGAAAAGAAAATGTATAAGGAAGTAAATTTTTATCTGAAAGCTTTTATAGGCAGATTTTTATTGACCCATTTTCGAGCCTTGCTGAGAATATCATTCTGATCGAATTATAATATATCATATATACACCCAATTCTGTTTTTACACGTTCTGATTTAACACGGTTTCAAAATACATTTTTGAAAATTCGTTTACACGATTTTATTTCATTCAGCACGTTCAATATTTGCTGGCTTAAATTTTATATGTCAGATTTAATTGCGAAATGTGTTAATATCACAAATTGGGGGGAATACCCTTAAGGTGCATGCAATTGCAAATAGGTTGACCAATCCTGAATAGAACAAATTAGGGGAAATTTGAGAAGTGACAAAAGTGAAATATTCTCCAACGTGAGTCGAATTCTTGAATGGTTCGATACAAAGGGGAAGCAATAAAAGGCAAACAAAAGCTCAAAACAGAGTTCACTTATAAGAATGTAAATGCCGAAACGATCAAGAGAAAGTCGAGTTCGAAATTGATCCAGCGTCGATAGTCGTTTTATAGCCCTTCGAAGCAAGCGATTGGGGCGAGTTGATGATGCAAGCAACTAAATTTTGAATAGCTCTTAAAGATAGGGAACCAATCACCTGTTTCTGCATACAATCAATGTCTTTTTTTACACGGTTTTTTTAACACGGTTTTGTCTGGAACCAATCTGCCGTTGAAAAACAGAATTAGGTGGAATATATTTGCACAGAAGACCACACACTACTTGTAGGTGTGTATATATATGGGCTAAGGGCTTTCATAGTCAGGCAAGAACAGCATTTTAACTTGTTTGTAATTCTTCCTTTAGTTCATTTGTTATTGTGGTAATTGCTCTACCATTTGACCATTCGAGCATATTAGTTCTTATGAGCTCATTTGTTCTGTTCCTAGAACTCTTTCTTAGGTGGTTTTGCGAGTCTTGTGAAGGTGAACTGAATGCCATAAGGACTTGAACGTTTTGAAGATAGTTTCAGTAACTTAAACTGTTTACGCCTCTTTTGCTCAGTTCATCCTTGTTGCCTGCTGTATTTGCTTTTCAGTCAACGCCTAAACACTTGAAGTGTTCGCTTTCTCGAAATATTACAATAAAAAATAAAATATAAGCTAACGATAATTAGTAGCTCATGATTTTTAAGTATCCTGCTCTTGCGGGGTCTTTTGGAGCTTGACATAGATACAGATAAAGATACAAATTTATCAGTATCTTTTTATGTGATGCCATTGCTAGCTGTTCCAAGTAAAAAGTAGATCTTCCTCTGACAATTCGGTTGATGATGTTAACGCTTACATCCAAGCGATGAAAGATGAAACTATCTAATTTTTCTGATGACAAATCCTGTTCATGCAATCTTTAGAATACGTTCCTCAGGAGATTTCTAAGGGGACAACATAGTTCTCTAAGATATTAACAATGGTGAACGCGTTTCTACGTAAACTTCTCTTTGTATCAGAGAGTTTCCAATGCCAATCACCAAATCTTACCTTAGAAACCGAAACTAATAGGATTTTCTCATAGACTGAAAGTCTTATTTCTGGAACCCATAAAGTATATGTATTCTTTAGGCCTCATTAGTTATTGACCCGAGTCGGTGACTACAAGACCTAGAGGGACCCAGGACTTGGTTAATCATCGCCGGTCAAGTTTTCTATAAATTTTGGAATAAAAAAGAGCCGTTGATTTGTTTCTCGCTTGCTGTAAATCTATTCATCTATTATATCTTGACTGCTCAAAATGTGCGTTTACGTAAAATCATCAGAAGTAAGCCTCTCAGATTTAGTGAGGAATTCTACTTGATCCAAAATCATAGTTTCTCATATTGAGCTTAGTGTCCACAAGGTTACATTAAATCTTGGATTCATCAAGGAATATGAAATTCCTTTATATAACTAGGAACATTTTCGTATAATTCAAATTTCTGAACGTTTTAGAGATTCTGTTAAAAACAACAAAAATAAATATAGAGTTTTTAATTAAAAATTAAAGTCAGGAACAATCAAAATAAATATTCCAAAATGATTAGAAAACCCTAGAAAAAGCCAATTAAAGGACTAAAATTAGTAAGACTATTAGTTTTAGTTACTTTGACTTCTAATACATAGCTTAAAAAGAGAATTGAATAGTCGAACAAGTTTGTTGCAGGCTTCACAGCGCAGTCGAAAAGGTTTATGCCAAGAGTAGTTGGAAGTAAAATTATTTAGAGAAAGTGTTCCAAAGTTACAATTAGGGCTCGAAGGTACTGAAAAGTTCATTTGGTTAATATATTGTAGTTAATTGAAAGTCATAGCCATTTTCTATTAGTATAGACCGACTGGTTGACTGATTCGCCGGGGAAATGGCGTGTGGATCGTTAAATGAACAAACGACGTTTAAGATTCTTGCGGGAAATGTAACTAATCCAACCCAGTTTTAATCAGTTTTAATCCTTGCTCTTCTGATATACAGGATTATATTCAACAAATTGAATAAATGAGTTTAAATGAGTTTCTCTTCAAGAGAAAGATACTAATCTCTTTGATATACTTACCTAACGCTTCGTGTTAAGTTTTCAGTAGTTCAAACTACTCTCACCCTCTAAGCAATATGATTCTTAGACTGCATTCTACATTTTAAACGTTTTCAAATAATTCTAATTCTAGTGTCGACCTTGTGTTCTTAACCTTGCAAACTCCATACCCAAAAATGTGGGTATATAAAATTAGGGATAATCGATTGGGGTCAAAGTATGCAGCACGTAGAGCATCTCCGACCCGTTTCTGGTGACTGGTCACTCTTAATCTGTGGTCCAAACTTAGTTCTTGTCAGATAATAAGTAATGAAGTTATTTCATTGGGGATGGGAAGTTGGTTGAAGCACTCAACTTGCACATAACAGCGTACAGTGCGTGAAAGTGTGGCTGTAGGTGTATGTGTTTGTGGGTGTGGGTGTGGATATGGAAGTGTATAGATGAGTTAAGCGTATTTCGTAGTCGAGTACATTCATTTTTCATTTATTCGGCATTAATTCTAATTGGTTCAACAGCCTTTTCTGCGGTTCTTTGCATTACACACCGAAAGTTTTCTTGGAAAATGAATTGATATTTTCTTTACTCGTTAAGTTTAACTCAGTTATGCTCTTCAATTAGAGAATTTCCTTGGTAGTACTACTATTTCTTTGGTTTTACTTCCAGCTTAGCTGCCTTCCAAGGTGCAGGGTAAAGATTGAGCAATATTCTAAACTGAAAGATCCAAGGATCTATTAGTATATTTTTAAGTATTATATTTGGAATTTGGTCGGTTCCTGATCAAAATTTGGGTCTTAATTTAGAGAATATATCGGTCAGACCTTTGGATGTCCCATAATAGTTATCAGCCTAAAATTAGACAGTTAAAGCTAGTAAAAGTAGTTTGTAAGCTATGAAGTCTTTTTTAATGTCAAAAAACTGATTGAAGCATTGGAAGTATCAGAGTCATGAACGATATTAGAAAATGTGCTCTGTTTTTCAGAAAAGTTTCCTATTGAGTTGAGAATTGATTTTTCGTCTTCTATTATAAAGTTGTTCGTAGTTGGGTCTCTATCCAGAGAATTTGGGTGAAAGATGATTAACGAAATCGGTGGTATCTGGGATCTACTTTTAAGAAAACATTTTTTTGTTGTAGAAAATTTGAATGGATCGGAGAAGGTTAGGCTTAGGCTTAGCTTAGATTCTATTAAATTTCTATATAGCAGATTCATATTTTCCTTTTTAAGTTTCTTAATGACCTAATCTTGTTTTTGCTAATTGGAAAATAGAGAGAGACACCATCTGGTCTAGTGAATTGTATCGCTCCTTTCTTCCTGCAGTTTTTAATAACGCTCATTGTGAGTACTTCTAGTTGATGTGGATGTTTATGTTCGTTGATTGCAGATCAAAAAATACACTAAAAATTAATTTCTGTTTTGTACTAATTTACAAAGCAAACAATTTAAATCTGTGCACATCAAAAGGCATCCTGTATGTTTTACCTAATCCTCACATCTTTCACAATTCTACGCTTTTAATAGAAAAAACACGCATTTGAGTAATATTACATGCAGTTTGTAAACTAAATAAAACCACTCGAAGACAAAAGCCGATAGTAACTCTAATTTTAAAGGACAATACATGCAAGGTATTTAAATTTTCTGGTATTAATTTATAAACGATTTGAATCTGCGAGAGTCTACAAGAAAAACTGGGTTACAATTACATTCGCAGACTCATCACGTTAGTTAATGTATCGCCTATTATCTGGGACTTATATTGGACAGGACCCTTACCCTTGGAGGGAACACATAAGCGTAAAAGTTAGACAAATGAACGTTAAAAGGGTTGGCTTCTGTAAAGGAGAGGCAAACTCTCCAGAAAAAACAAACAGCTCCTATACAAAACTCTCATCGAACTTTGGGGCACAGCCGCATCCTCAAACACCCAAAAATCCAAAGGTGTCAAAATAAGATCCTGAGGCAAATTGTCAACGCGCCATTTTATGTTCGCAATTCCACCACCAAAAGAGATCTCAAAATGCCTTATGTAACCGAGCAAATATCCAGGGCTAGCAGAAGACATCTGGACAAAATTGAAGCCCACACAAACCATTAACCTGCTGGATGACAGCGATCAGCGCCGAAGGCTCCACCACTCCAGACCCACTCGACCTACCACTCAGAGTCTCTTAGAAGGGGACACAATAGCCATGCTCTGTCTGGAACTTATCGTTAATGCACCACAAAATGTAATTTAATGCCTCATAGGCAAACATAAATAAAGGAAACAATATATAATAATATAAGAAGTTAAACCAAACTTGTTCTTAGAATTGTACCATAGCTTTTAGGTTAGTTTCATTACGTTGCTTATCAAACTGCATTTCCATTTTCTCAAGTACTTTAAGGGGTATACGCAGTACATGCTATCTCTTGATTTTCGCCTCCAACACACAACAGGCTAACTAAAGAGGGCCTGGGCTTTAATGTAATGGGCGGCAAGGAACAGGCAAGGAAGATTCTCCCATTCATATTTCTCGAATTACACCTGGAGCACTTAGAAGGGGCGATCAGCTCCTTTACGTACCTTAGAACCTAGATACCATTATTCGATCGATGAGATGAGATCGATGTGTTCATACAGACGGATAAACAAACAAACATACAGACAGACAGACAGATAGATTGACTCTGTTACAGCTTTTCTTGGGATTAGCTCATAATCGTAGTTGCATAGATTTGATTACTAGGGTGTACGATAAATGGCAGCTAAATTCTCGAGCAAGCGGAGACAGTCTCCGATTGAGTGAACATTGTATAATTATATATATTGTATGTGTTTTATATATATATTCCAGGTAATTACCATGTCAGCCATTGCGTTTGTTGCCAGTCTGAAGCTGCTTTTACCTTTTTTGTAGCTTTTGTTGTGTTCTTTGACGATTCTTTGGTTCTCCTTGTATGCATTGAAGCTGCGAATCTCATCGTAGACGCGTACGTAATGCTTCTTGTTGATTTTCTGCAATGTTTGTTATATAACACAATATCTGAATAGTTTATATCTGTAATCATAACTATGATTCATACCTTAAATTTTTCAAATTCCGCATTATCCAATTGGCTCGACTCACTTTGCTGGCCTAAGACAATGCAAATATTTAGAAAGTTAAGAAAATATATTAAATTAAACAATTCTCCGTTCCGCATTGCGACAGCCAAAGAAATGGAATACGAACTGTGCAATCGGATCATTTTTTGGGGGATTGTTCGCTTCACATATTGCAATTCAGCAACTTTACAATATATGAAAACTGCAGAAAACAGAGGCGTTCTCAGAAATGATTCTCTGAAGAGTTTACAAACAAAGTAAATACAGTGGCTCACAGCTTATTTCATGCAGACGTAATGTAAAACTGTAAATGGCTGTAAAAACTATACGAGATATCGCACAAATCTAAACGCAATTGTCTTTCTTAACAATCCTTTTAACATAAAATAAGAATTTCTTCATAAAATTGATCAAAACGGATTAATAACGAAGTAAAATTTCCCACAGCGTATTTCATGCAGTCCCTTTGGGATGCGGGAAGGGGTGAATGGTGCATCTTCTATATAGTTGAAATATTCGCAAATTAAGCTAATGGGTCCTCCTACCACAATTGAGCATTGGAAATTAGTGAAAGCTCAACGGGGATTAGCTCAAATGGTCAAAACAAGTTCGAATCGTAACAGACAGCGTTCCCTTAAAAATAACCTCCCTTGAAAGATTTGCATACACATGTGTATTTTGGTAATACGTAATTTACTTTGGCTATTCCATAATTAGAAATCCTCTTATAAACCGCAATGCAAAATGTTAGACAAGAAAACTAAAAACAAAAAACAAAATTCAATAAAACTAACGTTTACTTTTTGGACAGCTGTTTTGGGCTTTATGTCGCAACAAAACCCAATTCTGTTCATATTTTGCTTTGCTTAGTTTGTTGTTTTCATTCAAAACATTCAATACATTCATTCAACATATTCATTCAGCACCCTTGAAGATGTCACACAAACTGCAAAACAACAAATAACTCCAGCAGTTCATAGCGGACAACAAATCGTTCCATCTTCCCTCAGTTCTATACCACAAAATGGAGACTTTATAATGCCAACTGAGATGTTAAGAACATATAAAACACCTTTAATTCGAAATTTTATTTTTTAAACTTGTTAAATGATGAAACGCGTTTCCCTTGCCAATACGAATTATCGGGCTTCGACTGTACTTGTTTGCAAAAAATAAACTCATATAAACTTATACACATAAACATACAAACACTACAAAGCGCAGGTAAAAATAACATCTTGAAGCATGTACAGTGGACCCTCAGTTAACGAACCCTCGCATAGCGAACATTTCGTACAACGAACTAAATTTAAAAGCAAAAATCGTTTCGCTTAGCGAACGAAACTCGTAGAGCGAACTTTTGTGAGCGAAAAATTGTGTTTAACCGTTAGAGGCAAAAAAATGCAATGCCACGGCGAAAATGAGGCACCCATTGCCTGTGTTTTGTTTTTGTTATTTCGGCTGTTGGTCTGTTTGTGTGTTCGCCGCACACTGTTTGGATGGATCGGGGTGACGTCACTTGCATGAACGAACGAACTGAGCCGCGCCAGCTACAGTGTGTCAAGAAAGTGTTTTGACAAAGAGAAAAATGTATATTTTTCATGTTTGCAACGCAAAAAGTAGATATTGCCTTGCAAAGAAAATTAAATAAAAAATATTTTCATACTTATAAATAAATTTATTAACATAATGTACAAAAGGAAAATCTAAGAACTAACTAACAAAAGAGTGAAAAATAAAAACAAAAGAGGAACGCAAAATTTGCTGTCAAGAAAGTGTTTTGACAGCAACTTGCGTTCTCATGTATAGATTTAGATCCCGTTACTTTTAAGCTTTCTTCCCTATGCCTTCTTCTTATCTGCTCTTTTGGTGCGATTCGCACTAATTTTGTTAGATTTGTGGTACGCAAAACAGTCAATTTAAAATAAAAGAGTTGGGTTTGAACTGTCTCAATTGGTTTATTACAACCATAAAATTGGAAAACAGTGCAGGAACTTTCTGTAATGTTTTCAATTACCCGACAAACGGTGTACAACATTTTTTCTACATAAACTGATTATAGGCAATATTGAGTCTGCCTTCCTTTTAGGTCGTCTCAGTTTTTCTATTCCTCGTCGTTGTACTAGGAACTATCTCCTTTGTCCATTGTCCCTTCCTACATGCACAACAGGTTACGCCTTACACAGCTCTTTCCACGCTTTATGTGTTAATTATAATAATCTACACATCGTGATCTCAAATGCATCTTCTCTTTGTTCTTTACAATCTTCTCTTTTCCTATATCTTAGTAGAAAGAATCAACCTCCTTTCTAAGTGCATTACTTCAATTTATGTCACTTCCTTTTATTTCTTCGTTATACTGCTACTTTTATTTACTATCACTTCTAACAGTGTAAGCCCTATTTACTAATTCTCTTACACATTAATAATATACTATACTTCTATGTACTATTGTTCCTAATAGTATATACGTAAGTAATAGTATATTGTCAATATTCTAACACTCCTTTATGCGATACTAATATACTAATATATATATATATATTGCTCTGATTGGATGTTGGATCGATTTATGTAAGTAAATCAATTTTTCTTATATTTTTATTTCCCTGATTTATATTTAAATTTAAATTTGTTTGAATTCCTATTCTTTTCATTTGTTTTAAACTTAATTTCGTAGTCAGCTGCTTTTAGTTGACTCAAATAAATAAATAAATAAATAAAACGCGGATGTTCCTCCCCACTTTAGCTTCAGTTGAGTTCAAGTTCTACTTTGCCTTTTTTTTGTAAAAATCAAATTCATTCAATACAATTATATATAAAGATGTCTTCAAAAATGAATTGAATTAGAGAACATATATTTAGAGAACATGTATTTAGCATATCGAAGTCAACGATTGCCACAATTATTGAAGATCTCCTGACGGAACCACAACAACCATCGAGTGCGATGAAGGATATACTGACACCTTGGGAGTGGGTGTCAGCATTTGTTGAGAAAAAACCACCCTGCATCCTCCAATAATTGCAAAAGGCAACACAGACCTTTTTAACGGTAATGCTGTGTCCATTTTCAACTGATTTTAAATCTCCGCCAGAAGCAACAGACATTGGACATTGGATAGCTTTTTCTTGGAAAGGGACTAAGTACATTAAATCAATAATTTGTTTATCTTTTAAGTGACATTGTTGAAAAAAGTCAAAAATAAAATATTTCATTGTATTTTTGTTGGTCTGGAAAGGATTTTGCTTAAGAACGTTTTACATAGCGAACAAGTTTCTGGAATGAATTAAGTTCGTTAACCGAGGGTCGACTGTATACATATACATACAAACATACAAACATACAAGCACTACAAAGCGCAGGTAAAAACAAAATTTTTTCTTGAAGATTGAATATGTTTTTTTCTTTATTGATTTATCTTTAAGAAAGCTGTTACACGCATTAAAATTGGTCTATAAATTACTTTTGCCAAATATAAAAATAAGTATAAAACAAACTTTCAAAATCTAAAATAAAACTTGATTTACATATATACTATATATATTTGATATACTATATACTATATACTATATACTATATACTAATGGAATGCTTATACTATATACTATATACTATATACTATATACTATATACTATATACTATAGCTCTTTAAGTCTCAGAAATTGACGCGTTCGTCCAGACAGACAGACTGCAGGCATGGCTGACACTTCCTTCCTTTATAGTTTCTTACAATGTAAACATTTTCTTGTGTCTAGGATCCAATCACTAAAGAACAGTCAAGGTAAGTATATATAGTATAGATATATATAGTATAGATATATATAGTATAGATATATATAGTATAGATATATATAGTATAGATATATATAGTATAGATATATATAGTATAGATATATATAGTATAGATATATATAGTATAGATATATATAGTATAGATATATATAGTATAGATATATACTCCAAGGTAATACAAGTATATATGGCTGGATAGAAGCAATATCATCAGCTGAAATACTGTTAAGTTCCACTTCTGTAACACTGCCTGAGGTATCTTCAACAAGTTTTTAGGTATTCTCTTTCTGACTAAAAAGGATTGTATTTCTTTAGCAGTGCTGCCCGGTTAGCTTATTTTAGGCTAGATCTAGCATATTTGAAAATGGAATTGCCTATAAAATTTGCATCTAGCTTACAGCTTTTAATCTAGCTTATTTCAAATTTAGCCTACTAAATAAAGCTACTATTATAAATCCGCAATATCAGCAAAGCTCTTTGATATTAAACGGCATTTGGCGTCTAAAATATATATCAGCAATGATCTCAATAGCTCAAACGCAGAAAATCTAGCTTATGCCGACGCTCAATACCTGGCAACACTGGTAGATAAACATATCTAATGCTTATTTCAATTGATACACCTTTTTCAAAGAGTTCACAGCAGTGTTGGCAATTTTGCCCTTTTCCGAAAAGATTTTGAGTTTGAGTCCAACATAAAAAAAATGTAATGGAAATCTCGAAAAAGAGAATACGATTAGATTAAACTGCTCCTTGGCCAAATGCTGAAATAGATCGAGTTTTCAGTTGCGTTGATAAAACCAAACTGCGAAGTCGTGTCCAAGCACAGACATTAAATTAGCTTAGTAAATGCTTATTTGAGAATTATTTCCATTATTAGATTCGGAGGACGGCGCCAAGGTGTGTGCTGTCATAATTATGAGAAACCAGAAAAATATTTAAAATTAAATCAATCACACAATAAATCTAGCTGCGACGACGATGCATGCGATTGACTTAGAAATATCGATTCAATTAAGAAAAATATGTAAAAAAGAAATAAAAATTACAGATGTCCCTTTTTTTGTCCTTTTTTGAAAACCATTTGTCCCTTTTTCCCTTTTCTTACCCCCATCTGTCCTTTTTGGGGCCAGTAGATGGCAACACTGATACACAGCACAATCGTCAATTACTTCGAGTTTAGCATTCCATCGACAGGACTTTAATGGTTTGTCCTGAAATGTGTGTAACACATAGAGAAAGGAAACCTACTTCCAAGTGCAGCAACTGCTCGGGTAACTCGACCATGATTTACGCCAATGAAAAACAAATATTATGGATATTCCGAACGTAAGGACATCTCTGGGCAAACTATCGTCTACAAAATAGTATTATAATTCTTATAACTGCCTAATAATATACGTCAATTTCCCATTTGGGCTATAAAACTAACTGACGTTGCGGTAAAGGGTATCTCGTCGAGTGGACTACTCTCCACTTCACATTGAGGTGTACATGGCAACCACAGTCATCCACATCCACATCCACATCCACATCCACAGAAGAAGATACATATATTTTCGGGGTAGTTCCTTTGAACATGCATGCAGCATTATTCTTATAAGTTGTTGTATTCAACACGAATTTAAATAGCAGTAGACAGGGTAATAAGTACCGTTAATTGGTTATTAGATTTTATTTGGGTCGTGTGTCGAGCATTAACTTTGCGACCACCCTGTCATACTGATACATTAATACATTGTAGCCAAAGCGAACCAGTTATAAAGGGATCTTTAACATGAGAGTACCAAAGATATTATTTTTCTGTAAGTTCAAACATGAATACCCATACTGCAGCAAGTACAAGGAGTTAAGACTGCTGTAGTCGAGTGTATCCGATTATGTGAAACAAATTTATTATCAGAAGTGGTCTTAAGCATTGCAACAGTGTGAAAATAAATAAAAATAGATATCAATTTCTCAACGGGTTGGGGCTTACTTAGTATCTTTTATTTATTAACTACTTTTTATGAGTATATGAGAGATCTTAAGAAAGCTTTTACATAACACAAGATTTTGGAACAAATTGTGTTCTTTAACCGAGGGTCCACTGTACCAGCGCCCATCTTCAGTATAGCATATGGGCAAAATCTCCTCAGCGATACAGAAAGTTGGACACAAACCAATCATGTCTATGGGGTATAAAACAAAAAGCTTTAACAGAACATTAATTTATACACAAGCCCTTACAGTTTAGTGACTATTAAGCTTTTTCCGTGTATAGAGTTTGAAACAAAGCTCTTTAACAGAACATTAACTTAGACACAAACCCATACAGTTTACTTGGCACTAAGCTATTTCTTAGTAAAGGGTTTAAGTCAAAAAGCTTTAACAGAGCATACATTAAGACACAAACCTTTACAGTTTAGTTGACATTGCGCTTTGTCTTGTATAGGGTTTAAGGCAAAGCGCTTTAACAGAACATTAATTCATAAACAAGCCCTTACAGTCTATAATAAAATGTATGCCAAAATGTAATATTATAATAGACGCTACAACTTGCTCGGTCCGCTGGTAGAAATAAGATATAATGGGTAAAACAGGTTTCGTTTTCAAGTCACACCCAATAACACCAACAATTATTTATTACAATTAACTTCTATTGTAATCAGACATAAGTTTCTTAGTAGCATTTTGATTTACTCGCGGCGAGAGTACGTAAGATGGATTTGTATTGCTAGCGACCTCCAGCTAAAAGTTTATTGGAGTCATTGTCAATGTTGTGTGTATGCGGTATGCAATTTCACAAGAGAACAACGCATGCTTATAGCAGGAGTATCTTAATATTTTAAGGTGGACGCAACAATAAATTCTCAAATTCAGGGGTTTTTGAAGAGACAGAGAGAAGAAGTCGACTTGCATATTAAACAGTTCTTCACCGGTCACAAAACTTGCATGGATTTAAACTTGAGGAGTCGTCAGCTTCTCCAACTTGTCCATATTTCAACGTATGCGTTTTGGCATACCGTTTACTGGAGTGGTGGCGCGTCCTGTATAACAGTGTGCCGGGCCACCGATATCAGTGGAGATTCCAACCAAGAAACAACAAAGCTGTGCAACGTTTGTTTGTTTCGCTTATGGGTAATACCCATTGCCCTTCCTAAGCTATTAGCCTATGGGTTCAACGACTCCTTTTTGTGGTAACTCAACATATTTTGAATAGCTCAAAAACTAATAAAGGCACGCCATCTAGAGTTGATTGCTAGAAAACTTACTAACTAATAAAGGCAACTTCGTTTAGTTTTCTTGCATTCAATTCTAGATGGCGAACGAAAGTGATAAATTGATTTTAGCGAAATGCTAAAATCTTAGCTTAGAGTATCACTAGAAATGCTCCCGAACAAATGCATGGCGATTGCATCACTGGTGACCCGTGACCACAGCCGGATACACTTTCAACGCGTATTGATTATTTTTAGCAATTAAATGCATATTAATATATTAAATTATCATATTATAGTAACCATTTACTAGCGCATATTAAGTATACATACGTTTACAAATATAATGGCAGAAATCAAAATACTTTTTTATTTGGGTTGCTGATAGTAAGTTGCAGAAACAGCTAAAACGTGTTGTGGACAGATGAATCCGTTTTTGCAATTTCAGGGCTCTTGTTGTAAGCACTTTGGGGAGGGAAATCTAATAGACGAGCGGAAAACGGCACCTAATCTTTCAATCGGTAATAAAAGGAGTGAGTTACCATTGTTGTACACACTTAATGAAATAAAAGCTGGGACACACACCTAAATGTTGTATTACATCAGGTTCGTATTTACCCATGTCACAAACCCACTCGAATTGCGGTACAAATCATTTTTATTAACAGAGGGCGCTTTTAAGGTTTTTATTATAATTGTTTGTACCTCGACTCCATCCCCCATCCCAAACGGATAAAATGGATAAAATGTGTGTACATACTTGTATGAAAGAGATAGCAACTTGTGCTGTTCGCTTTACGTAGACTAAACTGGGACCCCAATTAAATTTCGTCTACCGTCATACTCCAGTAGGCTTGTGTAGAAAAACTCTTGCTGTGGTTTTTCTATTATATATAAATTGATTATTGGCAATACGACTCTTCTTTCGTCATAGTTTTACTATTCCTCGTCGGTGTACTAGGAATTATATCCCATTGTCCCTTTTCTACATGCACAACTGATTATGTTTGATGTAAATTATAACAATCTTTAGAGCGTTCTCTCAAATGAAACTTCTCTTTCTACTTTAAAATCTTCTCATTTCCTATGTCTTAGTAGAAATAATTAACCTTCTTTCTAGCTACATGATTTAATTTCTATTCTATCCCTTACTACTCTTCATTCTTTTTACATTCTTCCGTCTTTTTCTTTCTATCCGTAATTTTTTATCAATACATTCAATATAGTTAACATACTAAAACTTGCTGATCTGATTCGGGTTTCTGGGTTTTCCACAATCCAGGCAACAAATGTTGAATCAGTTTTAATGCATTTATAATTTTCAATATCCCTAGATATGTATATATATATGTATTTTATATTTATACTTTAGTATATGATTTGATTATTTTAATTTTGTAAAATCTCTTCCTTTTTAATTTTGTATATATTCGACTGCTTTTGGTTGACTCTAAATAATAAATAAAAAAAAATTCCAGATTTAAAAACAAACTTGTTCTGTGCTCGTTAGCCTCTAGGCTGCATACCAATTTAGTGGCTCGAGCTCTAGTCCTGGGATGCTCTCGTTCAATTAGACGGAAGTACATACTTTATGGTGTCGGTTGTTCCATACTTAGCCACATATTCATTAGACCCTACTTACCCACCAATGCTCTACAAATTCAGCAAAATTTCTTCAACGCGCATAGCACGTAGCTTTGGCTGATGGTGACTACCCTACCAAAGCTTCTATTGTATTCAGGCAACATTTATGTAACGGAATATCGACAAAAGGAGTAATATATTTTTTAAGATGACTTAAGTAAAATATTAATGTATAGTAGAGTGCAACAAGTACAAGTATCACAACTGGCAGGACGAACAAAACAAATGTGTTTCAAGGATAAAAAATGTTAAAATGCATTCGGCGAGGGAAAGGTGGGACTTTAGAGTTTAACTTCTGAAAAAAACAGAGCAAAACAAATTTATTTCAAACTGTTCAAGGAAGATCTTAAAAATAAGTCGTAGTTATACATAATATTAAATTATTGTTATTCTGAATTCATAAACAGTTATGGTAAGAGCCTTCCCTTATGGAAAATAAAAGAAAACAAGTGGAGAAACTCCCAGGATGGATTGGACACGCGTAAAGTATGCATTTTAAATAGGGTTATACAAAACTGTATGAGCCCAAAAAGATTACCCACAACCTATGGCCAGATGGGGTTGCTCTCTCAAAAGTTATTCATGAGTTTCGCAAACCTCAAAATGAATATTGGGGGTATACTCGCTAAATATTGGCTTATCTTAATGCCGATAGTATTTCGATTTGAAGGAATTCCTAGGCCAATGCCAATGGATGCAACTTAAAGCGGGCAAAGGACTGCGGCAACAATTTGTCCCACACTCTCTCAGTACTAAACTAGAGCCAGGGGTATTGAGATTTATCTCAAAAATTCTTATCACATGTCAATTTAGTTCCACTTGACGTGCTGAAGCCGAGGCAGTAGGCAGGAGGCAGGAGGCGGGCGGCAGGAGCGTAAAGCCAAGCGGGATCAGCTGTTATTTTTCACGTTGCGGTTCAGTTCGTTCGGCTCGAGAATTAATGACATCGAATGAAATGTGGAAAGTAATGCTGTCAACAACACTTGTTGGATTAAATTCACCATCCATTGGCAACAATCGGCAATGGATACGCGTACAGCGCTGCGATATTCCACCGACCAGAAAAACCAAAAGTCGTCCTCCTCCGACCTAAGCCCGGAGTACATACAAAACGCCAAACAATCAAATCATTTTTGGGTAAGTCTTTCTACATTTTCGCATTACCAATTGGTTTATTTCACTTGTACATCAGCCATTGATATTGAACTGTATTGTATTAAAGGCAAATGAAGTTGACTTCATGGGTTTCCTTTTCGCCTCCCGTATTAGTTCTTACTTAAAGTAAGTAAATAGTTTTTACACATATAAGAAACGCTTGCGTCGATTATACACGACTACCTAAAGCTGTACCTCATGCATACAAAGCCATAAGAGTATAGGCAGAGGAGAGCAAAAAGCCAAGTACAGTAGACGTCCGGTTTAAAGTACTCTCTTCAGTATTTGTCAAAGTTGTACAGTCAACACCTTGTATAACGAAATGTTGTACTCACTTTAACGAAAGAAAAGAGAAGTGTATCAAATGTAAAGAAACAAAGCAATGATAGAGTTTAAAAATGAATACTCAAAAAGTGATCTCAGCATTTTGTCACTTCAGTTTGTAAGTTGCTTTTTTAAGGTTGTGAACTTGGCTAAAGCAAACTTCAATTGAAGAATTTGTGAATAAGAACGCTCGACTTAACTTATATATCTATGTGTGTAACTTACATATAAATGACAAAACATTCGTGAAGTATTCTTTATTTTTAAGAAAACAAAACAAATATTGTTTGTGCTAATATAAATATGAACATTTACTGTATTTAAAGCTCCATAGCTGGGCCCTAAGTTGGGCACACGAAATAACGAACTCTGTGATTTAAGGTACAGGAACTGGCATTTAACTCGGTTCGTTAAGCCGAACGTCCACTGTATTTGCATTCTAGATCAGCAGCAATAGCCGAGTCGATCTATATGAACATTAGGATCTTCGAGCCATCAATTGGTACAACAGTTTTTGTGCCTGGATGGACTTGTAGATGAAGTTTGTTTCTATGACAAAAACGTTGCGTAAGCCCAATTGTATAAATATATATTAATTCTATCAACTTATTATGGGTTTGTGAAGTCAGTTGGAACTGAAATAAACGGGTGACCCTCTTCCAAAGTTGCCTCAGCTCTGCATGTTCATTTTTCATACCCTGCAAACGGATTAAGTGAGAGTAAAGATGAGAGGAACACGAAAAAGCGTATGACAAAGTTTCAAATCGTGTGGACGCCGAGTAAAGTTCTTATTTTTTGTGGAAGAAGAACTGATTGGAAACAAGGTATACAATAAAGATACAACTGAAAGACTTCAAATTGATTGCCAAATCGATTATACGTGGAGCTATCGCAGAAAATGGTATTCCTTAGTCGGGGCTGACTCGCTGTGTGCATTTTTAATTGTATCTTTCGCTTGGCGTTGGTGTCGCATTCAATAACAGAGCTAAAGTTGAAATTTTAAACATGGGAATTCAGCATTCTCATATGTATACGTGAAATACCTATTTGACGCTTCAGCACAGCAATAAAACGCATTAGTTCCGCTTCACTTGCTCCCCGATAATCTCGACGAGACCTGTACAAAGGGCACAAACCAGCGCCGAAGGACCCTATTCAAATACAGATGCAACAGATCTTTGCATACATTCTTTGTGCCCCAGAAATACCGAAAACCTTATACCATTTTATTGACTAAAAGTGCTGTATAATAGAACGAAAGAGTATTTATCCCCCTTTCAGTTGTATCAGTCTCAACCAGATAGACGTTAACTTAAAATACCTTGGATTAATATCAGAGAAGAAACTTAACCTTGCAGAACACATCCACCACACAATTGAAATAACTATTATATTAGTCCGAGTCTGATATCCCCTTACAAATAGGAATCGTCTCAGCCTAGAAAATAAAAATGTATCTACTAGTATAGAGTATCTACTACTAGAGTATTGAGATCAATTTTCCAGTCAACAATTTTTTACGGAGTTTCTGTGTGGGAATGGCTATGCTCACAACTTCATAAACTTTATAAGCAGGTTTAAATATTCAACACACACATTTAATAAATATCTACAATAGTGAATCGACCTGAGCAACTAGTATAGGTCTGTTTAGGTATTAGTCCGTAAATCTATATTTATGGGGTTTTTATACGTATTTCGTTCCCCGCCAGATTATGTTCCTTATCCGTTTTTCTTTATTATTTCATCGTATTTCATCATCATAATAAAGTGTTCTATATAAATAAGTTAATAAATAAAATAAAAGAAAATAAAATAAAATATGAACTTATCCTTACAATAAACTCGTTAATCTTTTATCTTTCATTAAGTTCCTTCGGCATTTGCAATTTTCCTCAAGTGCTGTAAAAATCGATTATATGAAAATATTGGTTCCAGGCAAAATTTGATTTCTTTTGGGCATTATAAAACTAAAATATATTAGAATCTGATTGCATAAATGCAAATTGTATTCAAACATCGCCTGTTTACAAATTTCATTTGGTTCGTTTTAAACGATTGCATAGAAATTAATCGGATCGAAAGCAAATTTTCCTCAACGTGCCAGTTCCTGAAATGGAGAGTCGGATAAGGAAATTTTGGCAAACATATTGAAATATGAATAGGAATAAACCGATATAGAAGTCTTCCTCAATTCACCAACTCATATTCTCCCTCCAAAAGAGGCTATAAAGTGTATTGATTCGCCGCTTGAAATCGTTTGTCATCAACGATGATCGATGATCGAAGACATAACCTTAAATTGAATTGCAACAAACAGAAACCAAACAAAAATTACTGATTGCTTTAAGTAAATATTGGTTAATATTATTTAAAAAAAAGAAGGTGCAGCACAGGTACAGTAATAAAATATTGAAAGAGTTAAAAGATAAATATCGTAATATCAAATAAATGATCATAAAATGATTTTATTGAATGATAAAATTGCATATAATTGCTTATATCAAAAATCTTTTCTTTTTTTATACGATATTTACTGTATTCATTTTAAGAAGTTAAAGAAAATATTTTATCTAAAGCCGATTAAATAGAACTTTATTTAAACTAAGTCTTGGGTCAGCATTCCTTGAGGATTTCCCGACACTTTTTCATATTCTGTTATGCATTTTATTCTATTTCTTCAATCCGTACTTTCAGTCTCTCCAAAGACTCTTCATTGAAATTGAAAGTTTACCGATTGATTCGATTCGATATCATTATAGCATAAATTCCCTGCTCGGGTCATTAACAGATATCCTTTTTGTTGTCCAGAGATCCGAATCTCCATGAGAAGCTATTCAAAGCTCTAGCCGTAGAATCTCCTATCAATTTCGAGCCCGGAAACAAACTCCATGGCAATTGTTCTATAACTCTATAAAAATCGCAGTGTAGATTGTGAGCAGCATCAGCTGAACCTGAACATATATAAAAGGCAACTATAATTAATTCGTCACATTATGAATGTCATTTCAGGGGAATTTTAGAGGCTGAAACATTAATCTACAGTTACAGTTGACAGTTACAGTTGGGAGTTACAGTTGAGAGTTGAGTCAAGTGTTGGGGTTGGCTGGAGTCACGACTCGAAACTACAAAATTCCAAATTTTTAATGCCCTCCCCCTATTAACAAAATACCATCTTCCACATTTCCCCCTCCCTCCCTCACTCTAAATCCATGGAAAAATCCGAATGTGCCAGTATGTCTGCCAATTACGCTGTAGCGCTGTGAATGTGAATACCAGGAGCCAGGAGGAAGGAGGAAGGAGGAAGGAGAAGGAGAAGGAGATGGAGAAGGAGCAAGGAGCCAGTGCGAATGCGCAATGTCTGGTGTTCAGACCTTCTAGCCTTATGGACTTCTATCCAGCTATCCATCTGGGCTAGGGTGCAGGCAGAACCCAGAAAAATGTACTCTGGAGCAGCAGCTTTGCGCGGCTGAAGCTGAAGCTGATGCTGTTCCTGAAGCTCCCTTTTTCCTTTTCCAACCGAATGGTTAATTGCCCAGTCAACTGGCAGCTTCCATCTAGCGAGCGAGAGAGAGTTGCTCAGAGCTTAGCCATAGGAGTACAGGCAATCTGCTATGGGCTATGGGCTATGGGCTATGGGTACCGTTGATGACGGCCATCCACCGCAGCCGCGGCTAAATCCTCATTGTAATTGTCGTCATAGCCATCGTCATCCTCATCCACATCGTCATCGTCATCTTTATCCGCAGTCTGGGCGCATCGCATTGTTGTTTAAATGATTCCTGTGTTGTTCATTATTGCGTTCAAGGAAAATAATGAAACAAAGCATTCCGTTCGCTTGTGTTCGGTCAACACACACAAATCGTGCACCCTACGAGCCACACGCTATAGGGCATGAGCACACAATCACAATTTGCTGGTGGGCGTGGAAGGATTGTGTACTCTACGTTCTTTGTATGCCAGTCACAAGTGATGGGAAATAGTGTAGAAGCTAAGACCCTGCTCAGAGTTATCTAACATTCAAGTATTCCATAGATGCATTTCCTTACACTGGAATGGGACACCCCTGTATGCTCTCTTTGCATTTGCTCAAAGCTCGAAAGTGAAATGATAAAATAACTGTAAATTTGTACGTTATCTCTGTGCAACTATTCCTCACTCTCTCTTTCTCTCTCTCTCTCTCTGTGACAAATTGCAAGTTCTAGAGCAAAGATCCGTTATATGTTTGTCTCCACTTTATGTGAGCATTCGTTGAAATTTAGACGTAACTTTGAAGCCATTTGAATAGGATTTGCATTCGATTGTCCGTCAGAAGTGTTATCTTGTGTTCAAGTATACCATAGATACCCCAGATTTCCATACATATATTTCCATTATTTCATGTTTCGTATAGCATAAAGTAATACAATAGTATAATATATAGACAAAAGTGGGCTCAGCACATGCGATAGCCCGCTGCTAATTTAACTCTATCAACTGAGTTACGCCCTCTCTGGTATTAGCATTAGTGTTAACAGGACTGAAATGCGTGTGGCTCACCAACAAACACGCACGCACGCGTGCACACACACACACACACACACACACACACACACACACACACATATATACATACATGGACACCGCCTAGACCAGTGTTACCAACTTGGCTATTCTATAGCTGGATCTGGCTATTTTGAATAGTCAAAAGCTAGAAACTACTCAGTTTTGCAGGCGCCTGCAATTTTGGCTATTTGAAAAATTACTTAGCTAGTTTTCAGCTATTTTCAAAATCAATTAATATTAATTATTTAAGTAGATTTAGTCGATAAGCACCTTCTTACAATTCTTTTTTGTAAAAAGATGGCATGTAACCAAGTCAGTGAAAAAGTCAACTCTAAGAATAAATACCAGCAACCTTCTTTTTGCGATCGATTAGCTTATGGATATGCGATCTTAAGGTACTTTACCAATGGTAAGTTACCATCTCCTCGTTGTGAAATACTTTTTCGTGAACTTACTAAACCGCAAGCGTCGTTGTGAAATACTTGTTCGTGAAATTACTAAAGAAAATGTCGAAAGACTACAAACAAAAAGTGCGGGACGTTTGCATGGAAGAACCACAAATTAAAATGTGCATAAAAAAAGACATAACATGTAGTACAAAAGTATTTTGTACTTATTGCAAGGTTACTATAAATGCAAAATTGTTTGACAGAAAAGCTCACATGGTAACAAAAAAACACAAGGCAAATACAGCGTCTCTGAAAAATAAAGCAACAATTCTTTTTCCAAAAAAAACCAGTTTAACATCGGAAAAGGAAGCTGCTATTGTTTTTGCTATTTTTTTTTAATCTAGCTACTTTTTGGCTATTTTCTATGGTCCGCTCAGCTAGAAACGACGGTACACTGTTGGCAACACTGGCCTAGACAGCAATAGAGGCAGGATCAGAAGCGGTGGTAGGTCGGTCAATCTACACACACACATACACACACACACACGTGTAGCCGTACACCTAATTCATTTGCAGCCCTTGCCGCCCTCCGCAAGACACACACACATAAAAAACGAATACCCTCTATGTGGTATGGGTATCCCTTTGATTGTTTTTTGGGATTTCCATTATTTCATTTCAATGATTTTGAATTCATGAAAATTGCCGCAGCATTTGTTATACAATAATTTAATTTTTTTGTGTCCTGCCCCCAAAAGCAAAGCTGAAATTAAATCTATATGAATCTTAACATATCGCAACCAATTTTAGCTCCGATTGTTTCCTTGGATTGCAACAGGATTACATTAACCAGATTCCTCAGTACCCACCCAAAAGTTGTACAATTCCAGCCTGGAAATGGTTTTTAATACATTTATATACAAAATATAACATGAATTCTGTATCAGACTTTAAACTCTTTCCATTCCAATTCAAATATCTAAGACAGGATGTAATGTTCGTAAAGTCTGGACTCCAGAGCAACATATTTTGATAGTCCAATTGAGATATCTAGTCGTTTATTTAGGTAGTACGCTGGGTGCAATGTAATCATTATTCTATTATTTTGGCTTTTGGTAGTAAACGCTTTATAATAATTTAATATTATAGTTGTGACTCTAAGGACTTATGACTAAGCTCCACAAAGTATATTTACAAGCTTAGTTCCTGGAACTACTAAACTGAGTAGTACTGTTATTTAAAGCTTTAGACGACGTCTTAGGCCTCGTATTGGACAATCTGCTTGCCAGGCGATTACAGCCTTTCATTGTAGCGCCTGCTGAAGAAGCAGACTTGCTCTGCGATGATAGTCGAGTCTAGGTCCCGGAGCGGGGTGGAGTTGCAGGACACGCATTGATTTGTTTTGGAACACTTGTACTCTAGCGCTATATGGAATTTGGGTTCCATATCGCCATATTGGAGCTATCAATTGTTGGTACAACATCCGTTTGTGCTTGAGCGGTAGCTTGCTCTTTATATTTAGGAGCCAATTTCATTGCATTCAATCTTGACCGGCAGATTCCCAGGGAAGAGTTTATCTGTGCTTTGCATGTCAACCGTTGATCCGATGTCTAGTCTATAATACCTTAACGTCTATCGAAAACTTCCACTCCTTAGACTCACTCATTTGGTACCCAAAAACCAAGACTATAATGCATTTATTTGTGTCGCCTGTAGTAGTTTATGAATGGCAAATACGGATTAATAACTCTCCGTTAAATACGATGAAGATAAAATGTAGTTGTTACCGAAATTTCTACAAGGCAACTAAACATAATGTTACAGCAGCGCAGCCAATTTCCAACAGGGGCCGCAGCTGCAGCAATAAACATCCGCAAAATAACTGTAAAATAAGTAACTGTAAAGCAGAAACACATGCAGAATTGCGCAGATCAAGCGGAGCTTTCGCCCTGTGCTTCCCTTCACTGTCTATTCCGTTGTTCGTTCGCTATCAAAAGACTGGGGTTAGTACATTTTAAGTGCTATAATTTGTATTTTCTAACAGTTATAACCTTACAGATATATAAGGTGACGACACACCACTATATAGACCGATTTGGTTAATAAAGAGTGAATAAGAGCCAAAGTGCCGTTATTCTTTATTTTATCTGTTTCGCTATTTGCGGGTGCTGCGTCGGTAAAAAACTGGTCGAGCGAGCAACAGTAATGGGAACTCTGTTCCTTCGGGAGCAACTCGAATTATCCCAATTTTATTCTTAAAAATCGTACTTACATATTTTATACCTAACACAGAGCGTAGTAACAGTATTCTTATCACTACTTTAACCCGACCAATCGATGCAAGTCGCTGATAGAGTCGTGTCTCATTTGATGATGTAAGTGTACGCACCTGGGTTACATCGCAACATATAGACACGTATACAAGTAATCTATATACATATATACATATATAGTCAAGTGTACCCGAGTACGAAAAACCCTTAACCTATGTAACCCATTTAATCGTTCTTATGTGCAAGTGCAATGCTGCTGCTCGAGGCGGATATTGATCCTGACCAAGGATACTTACACTCTGTGGGCTCGGAGATGCCACCTTCTGCCTCTTCCATACAATTGCAACTCTTCATTAGCCCCATTTTGCCCATTATTATCGGTTAAGGGTCTAACTTTCATATTGTGAGAAATGCAGGCACTTGCACTTCATCGGGCATAACGAATTGAAGAGTAGATAGTAGATAAATATAATACATCATGTTGTATATTATAGATTCGAGTTTACGCTAAGATGATTGACGTTGACATTTAGGCTGATTGGCATCAAGCCAAGATACTACACGTTAAACGAACGAGTGATCAGTCTTAGCCAGTGAGCGATAGTCAACTAGCCATTGCACCTGGGGATGGCTTTATCATCTCAATGCATCTGATGCATCAATGGGAACAGGTGAGCACTACTATAACACAAATTGTATACAGCAATATACCGACTATAAGAAGCCTTAACCCAAGTACTCACATCCACAAATACTTACACTTCCCGCTCTTCTAAGCTAAAGATTGTTGCTTAAATAAATTCTGTGTTTATTCAGTACGAATTTGCCATAGATAAAATCGATAGGCCCGATGGAGAATCCAAAACGAACTTATTCTGCGCAGCGTGTCCAAAAACATCTCTCGCTACGTGGACTCACAAAATGGGAATCGACAGAATCGACTCGACGATTGATGCTGAATATGGATGAATATTTACACTTTTTAGGGAGATGACATTGTTCTTCTACGTTGAACTCCCCTTTTAAGCCATTTTCCTTTAATGGGTAAATAATCGAGTGAAAATGAAGTTCTCTATAAAATTGTGTATTAAAGCGTTTACATCTTTGTATCACAAGGTAAAACAGGTCGACTCAACAACCCAGGTACAGGGTAATTGAGAAACCTCGTGTAATCCTTAATTTCATGTACCTACCTATAGATTATATTTGGTGACCACCTACTAATCCCTTTTTACAAGTCCAAGTGATGTCTGTGTGTGTTTGTGTTTCTGTTTGTGTTTGTTTGTTTTGCCATTCAGAGGGTAATGGGTTGACGACTACTATGTGGGCTTATCAGAGCCAGCCGTCCATATAATTAATCACATTTGATGTGCTCGATATGTAAATTACTTGGGTCTTATCGGCGGTTCTTCAGCTCGACTCAATTCAGTCTCTCTCTCTGTACGTGTGTGTGTCCACTCTTGTTTTTGGACCCGTCTCTGGCCAAAAATCACGCTGTGTAACCCCTTGGTCCCCCCTCCGAGCCAGCAGAACCACCCACAGCCACCCACGCTGCAGTCGATATGTCTTATTTGCACAATTGGTGCTCGTCTGCTCTAGCACTTGATAATTGGCAGCCAGGCGACCATCGATCGATAACAATAAAATTGTTAAAAGCGCAAAATGCCGCAAAGTGTGTAATTTGTCGAGGACGGACGTCCACGGCAACCCTGTGGCAACCAGGCCGAGAGTGTGCGCTGGCTACAACTCTATTTGAATTCATCAACGGCGTGTTTAAGCAGTTTGTCAGCGACACGTGGCCGAACGACTGTTCTTTCTAGTTCGCTGGCAACAGCAGGCGGTTCAATTGGATTGCGAGTGGGAGTGGGAGTGGGAGTGGGATTGGGTAACGACTAACCGACGCACACACACACTCACACACACACACTGACTCTGACTGCTAGTGACGCAAAGCATCAGAAACAGCATCAACCCCCTCATGACGATGTCCAAGGCAGTTCCAACGAGGTGCACTAAATACAGATTTAAACGCCTGAAACACCGGCTAGAAATGCTCACTTTTTCCTTCTGGTTGTCAACGCAACAGATAACGCGATAATAACGAGCGACTCGATATATAAAGTTATCTGATTCTGGTTTCAAGTTGGAGCAGAGCAGTTGACATCACGCCAAAATATGTAAAATTTTATACTAACGTATGCCTCTTTAATTGTGCCTAGGGGAATAGTCATTTACTTTGGATGTCGCGTACGGTGAACCCTTTAACATCATCATCATTTTTTCCAGGAGGACGATGACAATTCATCTCCCGGTGGGAGCGCATGTGCCGGGCTCACACACATCCGCTGTGCACACTCGGAACATTATCACAAATCATATGAGAAGAGTTACCCAATTACCGAATTCATAAATATATTTACAGAATCTTATTTCTTTGAACAATTAATATAAAGTTCAATTGCAGATATAAAATGGTAATCATGTTCTGATCTGATTATAATTAACACTCAAAGTTCTGTCTGTTTTTATTTTGGATCGAGTTTGATGAATGATATGTACCTATGATATTCTCCATTGGATCGATTGACATTATCGACCAGATGACATTATGTAGCACACAAAGTTGATTGGGAGTGGGACGTGGACCCTCATCGGAACTGAAACTAAGTCTACGAAAGAAAAGATCTGTATATTTTACTCGTAGATAGAAGTTAGCAGGGAGTGGGGAGAAAGTACCTTCCATCTGGATTTTATATGCAGATCCTGCAACTTACGCTTTACACCCGAGGACTATAGTGTCTGTAGTACCTGCAGAGCTTCAAGAGTCCAACAGCTCTTCATTAGGAATAAATTTCGATTTGAAGAGCTCGATACAATCGTCGCGGGTTCGAAGGCCCTTTAAGTTTTTATTTCATTTCATTTACGCGGAGGTGTAAAGGCTGCTTTGTTATTCAAATGCCAGCACGTGTCTTCTTTCCTGATTGAGTGCACATTTAGAGAGAATTCGAAAAAGTAAGTATACCCGACTACTCGAACTCCGTACAGAGTAACCTAGACACCCCCTTTATCTATTTTCAATTTAGGTAAACACCACCCGACTCCAAGGAATAGCTATGATAAGGTTAATAGTTCACAAATAACAACTCTAAACTCCAATTAGATATTAGAATTAGTCCTTACCTAATTTTAGATATAGTGGATATATATATTTATATATGATTCAGATGATCCAAAAGAGTTCAATTAGAGTTGGATAAGTAGTTAGGTCGATTCAGACAGCCCATAAAAAGTCTAACGACAACTTCATAAAGCCAGGCAATAAATTAATAAATGATGGTAGCTTTTAGTAAGCAAATATTACGAATCAGATTCAGCACGCTTCTTTGTTAATTTCCCGTGCACACGCACACGTCTACCCCGGGATACAGTTTACAAGGACGTAGACGGAGGAAAGATGCCGATTGCTCTGTACTCGGTACTCAGTACTCAATCTCGTACCCCTGGCAAAAGGTTGCAAGTGCCGGCGCCTGGTACGCCTTTCCTTAAATAATGGTACGCAGTTATTTAAAATAATATTTCCGTATCCGGCAAGTAATACGCGACGCGTGCAGACCGACCTGCTGCCTACTAGTCCTCCCGAACCCTCAACCCGACCCAAAAGCCAAGACCAGAGCAACCATCCGGAGTGGTAGTCCATTTTCATGGCCTATAAACTCTCCCAAGGAGTAGCCTGTTTCATCCTTCCAGAGTGACAGAGTATACACTGTATTGCTAGCAATCGCATGGAGTTCTCAGATCCAGAATAAAAGAGTATTCAAAATTAAGAATTTATTAAAAATGATCCAACATTTCTGGCTTGGATAAGAGTTACTATGTGAATTATATATAATAAAAGAAGTAACAGAAAGAACAGAAAGATAGCGGCAAGCAGAAATAGTGTGTGTGGATAATGACATAGGATAGAATAGAAAGTGATCGATAAAGATATAGTAAAGGGGAGCTTAATTGTTTCTACCAAGATATAGGAAAGGAGAAAACTCCCTTGAGAAAACGGTAGAGAACAACGTTGCCAGCTAATGAGGCTCCGCATAAGCTAGATTCTGTTGGAAAAAGCTAAAAACTTAATTCTTGCGATTGATCAATAGCTCAATCAATAAATATAGCTCATTTGAGCTATATGATATGTATATATACTTTGAATATCAAAAAGCATTGCTGCTATTGTGGATTTATTGTAAAATAGTAGCAGTAGGCTGCAAATTTTATAAGCAATTCCATTTTCAGATATGCAAAATCTAGCCTGAAATAAGCTAATCTGGCAGCACTGGTAGAGAGTGTTATATTTTATACATAAAGTGTAGAAAGAGCGAGAGATTGACTGAACTGATTGAAATATGGGAAAAGCCAGTGTATTCCGTTTGGACAAATATGGCATCATCAGCATCTCCGACCTCATAAAGGAAATATATATATTTTTGATATGAACAATCGATCGACTATATAGATGCCCCTTATACACGCAAGTCGGAAATTTTAAACTTGTTTTTTAACTGTAGTTTTGATCCTTCACACATGTGAATATGAGATAACTTGTAATCTATAGCGATCGGATAATGAATATAGAGGTTATTCAATAACCAATTTAATTAATGTTGAACACAAAAAGAAAACTCTTTTAATGGGTTTCCTTGTTATCCATTTGAATGTTTATTATTTCAATATTTATTCAAGCTCTTTTGCCGCAGTCAAATGTAGTCGACTGCGAGATACCCAAGATCCAGATTGGGAATACCCTAGCACCCAGTATAAGTAGATCTTCAATGAACTCATCTAATGAACCGACGGATAGACAGAGAAAGATTAGCTTGTCTATCGATACTATTCAAGCAGATATATAAACAACTTTATGAAAGTGGAAATGCGGGAAGGTGATTGAAATTTATGGCGTAGAGTTGGAGTATATTGCAAATAGAACTGGGTGCAGGGCATCTTCAAGTCGAGGATCTCTGATATATATTTATGTTTATATACTTATGTAAAATATGTATGTAAAAAGTCTGCGCTCATAAAAAAGATGATAACGATTTAATACTTTTCGGCTGTTCAAACGTGTCTCTGAGGCGCGTTGTAATCATTCATTGTTTCCAAGCACACACACACACACACACACTACACGTACTCATTGAGGTAGGTATGTGTGTGTGTGTGCATATGTACAGAGTGCAGGCGTTACCACATCCCCCTTATCTAGCCTTTCACCAAAAACAAGAACAACAAGAGAAGAATGCATTTTTATTCATGCGAAACTCCACAGACAATGCATCATTGCATTTAATTGTTTTCCTCAAGGGTAGGGCTTGCCTTTGCCTTTGCTTTTACCGTTGCCTCTGCCGTTGGCTCTTCTGTACACTCTGTTCGCATTAGCTTGCCCCGGCTTTGGTCAGCTCGGCTCGGCTCAGATCGGATCGACTCGGATCGGATCGGCTGAGCGCACCCCTAAGTAGGGCTGACTGTCAGAGCAATGCCTCTACCTCTCCTCAATATGAATGGGTACTCGTACTCACATATACACATGCCGATATTCGTCTCTGTATCTTCTCTCGTGTAGAGTATATGTTGCAGTGTAACTACTTTGACCTCTTTTGTTATAAAACCATCGGCAGCGTCAGCGTCAGCGTCATCGCCATCACCATCGGCCGCTGTTTGTTGTCTGTCGACAGCGGCTGCGGTTTTTGCTCTTCGTCTTTGTTATCTAAACCAAATTGTACCCTCCTCTCTCTCTCTCGCTTACTCTCTTTCTTTTTATGTCTCTCACTCACTGCGCCTCTCTCTGTCTCTCTCTTTACTTTCATTTCTTTTCTTCTTTTTTTTATAAGCCTGCGACTGACGTTGACTGCAACTGCGGCCGAAGTCTGCGGCTTATGCTTTAGCCCTGGCCCAGGCACTGATGCTCTCTCCTGGAGAGCAATGTGTCGGTGTCTATGGCAGTGTCTGTTGTCTGTTGTCTCTGTATCGGAATCGAAATCGAAAACAAAAACGAAAACGAAAACGCTCTTGTTGTTATTTGGCCAATGTTACGCATAACCTTTTCTTTGTTCTCCTCTTTCTTCACAATGAAATGAATATAGCTCTTGCGTTAATAGAATTTCAGTCCGCACTTCGGGATCGGATCGTCAACCATTTGTTGACAGACCTAATCAATCGGTAGTCCCCTACCAATGCCCATAGTTACGCCCCTGGTAATTCCCTTGCTCGTGCCGCAACGCACGCCCGCCGTCTGACTTCTTGCTTTGAGATTTTTAGTTTGAATTTTTCTGTGGTTTGTTAATCGAAAAGACGCTGACTAAATAATGTTAAACTTAAATACAGGACATTAAATGTGGCTGCTAAAACTATCTCTATGAGCTAGAAATGTACTACTATAAATGGAAAATAAGAATAAACCCAAACAAAGCTAATGCGATCTGTTTCACTAAAAGAAGCAAAGCTTTCTATCTTCCTGATACCCCATTAAAAATCCATAAAACACCAATACAGTGGGTTGATACTTAACGCTATCTTGGTACACATATGGATATATTAATACTGAATATGCAATCAATTAAATAAATAAAACTTTACGCATTCTGTCGAAAATATGCAGACCGAAACAACACATTAAATATCACATATCCCCTTCTACGAGTATTCTACTCAGCATACAATTGTCGCAACATACATACACATACACATACGCATACACATGCATATGTAGATAAGTGTAAGATCCGTTAGAAGTGTGGAGCCTAATCGACGCTTACTCTTGACACTTACGTCTCTGCTGCTTATGCGCAGCATGCATTGTGTTCTTCTGTTTTTAGTCACTAATAAAACTTTGCTGAAGCAACGCGTTTAAAACTTTATCCAATAATCAATCGAAAATCGAAGCTCTCATTTCGCAATAAGATTATAATTTTGAAAATATTCTTGTATATAGCACTGTGTATGGGTCTCCTACGAATATAAATAAACTACAAATGTGTCAAAATAAATTATTAAAACTAGTCCTAAGTCACATATCCCCTTATACTTATGAGTATTCTACTCATCATACAATTGTCGCCTGCGCGCAACATACATACACATACACATACATATGTAGATAAGTGTAAGATCCGTTAGAAGTGTGGAGGCTATTCGACGCTTACTCTTTACACTTACGTCTCTGCTGCTTATGCGCAGCATGCATTGTGTTCTTCTGTTTTTAGTCACTAATAAAACTTTGCTGAAGCAACGCGTTTAAAACTTTATCCAATAATCAATCGAAAATCGAAGCTCTCATTTCGCAATAAGATTATAATTTTGAAAATATTCTTGTATATAGCACTGTGTATGGGTCTCCTTACGAATATAAATAAACTACAAATGTGTCAAAATAAATTATTAAAACTAGTCCTAAGTCACATATCCCCTTATACTTATGAGTATTCTACTCATCATACAATTGTCGCCTGCGCGCAACATACATACACATACACATACATATGTAGATAAGTGTAAGATCCGTTAGAAGTGTGGAGGCTATTCGACGCTTACTCTTTACACTTACGTCTCTGCTGCTTATGCGCAGCGTGCATTGTCTTCTGTTTTCAGTCACTAATAAAACTTTGCTGAAGCAACGGGCTTAATACGTTTAATACTTTATCCAATATTCAATCGAAAATCGAAGCTCTCAACTCGCAATAAGATTATAATTTTTATAAATATTCTCGTATATAGCACTGTGTATGGGTCTCCTCACACATATAAATAAGCTACAAACGTGTCAAAATAAATTATTAAAAGTAGTCCTCAGTTTTCCACATTATACAAACACTAAATATGTACATAAAAATAGCAGCTGTACGAAGTATACAACGATATGTGAACTCCTAGTATCTTTGTCTACTTATAATTTAGTATGAAGTTAGCTGCAAGCCAATTTAAGGTTTTTCCACTCCCAACTTTTCCTTATAGATTTACATATCTGCAATTACATAACATTTAGAAATAATTAAGTAAAAATAACTTATATAAGTATTATATGAATATCTTACATTATAAGTATTAATCCATAGATTTATGAATTGTAAATAATTAAAGGGAGAAAGCACAAAATAAAAATAACTTAACTAAACTTAATTTCAAATATATCTCATTCATACTTAGGTTGCTTTTTTCATAGCGACTTATTCGAATTATTTTGCCTCCAAAAAGCCCACAAAATCACTGAAAAAATGGACACTTCTAGTTTTAGATGGCTTCGATTCCCTTTCGAATAGATCGTAAGCATAAGTATAAGGAATTATAGTTTTCCTACTGAAAAGAACGAAAGGAGCTCCCTTGCGGGTAAAGGCACTAATGTTACCTGATTGCTACAGTCTACGGTCTAGCTGGAAGTTAAAGCCTGCACCCGAACCCCTCGACGAACTGCTTAAATTTCTGTGTTTTGCAAATTGTAAAATCTTAAACAAACTCCGATCCTATATACCAAATTTAGCTCTAGCTTTTACGGTTGCTTAAAAACACGTCTTAATCCACACGGACAGGCAGATTTAAAAATTGATCAACAAATATATATTCTTTATGGGATTGCAGATACTTCCTTATGCTGCTTCATACATTTTTATGGGGTACGCCTTTACTCAACCCTTTGTTAGGCTATGACATATCGTAGTCGAGCACAAACTGAACTAAAATGTTCCTAATTCCTTATCATAATATATAGAGTATTTATAATACAGACATATGCAAGCCGTTGGCTTAGCGACCCAAACATAACTTCGATCTTTTTATAATACTCGGACAAGATTATGCAACTTTATTTACTTTTACGGATATATGCATCAAGTATTCTGGGCTGGTACAGACTCGGATAGAAATAGCCTTTAAAATGAAATGTAGAGAAAATTAACAATTTCACACATTCCTTAAAAAATCGGATTCGTCACCTCGACGCAATTCTCCACGAAAGTTTTTAACACACGCAGAGGCGATGCCAAGAATTTGGCAGTGAAGAAGCACTCGACTATTTTTCTGGTTTAATGCCATTGTGCGGGTGTGCGATTGTGCGAGTGTGCGAGTGTGCGAGTGTGGTGTTTGTGCCAGTGACCATTGATGCGTGTGACTTCAAAAATCCCAAAAACGTGTCGGGCTGCATGCTCAGCGTTCGACGTTCACTCCTGGCCTATGTCCTCGTACAACTCGAATCATCTACGGCCGAGGCCGAAAGAGCCGGGCAAAAGTTGCGCTAAGGGTTTGCCACTGAGCGTAGGCTTAGGCTTTCCGATTCTGGATACTTCCGCTGCCATTGTTGGGGGTGAAATCCGTTCTGATATGGCAAATTTTTAAGATTCCAACAATTTGGATTATTTTCTGTTTCTTGTTTGTTGCATTTCAGATATTTATCTATATGAAATCCAAGTTTATATTATATATGCACAAAGGAATAGTCCTTGTTTTCAGTGTGTTAACTTAATGACGATTTACCTATAATGATATGCACTATATAATTATAGATCTATATCTATCGGATATGCTGTTCACAGAAGTATTAATACTATTTATATATATATACAATAAGTAACTGACAGTCTTGTTTGATTGGAAATTAAACTAAATTCATAGCTATATATATATATTTGGATTCATAGAACGTTGATCAATGGCATATAATAATAATTTCGAACTGAGTCTCAAGTTTGTTCTGCTTTGCGTGGATTAAACTGGGATCCCAATTGCAATTTCCGTCGCACTCCAGTCGGATATTCCTACAGAATCTTCGTTGAAACATCTTTGTGTTGTTTTACTGTATGAATCAATCTTCGGCAAGGTTGGCTCTTCCTTCTGATTAGGTCGCTATATTGCTAGCAATTATCTTCCACTATCTTGCAGCCTCGTAGAAGCACGACAAGTCGCACAACACTTTTAGCTTAAAAGCTTGTAAATTTGATTTAGATTGTATTTATTTATTTATTGATTGTAACTATTTATTTAGAATAGTTATAAATTATTTAATATCAATTTTTGAGAAGTAAACTAGAATTTAAAAGGGAAGAATTTAAAAGTTTGGAAGTATTATAAACAACTAGAAAAGAGCCAACATTTGTTGCAAAGATTGGAAAACCCAGAAAAGCGCATTCAAAATAATAAGTATCAGTGTTAGTAAGTATTACCGAAGGCGAAAGAAAAATGAAAGTTTGGTCGAACGATTGAAGTTTTCAGAAGAGAATGCAAGGAAAGTAGAGTTGAATAGAGTACATAAAAGAACAAAAAGGATTGTGGAAAACATACACCACTGATTGCTGAATAGAATAGAGAAATGAAGACGACTTAAAGGAGAAAAGTTGGACTCCGATCAGCTAAAGACGGAAGATTTAATACTAAGGGTCAACTTGTATACTTGAACGTAAAGTAAAGAAAAGAAGTTGTTTCTGGACTGATTCAATGCAAGCCTCGTAATTGTTACACCGAGGCGACACATGCTCATTGTTCAAGAATAGGTCGTAAAAGTGATACACCTAAGTGCTTACCAGTAAATAGCTATATAGATATGGCTATCATGGTATAAGTTTCACGCTTAGAGCTAAATGAGACTAAATGTCGTAAAGAAGCGCTTAATGCAACTTAGAGGAAGATGATTGGCTGAGCAAGTGGAAATCTAAGGTACAAAAGATACACACATATTTTATATTATTCATATACAATTGAAGCCTTTCTGTCAATAATAAATAAGTGTTATGTATGCTTTTGGTTCCATAGAAATACCAAATATGCTGATGATAACTTATAGAAGTATCATAATGTTGGAAGAAATATCATATAGATATATTCGAGATAGACTCTACGGAAAATATGGTTATTTCTTAATAGTTATGGAAACCAGTCCGGAAATGGCGAAAATCTGTCCATAGAGCAACATACTAGCGTTTGCTAGAAGCAATGGACGCAACGCGGGAGGGGATAGTAGGGTATTTACTTCGAAAGTCCCTTGTTAATCATAATTATGTGATTCGCAGCTCTCGATGTCTCGGTTCCTCGTTCTTTTTCGTCTTGAACAATGTAAATGTTTGCAACGAATGTTGTGTGTGTGTGTGTGCGTGTGTGTGGTTGTTCCTAATGTCAGTAAAAATATAGTAGCTGAGGCTTTTCGACTAACAAATACCTAGTAGCTATTATTATTTTTATGATCTTTCAAATAAAATGTTCAACATTATCAACGAGAATGAAAAAGAAAAAAGAATATTAAATGCAAATATTGGATTGTCAAAAAAGTCTTGCGGTATTTTCGCTAGTTGTCGCTGCAAGCGCGTAGTTCTAGTTTTATTCGTCGCATCGGGTCATGCTATACCTCTTTGGAAAGATCTTTTGGATTGATTGTTGTTTCTTTTTAGTCGTTCGTGAGTTGTAGCGTTATAATATAATATTAAAACTTAGAATATAAAATTGACAATAAAATTGTAAAATAAAATAAAAATGAAAGTGTTATACAATATGCTTAAATAATGTGCTTCAGGTGGAATACAATATTTACATATTATACTTTGTTTTACATGAAATTGTGCCACCAAAGTTTTAAGAACCGGTATAAATCGGTTATACATATAGTATCTGTTATCTATATAGTATCGGTTATCTATATATGAGCGATGATACCCACTCGACGCAGATTTTGGAGTACAGAGTACAAAAAACATAACACACACTGTGGTACGTGTACATAAATATGCCGCTATATATGCTTACGTGTATATGTATATATGTATATACACGTGTATATACATATGTTTATGTGTATGCAGCAGAGTGTGTGCTGTGTTTTTTGTACTGCGTACGCATATATGTACTCGTGTGTGTGTGTGTGTGGACGGACTGCTACTACCGGATTAACCCTCCACTATGCAAAACAGTATTTGGTTGCTTGTATTCGTATTTGTGTTTGTGTTTGTATTTGTTTTTATATTTCCATTTGCATTTGTGTCTGAGTGTGTGTGTGCGTGTGTGTGTGTGTGTGTGTGTGTGCATGTACTGGCACAAGCTTGTAGTACTATTTGCCAACGTTCTTTTTAAAGTTCCGCGCGAATTCAAGATTATAAATGGCTGCGAGACCTGAGATTCTGCGTCCTAGTAAACTCCGAGTGAACGCACACATAGCGCTATCTCGCCCGCTCGCGCAGGCTGCTACTATCGCCGTTCCGCTTGAGCAGCGGCAGCAGCAGCAGTACGGGCGTCCCGCTCGCACCAGCCGAAACAAGCACTCAAAATGGCCGCGCTGAGTTATTCGCCGTTGCCTCTGATGATGACATGTTACCCTGTCCCTGTCTGGGCAGGTCTGGTCTTTCGCTTGAGAGCTCATTATCGTTTCGCTTGGCTAACCAGTTAGTCGTACACAATTTTGTTCAGGGCACACTGACGCCGCCGCCGCAAGTTTGGTTATTTTGCAATTTACAGCAATCAAATTGTTAGGGAAGTGACGGGCTCGCAATCCGTGGCGTTGCCGCCGGGTCGCTGGCTGCCTACGGCAGATCGGGACCAGTTTCGAGTACCAAATATCGATTCAGATTGGCAATTAATCGACCAACCCACAACACGTGATACTTATTGAAACCCCACACAAACACAAGCAAAAAAAAACAAAATTAAAGTGCTAATTCAAAGTAAAATATATATTAAACATAGTACAAAATGTAAGAGCATTGCATTAAAGTTAAATAAATTAAAGCGTAACGATTACGGTACCAAAAACGATAACAAGCCCGCCGAAATCGAATCGATCAATTCATAAGTAAAACGTAGTGTTATATCTCATATATATAGAAGTACAAAGCGCCAACAACGAAATGAACCAAAATTAAAACCAGGAATTCAACAGTAAAATTTATGCAGAAATCGGAAAGCCCTTCTGAGAGTATTACAACAGTCAAAAAAAGTCAATTTTTAAGTGATTTCTTCAATTATATATGCTACATCGGTGAACTGCAACAAACAACAGAAACTGTATCATCCGAGTGAAGCTACTCGCATTCTAGCTCCCATTTCCAAGTGCTAACTCAAAGTTATTGTGCAATCATGATGCTAACCACGGAACACATTATGCACGGACATCCTCACTCCTCTGTCGGGGTGGGGATGGGCCAAAGTGCACTCTTTGGCTGCTCGACGGCGGGCCACAGCGGGATTAACCAGCTGGGAGGAGTGTATGTTAACGGACGACCTCTACCCGATTCGACACGGCAGAAAATCGTCGAGCTGGCCCACTCCGGCGCTCGCCCATGTGATATTTCCCGTATACTTCAAGTCTCCAATGGGTGCGTTAGCAAAATTCTGGGCAGGTAAGAAAACAATCCAATAAGTTCTATATCTATATCTATATCTATATATAAATATCTATATATAAATATTGAAGACTTGTAAGAACCCAATCGGGTCACAGCTTGATGCACAATTTGCATCCACGAATCTTTATTTTGTGCGCGTCTTCTCCAATTGACAACACCAAGCTCCGCCAGAGCTCTGGTGACTTGATACTGCCTATATCTTCTCTCTCTTCCTATATAGAATAGTATATATAAATATAGCTGAACCGCAGTAGTTACAATATCAGACTAGAGATTGGATATATTGGAGAATCCCCGCGTAGATTTTATTGTATTTAAACGTGCAAAAGCTCTATGATAATACAAAGTAATAATATAATCAGATTGTGATATATATAGGAGAAGATTGTCTAAAAGTTTGCCTCCTGTAGTTACAAAAACAGCTGATTACTGTCATAAAACTGTTAGAAACACAGAATAGTAAATTCGTATTGAAGAATTGTAAATAAAATGATTAAAAGACTTGTAAATAAAAATTAAAATAAAATGATTGATTTCAGCTCGCCAAGAGGCTGTTTTCTAGGGATATACATCCATCCTCTGATGTAGCTTATAATGTAGTACTCTGATCTATATAGATACAATAAGTATTACTTACCTTTACTACTAATATAGTTATACAAATAGTTACTTATTTGTGGCTGCAAATGATTGGAAACTAGGTTACAAGCAGCGGAAGGCAAATCCGACACTGCTGTCAAATACTTCTGGATATTGAGCTCCAAGTTCATTGGAGTCCGAGCAAGTTATAAGTTAGACCCTGAACCTATTAAAAGTCGGTAAAAAGGATATAGTAAAGCTTTAAATAATACATAAAACAGCTGCAGCAATCCATTTTTACATGTATACATAATATTTGATTGAAGTAAGTTTCACTGTATGTGATTAAGAGATTCCTGTAGTCAGGAATACACTTAGCATTCTTCATTTTATCTTTTATTCACTATCTTTCTATATATATATAGCTTTTAACCGATTTATCCGCATTCTTACAAAATACTGAAAAATAATCTATTTCAGAGATCTATTGGACATACAAGCTATATTAAGTCCATTTAAGACATTGAATTGAAATTTGTATTTCAAAATATTCATATTTTAAGATATTGCATTGCTGTTGTGTGTGTGTGTGTGTGTGAGAGAGAGAGAGAGAGAGAGAGAGCGGGACCTAGAGGCACAGTCTAAGATTTTAACGTCGCTATTTGAATGAAAATATGTATAATAATATGCACATAATATGCCTTTGACTTAGTCGACTCTTCAGTACTGTATTATTATTATTATTATTATATATATATATTTAATATTATAAAATTATATATACAATTATATTATACATATAAAAAGTAAATAAAGTAACACAACATTTTTTTCAGGCGATGATTTTTCAAGCTGAAGTTTTGTGTCTGATTTATAGAAAACAAAAATATAATTCTACAATATTAAAGCCATTCTGCTAAATTCCTTCTACTTATAGATATTACGAAACAGGGTCCATAAAACCTAGAGCAATAGGTGGTTCAAAACCCCGAGTAGCCACAACGCCTGTCGTACAAAAAATCGCAGATTACAAGCGGGAATGCCCGAGTATATTTGCGTGGGAAATAAGGGATCGACTGCTATCGGAACAAGTATGCAATAGTGATAATATTCCAAGTGTAAGTCTTCTATATCTTTCTATATTGCATATACTATACTTATAAATAGCATTACGTACAGAGAAGAACTTTATACTAGCATCAAATCGGACTTCTATGAATCCTGTTCTTAATTCCATTCCCAGTTTACACTTCGATCAAATCGATATTGAATTGTATATTACTTAACTTGTTTGTATATGTCCGATGAGAAAGCTATATACGAGTTTATATTATACAGTTTCTGATGAGGAAGCTATATACGAGTTTATATTATATAGTTTGTCGTACCGAAAATCC
The DNA here is from genome assembly GCA_035045065.1 of Hirtodrosophila trivittata. Lineage (NCBI taxonomy): Eukaryota > Metazoa > Arthropoda > Insecta > Diptera > Drosophilidae > Hirtodrosophila > Hirtodrosophila trivittata. The sequence goes on from JAWNNK010000645.1 coordinate 939,153, forward strand.
ACCCGTAGACGCAAGGGCCTATAAGAATAGTGCTCCTTGTAGTCGAAGTAAAACCAGGTCAACACACACCAAATGCTTGGAGGGTTGCTGCATTCATTTATACATTCCATACATCTTTCCGTACATAATGGAAACTGAGCCGGGCTCAGAGACTATCGAGATTGTAGCAAAGTAGAGCCGATCCCGAAGGAGGGCATACAACACGACGGATTAAATGAAATAATTTCGAAACAATGTGAGGCCATCGTTTTTAAAATGGATTAAATTTTAGATACACTTTTATCTAAGGAGATCCGCAGGCTGCTTTCTGCTCTTTGGATTCCTTCATCAAAGGAATTCGTGCCCTCTTCAGGTAAACAATCGACAGATCTAGTTCACCTAATCTCACTCAGTGTACACAATGGAAGTAGAGCGGTTAGTGGCTTTGTTTATGCCTCAAGCAGTTCCCAAATAAGCCGCAGATTACAATACCAACAACGTTAGTTCCGATTGTGCTCAGCCTTTATCCGAAAGATGCTCCCCACATCCCAAAGATACTAAAGAGTTGAGCCGTAATAGTCGCAGTTTGAAGTACTAAATGTTCCTGAGCGAAGTATAATATAGTAGGTATTATCTTTATCAATTCAATTCGATTTAATGAGTAGCAATAACTATAACAGAGCTCAGACCGAATGCTCTTTGTAAGTTGCAATATCTGGGATTAAAGTTTACATCAAATTCACAAAAAGGATGTACAGAAGAAGTCCTTAACTAAAGCTAAAGGTGAAAGTAATAAAGGGTTTCTTTAAGATCTATGGTCGTACTTGTTTAAGGCTCGATCCAGATCAGGTTTTACCCCAAAACTAGCAACGATTAAGCGAGTACCTCGAACCAACAACAGTTGGTTAGTTAACTATTTCAGTTAGTTACTTTCTTCTTTTGTCTTTTAAGACTGCAACTTGCTCCTTTGTCCTTGAGTGCATTTCTTTTAGTTTAATCGTTTCTCTGGCTCTTATACTCCAGCACTAAACTGATGCGATTCCAAACTGGCCCAAACTGATATCCCATTTAAGCTCCGTTAAGATCGATGACAATCGTCCTTAAGTTTATTACTTATGGCAGCTCTGTTTTCCACTAGTGGAATCAAAAGCCATTACTTAATGACTAAAACTCATTACTACCGACTGGAACTAGCTATGCTCTAAATAATACTATTAAAATTAGAGTAATTTGATTGGAAACATCCATTTCCTTAACTTAACGTCAGCTTATCAATTCTGTCTCTTCGAGTTCCACTTTGGCTCTCAAGTGGCCAATCGCCAGAACAGAAAGCGAATCAGCTATAATATTTTTTATATGTTTAACAACTGATCATCTGATCATCTGATCATAGAATATAATGGCTTGATAAATGGATCTGAACAGGTACATTGTATTCTCTATATGTATATATGTTCCTACTCATAACTTTGGTTTCTATATATTACAGATATAGTGCACATTGAGTGCTATATCGGTACTATACAAGTATATATATATATATACTATGTGAAAGTGTAAGCCACAGCTCAATCCAAACTTGATCCTTGAATCTTCATACTAGATTTGGTGCCTATAATTAATATGTGATATGTGTGGCGGCTCAACCTCCTCTTTAAACCCATTAGAGTATCCGACTGCGAGAAACCCTTAACCCAAAGACACACATAATCAAGTACATACACACGCTTTATACTCTCCCAGCCTCTCCGCGCTGTAAAGAGAAGATTATCTCTGGAATAACTCATGTGTTTAGTATACAGTCTCCATGACATTTGCAGAACGGAGCAAGAGATCAACGTTAACGCTTACTTAAGTTTGCTTTTCATTTGTCGGGAGTGGGAACCGGATCTTGATCTGTGAACCTACATTGCAAGCTCGCTATTTCCAGCACTAATAGTCTCTAAGATCTATGTCCAAGCACTTAGTTTCAAAGTTAAGGGTCAAAATAGTTTTGTATACATTCTGGTCGGATCTGATTGTTTCTCCTCCAATTGAAAACATATTTTGCAAGATTACCTGATCTGGAAGATAATACGCCGATCAGAGAAGTTTAATATAAAACTTTGTGAGTTGAATAAAATGCCAGGAAGAACGTTTAGGAAATCTAAGAACATCGGGATATAAACGGGAAACACTACGAACGGGCGAAACGCTATTTCCTTTTCATTTCCTTTCTCTTCATGAACATGCACAAACCTCCAAACATATATATACAGTAGACGTCCGGTTTGACGGACTCTTTTACATTGAGTACCTTATAAAACTGTCATACTCGATACAAGGAACGAAAAGGGAAATGTACTCGTATGTAAACAAAGAATAAAATCAATGATAGAACTTAGAAATTGAATACTCAAGAAGTGATCTTAGCATTTTGTCACTTCACTACAAAACAAAATAATATTGAAATAGCAGTGTTTAGTCTTAAAATAAAGATATATTGTTGCTGATAACATAAATAGGAACATTTAAGGACATTTATAGCTACAAATTTCATCCCAAGTTGGCTGCTAAAGATAACGAACTCTGCGATTCAATGTACAGGGACTTGCATTTGATGGTTCGTTAAGCCGAAGGTCCACTGTATGTATGTATAGAATGTATAGACAGTTACGTAAAAATGAAGCACGTCTGGATATAGCGCTTGAGTCTGTGAGAGAAGGGATGCAAATGCGTGGAAGCTGCAGCATAATTCGACGACGGAGAAGCCACCCCACACATACACAGACAGGATCACACATAGATACAAACAGAGATACAGTTAGTGTGTGTGTGTGTGTGTGGGTAAATGAGTTTCCTATTTGATTGAGAAAAACCCGAAGCTACAGAATTAGAGGTCGATAAAATTAAATGCTTTAACGTCATATGCTGCATAATGTGTCTCCCGAAGGCATTTGGATTATGAAATGGCTTGTGGCGATTTCATATAAACATCAATACATACATATGTGTCTGTATGTATGTAATTTGCTGGAGGTGGAGTTTGGGGGGGTCTTACGACAATACGACAAATGTCCTTTAACGCTCTCCGGCATTTACAATAACATGAAAAACACCACTTTGAACCACTTTAAGTGTTGACACGTGTCTGCGAGGATTTTGGTCTTGACATCTCTCTATATATTGCGCTGCTCTGTTCTGAATGCTCCTGCTCCTGCTCCTGCTCCTGGTCGAGCTCCTGCTCGTGCTCCTGCTTGAGGTTGCACTCTTGCGATTATAATGAATTGCTGGCCGTTTTGATTTCCACATAAAGACATCAAACAACATCAAAGAATCTGAATGCCAATCCGAGTCTGACTCTGACTCTACTCTCTCTGAATCTAAATCTGAATAAGACTTCTATTTAAATGTGGATTTTACCGAGGGAACCATAAAATTGCTTACTTGTAAGTATTTGTATGCTATGTAAGTGCGTGCAGTTAAACGAATTGAAATGTTCTCAAGGAACGGTAACTTAATTAGGGGCACATCTCTTGCTCAACTTAACCTTACTTATAACGATTTTACATGTCTGATATACCCCCTGCTGGATGCTGGGTCTACCCATTCACCAACCCAAAGGGAGTCTTCCGCTGGCACTCTAGAAGTGCAGAGCGACTGGCGTCTACCTTTCTAAAGTTGCTCACTTCATTCCCACATGCCAACGACAACTTTACGGTTATATTTATATATTTATTCGGTATCGATACAGAATATGGTATCGATATGCTATCGATACGCGGTAGACGACGCCAATCTAATCCCAGCAATGTCAGAGCTTGTAAGCTTGTCAAAGTTGATCTTCGGGTGGAACCCAAAGATGTCCTTCGCTTTTATCTGCGAGTATTACAATTCAGTAAAAATTCGATGCAAAAATACTTTCCCTTTCAGTCGAGACCTTTCCAGGTTTATCTGTTATATTGCAAATTCGAATTATCCAAAATATATAATATGTATTTTGTCTGATTCAGTTTCGAACTGCGGTAAATTTCTATAGTCGTTGTTGCTCTTTAAACACAATCTTGTTTAACAGTGCTGTTAATACACATACATACAAACATATTTAAATTTGATGCGTACGCACACACACATACATACATACGTACATACATACATACATACGCACATACAAAGCAGAATTTGCGGTGTTCTGGCTTACAATGGCATGTCCGTATGTAAATTTGTAAGCCTTGTATTTGCACAAACGTTTTACACGTGTTGCATAAGTGTAAGCGAGTACACTGTTGCGTTTCGGCTGCGCGCTATACCTGTCTTACTCTTACAAGGAACCAGAGCACGTGATTGGCTGGAACGTTGTGGCCAATGGCAGCAAAAGCCAGCAAATAGCACTGCATATTTCGAGGGTAGAAATAAGAACTGAACACACACACATTACACACACACATAACACACACATTACACACACAAATAGAAAAATGAATGAACATGAATGACGTCTAGAAGTAGTTGTAGCGACTACTGAATACTTGTTTATACTTTTGGCTTTAATTTCAGGTTTCATCTATTAATCGGGTGTTGCGTAATTTAGCGTCACAGAAGGAGCAGCAGGCGCAGCAGCAAAACGAGTCGGTCTATGAGAAGCTCCGAATGTTCAATGGACAATCTGGCGGCTGGGCCTGGTACCCCGGGAATACAACAACGGCCCACTTGGCTCTACCACCAACACCCACAGCGGTACCAGCGACCCTATCCGGACAGATAGCCCGAGATGAAGTTCAGAAACGAGGTAAACGCCGCAGCCTTTACAATTTTCATTTCTTAATAGTTTTACATCGATTTTCAAATATTCACGTGTTTTATTATTAAGCCGAACATCCAACAAATTTTCAATTTTCGCAGCATTTCAAAATTCAAGGCCGTAGCCAGAAGATCCTATAGACATTTTTCAATAAGCATTTATCTTTATTTAATCGAGTCGAGCTTTGTCCGTCCGTCCGTATGAGCACGTGGATCTTAGAGACTACACCAGCTAGATGCAGAAATATATATATGCAGATATATAAACGACTTGGTTTAGTATGTTCATTTTATAAACATATTGATAAAAGAGTTGAAAATCTGCGGATAGAAAGAAAGAGACGAGAAAGATGTAAAAAGAATGGAGAATATGGAGTGCATGCAGAAAAGGGACACTGGGATATAGTAAAACTAAGACGAAAGAAAGTTGGTATTGCCAATTTATCAATTTATATAGAAAAACAACACCAAGAGGTTTTCTACGATTAAAGAATGAATGAATGAATGGCAGATTTAGAAGAAGAAGCCTACTGGAGTATGAGGGTAAACAAAGATTGGGTTCTCAGTTTAGTCCATTCATAAGTGGTTAAGAGTTTCTTTTTATTGTTATTTGCATATAATAGAAAGATTTGATTCATAACGCAAATATCTTACAATACCTTAAAATATTATTAAACAATCGACATTTTGTCGTTCAATATTCTAATTCTTATTCGTAGAATAAACTCGAAATTCATAGATCTGTTAGTAAAATTTCTATAGACTGATTCATTCGAGTGACCAAAAGGACACCCAAAATCCTTTAGATTCAATTTCAGAAATTGCACATAAACAACGTCCACATTTAAGAGGGAGAACAACTTGAAAGCCGTCCTCAAAGAATACCACCCAACTGCAGAACATCACCACAGAGGAAACTACTTGTATATTATATTGTAGTATTGAAGTTGTAGGAAAATCAACCCCGAGGGTTATTCGCAACATTGAAAACATTTTGTCACAGATGATCAAACAACAGGGCAAACAAATAGTTAATTTGTTGGTCATTTGTTATTTGCCATTAAATCTAATTGAGGAGCGTAATTCTGCCTCTGTTACAGAGGCTTTGCCGACTTCAATTGTTTTTGTTTATTCTATTCGATCGATAAATAAGGCTGACATATGTCCCTTTGCCAATAAGTTACAATCCGAACCCAATCCTGTCCCTGTTCCCTGTTCCCACTTCCCTGTTCCCTGACCCAAGTACTCTTTTATACAAACACAAGTACTTCTGTGTGTGCGTGTGTGTGTGTGCGAGTGTGGGTCTCTGTGTGAGGTAAATGTTCCACAAAGATAACGAAAAGCAATCAACAAATGATTTTATAAATGCCAATGCACTGGAAAATGCTATTTGATGTTCCTATATCTACGATTAAACGTATTCAAGATATAAGATCAAAGATTCCCAGAATGTAAAAGCAATTAAATTTTATACCCATGTCTAATACACATAATAATCATGCTTAAATTATCTCTCGACATCATTACAATTAGGTTGCATATGTGTACAGTGTACACTTATACCTTAAACTACAGTCGAGTCGCGATAATTCGTACCCCGCTAATTCAAAATTCTTGAAAAATATTCGATAGTTCGTAAAAATTTCATACATTTTGGTCCCCACGTTAATTCGTAATATTTTTCGCAACGCAAAGAATATTAAACCTCTTATAAATCGTAATTTTGTTTCGTAACCTCTTATAATTCGTAATACAATGTGACATTTTCGGCACTTAATTCACCGTTAGGTTTTCTAGACAGTTATTATTATGAAATATGTAAACATGATCTATTTAAAAGCCCCGTTAATTCGAATTTTTCTTTGTTGAGCTTCGTAAAATGGGAATCTAGGTAAGTCGAAGTCAGACGTAATTCGTAGGAAATGTGATCCCCGTGCCATTACGAATTATCGGGACTCGACTGTATATATAAAAAAAGGTTTATTCCCTACAACATATCTATTATTAAATTACTTAAGAAGAATTGAGAGCTGTTATTTTCCATATATTTTATAACACTATAATGTTAATAACATTATATTATGGTTGTATGTCTGACCGGACTACACGACATTACATTTACTCAAATAAGGAATGTACGTGTATTTTACCTTAAATAATCTGAATATAGGCATTTCTCCAATTGTACTGATTCAGAGTGAAAAAAATACGCCACAGCAATATTTTATATTGAATTAAGTCGAAACCTATAGCTCTTGATTAGTATTATCATTGGACCTAAGATAGATTTTGAAGATAATTGCAAAAAACACAAGCCGTTTTCGCGAAACCTGAAGGAATATTTGAAATGCGACTGCTCCTACTTCCTTCTTTACTTACTTGTTTCTACAAATATTATTGACGCACAAATGTGCGCGACATCGAAATATAAGGTAAGGCTGAGGCCACGCAATGAGCGATTAGCGACTGAACGACGCTCTCTTGAGTGATCGCTTTAAGCCTTGTGGCCACGCATCGAGCGACGTCGCTCAGTCGCTTACGGATTCGCTCGTCATTTTACTCTTGCGTGATGACGTTTCATATGCATTAATATCTTACGCCGCTCAAGAGAACGTCGCTCGGTCGCTCAGTCGCTAATCGCTCAGTGCATGGCCTGAGTCTAAGGCAAGGAAAAAATTTACCGTAATTGGCGTTCGCGTCGTTCCTTTTACATTTTTACTTATATTCTTTGAAAGAGTAAAAAGAACAATAATCAAAACAAAATGTTCAAAACAGATCTTTTGCACTTGTTTGACTTAAAATTTCAAATCAATTCTCTCTATAAAAATATGGTGAAACAACATACATTTATGGACTTTGAATTTTTTGGCTACGGTTGACATTTCTGTGGAAATGCCCATACTCTTCAATTCATTATTGTTTAAAAGTGTACAGAGATGCCGTGTCATTTTGTTATATTAAAACGATAAACTTATACTGAACAATGAAATGTGGATAATATACAATAATATATAAAAATTTAGCAATTTGCTTTAAATAGAAATATTTATTTAATCATTGGTAAAGGCCTGCTTTATAACAAGTTGAAATCTGACTGAATTAATTCAATTTGTATGTAAATTCATTAAGAATGTAATTCAGAAGAAAGATTAAATTTATCAACATAGTAAAGCTATATACATATATATATATATTAAATATAGAGGTTAAATCGAGTTTGTAGACAAATTTTGAACCTGAATTGAACTTTGAATCGACTTTGAACGACAGTTTTGAGGCAAAAACTATCATTGTTACCAGGACTAAATATATTTTGTATGACTGTTTAATTTATTAAGAGTCATATTAGTAGAGCCTGTCTATTAACAATTTTTTTTTTAATACTAGAGCATCATGCATGGTATGGCTTAAAGTTAACAGGACTTTTTAAAGACAAGAACACACAATGGGTATTTTAGCAAGTTGACTTTATTTTATAGAAAGCTATTCCCTTCCGCCGCAATACAATATTTGCTAAGATCAGATGGCATTTCGGACCAGCGTTCGTTCTCATTGACTGGCAAGGAAACGTATGTTGTATATTTAAGAAAATTATATTAACTAGTGTTCGCCCGGTGGGTGAAATTCAACCAGTAAACCGATTTGTATTTCATAGTTGAATTTTAATTTAATTTGCGTAAATCCAGCACTTTTTGCTTTAAAATCTAATCTGGCAGCACTGCTTGGGCCTAAGCTGAGAGTGAACATAGCTACTCCGCTCTAGCTAATTGTATCATACTGCATTGCACAGAAGTAAGCAAACAAATACTTCTATCTCTTTCACGCTTGCAAAGTACAGAGCGTGAAGATGTTTTAGCTTTTCTTCTTCTGTGTTAGTGTTTGTTTTACACGTCCTGTGTAATTCGTTTAATAGTATGTATCGTATGTATTGGTGACACTTGCAAATTAATTCCCTCGCGTTATATTAAATTACTAACTTACTAACTAAAATTGGAATTGTTCTTCAGTTCTTCAGCATCAAGATACCTTTCGAATGGTATACAACTCTTTATACCTTAGTAGTATAGTATATCAGTAAAAGCGATGTAAAGATGGAATCATTGCCTACTTATATATAGATTTCAAAATAAGGTTCTCAAAATCTGTGGAGAAAGAATAGCTTAGAAGAATTTCTTAAGAAGTTTATAAATATTCATACAATTATTGTACTCCCTATGTTTTAGTAATTCTTTCTTTAAATAAATTATAATTTAAAAAATGTCATTCGATTAATTTTAGAGTTGCATTTAGCAATAGTTTTGTAATTATTTTAATAGTTGTACTTTCTGTTTAGATCTTTATCCAGGCGATATCTCTCATCCCAATTCACATGAAAGTACATCAGACGGCAACTCCGATCACAACTCTTCCGGAGATGAAGACTCTCAGATGCGATTGCGATTGAAGCGCAAATTGCAGCGTAATCGCACTTCGTTTACCAATGAGCAAATTGACAGCTTGGAGAAAGGTATTACCCATTTATATATACATATACTATATATATACATATATTTATACATATTCTGTTTATTTCCCAAACATTTTAATATTCAACGACGCAGAATTTGAACGGACGCATTACCCTGATGTATTCGCTAGGGAAAGGCTTGCAGAAAAAATTGGTTTGCCAGAGGCACGTATTCAGGTTTGTCTTTCAGTTTTGTTTAATTCTTTTTGGTTTTAACTCTGTTTTGATTTTAGTTTACTTTACTTTACTCTACCTATTTCTTTACTCTCTGTTTAAATTTGCAGAGTATTTGCAAGTAACACGTGAATACTGGACATACTCCTTTTGTTTTGTTAAAGGCTTTTAAGTAGGGGATTTATATAGTAGATCCAAGGGGGTGGTGACTTGTGTAACCAAATGATATCTGAAGTGATTGGCATGGCTTTTAGCCACGCGAGTCTCAACCTCAAGACCCAAAGCCAAGTCAATGCCACCCTCGATATTTGCACCCTCGTTCGTTATTTTTGTTATTAATGTTTTTCTTTATTTTTATACATGCGATTCAGATTCAGTTTCAACGTTTAGTGTTTATCGTGCTGTTCCAGCTGATGATTATTTTGTATAAGTGAATAAAAACAATTTGACTGTGAAAACACTTGAAACTACTTGCGATTTTCACATTGAATAGGGAAACTGTAAAGCCGGGAAGCCGGGCACAGCTCGAGAGTTTGTCAAGCGCTCTGCCCTGGCCTGATGAGTGGCTACAATAACTCTGAAACTTCAGCAATAAATGTCATCCCGAAAATATGAAAGCACAACAAATATTGTAATCCCAATTCACCCCTTTGTCACTAGAACATCAGTGTTCAAGGGGTCGCTCGACTGAAATACGAAGGCTTAGACTTCATTACACGTCGAGGACGTTGAGGATTGTTGATTGCGTCCTTGACGCCAACACAACAATTGAATAACTCCGGGAGCGAATCCTGGAACGAATTGAGGATTTTGATTATTTGTTAATGTCAAGTCGTTCGCCATGTGAAAACAGAATATAAACAGCAACTGTTGTTTTCGACCTAATTGCAAACTATACTACGAACTGAACTTGAACTCTGCTTGATTCTATACACATAAATGTGACTAAGATATATCGAAGATAAATCGAAAAATAAAGCAGAGAACGCGGAAATCAGTCATCGCTCATAGTGCAAATAGGTCTTACGACCAAACATTTCACAGTTGAAAGCAACAGATTAAAGAAATATATTTAAATTTATCTGCTATTGACAGTCGACTAAAAGTTAATAGTTTATTACTAGTTGCATAATATATTATTTCAAAAGTAATCTGGAAATTAAGAAGGTAAAAAGTAAAAAATAAAAACAATTTTCAATCAATTCAAAAGATCCAAAATTGGTCGCAAGGGAAACCCAGAAAAGCCCAATCCCAACCGAAGGTGAAAGAAAAGTGGAAGTTTGATTGAACGAAGATACTTTTCAGAAGAAAAAGCATGAAAAGAGAACGTAAATGAGCGGAGTCAGTGGTGCATATAGGAAGTTATAGAGGAAGATAGTTCCTAGAAGGTCTCCACGCAATAGATAAATTGGGATAAAACAGCTTGATCTTCGGTAGATTTAATAGTAAAAGTCTATTAGAGTATTACGAATTTATTATACAACTTTATTATTACGACAACTGTGCACTATATCCGTGATACTTTAAACTTCTTAACGCATTTAGACTTAATATTCTCAAAGTTTGAGATTCTGGCTTTTAAGGTGGCTTAGAGGAACTAGATCGATATCAATGTCAACTGCGTTGTCAAGCAAGGACCAATCGGAAACTTGATTAAGCAAAGTAAAGTTACAAAGTTGGTTAACTACATAGAGAGAGATTTCAATAGTTAGGTGGTAAGGATCTACGAAAAGAGATAAAGGATTTGACCTGGATAGAGAAGCGTTAGAATAATCATTTACAAAAACAAGATTTAAGATTCTATTTAGGCTGTTAGGAATTGATAGTTAGTTGATACAGTGGAGGGTCTAATATTCAATCGAGAAAGTCATGCTGAGAGGAGTGGGTAAGATAGAAGGTGATGTTTAACCAAGTCTCGGACAAGCCAATAATGTCAGACTCGAGTGATCTGCTATTCAGACAGAGCTGTTGGGGCTTGAAAAGAAGCCAGCATAATATAACATGCTAGCCACGCCCATCGAATGGCGCCTTTGGTTTGGCGGAGTTATGTTTATTTTGTCACAATCATGTCCAGCGCAGTGAGAGAGCATCATATTGTCGCTCAACTAAATATAAATAAATTGCGGCTGAGCTTAGTCAGTCACTTTATGTGAGCAATACATGTAACAGCAAGACGTTCTATTTAAATGTATTAGTATTAAGTTTGAGTGGGAGAGGGAACGAAAAGTAAAACTCATTTAAAATGAGTAAAACAGAAATATTAGTAGTAAACAAACAACATCTAGAAAGGAATAGAGGACGAGAAAACACAGTGCAAAAGCTCTACAGTCGTACTATTAGAACAACAACAACACAGCACAAGCGCCGCATTGGGCTGAGGCCACGCACTGAGCGATTAGCGACTGAGCGACGTTCTCTTGAGCGACGTAAAATATTAAAGCATAGGAAACGTCGTCAAGTTGGCCACGCAACAGTAAGATACGAGCGAACTTTGTGAGTGACTGAGCGACGTCGCTAGATGCGTGGCCAACACTCAAAGCATTCGCTCATAGCGATCGCTCAAGAGAGCGTTGCTCAGTCGCTCAGGAAACAACGCTTAGGAAGCAAAAACGATAGACGCCGCGCTTGGAGAGAAAAATGTAAATAAAAATTGAGTGGCACAGATTTGTAGGTTTGTTAGAAAAGAAACAGCGCGAAAAGGTGAAACGAATCAGAAGCTCAGTTCTTCACAGGAATAAACAAGAATAGACAATGTTAATTTAAACAGCAGATAATTATCGATAGATCGATATTATTGCTCAATAGAATCATAGTATGATAGCAAATAAATATATATACATATCTCAATTTCCTACATAATAAACACAATTTCTAAATTTTATTTAACTACTTTAATTTTTGTAATAACAAATTGTTTTCAATGGTAATCACCGCAAAAGGTTTCATTTTTTTACGATTAATAATCCAATTTTTTAATGATTGTACAGCTAATTATGTATATTGATTTTTATGCTTTAGACCTAATTTCTGATCTGTTTAATTTATATGTTTTTATAAATATATCATAATATTAACATACTAAATTACCTTTAATTAGGTTTGGTTCTCAAACCGACGGGCTAAATGGCGTAGAGAAGAGAAGCTGCGTACCCAAAGACGTTCGGTGGACACTGTCGGGGGAGGTAACGGCAGCAGCGGAAGGAGTGGCACAAACAATCCCCCGGTAGGTACTGCGCCGACCAATGGGGGTATTACAACAACGAACAATTCCACACCCGGACTTATTGGCTCAGCCGGTTCAGAGGGTGCTTCGGCAACAAATCCAGGCGGCAATAACAATCTAACTGAGAGTTCCAATGGGCCAACAGTAAGTACTATCAGTAAATGAGCTGTGCTTTCAGTTAAATTGTATTCTGTATCTATATCTATCAATCTCTAGATACTTGGAGGCGATGCCAATACCACACACACTAACTCCGATAGCCCACCCTTGCAGGCCGTAGCTCCCCGTTTACCCCTAAACACTGGTTTCAACACAATGTACTCATCTATCCCGCAACCTATCGCAACCATGGCTGAAAACTACAAGTAAGTCTTGTTCATAGGATGTAGAGATAATTAGTTTTAATTAATTGCACTACTCATAATAAATAATAACACTATTTTTAATTTGCTCGACAGCTCTATGACCTCCTCATTAAGTTCTATGACGCCCACATGCTTGCAACAAAGGGATAGTTATCCTTATATGTTTCACGATCCCCTGTCCCTGGGATCTCCGTATGCAACCCACCCTCGAAACTCAGCTTGCAACCCAGCAGCAGCTCATCAACAGCCGCCACAGCACGGCGTCTATGGAAATGGACCAGCAGTCAGCACAGCGAATACAGGTAATACCTACGATGTTATAGTCCCCCCCATTTAAGGATGATCTAATCGGAATCGAATTGGTTTCAGGGGTAATATCTGCTGGCGTTTCCGTACCTGTACAAATATCGACTCAAAATGTCTCCGATCTGACTGGCAGCAATTACTGGCCGCGTCTTCAGTGATCTTCAATCTTCAATCTCAATTTGCCAACCGATCTGCTCTCAAAGGCGGCAGCTGCCGCAGCAGTAGCTGTGGCCCATGTCGTGGAGGAGCAACAGGCGCATCACACAGTTGCTCCGACAGCAAAACCCCTTATGGATAACCCACCAAAGATAATACCGCAGATTGCCCCTAGTTCATCTCTGTACTTAAACTTGATGGAATCGTCATTGGGTCAAAGCCTTGCGCCACCTATAACAACCTCCATAACATCCCCAGCTGGTTCCCTCTCTCATCTTAATACTCCGTCTCAAGTATTTCCTTTCACATCAACCCATTCCCACTTCCACTCCCATTCCCACCCTCATTCCCTTCTGTAAGGAATAGAATATACGAGTATGAAACAAACCGATAAGTATAGGAATTAGTCGTCCGAATCTAACTTCCAAATTTATACCCAAACAATCTTATTTATTTATAGTATCTATTATATGCTTTAACGTGATATTTTGTATTTATTATATTTATATATCTGTATATAACCACAACCACACTATGTACTACACACACTTTCCCAAAGGTCATCCACAGTAGGTCAATAGTTCAATTCGACGGAAGTCCAAGGCTGCAATAGTTTCTCATTAGTTTCACTACGTTAAGTTCAATCGACTTAAATTACAACGAATCGAAGCAACTCAAGTTCTATCTGATAATACTTATATTCCGTTTAATCAAATCGTGGATAGATAGTTAGGAAGTTATCACTAAAAACTTTTGATTGGAGTATAATGAAATTTGATTCACAGCTGTCTGACTCATTTTTAAGGGAAGAAGTAAAAGCTTTCAACTCCTTTCGATAGAAGCAAGGCCAAAGTCAATCTAGTCAAATATAAGCTCAGACCTTATTAGTTCCAACAAATTCGAGTTTCTGATCTGTTGATCCATATGTATATATATTACATAATATATATGTGAGCGTTTCCCTAGAAAGAAGCATTTTCAACTGACCAAAACTTCGCTTATTTATTGTAAATAGTTTCATTTGATTTGATTTGAACAGGAAAGGTTTTCTTTTGGCGATTTATATTGTATTCAATGAAATCTAAACAAAACTTAAGCAAAAGGAGTTAAATTTAGAATTTGGTATTGTCACATCAGATAAAAAGAGCCTGAGCAGACTTTTCGAATACTTTAGGAATAAACCTATAACAAATCATTTAGTCAATCAGTTTGAAATTTTCTAAGCAAAAGTCAAATATAGTTCTACTTGATTATTAAGAAGAAGTTATTTCTCCTGCAAATCGTCAGTTAATTTTCCGCAAAGCAAGTCAGAAATCTGCAATCAACTTCACGACATTTTAAAAAATATATTGTACAATTCTTTGATCCGATCTAAAACTTAATTGTGGCTGTAAAGGGATTTGCCATTCATTTCACAATTTCGATAAAGATCGGCTTAAACTGTCTGAAGTACCAAAGCGATGCTCCAATTGTTAACAGTCTCTGCTTTGCGTGATTGTAAGGGAATCCCTTGTGTCCTTAGAGTATTCACCTGGTCAATTGTGTTGAACATCTTCTCCAGCTGGCGAGAAACTAGAATGTTTCCATCAAAGTAGAGCTCAGGGCTCTCCACACTCGTCGAGCGAGTCCTCCCAATTGGGAAGATTCATTAGCTATTATTTATTTATCTATTTATCTTTCACTGCCTAATTATTGTTTACGCATAATAATATAGATCGATTCTACAATCGAAAACGATTCTTAAATTCAGGATCATATTTTGACTTGAATTTGTATGGGTATAATAGAAAGAAAGGAAATAAGCTTCGGAGCGGCTACTTGGTCATGGATCCCAACATTTTTAAGATCCACACATGAAGAGGGGCTGGGGGCTTGGGGCTTGGGGCTTTTCCCGAAATGTTCGACTGTGCGAGGCAGTTTGAGCATTTGCTTGAGAATATTTCTTAGATTATCACATACTCAAAAATAATGTTAAGACACAAAATAGATTATTATTATTATACTTACAGTTATATATATATATATATATACATAGATAAAGAGACAAATACAAATACAAACACAAATACAAATCGAAAAGAATTGCAACGAAACTTGAATTCCACTTTCAACTCCAACAAGGACAACCAAGCCAACTATTCATCCTGAAACACCTCCCTAGTATAAGACCTAAGTTTAGTTACGAGTCCTCGTATGTGTATGTAAGATCGAAAATTGAAAATGAATGTACTTATTGTATTTAACTTATGGTTCGAATTTATATGTAGAACAAATCGATGTAACATTTTAGCATACATATATACACACAATACATACATACATACATACACAATATGTCTGATCACTTCAACACAGGAATAATAAATTCGTAAATTGATGTTTGTACTGGCATATGTACAAATACTTGTATGTATTCTAATTTGAACAGTTACTTCTCTCTTGTTTTATCTCTCATCAACATCTGATATTCCATGTGAATGAAGTGCATTGCCTAGCAGGGGGAGGGGGAAGGGGAGGGATGATTGTCTAATCAATTCTCAACTGTCCTTCGATGCTGAAGATCAATTATGACCGAATCATCCCAACAGCGATTTGGAAACTCTGGTTGGATCACAAGAAGTGCCATAAAAATTAGTTACTGGCTTCCAGTTAAGAACGATTCTAACAATGTGAGGGAGTTTGATGAAGCTATAGAGTACAATACAGAGGTAGTCAAAAGTATTTACACATCGTGCAATTTTTCAGGCATTTAACTTTGAGAGCTTTTTTACCGATGTTGCTGAAATCAGATTGCAAATAAATTGGTTTTGTTGGATTGGTGGATCTATGAAGAAGCAGATAAAAAAGAAAGAAGAAAAATAACGGTTAACAAGAAATAAATATATAAAAATAATAAATAAATAAATTACCTACCACTACATCCAACAATTTTCTGCAATCCTTTGTGTTCATTATCAAATTTCTCCCCGATCTCTTACAGTTTTCCAAGTTTCCTAGATCATTTAATTTCTTTACTAAATTATAAACTGTTTTCCGTGAAATTTTACAAATTCTCGACAATTCTAATGCGGAAATACCACATTCGAATTTTGTGGCAATTTCACTTCTAACCTCAATTGATAATTCCTTTGTTTTCACCATATTAATAAGTATTTTTTCTAAAATAAAACACAGAATTACACGAAAAGCTTCAAATTTAATTATTGCAACTCACGACTGAACTTCCTCAAACGAATTCCAAAAATCAATTGATTATTTGCAATGTGTAAATACTTTTGTCGCGAAGAAAATGTGTGTCAATACTTTTGACAACTGCTAAGCACCAGTTCATTTACTTCTACTTTTAGCATTTTACCGTTTTTTTGCCAATTCCTCTTTCATTTGCTTCTGCACAGACCAAGCTATGAAACAGCATCAGTCGTTTTTGCAAAAGAGTTGCAAGAAAAACCACAAATAACATTTAAAGAAGAGGCTGCGGAAAATTGCACGATGTGTAAATACTTTTGACTACCTCTGTATATAGGGATAGAGACTATTAGTGTCCGGAATAGGTGAACAGATGGGTTGAAAACTTGGCTAACAAGTCAGCAGCAGCAAAGTCGCTGTTAGCCGGTGGGAACATTGCCAGGAAAGATTTGTGTAGATTTCCGCTTGGAGGCTACGAAGGAGTAGAAGAGTTTGGGATTATATGCACATTGGTTCTTACTCTGTGTAACATTAAGATTTCAGCCGAAAGAAGTGATTTAGTTACTTAGCGATAGAATACTTAGATGAGTCCAGATTCAAACCAGACATCTTTAACTTTTTAGACTTCATATTTTTCAAGTTTGGGAGTCTGGCTGTAAACTAAGGTGGCTTTGGGGAACTTGATCGATATCAATGTCAAGTGCGTTCTGAGGTCAGTTGCAACGATCAGTTGACTAAGCAGAGCCAAAACAAAGGTTTAGGTTAAAGTGAAAAAGTGTGTGTTAATTTGGGTTGACCGAAAAGAAAGAAAAATTTTGCATAAATTAAGTTTAGCGGTCAATTTTCTTTTAAAAAAAATGTAGTTTTATTTACCGAATGGTTTCTTAAGACTAAATTTACAATGTTTATTCTCAATGTCAAAAAGCTGCCTTTGCCGACGTCGCTGGTTGTTGCTGGCGATGTCGCTCGAGGAAGGAATAGTACACCCTTTAGCGTTCCCACGATGGTGCCGTCTTCGGAATGTGCTGGCTTAGCGCACGTGGCGTAAATGATCATACACTTGGGCCATGGTCACGTTGGCCCTTGTCCACTTGTTTTTTTGGTGTTTTCCTATTGGTGTGTTGGCCACGTGATCTTTGCATTTGAATAATGTTCGTCGTTAACTCATACAAACGGCGTTGACAATTTTTGTGAACGGCTTAAGGAACTACTTGTAGATCGATATCAATGTCAAGTGCGTTCTCAGGTCAGTTGCAACGATCAGTTGATCAGTTGACTAAGCCAAAACAACGCTGTTGCTCAATAGGAACAGGTTAAGGTGAAAAAGTGTGTGTTAACTATTGGGTTGACCGAAAAGAAACAGGTCGGATTTTGCATACAAACGGCGTTGACAATTTTGCTTGTGACTCTGTAACTGCGATCTTTTTTTTGTCAGTTATTAGCTGTCACCTTTACCTTGCTAAAAAGTTGCGTGATGTCAAAGACAAAGCCTTAAAAGCAACACAGTGTCAAAGTTGGTTTGTCAAATTGCGTTCGGGAGGTTTTTCACTCAAAGAAAAGCCATGTTCAGTTCAGTTCACGGCCAAGTGCAGTTGATGATGACGATATGAAGGCTTTAATCGAATCGGATCGTCATGTAACTGAGCGTGAGATTGGAGAGAAGTTGAATGTACCACAATCAACCATACATGATCATAGACGACGTCTTGAAGTGGTAAAAAACTTGGTATTTGGGTATCACATGAATTGAAAGAAATTCATTTAACAAATCGCTTCAACGTTTGTGATATGCATCTTAAGCGCAATGAAAATGATCCGTTTTTGAAGCAAATCATAACTGGAGATGAAAAGTGGATTGTTTACAATCTCAATCGAAAACGATCATGGTCCAAGCATGATGAAGCGCCACCAACCACTTCAAAGGCTGATATTGACCAAAAGAAGATTATGCTGTCAGTTTGGTGGGATTGGAAGGGTGTGGTATATTTTGAGCTGCTTCCGAACTTGAACGAACGATTAATTCGGGTGTCAACTGTCAACAACTGGACAAATTGAATGCAGCCATCAAGGAGAAGCGACCAGAATTGGACAATCGTTAAGGTGTCGTATTCCACCAGGACAACGCTAGACCGCACACATCCTGACCTTGCACCCTCAGACTACCATTCGATCTTTGGAAAACTCCTTAAATGGTAAAACTTTTGATAAGGACGAGGATATAAAATTGCTTCAGTTTTTTGCAGATAAAGGCCAGAAGTTCTATGAACGTGGAATATTGAATTTGCAGGAAAGATGGCGAAAGGTCATCCAGGGAAATGGAAAATATACAATTGGTTAAAGTTCATTCTAAAATGTATTTACTATCTTCTAAAAAATCATTTAATCATTTCTTTTCGGTCAACCAATAGATAGACAGAGATTTCTATGGAAGGGTGGCAAGTATCTTCAGGAGACGGAGGCGATCATTTATAAAAACAAGATCTGAGATTCTATTTAGGTTGAATTTCGTTGATATAGGACTAGATGCAATCCAAAAAGCTATATTGAGAGGGAGGGGTAAGATGATAAGATGATTTTAAGTTAATAAGTTAAAGCGTTGGAGAAAATACTTTTGTTAATGTTGCGTGTAAATTTGTGTATCAGAAGCAAGAGGAATATAGGGACAGGTGATAAAAAGAGCCGATTAAGGAAGAGTTACTTTCACAGCAACTATTTTAACATCAGAAGAGGACTGCAACGCTACCAATTCCGATTGTAGTGTGGCTTTAAGTGCTATCAGATCAAAAATGACAAAAAATGCAATTGACAATCAGATATTGTAATCTTCAAGTCTCAGAGAATAAGGCCTCTAACATTCTCATACTGGATAATAACACAGTCGGACGGAGAGCTTAGGTCTTTGAGGGATGAGAAGCAGGTTAATTAGTAGGAAGTAATATATAGAGTGGCTCAAATCAGTGGCTTTGTCTTCTATGTGGTTCAAAATTCTTATATATACTTTCTTTTCGGGGATTCTTCCGCTTACAATATTGGCCAAATTAAGATAATGGGTTCTCGTACGACAACTGAGCAGCAAAATAAGTGTTTAAACTTACGTGAAACATGCATTGAAATTCATAATTAAAACATGCGTCGCATAGATCCCTAAGTGGGAGTAGATGTTCCATGATGTAAACACAACGCACCGTAAGAAAATAGATCATTTATGACCACGTGTAGGTGGGTCAATATTACGGTGTGACCCAAGTACGTACACGAAATATGACCCGACCCCATCAGCGAGTTGCAGTCCGTTGGCTATGTAAGAAGTAGGATTGTAAGAATAAATTGAGTGTTCTTCGAGTTGCTCCCGAGAGGAGTATACTTCGGGTTGCTCATGAATGAACATTGTCTTATTCAACAAGTGATAGCTCTCATCATAATCATGTTGCCGGCAAGGGTCGAAGGGCCTCCAACATGCACCCAACAAGATTATTACACCCACGGATGAGATTCATCCTAAGGTCAATCCTATGATACCGGCACCAATGTTGCACAGCCTGCAACCCTCTGGCACTACGTAATCTTTGCAGATGAGTCCAAATCCTATATGCTTGGGTCGGACGGAAGGCAGTGTGTCTGGCGTCGGCCGAATACCCAGCTCAGGATCAACTTAAGGCAGTGCTAGTGCTGTGGTTTGGGCCTGCTTGTCAGCAAAAGGCGTGGGCAACACGGTTCTTATTGACGGTATAAAGGGACAAAAACATGTAACTGAACAATTTAAAGAGTAACCTACTGCAATGTGCTGGATCCTTAGGCAGACGGGAGCGATTCCGATTCTAAGACAATGACCCACAACACAAATCGGGGATTGTGCAGTCCTGGTTGATTTGGCATGATTCGACCCCAAATCACCAGACTTAAGTGTCATAGAGAAGTTCCGAGCATGTTTGCAAACTGTCAGTCGCGGACTTAATAACTGCCCCACAGAAGGAAAGAAAATACCGCAAAATATTACAAAATAATTGGTAGGATCAATGCAGGATAGATTGAAGAAGGTCATAGGAAAAATGGAGGCCATTTTGATTATTAATTTTACTTTTATACCCATTTCTTTTAAGTCTCAATGCACTGCATGAAATACGCTGTGAACTTACAGCAGTCTTATATAGGGTGACCATATTCGAGGTATAAAACGTTAGTTGGCATCACTGTTCAAGATGGCGACCGATTTAACAGCTGTCAAGCGATTTATCTCAGTTTGGTTTGGCAATTCATCATGAATAAGCCAAACGATCATCAAGATTCGTCGAATGGAATTTTGTTTAGCGATGAAGCGCACTTCTGGGTGAATAGCTACGTCAACAAACAAAACTGCCGCATTTGGAGTGAAGCTAATCCTCAAGTGAATGTCGAAGCACAGTTACATCCAGACAAACTGACTGTTGGTGCGCTTTATGGGCTGGTGGACTTCTTCAAAAACGATGATGGCCAGAACGCTACAGCCAATGGTGATCGGTATAGAGCCATGATTACTAACTTTTTCATGCCTGAATTGAACAATGATGTCCAGGAGCTGTGGTTCCAACAAGACGGCGCAACATGTCACACAGCTCGTGCCACAATCGAATGTTTTATTGCAATTTAAATTTCTATACCTCTAAATTAATGAAGTTCCATTACAAATATGGAAAAACTGATGTTGAATACTTCTCTGTTCGGCCTATTCTGGAATACGGTAGGTCTCCCAATATTCGGTACAAGACAGAATTCGGTTCTTCCTTTTGCTCTTCGCGGCTTTAACTGGGTTCCAGGTACTGATTTGCCTTCATACCACAGTAGACTGCTATTAATTAACCCCCCATCGCTTAGTAACCGTCGCATGATGCTGGGAGTTCTATTTCTACATAAATTAATAATTGGCAAAATTGAGCCAAATTAACTTTTGTGTACCTTTGAGGCGTACTCGTAACTTCACAGCACTTTCTCTAAATATTTGTAATACAGGTAAACCTTTTATAACGCGGTTTCGCTACAACTCGGTTCACAAAATGCGGACAGTTTCTTACAATTTTTACGAAAATTTACAATTTTAAATTCTGTTGAAATTGTCGATGCGTCACTTAAAGAAACTCGTCCTTCAACACTTGAAGCTTGCTGGAAAGCACTAATACCGGAAATAGACGTTCAGGGCACTGTTTCCACACCAATAGAAGATGAATATAGGAACATAGTCAGGGATTTGATGGAATAACTGTGGCTGCTATTCAAGAATTCATTGCGGACGACAAAATAAACGAAGCAGATTTAGTGGCATTGACAAATGAGAATCAGTTGGAGACAGCCTCTGACGATCTTTCCGATGTTGAAAACAAAAACATTTCACTAAAAAATATCAAGAAAGTTTTAAATATGGCAAAGCAGTTGGAAGAATACATTTTGGAGAACGACCCTTTGCAGCAGAAATATTTAAACGAAATCTTCAAAACAATTTAGCTCCCTATCAAGAAATTCATAAAGATTTGCGATATAAGAGCAAACAATCAATAATCGTCGAAAGGATGCCCGAATCTGATGGTGGATCAAGCTCAGATTTTGAACTAGTTGGAACAAAACGTTCGAAACAAATCATATTATGTGATGAGGAGTAGAAAGTTATCGTTCTATTTTGGCTTGATTTGAATTGTATTTTATTTTATTTTATTTTGTTTTGTTTTTGTTTAAACAAATGGAGTGTTATTAAATTACATAATACATTTTTGTGTTCTTCTGACTCAACAAATAAATACACATAATTATATGAAGCCGATATTGTTACTGGAATACATACTCCAATATTTTATTGAACATTTTTTTACTTTGGAACCAAACTCTGATTTTGTATGGAGTTAGAGTCTCCTACAACGCGATTTCCTACAACGCGGAGTTTTTCAGGAACCTTTTCACCGCGTTGTAGGAGGTTTACCTGTACTAACTACTCTCTGCATGACCTTTCCGAGTTCTCTGTGCTGACTATAACAGACAGGGTCCTCAATTCAGAGTCCTCTCTTGATTCGATTAATATATACAACATATTAATTACATATTAACATATTCTTAACTTTTTAGTAGTAACTTCCACTAATTGCTTTACTAGTCAAAGTGGTCTGATTGGGTTTTTCTGGGTTTCCCCAATCCTCGCAACAAATGTTGGATCATTTAATATTCTTATTTTTAACACCTTTAACTTTAATTATGTACTCAAACATTTCATTTTAAATTTAAATTATACTTGTATTATTTCAATTTCACTTTATGTTAAACTTAATTTTAATGTTACTCTCAAACTTTGGTCGACTGTTATTAGTTGACAATAAAAAAAATGACGTTAAAGTTTTTCCGATATTCTGTCTGTACGTCTGCATGAAATAAGCTGTGAGCCACTGTAGGTGGAGGCTTCGTTCGTTTTCTTTTTTTTGGCTTAAACTATGAACATTCATGTGAGGAGGCCAGAAGTTAGAGATAGTATTAAAGAAATTGGAGGAAACACTAATTTAAAAAGTGGAGATTTCTCTAGGCTTAACTGATAAACTTACAGATCTGCTACATAAAGGGTTATTCGTCATTTCAAAAGTATTCGGCTGGAATTTGACATCTGTCAAACTAAGTTGTCAAACCAATTTTTATTTCCGCCCAATATGTGTCAAAAAGGGGTCGAAATTTACCTCAAAAGAATCGATGCTTGCGAGAATTCGCATGGAGGTCATTTAAATGATGAAGTGTTTCACACATAATGTCGAGGCTTAAAGTTTATAATAAAAAATAAATATCATCAAAAAAATTATTTAAAATGTGTTTTTCTTACGTTTACTGTTAAAACCGCAAAATGTATAGCCCTGTATATATGAAACTAAAGACTTGCAAGCTGTGTCCGCAGATAGTCTAGAGTCTAGTCTAGTCACAGAAACTTGCCTAGAGGAGCGATAGCAGAGAGAGTAGGAAGGGTAATAGGTGGGCGAACTACTGGGGAAGGAACCGGGATGGGAAAGGTTAGGTTAAAATTACCAGGAGAAGGAGATAGAGAGAGTGTAGGGGATACATCAAATATACAAGGCGTGGAATTTATGGGAGATGAAAAAGCAAGAATTGGCACGAGCACAGTTAAAAGTGCAGCAACTTCTGTACGACGTGGCTCAAATTTGAATTCAACACTTGAGTCAAAACCGCTCGAAGGTCGTTTTGCCACTTTATTCAATTGCTGAAATCAGCCTGCATAATATAGCATGAGGGGCACGACCGTAGAAGGCCGCCTTTTGGTTTAACCGTGGGGGAGTTGTGTTTATTGATTTAACACAGTCGCGCCCAGATAAACTGGCGCGCTCATTCACAACAACAAATAAACAGAACAATAAATAAATTGCGGTTGAGTGGACTCAGAGCATCTGAGTGAGCAGAGCTTGAAACAGCAAGACGCAAGACATACTGTTGATGTGTGTTAGTAAGTAATTGAATAAGTAAAAAAGTGGGAGTTTCACCGAAAGTTAAGATGCACTAAAAATGAGTGAAAGCAAAAAGGGTGAGAGAAATCGAATAAGAGGGTAAGAGACTACAATCGAACTTTTAGTACAAGAACAACACAGCACAGACGCCGCGTTAGGCTGCAGCCACGCACTGAGCGATTAGCGTCTGAGCGACGCTCTCTTGAGCGATGTAAAATATTAAAGCATTTGAAACGACGTCAAGGTAGCCACGCAACAGCAAAGCGACGAGCGGATTTCATGAGCGACTGTGTGACGTCGCACGATGCGTGGCCAGTGGCCACAACACTGAAAGCACTCGCTTATAGCGATCGCTCAAGAGAGCGTCGCTCAGTCGCTAATCGCTCATTGCGTGGCCTCATCCTTAGAAAACAAAAACAAACACTGCAAGGACGCCGCGTTTGTAAAGAATAATTTAAATACAAACTTACAGGCACACATTTGTAGCTTTGTTACAATAGAAAGGTAAAATAAATCAGAAGCACTGTTGTACAAAATTTAAGGAATAAACAAGAAACAGAAAATGTTAATTTAAACAGAGCGCTGCAGTCACAGGGGCGGACTTAACCGAAGTCGAAGCATGCGGCTGCCTGTTCTTAAATTTTTGAAGGCGCCAGACAGCAGCTGCGCGATTGAGTTGTGATTGTGGCTTGCCGCACCAGTGCCAAAAAGAAGATCGACAAGACACAGGGGCGGACTTAAGCAAAGGCAAAGCACGCGGGCGCCAAATGACTGTACATTGACAAGCTCGAATGAGATTTTGCCTGCACCTTAAATTATCTTTAATCCACTCCTGGCAAGTCTAATAGATATCGATAGATCGATAAAGCGAAGGGAAGGGAAGGCGTGACAACATGTTTATACTTTAAAACTTTTGTAAGATCCCAAAAAGGAGAAGGATATTTACCCAAAGTGGATAATCGATTGTTCCAAGATTCATTTCTGGATTAAAAAATCTTATTGGTGATAAGTTGGCTTAGCCATTTGTTGAGAGCAAAGTCAGTCAGGTTTCTATATCTCTGCCAGGAACTGGCAAATGTTATTATCGTAAGTTTATCTGGCATTATACCAAAGAAGTTATGACTTCAAACTGGTCAGCTTAGGACTTGCAATTTCTTAAATTATTTATTAATTCAAAAGTGAGCTTCTTCCACATCATCGAAGAATGAACGTAGCACGAGTTCCAGCAGTTCGAAACAAGCAAGATCAAAGAGAGCGAAGAGATAACCAATATAAAAAACCTCAACCGGGTGAAACACTTCGACACCGAAACACAACTAGAGCCCATGAAGAGGAAGCAGAATCTCCAAACTCAACAAGTAAGGAGCCGGAACGAACAGAACCAATGCGACCTCCAATCGTTCCGCAAGGTATGTTGGCACTGATAATCCAATCAACGAACTTCTTTTACAAAGCTGTACGTGATGGCTAACTGGACGGAAAACACATAACAGCTCTTATAAAGACTTGACGAAGGTGACGCGGAATATCACACATACCAGTTCAAGCAGGACAGCAGGACACTTCTGTCCAAATGATTGGTCACACCATGCGCAACATATCTCAAGCCAAGAATCGCATCCCTAAGGCTCCCATGGCGAAGTTCTTTATTGACCTTGAGGCGGCCCCAACAATGAGACGGTTGCGCAACTCAATGCTTGTCCTCGGGCGACCTAAGACCACAGATGCCATGTTTCGATGTTTCGATATCGATATATCTGTCCATATAATACAGCAGCAAGCACAAGTCTGACTACACTAAGCCACGCGAGGATTCAGATACGTTCGTACATAGCCTAGACAGACACATTTCACAAAGGATGCAATGTTTAGAAACGGGACCAGGGCAAGTTCAGGCACCCCATGTCGGGGTAACACCCAACATCACAAACACTATGTTTCCCAATAGAGTACACACGGCCCCAGCTATGCCCATATTGCTTGAGGTGTCGCTTCCCAGTCATTACAAAGTGATGACTCAAATGATGAGCAGGCAGTATCAGCTGCAAATAGGATTAGGATAATAACATGACGTACTAACGGCCTATATGAAACTCTATCTCAAACGTAACAACATCGACAATATGCTTAAAAGCAGCTCCTACTTCCAGTTAAGGGAATACGACGGATTACTTGCAGATCACCCAAATGCGACCTACAGTCCCGGTTAACTGGCTGCAGGTGTCAGTGCTGTCAACAGACTTTTACCTTGGTCGAAATCAAGTTACTCCCAAGAGTTAATGTAGGCTCTAATTGACTGAATACCAAGCCATGTGTGTGCGGTTCCAGGACAAGAAATACGAAAGAATTCACTCTGATACCACGCATGCGAGTAATGAACCGTACCACACTCCTCCGGTGAGACACATTACTGACCCGACCCGACCCGAATCACACCATTGTCCCTCACTTCACAGTGGACTCAGGCGCCCTGGAGAAAGCGGTCTAAGCACTGGCCCGCTGCATCCATGAACCAGCAAGTTGCTCCGGTTGCTCCTTATGTTTTTCAAGAGTTGCGCAACGAGTCGGTAACCGAATACCTCCGCAGCGGGCAACAAAGCGCAGTGGAACACAATCTTTGGAATACCACCGGATATTTAAACGGTTCCGCCAAGAGGCAGCAGCCATTCCAGTGGTTCCTTACTCTATTGGACGCCCCTTGTGGACTTGCCAGCCCAACCGAACTTGATGCATGAAGCTGGAAGCCTAATTAAAAGCTGAATGTTATTGCTGAATCTCTGGCAAAAGTTCTTTCAGTGCTGAAATACGGCAATATGATCGCAGAGACACCAATTTGGATTCAGGAGCCAACACGGAACCCCCGAGCAGTGCCACAGAGCTGTGCAACGGGTGTTAGGCACATACGCCGACGACACTGCTCTCGTGAGCAAAGAGGAACCAGCTGAATCTAAACTCATGATATGCAAGGCTATAATTACACCCATATGGACATATGGTATCCACTTTTAGGACACTGCCTGTACTTTCAACATCGAAATCCTGCAGAGGTCACCAAACACGATACTCCGTAGGTTTGTGGTAGCCCAGTTCTACATTAGGAACTCCTTAAAGTGTCCCCAATCAGAGGAAAGACCCTCCAACACTTTTTGGCTTGATCTGAACCTGTTGTCCAACAGCCTTCACATCCGCCGAATCCAGAGGTGTAACCCTGGTTAGTGAACCAGAGAGTTCTCCTCCCATGGTTCAGACTCTTAACCCGGTTCTATTCATTATCTTACATATATGATAATACATAATATTGTAAGTAAATAAATAAACAACAGGCAACGCAATTCTCACAAATATTATTCATTTTTATTTAAAATACTTTACACGCACACACACACATAGATTCAAATACAATAATCATATTCTGATATAAGTTACATAATTAATGAGATTACGACTTCCTCTGCCGACTTACATCAATTACATTACATTTTGTTTTCTTTTGTTTTTTATTTAATATATTTTGAGTTATCCGGCGATAAGATCGAGTGAATGAAGAAAGTTGATAATTCTTAATCTTCGATAATCATAATTGATAATAAATTCAACCGGCTCTATCGCATTATGACTTCCTATTATAATAATTCAATTTGAGAATGAGTTTTCTTACGACATGGTCTCTATACTTTCCGTTACGGTTTGACATGAACATTGACATAAATCCCGATTCAAATTATTCTGTAAACGTAAGATATTTCCATTTTATTGTATGGTATTATATGGTATCCAAGAGATATGTTAGTAACAGCGGAAGCTTTATACATATATAAATTTATTTAATAATTATTTCTTACGCTTTTCTTTTTCGTTTCTCGTTTCTCGTTTTCCGTTTTCCGTTTTCCGTTTTCATTTCAAAAATAATACGTAGTAGTAAAACCATTTACACACACATTAGTTATACATATGCTTTGATGACTGTGCACACACATCGACTGATTGTGGTGTGTCCTCAGGGTTTGGTTTCCTAGGCTATGTCCCTATAATATTCATTCGTTTTATCGTACTGCTAGATTAATTAGACACAAATGTACATATTTTTTATAGACTATGGGGTTATATAATATTTTTTACGCACAACCACAAAAATATTGTTATTATTATTACATACATCAAACATATAGATCTATATGTAAGTACGTTAAATTTGACAACTGGAAAAATTCTTAAGACAATTTAATTCAAATGAAACAAGAAATCTAAATGAAATGAGAGTACAAATAAGTTTTTCTCACTAAGAATTTCATCCGACTGTATGTATTACATACTTTTTTGCAAATTTCTCGATTTGAGTATGTTTTATTATTATTATGTATTTAGTGAACAAACATTAGAACTTTGACTTAGGCCATTCTTTTGTTTTCAGGTTTCTCAAAACTAAAAAAAAAGAAATCAAAAATGTGAGATATACTCGTACATATATTTTCATTTTATGCTATATAGGTCCAGTATCGGTGGTTCAAGAGTACATATGTATGTATAGTTGTCTTGAGACCCTATGCATTGTGCGAAAAGAACACAATCGTGTAGTTTGCAAAACAAATTATAAACTGTATTATAGCATGTTCAGTCTTCGGAATACAGTACACAAATCAATCATAGAATGCAGGAGGAAAACACAAACAAATTATTCCATGTATACATACATTTAGTAGGTGTTGGTGGGTGTTCTTTGATAGATATAAAGTTAGTTTTCTCTTTTTAGACTATGTTGTAACGTATTCAACGTATTTTATATTCATCATGGGCTTATCTTCGTGGACAATACGCATAGTGTGACATGATATATAAAAGTGAGGCTAAGCCAAGTCGCCATATTGGAAGATGCTTTATTACCAATAGATTGACCAATTGAATAATCAAAGCAGAAGCAAAGATCTTAACTCAAAAATACGAAATGCAAACATCTTCCAATAGAGCGATACTTAGGCGGCGCCATCTTGTATGTATGTAATAATTTAATATGTATGTATATATGTTAATGCTCGCACAAAGCCAAAAATTCTCAAGCTTATTACAATTACACTTATACATACACAAATACAGATACACATACACAAAATTAATTCAACTATTTCTTATGGCTCAGTAATTAATACAAAATTGCCCGGTTAACACATAAATATACATTTACTCACATTTATATATATATATAGTATAAAACATTTACTTGCTACAATGTTGTTGTTTTTTTTTTTTTTTTTCATTATTACATACATATGCATTGCATGTATTGATTACACATATCATACACATATTTATATAAATATATATTTTTATTTTTACTTTTACTTTTTCCAGTGATATTAAATTGACCAGATAATTCGTAGATAAGTACACACATAATTTATAGGAGCTTTATATCGCCAGTTAGAGCTCGTTGTATATTAATGGAAGGAAAAATTACGCATTCATAGAACACATACGCATACACACACACATACACAGTAAGCATGTATTACAATTAATTCAGACTGCGTCACAAAAGGAAACTAAAGAAGTACCAAAAGATAAGATAAGGTAAAAAGATGCAAGTTCCTAATACCCCAAAATCAATCAAATCTCAATTAGCTTTTCTAAAACACAGTCTTAATTGATACATAAACCATATACATATATTATATATAACCTAACCCATTTCGATACC
This sequence comes from Hirtodrosophila trivittata, assembly GCA_035045065.1. Lineage (NCBI taxonomy): Eukaryota > Metazoa > Arthropoda > Insecta > Diptera > Drosophilidae > Hirtodrosophila > Hirtodrosophila trivittata. Next base: position 968,977 of record JAWNNK010000645.1, read on the forward strand.
ATCGACATTCTTACAGATTAAAGAGCAGCAGTACACAATCGTTTTGGCTTGCCTTTTGTGCTCAACGACATTCGTACGTAAACGAAAAGGTGATCAAAATTATAAATGAACAAAAGAGAACAAAACAAAAGCATGAGAAGTGAATACAATTAATAAAATTTATTCCATTGCACTACTCTGAATAATAGTTGTCTATATAAATAAAAAAAATAAATGCTACGATTCAAAGTAAACATAAATAATTTACATGTTATTTTAATACATACATTGATCAGAAATCAAAAATTCATCAAATTACACAAAAATATATGAATGTTATTTCAGACTTACAACAATAATGCACATATATGTATATATATCAATAAATTAAATTGCAAAGGGGGTGTACAAATTTATCGGCATATTTTCCTATTCCATCAATTATTTTTTAGTATGTCATTATATATAAATATTAAATGTATACAAAGGAAGAAGCTGCTGACAAAATTAAGCGGCTACCGATTGGCCGTGTGACCACGTTTTTTGTTGTTGCTGTTGTTGTTGTTTTTCGTTTTTCGGTAAATTAGGTTAGTTTTGTTACATTTAGTTTCCGCAGGGTTACCAGGTAACATAGTATTCATAGATAGACTTTTTTTAGAGTAATACAAAATTTCGTCTGTTTTACTACACGTGACATTGTAGTTGCAATCTTACGTTTAACAAACATACAGACATACATACATATACATATACATATATTTATATATATATATATACTTTTAATTTTGAAACTAAAATACCAATTATTATTTTTAATATATATATATTAAAATCAGTCGATTTTTGCGTTTGCGTTTGAATTATTTTCTATTGAATATCGAATCTTAGACATTAATATAATATTACTTACATGCAGTACATACAATAAATATGCATATATATATATATAGTATATAGAGATATATGCACTAATCAATGAGCAAAGTCGATGATAGGTGCCAAAAATGAAAAAAAAACATATTTAAAAGTTAGTATAGACCCCTTGACTCGTGTTTGTTATATAGTGCAGTCAATGGAATGCTATAATAGTTATTATAAGTCGTATGAATGTGCAAAGTTGTTTATGGCAGTACTACTTTACAGCTTTACATATTTCAATTTTAATTTCAATGGCTGCATTACGCACTTTTGCATATATACATACATATAAGTTTAAAAACAAAATTCAAAAATCAGGAAGAAAATACTATGCAAAAAATTCAGTTTTTCATATTCCTAATCATCTTTGTCTGTCCTTCTTCACATTCATCTTGACGTTTATATTTGTATTTATCTTTATATTTATATTTATAATCGTATATATATATATTCATATTCATATTAATAGTCATATTCATATTCATATTAATAGTCATATTCATATTCATATTCATATTCATATTCATATTCATATTCATATTCATATTCATATTCATATTCATATTCATATTCATATTCATATTCATATTCATATTCATATTCATATTCATATTCATATTCATATTCATATTCATATTCATATTCATATTCATATTCATATTCATATTCATATTCATATTCATATTCATATTCATATTCATATTCATATATTCATATTCATATTCATATTCATATTCATATTCATATTCATATTCATATTCATATTCATATTCATATTCATATTCATATTCATATTCATATTCATATTCATATTCATATTCATATTCATATTCATATTCATATTCATATTCATATTCATATTCATATTCATATTCATATTCATATTCATATTCATATTCATATTCATATTCATATTCATATTCATATTCATATTCATATTCATATTCATATTCATATTCATATTCATATTCATATTCATATTCATATTCATATTCATATTCATATTCATATTCATATTCATATTCATATTCATATTCATATTCATATTCATATTCATATTCATATTCATATTCATATTCATATTCATATTCATATTCATATTCATATTCATATTCATATTCATATTCATATTCATATTCATATTCATATTCATATTCATATTCATATTCATATTCATATTCATATTCATATTCATATTCATATTCATATTCATATTCATATTCATATTCATATTCATATTCATATTCATTGGGCTTACGACACACATTTATAAATATATATATATATTTCATAGGTGGTAAGTAATATGTATCTATATATAGTGAAAAATAACCTGCCAATTTTTGTTCGGTTATAATACGCCTTAACTGTAATACAGTTTTCCATTATTTGTTTGAGTACTTTGAGAAATGTGGTGAAGTGAGATGAGGCTTTATTCCGCCGACATTATATTATGAACCTGCTCCAATTTGAAGGCAAGTCGCTGGCGTTGCGAAAACTCGTCCTCCTCCAATGTGACAGTTAGCTGCTCATTATACTTTACGGCGTATGTATATAACTCGTGTAGAGCACAATTCGTATTGAACTCCGTTGTGTGGAGCTGAAGTAATACGCAAGTATTCGAAATGTATTTAGAAAAGGGTTTTCATCATTAAGAAGATCACTCGTGTGGCTTACCCTAGATTCTTCAGCAAGCATAGCATTCATGTCCTGATCGGATATTGATGGCATATCCCGAATATCCCGATAATAACGATCCACCCACTTGCGATACTCGGGTATATCCTTAGCATATAAGAGCTTTGAGCTTGGCGAATCTTTGCCTATAATAATATATGAATATAATTATTTTAAAAGTATAAATTAAATACATGAAAATAAATAAATATTGGAAAAGTGGAAAATCATACCCAAACGATGGTCTGAAGTTGAGCAGGAGTCCATAAACGTTTGAGCTACAACTGACAGACAGGAATCCACAATATTCGATTTGTGTATATCGAACACAAAATTGGGGTTCTTTATTAAATTGACCCAAAAACTGCGTAAGAAGAAACAAAAAGATAAAAATTAGCTTTATAGAATAGTTTGGAATATCAGTCCGTATAACTTAGATCCAATAAACCTAGACTTCAGGGTAACACCAACGATCTGAGCACACAACACAACTACAGCCGCAACAGAGATCGACTCAGTCGCCAAGGACCAGACAGCCAAATAGGACGAAAAACGATACGAAAGTCGTGCATAAATCGCAGAACATTTCACGAGATTAACTAAAACGTCAATGAAGTACACATCCCGTTGATAATCAACAGACTCAAGTTCGAACTGGCGTTCAACCTCTAGGTATATTTTGAAGTATCGGATTAATAAATATAAATTTCCTATGTGATAAGCAAAGTGGGAGTTAGTATCTGTACGACGATGTTCTTTGGTTCATGGCAATCTTTGATGTTCCGATGACATTTGGCCTGTGATTGTTCTTGATTAACGTATAACGTATAACGTTACAGTTGTTGTTCTTGTTATGTCAAACAAGATGAAAAACTGAACAGATAATTTAATCTTTATCTTCATAGTAGTTAAGCATTGTTATTACTATATATTTATATAGATGATTGTAGTGCTTGGCGGCGCAGAATATATTGTTTCCTTTATGTCTCTTATTTTAAAAGCAAACAAGAATTTCGGTAGTCAAGTGTACCCGACTACGACAGCTCTTAATTCTTATTAAATTTAAAGCATAGAAGTAGTAATCCACATAAAATTATAGCTATTATAGCAAACAGATAGACAGATAGATAGGTAGAAAGACAGACAAGACAGATAGATACAAAGATAGATAGATAGATAGATACAAAGATAGAGAGATAGATAGATAGATAGATACATAGATAAATAGATGGATAGATAGATAGATAGATAGCATAGATAGATAGATAGATAGATAGATAGATAGATAGATGGATAGATAGATAGACAGACAGATAGATAGACAGACAGATAGACAGACAGATAGAAAGTAAACGAAATGGCTTCAGAAATGCTAAAGAATGGTTTGAAGAAATGTAGATAATGTTTTGGAGTGGCTTCTCTCAATCCCATCGAAAGCCTTTGGGCTGATATAAAAAAAAGGCAGTTACTAATACAAAACCAACCACACAGAATCAGTGTGGACAGCAATTCAGGAGTCTTGGCACTATGGAACTATGACAAGGCGTTGTGAAGCCATTATTGCCATTTTAGGCGACACAACAGACTCTTAAGCTCATTGCATGATCTTTAGATAAAGTTGACAAAGTTGTTATATATCTTAAGAATGTAAAGGTGCATTCAAGAGTTTTTTAGGCTTACTAAAATGGACACGTTGGAAGCATTATGTATGGCAGTGGTGCTATTATTATGTTATATATATTCTTTATGGAGAAACTGAATTCTGCCTGCTATTATTATGTTATATATATTCTTTATGGAGAAACTGAATTCTGCCTGTTACATACTTGTGCACAAATCGATGGGTCAAGGTTCTGAAACCCAAAGAGGACTTTTCATTGTGCCAGTGGTTACTTATTAAAGTATTTAAAAACCTTTCCTAAAGAACTAAAAATTGTTAAAATAAGAACGACTTGTGATGGACACACATGATACATATGTTACACCTAGCCTTTCTCATCTTTGAAGGAGGGACATCATTGAGAATTTTCTATTATTCACTAACCTAGAGACCTTTCAGAAGGACAGGTTTATATGGATATACAAACAATGGGGTAGAGTTAAAAGTGAATTGAAAATAACTAAAAATATCCATTCGAGAAACAAAAGTGGTTACTTCGTATCCTTATACGTACCGCAAGGGTAGGCTGTTGCTCTTCCAGGTGTGGACAACCTCGGGATCTGTTATTCCATGCGAAAGTGCTTGGTCATCCAAAAAGTCAAACATATATTTAATTGCCAATGGCAGGGCAGAGCCACGATGCGCCGTGCTGAATATCGTTTCAAAGAGGTCGTCCACAAACTTTTGCAAAGTACCCTTGGTGGCCAGCAGTCTTGTTAAGTAAATCTCCGAGACGAGTTTGTTAACACGTTCTCCCTCCTTTTGTATATCACTGTCATGGTGTTTGACCAAATGCCAATACTTCAATCCATTGTCATGCATATCATTGTTCAGGGGGCTGCCGGCACGACTAAATGTAGGCGAGGACGATGTATACTTTGATATATTCAGAGTTTCGTATCTAAACCAATCGTCAAAATTAATATATATACATATATATATATATGTTTATAATAATGCTCCATTATGTACTTACTTGTGAGATTTCTCATTTTTATCAGATAATATGCTAAAATTGTAAATAGAACTTTGCTTTGGTACTAAACTCAGACCAGCTCCATCCGGCACATTGTAGTGCTGCAATGTGTTTAGTTTCTTCCATTCACTCTCCGTTTTCGACGTGACATCCTCATCATAAAGTATAACACGACCAGTGGCTCCAGTTCTCCATTCTAAATCCAAGATTCAAAACATACAAAAATCGTTATTACAGTATCAGCTCGAGGGGCGGTCCAAGAAACGGCAACAAACGGCAGATTGAATACCAAACTGGGTAACCCAGTAAGGGACTCAGTAACAACTTCATTGAAATGGGAAGAGATTCCGTGTTCTTGGCAAACCCCAGATGTAGTGATGTATGTTATATGATGTACATGTTACATACCCAAATCTAAGTCATCTTTGCGTGGTCTTTGGCTGGATGGTATATTTTTGTAGATTGTTTCCAAGCATTTCTCCTTCACCTGACCGATTGTATCGCAGTCGAGCACTTTGACAGATACGTTCTCAGTGTGTGGAGGCAACATGTCCAGGTTATTGCAGAATATTGGCTGCTGTATAATACTAGCATTGACAGTCATTGGCCGGAAATCAATGGATTGTCGGATGAGCTTCTCTTCGCTAAGTGAATAACGTGCCTCATGTGTGCACGCATCGACTGGTCCCTTGTCAACTTGCCCTTTGACTGCACGGAACAGCATATAAAGTGGCTCTCCGGCACATTCCTTTAGGAATTTATATAAAAGAAATGTGAACCAAGCACTCAACATTTTCTCAGCAACACTTTCGGTCCGTCGAAGCAATAATTTGGGATGACTTTTTCCTTCGATACACTTCTCAATAAGATCACCCAATAATGTTTTCAATATATCCGTACAGTATTCCAATTTGGATTGTAATGTAACCATTATTAAGGAGGCAACGTTTACACGTTCACGCATGGAGAAGTATCGATTCGACTCTAAGGTTCTTATAAAGAGTAAAAGAAACGTTTTGTTCATAATCAGTTGAGCAAAGAGACGCAAACCCTTCTCTTTCCGTAGCAGTTCGGGCCTCTCCCACTGCAACACAATATGATCTTCATGGTTTGGAAATAATATTTTCATTGCATAGGATCGATAGTCCAAGAATGGTATTCCACCAGATGTTAAATCACCCGTTAGATCAGTCATTTCCGTTTGGAGTTCGGCAAAAGCTTCCTTACACTCGGCAGCCACACGTAACTCCAAAATATCCATTTGTTCCTGCATATTGCGTAGGACACGATTGGACTCTGAGGTCTTCTTTCTATATGCAACAACCAGTGCAACAAAGATCAACAGGAATATAACACTGCCGGCAATTACACCAAATACGACATTATCACCCCAGTCCATTATAATATTCGATGACTCGTAACTCAGGATACCAATATGATACTTCAATGATGAGCCAACACGCACAATAACCTCAGGTCCACTGGGACTGTTGCTGGCAGCTGCCGCTTCAGTGGGTGGCCGACATGTGAGCTGCTGGCGCGACAGAGATGTTATATTACAATAGCCGTTTCCGATTTGGACTTCCACATCACTTTCCTTGCAGGCACGATCAAGATTACGTCCGTTTATGGTGAGGTAATCGCTTTTGAAGTATTTTACTCGTTCCTCAAATGTAAAATATTCGGGATTTGGATAGAGCTCAAAATGATTGTTGAGTGTCTTCGATAAGTTTTGCACTCCAAGAACATTATCCATAAGAAAACCATATTCGAGTAACGTGGGGTTATCCGGGTCCAAAATTTGGCTGTCAGCTTCTATTATAGGCGATGGACATTCCATTCCCGTATCGGAAAGCACTCGACATTGGCTTGCGTACATTTGTCCTTTATAGAACACATACATGCTGGGAGCCTGTATGCTGGTGAATTGTGTGCCAGTAACTGCAATCCGGATTCCCCCTGCCGGAATTCCCTTGGCCACTTTAATCTGGGCTTTAGGTCCGGAACTGACTTGATCAACAGTTGGATCGAGTACATATTTAAAATTGTAATCATTGAACTCTCGCGGCCCATTGTCGAATGACATTTTGAAGCGTCCTTCAATGATACCTGGCGACGGCGATGTCCGGCAAATAGCTTGCGATGAATCCGTGCTAACTATTTTACAAGGCAAGTGATCATTAATAAATGCCTGAATACGAGAGCCAGCATTCAAATGTTTGCCAATTATGCGAACTTGAGTGCCTCCAGAGGTTGGGCCAAATCGTGGATAGAAATTCGATATTTTTGGATCGACAAACTCGTAATCTTCTTTCGATTCACCTCGATAGTCGCCAATTTGTACCACAATACGCCCGTTTCGGTACATTTGCTCGCCGGGGCTATCCACGGTGCATACAATTTGTTTTGTGTCGATATAAAACTGTTGGAATGGCATACAATTAATGCCGGCAATCCGTACACCCGAGTAGATGTCATTGTAGCTTTTTCCAAGATTAATACCCTTTATGGTTATATTGGTGCCTCCCTCCCAGGGACCTGTTTTAGGACCAAACGAGTGGATCTCCGGGTTTGGGCAAGTTTCGCTCCGATTAAGCCAATCCGTTTTTCCTTCGTTATTCTTGTTACACTGCTCCACCACCTCACATGAATTTGTTGAGGAACACCATCCGCAGTTATACTTCTCGGCGAGAGCTAGACATATGCCGCAGCTGTCAGCCATGGCACGACAACGATAGATGACAACTGAAAGGAAATTAAAACTATTAGCATAGGAATTTATATATCGTACATACATATATATAATATCATTAACAGTTTCGTAACTTTCAACAAAGGTATCGCACTGCCTCAGGACAACACTTATGAAGAGAAGTCTCAAACTATACTTAATATTGGAAAAAGTATTTGATTTGATTTTCATATTGCATTTTCAAATTAACCATTTTACCAAAAATGAAAGTCAACAACCTTTTCCCAAATGGTTTATAAGTTTATCCAGCAGTGTGCAACGTATAACTCCACATTTAGTTCACGAAAATTGTGTTGCTAATAAGAGTTGAACCAATAAGATTTTCAGACCTATTTATAAGCGATAAGTTAAGGTAAGATATCGGCTAAGTTGGACATCGACTTTTAGAATGAGTTGGGAAGCCTGTGTATTCCGAGAAAACGGATTTAATTGAGTATCAATTTATATATATATTTGCACAAATAAATATCTATATAAACCTTTTATTCCTCTTCTCAACATGGCTTGCAAAGAATCAGACCACTACGACCATCATCATTTATCCACAATGCGATCCAACTGACGTCATTTAAACAGACTTCCGTAAGGAATTTGACTTATGTACCCCATCTATTACTTTTTAGACTCAGTTATATTGGGTTCCCTCTCTCTTTGCTACCTGGAATTTCTATTTACTTAAAAGGTAGAACCCGAAATGTTATACTTGGATCACCAATTTCCAGACCAGTCTATGTTACTTGTGGTGAACCTACCGACCATTTTATCCCATTCGCTTGTACTCATGTACTCGTATGCTGATGAAGTAAAACTCATCGTGTCATTCAAACAACCTTCTCAACTTCAACTCTTCTTCAAAATGATATGAACTCCACGCAACTTTGGTACTCAGCCACTCATGGTACACAAACCATTGGAAACCTTCCATTAGAAGGCCTATAACCTGTTAAAGACTTGGATGTTCTTTTAAATTCAAAGCGCGCCGATTTACGTTGAATGTCCTCGATCGACTTAAAACGGTTTCCTCGGAGCGTTCTTTTAAGCTTTACAAATAGCCAGAAGTCAAACGGAACCAAATCAGGTAAATAAGGAGGTTGCCGATCGACATTGGTTGCATTTCTGGCGAAAAAATCACGCAGAAACAGCAGTTAGAGATGGCACATTATCTGTTTTTGAGATTTGACACGTTTGAGGCCAAAACATCTTTCAAAAAGTTATTAATTGATCCTTTTGACACGCTAATTTCATCAGCAATGTCTCTTATAGTTAATCGACGGTGTGCAAGCACTAATTCGATGGTCGATTGGGGCGCTCTCCGTCTTCAACGCGATCTCTACCGTCTTTGAACAATTTATACCAATAATGAGTTGTTGATTTTGGTTCGTTTGCCACCCTACTCCAGCAGACTATTACTTTATTCAAAAATAAATAAACAGCAACAAAGATTATTCTTCTCTTTAAAGTCACCTTCATTTCTCGTTTCCTTGTAGAATTGTAGAAAAAGTGTCAGAAAATATGATTGAAAACATCTGTTTTTGTGATAGGCAACACTTTCATTAAGTGAACTTAGCGCTCCATACAGGCCATCGTCCATTTACAGCTTGTTAAGCTTGAAATTGTACATTTCTGACCACATTTTAGTTTTATCTTTGTAAGCAACAACGACTATTTACAGATGTCAACTCTCGCTGTGAATGGCAAAAACTCTATTGAAAAGACCAGTATAGTTTACAGGGACATTAAAAAAAGAGCCTGAATATAAACAATCCTATTGAAATAATTTTCCACATTTACAGCTTGCTAAGCTTGAAATTGTTCATTTCTGACCACATTTTACATTTTATATTTGTAAGCAACAACGACTATTTACAGATGTCAACTCTCGCTGTTAATGGCAAAAAACTGTAAGCTGCTAAAAGTATATTGAAAAGCAGAGTATAGTTTACAGGGACATTAAAAAACGAGCCTGAAGATAAACAGTCCTATTGAAATAATTTTCCACACTTACAGCTTGCTAAGCTTGAAATTGTACATTTCTGACCACATTTTAATTTTTGTCTTTGTAAGCAACGACTATTTACAGATGTCAACTCTCGCTGTGAATGGCAAAATGCCATTCAGTTCATCGGCAAGAAAGTGCTTTACATTGCTAAAAGTATGTTGGAAAAACGAGTATCGTTTAGCGCCTCAATAAAAACAATCCTATTGAAATAGTTTTCCAATTTCACACAATCTAATAAAGCTTATGATGACTTACCATGAATGTTATGAGGGTTGTCCAGAGGCTTGGAGCCGCCCCATATGACAGCGAATGTTGCAGTGAGATTCGGGGATCGTGATGTGTATTGAAATTCCATGTTATCACAGTAAATAGTATCTCCAAGGAGTTGGGCATTCAGGCTGGTGACGCGACCTTCGATATTAAACTGGCAGACGAAACGTGTCTGGACAATAAACTGGCCGATGATGTGAACCTTAACTTTGATAGATTTGCTGGTGCCGGCAGCGACAAGGACCTCGCTTCCATCGCCTGTAGCATTAATTGTCGGACAGAAACCAGGACCAGAGCGATAGCTTGGACCAATGCGACTAACGCCGGTCACTAGTATATCATTACGGCAGTTCTCGGCCGTATCATGGGTACAGCGGTGCGCCTCAACGCACCAGTCGCATGGAAACTCCGATGATACACAACGTGTGCATGACGAGTGTGTGCTGCAATCAAAAAAGGTAAAGTCTGTGGAGACGAGATCTGGTCCGTTTCTTGTGCGCACAGAGAGCTTTGCCGTAAAATGATGTTTTCCCTGCTCAATTTGAGGTAGCATATCTGTTCGGGGTGTGGTACAATTCACACCGTTGCGTTTCTTGGTGGCATTTGTGAAGAGAGCCTTGTCCTCAGTGGTGAAGGCGCAAATTAAATTCTCCTTTAGCTGGGGCAGGTGATCGATGATTAGCTCCAAGGTTCGGGCGGTTGTGCGCTGCAATTGATGTGGTACAACGCTTGTTATTGTCGTACATTTGCCCGTTTTATAGCTGACCCAGTACAACGGATCATTAGCATCATCCTGACAATTGGAGCGTGGACTGCACTTGTTTTCCAGTGAACACCAACCACAGTAAGGATCTTTAGCTCCCAGGCACTCGCCACATGTCTTAAAGTCAGTACAATCATAGACCTTCACTTTTGATACCTTTCGCTCAGACATGGCATATATGTAAAGATTCTGGTTGTCAAACTGCATATCCTGATTAATGGGAGATCCCACATCGACGGCCAGAGTAGCATATTCGTTCGCGATCATCGAAGATTCCACAACAACTTTCTTAATATAACCATCAGATGTACCAATAAAAACAACCGTATAATCACTGCTACTTGTCGCTGCTACTGCCGTAAGCCTTGTGTTGAACATGGCCACTGGAACAGCGGTGATGGGCTGCTCTCCACCCAGCGGAGAGTTAACATCCAATCCACAAAAGTCTTCGCCAATCGTTTGAAGTTTCTGTAATTTGAATACATAATTGATAAATGATATAGCATGTAGTACATAGAATCTGTATATGTATATTATATTACAATATGTGTATAATTAATATAACTTATTATCACCAAATGTACTAGCCAAGACAAGAGTCACCAGAAGAACATTCTTAACAGGTACCAGAACTAGGATAATGTCTGGGCATCCTCTATATGGATACATGAACTCTTTTAACACGATTATACGATTGGTCCCTTCCCCCTTTAAACACGCTGAAAACCTCGTTCCTACATATCAATATCAGATGAGAGCAGCTCTGAAGAAACCGAACCAGTAAATGCTTGTTCTATAGAAAAACCTCGCGAAGGATTTACATAAGCTAAGACCTTGGATCCATCTTGCTTAATGAATTTAGAACTTATCACAAGACGATCAAAATTTAAGAGAGACTTGAAAAAAGTCCTTTAGCCTTATAAAGAGTGCTACAAAGAAGCTTTAAGAGCCACTAAACAATCCAAAATTACAAATTCTTTTGGCCACCAAAAAAAATATATATTGAATCCGAAACTGCCACCAAATTGATTGAAAAATGTTTGTCACATTCACTTTGCATTTTTAAAGGCTTTTTCTTAATGCAGGAACTTTTTGCTTATTTTTTGTTTCTGTTTGTAAACTATTTAAAAACAGCTCAAACTTGAAGAGCAAAACAAATTTTCAGATCTTGAATCGTAACCCCATATTTTGTTCTTATTCGTTTAACACGAAGTTTTCTAGGAAAACCAACCCCAGTGTTAAATGAGGGTTAAAGGATTGTAAATTGATTTGATGCCAATTAGTTGTCGTGGACAATCCTAAAATTTTAGTGACGAAACACTCTAAAACGTTTTACCTCTTGCTTTATTTTCAAAATTCGAATTCTTGGTTTACCATCGTCCTTCAGAAGAGCTTCTTCTGAAACTTCCGTGGTTAATAAATCGTAGAGACTCCTGTTGTGTTTCTCTATATAAATTGATTATCGACATTGACACTTCTTTTCTATTCGGTCATCTGAATTTTTGTATTCCCAGTAGGTCTTCTAGGAATTATATTCCTATTCCAATCTCCAACTGATTATGCCTCACAACCTCTACCACATTTTCTTATATATTCTCTTTACTTATATCTAAATAGAAATATATGAATATGTTGAATACATTTTAGAAAATCAATAAGAATATATATATATATATATGTAGATATATTTAATACATACCGTGGAGACACAGAGCATACTCGGTGATATAAAGTCAAGACCACGCATTCCATTCCCGTTGAAGCAAAACTTGATGTTCTGCATAAATTTACGGCGGATTGACTTCAAAGAGTATATGCAGAGGGCAGAATTGTTTGTTGGAACATTGCTGTCGCCTTTTGAGAAAACGGCAAAGAGGACGTCATCTTGATTGGAGATACCCAAGCTTTGTGCCAGATCAGAGCTAGGTTTGCCCAAGAATCCGGCCTGAACTAAATTGAATTTCGTACCGCCCTGAGCTTCACTGATGCATTCAACCGGAATTTCAGTGTAGGAATAATAGTTAGAGTCCTCCTGGCAGATCCTCACCAGTTTCGTTATATACTCTTTGGGCGATGAGTGATGACTGTGCTTCAACTGCGTGGTTAGAAAATATGAAAAGCGCTCCGAGCTAAACCCGTAAACATAGTTAATTAAATAGCTCTCACGAGCATAAGAGTTTATGAAGGTCCTTGTGCCGGTTGTGACTGCCGAGGAGGCTATTTGAAACATTTTCGTCTTTTCAAGAGATCGAGACGCCACAGCGGGTATTTCGCTGCGGTATGGCGAATTATGGGTATAGGTGACGCCGACGTACATAACATTTGTCACCGGGTGCTGTGGTGGTCCAGGCGCTATGAACGCCACTGTTGAAGAGTTTGCATCGTTGGCAACCACCGCATCCGGCACCTCGTGCTCAACGATACTAACATTCTGGAGATTACGGACGGTACACGTGCCCTGGAATAAGGAGCCGCAAGCAATAAGCCGTGAAGTGGCCCGATCTATAAGCAGCACCTTATTATAATTATCCGTGGGCTTTCGCACAGCATTGAGCGGGCAGTCAAGTATGGTGCACTCGACTGAATCATTCTGAGGTCCTGTCTTGACTGTTTCGTGGAGCTCCAAGTCTGGTGATAGTTGATACAAACGATTTACGCCACCGACAAACACTCGTCCGGTAATAGTGTCCACAAGCAGATGATTGAGTTTTGTATCAAATTTGGCCACGTTTGTAACTATATTGCTGCTGACGTTTACGGCATCTTCAACTCCACCGGCTCCAGTTGCAGTTCCAGTTCCGGGGAGCCCGCCAATCAAATCGCTATAAGATGAGTTAACCTTAAGCGATGCGTCACTGCGTCCAGTCCTTTCAGATCGCAGAGCCTGGGCTGACGGCTCATTTGACGATTGCGAATTCAGTAAATTGTCATCGTGATTTTTGGTTAGCTGTAATATTTGACCTTGGGCTGATAGTAGATATCCCAAATTGGTTAATAGGAGTATATAACCTAGAATATTCATTTCCACCATCAGAAGATTATCGCCAAATTGGCGATCCACCAATCAGAAAATGAATAGTTCTATCCAAGAGAATTTCGTCCAACCGATTTATATAATTTCCTTTAATCCTTTTATAATTATTATTGATTGATTGATTGTTGTTCTTAGCGTGGGTTCTATAAGCAGCTGCATTAGCTGCATTCACTTCCTTTAAATCGTTTATTGTGTCCTATCCATTTGACGCTGATTTAGTCTATCTACATATTATCATATTATATGCATCTTTGTATATACAAAATATAGGTTGAGATTTATCAACTTCGCCTTCCAGTTGTTGCCAGCTGCCACATTATTATGTTCTCAGCAACTGCGATCCTTGAAAAGAAGTGAGAGCACACATTAAAATATATAGGAAATAATATTTCTTGTATAGATATAGATTGTCCATTCATTGAAACGATTTTCTTTTAATTCCAGTCACACTTATAAATATTCAATTTAAGTTTTATTGATTCCAAATTTCATCAAAAGTCTTTAACTGTAATGTCAAATCGTTCCTTCGACTCAGATCTTTGTATGTAGAAAATCATTTATATTAACTTCCAATTATTGAAATTGATAACACTCTAAGCGCCTTCTGAAACACTTCACTCTTTCTTAAAGACCTGCATTCCTGACTGTTTTCGTAAACGTCTTTGTTTACCTCCAACCTCTTAGACTTTAAGAATATACAATCAAAGAGAAGTTAAAAAGTTCTTTTTAAAACTTTTCCTTCAGCCTTTGCAACATCTGACTGCTACAATCATTGGTCCCTTTCTTTGCAATCTGTTTATAAACGATCTCCCGTCTATTTTCCTTCTTTAAAGCTGTGCTTAACGTATAATGATAACAACCTTCCGTATTGATTTCCAACAGATCTGGACATATTTTTTGCATTGTATAAAGAAACTTATTGTTTCCAAGCTCCTCAAAAATTAAATTACATGCTTGACATCCTGACTTCTTGATCGTTAATTGAAATATGATATGCATATTGCACTTTCAGTTGGACTCATCAAACTATAGTCTAAGGAATTTGACGACGCTTATAGAACTAAACTGTTATAGACTTCTATTGTTCATCCATCCTGGAATACGGAGCATATGTCTGGCCTCCACAATATTCGATACAGCAACTCGGTTCGAGGTACCGATTTGCCATAAAAATAAAAGTTTTAACACAAATTGTACGAAACAATATAAAATATTAAAAGTAAACTGGAAACTGAAAAGTAAAAAAGGTCTGGGGTAATATTAAAAGTGGTTTTAAATTTGAATTGTTCCAATATTTGTTGTAGGGATTAGGGAAAACCCAGAAAAATCCAATCAGAACAATAAGTATTAGTGCTAGTAGATGCAATAGGTATAAGCGGAGGTGATAGAAAAGCGAAAGTTTCATTGTTCAGAAGAAAAAGCATGGAAATGAGAGTTATAAAGAAAACTTAAATTGCGAAAGGGATTGTGCAGGGAATAATCGAACAATCAGAGACGCATACCGGAAGATATAGAGGAAGATAGTTTCTAGTGGGTCTATAAGGAATAGACAAATTTAGTCGACTTAAAAGTGTAGAACAATCTATTTTGCCGTTTATTAATTTTTGAATAAATAAAACAGCCAAAGTTGTTCTACGGTTAGTTAAAGAGGGAAGCTTTAGTAGCAGAAGTCTACTAGAATAGGGTGGCAAACGAGAATTAGGATCCCAATTGAAACCGCGAAGGACAAAGAGAAGGAATTGCTTCTGAACGGAATTGCTGCGGGCCTTATTGATATTGTATTGAGGTGACCATACGCAAGAGCAGTATTCGGGAATAGGCCGTACTAGTCATACGTAAACTAATTTCGTGGTGAAAGGATCGTTAAATTCCTTAAATGTCTAGAACGCCTTTGGCAGCGTTAACAATAGTTGCGATATGTGAGTTAAAATTGAGCTTAGAATCGAAAAGGACACCTAAGTCTTGCCAATGGTATATGTACCAAGGTATGGCTTCAGACGGGTAAAAGTCATAAACATGCAGTTAGAACAGTTCAAGAGGAAGATGGTTGGCTGGGCAGCAAAGTTGCATGGAGTTAAGATCATGTTGAAGAAGACCAAGTTGAGAAGGCTCTTTCTATGATAACATAGGTTTAACATCGTCAGCATACATTAGGATACGCGAATGTAATAGACTGGCCGGAAGGTCATTAATGAAAAGTATAAAAAATAAGGGACCAAGGTGGCTCCCTTGAGGTACCCCAGAAGTAACATACACTGGTCTGGAGATTGCTTTTTGGGTTCTACCTTTGAGGTAAGTAGAAATTCACGTTAAAAAGAGGGAGGGAACCCAATAAAACTGAGTTCAAAGAGTAATAGATCATGGTGTACAGAGTCGAGTGCCTTATTGAAGTCAGTGTAAATGACGTTGGTTTGCATTCTGAATAAGAGATGTGAATTCCAACAAGTTGGTCGTAGTGGACCGACTCCTTACAGAGCCATGTTGAGAAGAGGAAATGACAGATTTACAGAGATGTTGCAATTTTGGAATAGCAGACAGTTTTGCAATACCTCTGTAGTTAGAAATATGTGACTTACAACCTTTTCTATGGAGAGGTATGATATATGAGTCTTTCCAAAGAGAAGGAGAGACTCCAGTGGAAAGTGATAGATGAAAAAGTTTAAATAGAGGTCCAAGTAGAGACGTGCTACACTCTTCCAATACACAACTTGGGATATTATCCGGCCCTGGTGAGTAAGAGAGTTTTACAAGTTTTATAGCAGAGAGTAGAGAAGGCTCACATACTATGGGATCGAAAATAGAGTTAGATGAAGTTAAACAATAAGGATTTTTGCACAATTTAATAATTGGTTACATTGAGTCATCCCAAATTAAGTTTTCTGTACCTTCTAGACCTTCTACTAACAATCCCATTGTCACCAAGTAATACACAATATCTACAATAAAAACTGTATAAAGTGTTTACTCTCTTAATAATAGTCCAAGTTGTGTATTAAAAGAGAATAGCACTTACTTATTTCAATCTCTACTCAAACTATTAAATCTTCCACGTACCATCGGAGTCTATCCATATATATCCATGTATATCATACCTATCCATACAAAAGGGCTGACATCTTTTATTATCCAAAATTATTTCTCCTTCTCATGAAAAGTTTATCGACTACTACCAAATTGTTGCAATTTTCATGTTATTCATGATGTGTCCCAAAGAAAAATCCAAACATACGTGATCTCCACTGACTTCAGTAAGGCATTTGACTCTGTACGCTATTATTTATTAATTTGAAACCTAGTTGCATTGGATTTTCTCCCTCATTTCATAGTTAAGCCCAATAAGTTGTACTTTGATCCAGAATCTGTAAATCTCTTTGTAACTAATGATGCACCCCAAGGGATTCAGCATGGTCCATTATGCTTTTAACAATTGTTTATTAATCTGATTCCACGATCCTTTGCAATTTACTACAAAATAATCCAAATTCTATGCAACTTTGCGACTCAATCAATCTTCCACCATCTTCCTCTTAATTGCTCCAAGAACTTGTTTAGGACTTTTAGACGCTCTAAGCCTTAAGCGTAACTTTCACTTCCATATTTCATCTATTGTATATGTTGTATGAAAGAACTAAAACATCATTTCACCACCCATTTTACTGTACTTTAGCCCGTACTATTAGCCGTACAATATATCTATTCATTCAAAAACTAATAAATGATAACATACATGTTCTCTTGTTCCCTTTTAATTCGTCTTCATTTATCGCTTCCTTGTAGACACACGAGGAACTATCATACTGTACAAATTCACCTCTGACTATGCAATCCCCCATTACAATTCATTATAATTCTTTCATTCTTTTCGGTCAATTAAACTTTCACTTTTCTATTACCTTCGGTGATACCTCCTAATAATAATACTTATTAATCTGATATATTTATATATAAATAACAGACACAGATAAATAATCATTCTAAATAAACATTCTAATAATCATTCAGTTAAACAATTATCTAAACAAGTAACTAACCCTTAGCCCTGTGAGACATACCCCTTCTTAGAATTCATCTAAACTCTGTACACATGCACACACATGTACGCATGCAGATACACACATTCTACACACATTCACAGCTACTAAGTCCCTGGTTGCGATAGTACGAATGCTGCAGGGAGGTCGCTGCCAGCAAAGCTGCCCAGCTTCATTCTAACTTCTGGAATACAGTCTGTGCTTATTATCCGATCTTTAAACATTTGCTGCATCAAGATCAAGAGTGCAGTAATATACAATAGATTTTTGGTATATTTATATATATATTTTTGATAATACAAGTATATTGATTTTTCGGGGTAGAGGGATTTCCCTCAAAAATTGAAACCAACTTCATCTGCGTATGATATAGCTGTTAAAGTCACTGAGATGTACTCGTTGAAGCAGGCAGACAAGAGCCAATTTAAAAATATATATTTAATTAATATAAGCTTTATATACTCATACATACATAGACTGCACTCAAGTTTGTTCTATATGTATTACTTAATCCGATAATTCTATACGTATTCTGGCCGGATTTAGCTTCAAAACTCTATGTATAAATGCATATGCATGTGTATATATCTACATACAAAGTATTGACAAAGGCTTTGCAGTTATTCTGTTGCTACTACGATAAATGAACATAATATATTAAATTATATTATAATAAAAAATTATACTGATAGTACGGGCTTCCGATTCATTTCAATAATGTTAAATTGCACATGGTGCACTTGATTGGTGTTTTATTGTACTTAATTGTGTACTCTAACCTAAGATTGGACATGGACTTCAAACACATACGCACACACAAATTTACTCATACATATGGCAGTAAGTATATACATATCTGCATGAAGTGATGAATATGACAAAAAAAAAGTTATAAATAAAATTATAACAGTCTAGTCAACTACGAGATACGCTGACTATAAGTCTGATATCTCAACAAAACAATGTAACACTATACACAAAAAAAACACACACACACACGCTTCAAGCTTGTATTAATATTGCTGCACCAAGCCCCTAACGTGCCCAACCACCCACCACTCAACCTTCACATCCACGCTGAGTCATGACAAAAATCTTCTGGATAAAATGATTAACAGTATGCTCGTATATTTAACAAGATAAATTAAATTATATTATGTTTCGTTTTCCCAAAGTTTGAAAAGCCTTTATATATACATATAAGGTATACAGATTTCATTAGCTAGGCTATACGAGCTAGACCGATTTTTATAAATGATACATATCAAGAAAATTTACATATGTTTAGATATAAGATGTTGAAGATGTTTATTTTCCTTTACTACAATTACAATTGAAATATAGCAATTTCACAAAGTGCTACAAAAAACAAATACAAGAAACCCACCATGTTTGTCGGTTCGACCAGACAACAAGCAACAGCGAAAGTGATAATACAGAGCACAAAGATGTATGAACAGAATATATAAGAAACGAAAAGTTTTTTAACTTTGCACTTTAAATGTATCATGCATTACACATATTTAAATATGTTTAGTTTCCTGTATTTCATCACAAATGACAATATTCTGTCTGATTAAAAGAACATTTTAAATCGAAAGTGTGTGATAACATAGACGCCAGGCGGCGGCGATAACTTGTTTTCTACCACGCCCACGCCCACGCCCATGCGCCCTTGTCCAGAGCTCGTTCGAAACGTTACAAGTGCTAAAACAAAGCTAATAAATATGTCTTGTTCACAATATTATTAACTTTGCTTGCAAACAATTGATAGCTAAATATCGCAAATATTTATAATTCTTTCATATGTATACCAATAAAATTACATTCATATGTATATATGTGAATGAATGTATATCTATATATGTATATATATATACATATAGCATACATGCGCACCCTGCTACCGAATACGGGTTATTTGCAATTAAAAACATTTACACTTACAGTTAAAGTCTTTTGTGCATGTTTTATATTCACGCAATTTGTAACACTTTTAAAACTATATAGATATATATTTAAACTATATATATAAATACATATACATATTTATTTATACGTATGTGTATGTATCAATGTATGTATATGTAAGCACAGCACTTACATAGTAGTAATTCTAAAGAGTACTCATTTTTGACGATTGGACGCTTCGATTTTCACAAACGGTCTGGACATACATATGTCTTAATTTCGTGCGTATGCTTATATGTATTTGATTGTATGTATTTTACATTTAACTGAACTAATACACCGCTTTGTTTTAAATGAATAGTATGCCTCAACAAATACTGAAAAAACACCTATTACTTTACTTTTTGCAATATAAAGTGTATACTTTCTGTGGTACCCGACAGATACACACGCACACACATACTAAACAAATATATACACCGACAAACTCAAATGCACCCCTGCAATTTTCAAGATGTCGGATACACTAATCTTTGTCATATCGATAGAATTAGTCCCAGTGCTGCATATCGGTCAAAAATCGTGGTACAACCCGCTATGATGTCATTTCAATATTTCGATAAAGCTAAAAATACAACGTTACTGTGATAATTGTCCATCTCTATAATGTGACCATCTTTTTCGTTCTCTTTTCTTCACAGCGTGCCGCGTGTAAGGCTTTAAACAATAAAATTTTCGCAAAATGAATGATGAATTGTTTGAAACCGGTGACTCGGGCGCATCGCGGACGTTCCCTACACAGTGCTCTGCACTGCGCAAGAACGGATATGTGATGCTTAAGGGACGCCCTTGCAAAATCGTGGATATGTCCACCTCGAAGACAGGCAAGCATGGCCACGCCAAAGTTCACCTTGTTGGCATAGACATATTCAACCAGAAAAAGTACGAAGATATTTGTCCCTCCACCCACAATATGGATGTGCCCCATGTTAAACGAGCGGATTTTCAACTTACCGATATTAGTGATGACGGTTTTCTGACTTTGATGGACGAAAATGGCGATCTTCGAGAGGATCTCAAGGTTCCTGAGGGCACAGTGGGAGCTTCCCTGCGCGCCGAGTTTGATAGCGGCAAGGATCTTTTGTGCACCGTCTTGGGTGCCTGCGGCGAAGAAAGCGTTATTGCCGTAAAAACCAATACTGCTTTGGATAAATAAGATGATCAGGGAAGAACATCTACAAACCTGATACTGTAAAACTAATGATATAATGAAGTAATATCAATTAAATGATTCAACAATAAAAACTCCTGGTTTACATATATACATGTCATGTATGGGTATTTGCATTTTTCAGGTTTTTAACATTTGAGTGCAGCATTCGCATATATTGATCAATGCGCTTTGTGGTGATAGGTTTAGTGTTGGCAGCCCAATCAGCCATTGCACATTAAAATACCCTTACTCAATACGGACAATTAATACAATCGTGGATAATTAGTGATGAGCGTGTAGTGTGTGATAGAAAATCCCTGAAGGTTAGAGGGAGAAAGCAATTTGTCTCCATGTGAATAATCTAAATGCAAATATATATTTATATTTTATATATACGCACAAATATGTCTTAAATGCATACATATATACACAAATCGTGCGGGTATTTGTAATGTGAATTAGACATTTTTCTGTACATATACATATACCGCAATTGTATTTGTGTGTGTAGGCTGTTTTTATTTCCAGCAAATCAAGTTTGTAGAAATTTGCCATACGTATTTTCGCACTTAGACACCCTACACGCGCCAAGCATCTTCACAAAATTTAAAGCATACTTTTCGGCTCCTATTTTTATTGCTGAAAATAAATATTTCATGTGTATGAATTCATGAAAACACCTATGTATGTAATACATAGTGCATATTAAGTGCATTAAGGTGTGTGTTTCCATCCGCAAATTACAAGAAACAAATACATTTTCTTATGTTTTTACACATTTACTTTTTGCAGTATATTTTTTTCTTTGTTATTTTTTATAACGAAATTATATTTTTATTTAACTGAGAATATTATGGAGTATACCTTATACAGTTATTTATATTGCAAAGGATAAATAGGAGTTAATGTCTCGTAAAAAAGGAATAATAAGGGAATTTGTTTATTAGGTCAAGACCCAGGTGGTAGGCCTTGAGGGTGGTGACGCTTATGTCTGCTCTTGACCCGTAGTTGGGATGCTAATCTGTGTGTGTACTTGTGAGCAGTACATTATATTCGGTCTCCAATCAATAGAACGTTGAGGTCTCGTTCAATATCCCTCGTTCTAATCTACCAGGGGTCCTTGACATTTTACTTATTGTTTTTGTTTGCAATACACGGAGTTGTTTCATATGTGTCAAGGATGACACGCAGATACCTATGAGTTGTAGAGTATGACTCCAAATACTGTTCTACGATCGAAGGATACAATAACCTTTGGTAAGCACAGCCGTGTAAATATTACGTATAAAGCATTGCGGGACTCCAGCTTGCACAACTTCTGAAGCCGACTTGCATCCGTCAGATGATAAGCCAAAGAACTTTCCATAAGTAAGAATAGCTGAGGTGTTAATAGCTTCTTAGCCTTGTAGAGGAGACCCGGATGCCAAACCCTGCCAAAGGGTTTCTGAATCTCATGGAATGCTGCGACCGCGTGCTCTCTGTGTTCCATGGCCTCTAGTGCGAAGCTAACTACCCTACGGAGTTGCTCAGGGGTGCAATGCTGTATACGGAAAGCAAGTTGAAATTTGGCATAGTCAGAAACCTTTACCAGAAACCACATTAGTTGGTGCTTTTCCTCGTGTTAGGATCATTATTATATTTGCTGATTTCCATTCTGACCCTCTCGTGATATGCTGTAAAAGATCTACACCAGGAATAGCAGGGCTCGACATGCGAGGAGACGATGGTTCTATTATCCAGAAGATCATCGCCAGGCAACTAGTTGTTTTAGTTCTTCTAAAGTAATAGGCTCAACAGGCAGTGCCATTCGAAAGGGTCTTTTCTTAACTAGTCGACAATCCGTAACAGTTGTACATCTGCGTATCGATTCAATGCAGAGAATAATAAATATAATAAGAAAAAAATTAAAATTATACCTACTGGGCTCATTCTCTTTGTTATGACTTTCAGAAAGCCACCTTTCTGTTGCATATAATTTTAACTGATAAATCGGCGTATAAGCTATTATAGTTATACAGTATGTACTGCCTATTCATAAATGGCTACATACCTACATACATGTATATAAAAATCATTCAGGGATATGTACAATTGTACAATCGAAATAAAATAATGCTCCTTTATTTCCATGCTTATCAGTATAAAAAAAGAAACACTCATTGTACTGGCATAGACTCTTAGCTAAAATGAACATTAAGCGAAATGAATATGGCATAGGAAAAATAAAAAACCTGTACACAATTATATATTTATCCAATCATTTCAAGACTTAACATAAGAATAATATAGTCGATTGTAAGTAAGAGCGCAAGTGGCCTGCGGAGTACAGCCCGCTGCATAAGTGAAGATGATTACTCGAGTAACAATCCATCTCTCAGCTGTTAAGCTTATTAAAGTGTTTTCCTTTTTTGTTGTGCAGAATGGCAAAGAGCGTCTGCTGGTCGACGGCTAGCAGTAGAGAAGTTCCATATCATTTATCCATATTATTTATCGATATATATATATATATATGGAATACTGCTCGTGCGTCTGCTGACCACAGTATCGATCCTGGGTGGCACTATGTATACCAACCAGGATCGAATTGAATCCGTTCAAGCAATTTGTGCTGTTCGCTTTTCGTGGATTAAACTGGGACCCCAATCTTCGTCTACCGTCATACTCTAGTAGGCTTCTTCTTCTAAATCTATTTAATCGTAGAAAAACGCTTGGTGCTGTTTTTCTTTCCATTGTCCTTTCCTACATATGTGTCAATAATCTATACAACGTGATCTCAAATGCATCTTCTCTTTCTTCTTTAAAAACTTCTCTTTTCGTATATCTCAGTAGAAACAATTAACCTCCTTTCTAGCTATATTACTTCTTATAATTCTTCAATATACTGCTAAATTTATATATAGTACTATTACTTCTAATAGTATATCAATTAGTAACATTAATACTTCAATATACTATGCTTCTATTTACTATTGCTGCTAATCGTATATATGTATGTATGCAATAGTATAGCGTCAATATCCTTATACTCCTATATTCTATACTAATACTTATTGATCTGATTGGACATTGATTATTAATCTCCTTGCAACAAATGTTGAATCGATTTAAATTATATAAATTTTTCTTATACTTTTATTCTCCAGATTTGAATTTAAATTTAAATTTTAAATTTTTTTATATTTATTTTTAATGTTCCTATTCCTATTTTAATTTTATAATTTAAATCCTTTTTTGATTTAAATTTAATTTCATAGTCAGCTGCTTTTAGTTGACTTAAATAAATAAAATAAAATATTTATTTTTAATGTTCCTATTCCTATTTTAATTTTATAATTTAAATCCTTTTTTTGATTTAAATTTAATTTCGTAGTCAGCTGCTTTTAGTTGACTTAAATAAATTAAATAAAATATGGATGCTAAAAATAATTGTGACTAAGTAGTGTTATCTTTTTTGTGATCTCCCTCGGGTAGCCATGTACTGGGCTTTGTAACGCTTAGCTTTATCAATATTTTAATATTAATAATATAATTGTAGTCAGCTTAATCTATTACAATTATAGACTAGGATGCAGAAATCACCACTGATGGTGTCAAGGAGTCAGCTGGGTTGGTAGCACCCAACATTTTGACGGTCTTAACCACATAAAGACCCTCCTACACCATGGAACCACTGGACCGGAGTTTATCTAGTTGATCAAGTCAGCGAAGAAGGGACGGCTAGACAGATCGGAGTAGTGCTTTTCCAACAGTTCCTTGGCAGCCTAAGTGAGCTTCATGGCCACCAATTTGAAGCCCTTCTGCTCGTAGCGTTCGACGATTCTGCCCACGAATCTTTGTTGGACACCATCAGGCTTAGCTATGATGAAAGTGCGTTCCTAGTTGGCGGCCATTGTGATTAAGAATAGAGAATGTGAGAATTGTGAATCTTTTGGCAGCTAAGAATAAAAGAAATACCTTGCGACATCTTTACTCGTAATGTGGACGAATATCGGATTTCTCAGATACATGCCCTGTGAACTGTATTCCACTCCGTGAAGTCCTTAATGCATTTACGCTTATTCAAACATATTTAACCGCCTTGTACTCAATTT
Source organism: Hirtodrosophila trivittata (assembly GCA_035045065.1). NCBI lineage: Eukaryota > Metazoa > Arthropoda > Insecta > Diptera > Drosophilidae > Hirtodrosophila > Hirtodrosophila trivittata. The sequence continues at coordinate 994,251 of JAWNNK010000645.1, forward strand.
TGTAAAAGTGAAATGCTGCTGCCAAGCCTCCTGTGTTCTGTGAATTATGTTAATGAAAATTAGACCACGGATCAAGTGCATAAAGGCAAAGCTATCGATTGGCCAAATGGGCTAAAATTATGTTTTGTTACAGACAGAAGGTAGCATCTCTTTCCTCATAAAGTTTACACATGACTTGATCGAGCCATCTTTTTTCTTGTTCATCTGTATGAATGAGACGATCTCAGTGACTATAAGATCATCTGGTACCTAACTTTTCAGTACTATATGCAGATTTAGTTAATTTCTAGTTTGGGACGCGGCAATTCGGTTAGATATGTTAAGTAAAACTTAAGTCTATGTATCAACAAACACCTTTAAATCGGACATAGAGCAATAACGATTGTAATTTGGCAAGAACACTATGATATCCTACAAGGCTAGTACATTTGACCGTTACCGTTTTGCATGTTTTATCCATCTTGACAATAATCTCTAATAACTGCATCCATTGATTCCTTTCTTTAAGAAACTTTAAGAACTGGAATAAATCAAATGCCCATACACACAATTATTATTCATTATTACTCATTATACGACCATGTGTGACCGTGTTCAGAAAATGTAAAATGGCAAATGTTAAATAGCCAATGTTAAATAGCAGAGAATAATCCATAGTCGATAATATGTAAAGCTACCCTGATAAAAGTGTGTATGTATTCAATTTATTTTATTGCGGCCTCAAGAAATTCTCCATCAGTTGGTTAAAAATGTTCGCGTTACGTGCTGCCGCTAAAGCTGATAAAAATTTGCTGCCATTTTTGGGGCAATTGTGTAAGTATATAACTAATTGTTGTGAAAATAATAACTCAAATTGAAAACGATTGCTATTTTGTTTAATATCTGTTCTTCTCTGAGCAAATAACTTGGTGCAGTAGGTAAAAAAACCTGAACATAACCTTAATTGTGCCTGCTAAGAAAATCTGATTACATAATGAATTAATGAACAATGATTTAGTTTCGAGCAAGTAAGAGTGCATATAAATGGAATTGTGTTTAGAAATATATGAATAAAATATATTTTTTTAATCGCCAACTTTTATTGAGTGCATTACCAGTATTATAGTATCTAGTTTTCTAGTACTATACATATTCGTACATATATGTATGCATAGATATTTTAAAATATTTTGCTCGGTTTGCAATTGGGAAATTAAAAGAAAAATTAAGAAAATTACCCTGCTCTAGGCATCTATGAATTAATTTTTTGTTATACACTTTCGCACATATTTAATTAAATAATCAGTCAAACTTGTAGCCCCGTGACGTAACCTACACATGTATACATATATATATTATGTGTTAATAAAAAGTATTTTGTCTTCTGTAATGTCTTCTATTTCATATGTCTTCATACAAAATCTATGAGTTAATGAATTCTCGTAAAATTGTATCTTTGCAGCTCGCGGTCATGCTGCTAAGACAGCTGCCAAGGCGGCCTCTGTAGCCAACGGCAAGGTTGTGGCCGTTATTGGTGCTGTCGTGGACGTGCAATTCGAGAATGAGTTGCCACCAATTCTAAATGCCTTGGAGGTTGAAAACCGTTCTCCTCGTTTGGTACTGGAGGTGGCTCAGCATTTGGGCGAAAACACCGTCCGCACCATTGCCATGGACGGTACTGAAGGTCTGGTACGTGGACACAAGGTTCTGGATACTGGCTATCCAATCCGTATTCCAGTTGGAGCTGAAACTTTGGGACGTATTATCAACGTCATTGGTAAATATACACATCAATAGTACACGTATTGTGATTAGGTTGACATTTGTTTTTAAATGAACAGGTGAGCCTATTGATGAGCGTGGTCCAATTCCAACCGACAAGAAAGCTCCGATTCACGCTGAAGCTCCAGCATTTGTGGAAATGTCTGTCGAACAGGAGATTCTTGTAACTGGAATCAAAGTTGTCGATCTTCTAGCTCCTTATGCTAAGGGCGGTAAGATTGGTCTCTTTGGTGGTGCCGGAGTCGGAAAAACTGTGCTGATCATGGAGCTTATTAACAACGTTGCCAAGGCTCATGGTGGTTACTCTGTGTTTGCTGGTGTCGGTGAACGCACCCGTGAGGGAAATGATTTGTACAACGAGATGATTGAATCTGGTGTCATTTCGCTTAAGGATAAGACTTCCAAGGTCGCTCTCGTCTACGGCCAGATGAATGAGCCCCCAGGCGCACGCGCTCGCGTCGCTTTGACTGGTCTCACCGTTGCGGAGTATTTCCGTGATATTGAGGGACAAGATGTGTTGCTCTTCATTGACAACATTTTCCGTTTCACCCAGGCCGGTTCCGAAGTGTCTGCTCTGTTGGGTCGTATTCCATCTGCTGTCGGTTATCAGCCAACTTTGGCAACTGACATGGGTACTATGCAGGAACGTATTACTACAACTAAGAAGGGTTCTATCACTTCCGTGCAAGCTATTTATGTGCCAGCTGACGATTTGACCGATCCAGCTCCAGCCACAACTTTCGCTCACTTGGACGCCACCACTGTCTTGTCTCGTGCTATTGCTGAGTTGGGCATCTACCCAGCTGTGGATCCTTTGGATTCAACATCCCGTATTATGGATCCCAACATCATTGGCCAGGAACATTACAACATCGCTCGTGGCGTGCAAAAGATCTTGCAAGATTACAAATCTCTGCAAGATATTATCGCTATTTTGGGTATGGATGAATTGTCTGAGGAGGACAAACTGACCGTCGCGCGTGCCCGCAAGATCCAACGTTTCTTGTCGCAGCCATTCCAAGTCGCTGAGGTCTTCACAGGACATGCTGGTAAACTAGTCCCATTGGAACAAACTATCAAGGGTTTCTCACAGATTCTCGCTGGTGAATACGATCATCTGCCAGAAGTTGCGTTTTACATGGTCGGCCCAATTGAAGAAGTTGTCGAAAAGGCTGATCGCTTGGCCAAGGAAGCAGCCGCTTAAATTAATCACAAAGTGTGTTTAATATGCAAATGAATTAAGAATAAAGTTGTCAGTGAAATAGAAGAAAACAATAAAACCCAATTAAACATCCAAAATCGAAAATATATTATTTATTAAGGTTTCCAAATCAGCTATGTGCGTCAACTTAATTTAAGATAAGATTTAATCTAAGAGTTTCTGGAACATGTATGTATGTATACTAACGGGATTGACGACGGAATCTCAACGTCTGTAAAATTATGAAAAGAGAACAAACTCAAAACAAACTAGGTCTTTCTATAGAAAGAAAAATTAACTCAATGCCTACTATAAATTATAAACCCGCAGTATTCATAATGATTGTTAACAATAGCACTCCTTATATTCGACCGATAACTGAAACCACAGGCACTACATTCTCGTTGGCTACCGTTAATTTGGACACATGCCATAGAGCTGCCTGGTATAACATCGCCATTGTGCAGATGATCTACGCTCGGCTACGTCGAGAGACTAGCAAAACACCTTAAAACTTTGTTAACAAGAAAACATATTTGGTCTAATGTTATATCACTCGTTGATATCTCAAACACGCAACCCAATCGGGTCACACCCTGATGCACAATTTGCATCCACGCATCTCTAACTTGTGCGCGTCTTCTCTCTAGTGACTTGGTCCTACCAAGGTATCCGGGGCCTTCCTCTCCTACGAGCTGGAGCTGGAGCACCTTCCATGCGCCCAACGTATCCCAGCCAGCGAAGTCTCTGTGTGTTCTGTGTGACTACGTACATGTCGTCGTTCAGCTCGTTGTTCCACCTGATAAGGTAGATCTCGCGCAGCTGCATCTGATTGTGTAATTGTCTAGGCTCCAGCTCCATAAAGAAGCATTGGAAGAATGAGCGTCTTGTATAGTGTCGTCTTCGTCCGCTGAGAGAAGGCTATACTATAAAACTGCCTACTGAGCCCAAAGTAGCACTTGTGGTTCGTTTTATCTCCAAGCTGACATCAATGCTATTAGCCGTAGCAGAACCAAGGTAAATGAACTCCTTTACGGTCTCAATATTATAGTAATAACTATAATTAGTAATGAAATAATAATAATAATAAAGTCCAAAGATTGTAGATTTCATTATATACATAACATACAATTTTCATTTGTCATCCGGATAACTCGAATATGACATCATAGAAGTAGAGCTCAAAACCGTGCTTAAAAGTGCCAAAGGTAAAACACCTGGTTATGATCGTATTTCATATCCGAAGCTTGAATCCTCCGGCTGCAGACAAGGTGGAATTTTTAGGGATACCTCGAAGCGTAGAAATCTGGTTTTGTAGTGCCCACTCAAAAGTTCAAAACCAATTTCCGAAGTTTCCGACTTCTTACTCGTTAGTCGTATGAATAAAACTTTTTCTTGTGGCATATTAGCAAAAATGATGTGTTCAGCCTTAATCAATTAAGATTCCTACCCAAGCACAACAGAATGGGCCCCCTCCCGAGCTTAGAGGATTTCCAGTCTTCTTAGACGGTCTTCATAAATCCATAAATCCAAAAGGCCGAGCCAATAGGCTCTGGCAAGAAGCTGGAGTGAGGGACAAGCCAACTAATAGTACGAAAAAACACTTTCGATTCCAAGTAACTAAAATATACAAAACTCAACTAAATTATTATAAATGAATATTATTTTTTGATATTATTTTCTAACTAGAAATTTAATTTTTATTTCATTTCGTGAAGGCGGCACTTGGATGGATACATTATATTTGTATATTATTTATTTACTTGAGTTTAAATTAAAGTTGAGTTAATTTTTAAGTTTTGTGCTTACACACACCCGCACACACACACACACACATCAATAATCATCACACAAATCAATGTCATCTTATCAGCTCTGGTTGGTATTAATTATTTATTTATTTATTAATTTAATTAATTTAAGTCAGCTAAGAGCAGCTAACTACGAATATTTACAATTTAATATAAAATTTAAAATTAAAATAAAAATAATGAAAAAAAATTACAATTTTAAATAAAAATTTAAAGTTTAAATCTGGGGAGTAATAAATAAGGAAAATTAATTTAATTTAAAACGACCCAACATTTGTTGCAAGGATTGGGGAAAACCCAGAAAAACCCAATCAGATCAGAAGTATTAGTAAACGAATATTAGAATAGGAGTGGCTAGAAAATTTATAATACACTACTACTTACATATATACTATTAGGATCAATAGTATATAGAAGCATAATATATTAAAGTATTAGTATAAAAGTGAGTTAGTAAATAGGGCTTACACTGTTACTAATTAATGAACTATTAGAAGTAATAGTATATAAAAGTAGCAGTATAATAAATAGGTAAAGTTACATATTAAAAGGGAAATAAAAAGGCGTAAAGAAATGATAAAAAAGGCTTAGAGAAAATTTAAAGACATGTTAGTTGGTGAGAGAGGGAGGATGTCTAGAAAGGTAAAGGAGAATAGAGGATTTTATAGAAAGGATGGATAATTCTCTTGAGAAGAAGTGGTACAGCGAATTAAAGTTTACACATAAAGCATGAAACGAGCTGTGTAAAGCGTAATCAGTTGTGCACGTAGGAAGGGCAAGTGGAATAAAATTCCTAGTTGTTCTACGAGGAACAGAAAAATTAACCCGAGCTAATAAATAGGACGAACTAATATCACCATTAATCAATTTGTACAGAAAAACCACACCAAGAGTTTTTCTGCGATTGAGTAACGACGGGAGATTAAGAAGGAGAAGCCTACTAGAATACGAGGGTAAACGAAGATTAGGGTCCCAATTAAATCGCCGTAAAGCAAACAATACAAATTGTTTCTGGACGGACTCAATGCGATCCTGGTGAGAGCTATAATGTGGACACCAAATGCACGAACAGTATTCAAGGATCGGTCGAACAAGAGAAACATACAGGATTTTTGTGATGAAAGGATCATCAAATTCTTTCGACCAACGTTTAATAAAGCCTAGTACTCCCTTGGCCTCATTTATAAAAGTCGAAATGTGCAAGTTGAATTTCAACTTGCAATCAAATAAAACACCCAGGTCTTTCACTGTAGATATACGATTTAAGGGAGTATTATTAATCGAATAGGTACATAAAAAGGGTCTGGTACGACTAAACGTCATAAACATGCACTTTGCGCAATTGAGATGCAACTGATTGGCCGAACACCAAAGTTGCATGGCGCTTAAATCTTCTTGTAGGAGATTGTAAAGAAGGGGGTCAGAATATGAGAATATTAGCTTCACATCATCTGCATACATGAGAACATGTGAATGTGAGATAATTGAAGGTAAATCATTGATAAAAAGGGTAAATAACAAGGGGCCTAAGTGACTACCTTGAGGTACGCCTGAAGTAGCATGAACAGACTTCGACATAGACGACCTAAGCAGAACTCTTTGAGTTCTACCTTTTAAATAGGTGGAAATCCAGTTAATAAAACAAGCAGGGAAACCTATACCATAAAGTTTCAAGCGTAAAAGCTCATGGTTTACAGAATCAAAGGCTTTACTGAAGTCCGTATATATGACATCAGTTTGCCTTTTCAATAAAAATGCTTCATTTACCAAGGTGGTAAATTCCAGCAAATTGGTCAAGGTGGAACGACCCTGTACAAAACCATGTTGGGCAGGAGAGATGATTGATTTACAGAAATGCTGTAAAACAGAAACTATAAGTTTTTCAAACAATTTAGGTATAGCAGACAGTTTTGCAATACCTCTATAATTTAAAATATCAGACTTACTACCTTTTTTGTGTAGAGGAATGATTTAAGAATCCTTCCAGCGATGAGGAAATTTTCCGGATTCAAGGGATAGATTAAAAAGTATTTGCAACGGTTCAGCTAAAGAACTATTGCAATTTTTAAGAACACAACTGGGAATATTATCAGGACCAGGTGAAAAGGTATATTTTAGTGAGTTAATGGCGGACATAAGGGAACAATAGGAAATACTAGGGATGACTATATGGTTAATAGGTAAGATATTATAAGGGTAATTTGAGTTAATAGTGGAGAGGGAGTAAGTGGATTGATAAAAATTCGCAAATAACTCAACAGCAGAAGCGTCGTTGCAGGCTTCATCTTCCCCTAGAAAAAAAGTGGAAGGTAAATTTGAAGATTTACGCTTCGAATTAACAAAATTAAAAAATTGTTTGGGGTCACGCGTAAATTGTATTTTACAACGAGATAAGTAATTCTCGTAACATAAAGTATTATGAAGGACAAAGTTAGACTTGGCTACAGAATATTTGTACCAGTCAACACTAGATCCAGATTTCTTAAATTTTTTAAAAAGTTTAGACTTTATGTTTAAAATAGCACAATCTACGCGAAAACCAAGGGGGCTTTGCTGTGCAATAAGATGGGGTATAGATAGGAATACACTCATCTAAGAGTGTATTTAAGGTATCATAAAAAGAACTGAGAGCAACATCAATGTCAGTCGCATTATTAAGGAATGACCAGTCAGTTGCTAGAATGCATTCATTCAGCAAGCGATAATTTCCCTTGCGAAAGCACCGGCGTGGTAGCTGTTGACGTGCCAATGACAAATTATGCGACGCAGGAAGTGAAATAAACATTTCAATAGCCGGATGATGTTTGTCCTCAGGGGCTGTAAGAGGTGAAGATCTAGAGACGGCTGATTTAGCGAAGTCGTTAATAAAGACAAGGTCGAGAATTCTATCCAAATGATTTTTGACTGAATTTATCTGGACTAATGATAAATCCAGCATGCCATCAAAAAAATCATGATGATTAGAGGAGAGAGGTAGCATGAACTATTAAGAAATGACCAAGAAATATTGGGTAAATTAAAATCACCTAAAACAACAAAGAGATCAGTATCTTTCACCTGTAAAGATACTTCCTTTATACAAGCAATATGTTGCACGTAAACTTGTAAATCAGAGGATGGAGGTATATAGGAGCAAGTGATAAAGATAGAATGAGAAGGAAAAGTTACCTTAACAGCAACAATTTCAACACCGGTAGATAGAGAAAGTACAATTCGATCAGACTGGAATAAGGATTTGATGGCAATTAAAACGCCGCCACCTCGGCGATTGAAGCGATCATGTCTGTAGATAGAAAAACAATTTGACAAAGTTTCACAATCAGATATGGCAGCAGTCAGCCAAGTCTCTGATAAAGCAATGATGTCCGATTGAAGGGCAAAACTATTCAAGTAGAGGCTATTAAGCTTCGTTAACAATCCTCTAACATTCTGATACTGAATGCGACAGGATACGGGGCATGAAACTAGTTTTTTGAAACACTAGATGAGGCTTGTAAAGAGGAACTATCTGTTGGAAGAGTGATGGGTAAGGCGTCAGTTTGTTTTTTTTGTGTGAACTCATGAACAACCATATGTGGTGGCCAAAATTTTGGGTCACAAATGATTGGAAAGGCATCAAATGGAACACTTATTTTAAATGACGCTATTTCGCGAGGCGTAGAAAAATTAAATTTAGTGCAAGATACACTAGCAGAAGACTTGCTAGCAATATACGCCTTAATAGAATCACAAGTTGTGTCTGAGGATAATCTAGACACAAAAATTTGCTTTCTAGGGGCTACAACCGACAGCATAGGAGCTGGTGTAGTTGCAAGTGCAACATTATCGCCACTATCAGCTGTAGCGGAATTACGTAGGGGTCTACGTTTCCTACTAGAAACTAACTTTGGGGACGACACTAAGTTATGGACAGGATCTAAGAAAGGCGAGGTCAACTAAAAGCAGCTGACTACGAAATTATGTTTAAAACAAATGAAGTATTAAATTTATAAAATTAAAATAGGAATTCAAACAAATTTAAATTTAAATCTAAATCTGGGGAACAAAAATATAAGAAAAATTGATTTATTTAAATCGATCCAACATTTGTTGCAAGCAACATCTGTTGCAATTAATATACTATTAGGAGTGATAGTATATAAAAGTAGCAGTATAACGAAGAAATAAAAGGAAGTGACATAAATTGAAGTAATGCCCTTAGAAAGGAGGTTAATTCTTTCTACTAAGATATAGGAAAAGAGAAGATTGTAAAGAACAAAGAGAAGATGCATTTGAGATCACGATGTGTAGATTATAATAATTAACACATAAAGCGTGGAAAGAGCTGTGTAAGGCGTAATCTGTTGTGCATGTAGGAAGGGACAATGGGATATACAATAGTTCCTAGTACAGCGACGAGGAATAGAAAACTGAGACGACCTAAAGAGAAGGCAGACTCAATATTGCCTATAATCAGTTTATGTAGAAAAACAGCATTAAGAGTTTTTCTACGATTAACAAGTGAAGGAAGATTAAGAAGCAGAAGCCTACTGGAGTATGACGGTAGACGAAGATTGGGGTCCCAGTTTAGTCCACGTAAAGCGAACAGCACGAATTGCTTTTGAACGGATTCAATTCGATCCAGGGTGGCACTATACTGAGGGCACCAGACGCACGAACAGTATTCCAGAATCGGCCGAACAAGAGAAATGAGAAGGATTTTTGTGGTAAAAGGATCATTGACCCTTGGCCAACGTTTAATAAATCCAAGTACTCCCTTGCCTTCATTCGTGATAGAAGAGACATGCAAATTAAAATTCAATTTGCAGTCAAATAAGACCCCAAAGTCTTTAACTTTAGACATACGTTGCAATGGAATATTGTCACTCGTATAGGAGCCTAGAGCCTAAAGAGGGTCTAACACGACTCATAACCATACATTTTGCACAATTAAGATGCAACTGATTGGTCAAACAAAGCACTCAAATATTCTTGCAAACCTTCTAATTCATTTCTACATTTTGTACTATTTATATATATAATCGCTACATGAAAATTTCCACAATGGACATTTTTAAAACTATACAAATAAATGTATAGAATTGTTACAAATGATCCGAAACTTTGTTGCATCATAGAATTATATATATAAATAAAATACAAATTATAAACCAGAGCATATATATTGTAGTATGTGGGGAAGGAGAAAGAACAGAAGAATAGAAAGCAAAGGATAAAAAGAGGGATATTTGGGCGACCCTGTACAGATTTACAGATTTCAGTCAGATATAGGAGATTAGGAATAAACTCAAGTGCTCTTGAGAAACGTGGTTAGACATAAATCGTGGAAGAGCTGCACAACCCATAATCAGTTGTAAACGTAGGGACCGACGGGGAACAGAAGAATAGAATTAAGAGTTGAGCGTTAATGTTGCCAATTATCAGTTTATACAGCAAAAAAAACATAGAGTTTTTCTGCGATTTATATATGGCTGATATATTACGAGGGAAATAGAAGATTGGGACTCCAGCTTAGTCTACGTAGCCCACACAGTGAAAACTGCATCTGAACGGAGTCCATTGGAACCTGGATGGCTCTGTACTGTGGGCACCACACTTACGATCGGACGCACAAGTGGAGCTTAAGGGAGCTTCAAGGATGAAAGAATCATTGAACTACGTTGTAGGACTGCCTTGGCTTTATTTATAATGATGGAGCTATGCAAATTGAAATTTAATTTATGATCATATAAGACTCCCAAGTCTTATGCAATAGGTATGTGTACATTGCAATGAGTATTCAGTCGTATAAGAGCCTAATTAGGGTCTAGTAGACAAAATGTTAAAAAAATAAAAATATTTAATAAGAGAGTGACGCACAAGAGTAAGAGTAAGGGTCCCAAATAGGGGACACAAGAAGTGACCTCAAAGTTCAATGTTATTAAGGCGGGAAGCCTATACAAATAAGTTTGTAAAGAAGAGATCATGGTAGACAGTGGAAAGAGTAAAGAGAGTATTTGACATCGGCTTAACTTTTGTAGAAAATGCTTAATTTACTTGGGTGGAAAACTCAGAGAAGTCACGCTGGAAATAACCTGTACAACGCCATGAGGGGCCATGGGCTGGGGAAATAAGAGGCTTACAGAGATGCTGTAAAATAGAAACGAGAAACAGTTTGAGAATTGCAGATAAGTTTGCAATGCCTCAGTAGCCTCTGTCGGCCTTCCTTCCCTTTGTATGGAGTGGGATAAAGTCTGAATCTTTCCAACAAAATGGGAACTTAGCAAATTTAAAAGATTTTTTATTGGATCTTCTCATACGCGACTAACAATCATTTTACAAATCTTACAAAACTATATTAATTAACGATTATATTTGCAACTGCTTAGAGTCTGCAGAAAGTGAAGTTGGCACTTCCTTCATCCTATTTCGCTCTGAGACGATCCTACTTGGAGGGTCGTTATTTCAGGGTCAAGTTCAGAGCAGGCCTGTCTCCCCCTCACCCAGCTCTTGCAGGAGTTCCACAAGGAAGCGTTCTGAGCGTTTTTATTTAGCCTGTTTGCCGTTTCATATGCCGATGTGTGCATGATGAGATCATCAAAATCACCACAAATGGCCGCACATGTAGCAACAGGCATACATAGACGATCTTGTAAACTGGCCAGAAGATGGAATGTGAAGATCAATGCTACGAAGAGCTTTAACATGTGCTTCACCCTCTGCCGACTTCAGCCTCCCATAATACAAATTCACGGCGTGCCATTGCTCCAACTAACAAAAGTCACCTACCTGGGACTCACACTGGACAGAAGGCTGACGTTTAAGGCCCATATTCAAAAAACGGTAGCAACATGCCGTAACAGGCTGCGCCAAATGAAATGGCTTCTCAGCAGGAACAGCAAGTTACCACTGCACAGTAAGCGCACTATCTTACAAACAATTGTGTCTCTAATATGGAGATATGGGATGCAGGTCTGGGGTACCGCCTCCCTGAGCATGTGATATTTTATTTGTAAGAAAACATGTTATTTAGAGCATATTTAGAATGGTGATTATAACATTTTAATTAAAAAAAAAAAAAAACTGCTTAGAGTCTACTGGGCCCTAAGTATTTATCGTTGGGCTGGAAAGTCGTTGCGGCGAAGACGAGATCGGCTAGAAAACCGTGTTAGATCTCTTGCAAGATGATTTGGATGGGCAGAGAGCTTTATGTGGTACTTTTCTTTTATCTGGACTGCGACGTCTCTGACTGGAGGGATGTTCAGGTCTCTATGGATGTATTCGTTCCGAACGTACCACTGTGCGCCAGTGATCGTTCTCAGAATTTTTGATTGAGCCCTTTGGATGATGTCAACACTGCTGCTGCTAGCTTTTCCCCAGAGCCGGGAGCCGTAGGTCCAGATCGGTTTTAGGACGGAGTTATATAGCAGAACCTTATAGTCCAGGCTAAGGGGAGATCGTGCGTTGATAAACCAATGGAGGCTGTTGGCCCTCAGCTTTAGTTGCGTCCTTTAAGCTTCAATGTGCCTGCGCCAGGTGAGGCGTCTGCCAAGGTGTACGCCGAGATACGTTACTTCGTTTGCTTTTGGGATTACAGTCTTGCTTAGTGTAACTGAAGGGCAGTCTTGTCTGTTTAAAGTAAACGTAACATGCTGGCTTTTCTGCTCATTAACTTTTATTCGCCAGTCAGTTAGACATTTCTCAACAGTCGCCAGATGTCCAGCAAGTTGTTAAAATTTGAAAGATAGACTTACAAATTTTGGCAATGCAATTAAAGTTTTCTGACCCAGCGCTCGTGATCGCAATGATAATCCATTCTAAATGGGACATGGGATGTTCCCTCAGCCCCTAAGTAATATAACGCTACGATTAGCCTGGTAATGGCCAGCTTGATACCAAACCAAGACAATAAAAGCACCTCCAGTATGCTCTGGATAGGTGTTCCATCTGTGGACGCCTTCCGAATACGAGATTGCGACTGAATCAAAGCCCAGTATGTCTTAGGATTGTACATTAGAAGCAGCATTTCTGCATCTTACGACCCTTGGACTGACTATATATAGTATTCTAAGACCATAGGAAGCGGAGTGATATCCAGCAAAAAGCTGCTAAAGCATTTTTAATTATCAAACAATATATCTTACTCTAACTAACGCGGATCCTGCTGCCTCACAAAATTGGCGACTTTGGACCCATACGATGTTTTGTCCAATAAAGACCTCTCGAACTCCCAAGAGCTCCGCAATTCGTTTGAGAAAAGCGCCAAATTGGCAACAGGAATGAATAGTGGCAATGTGGACTTAATCAAAGATTAGGAACGTTATAGGCGCCGTTTAATCCACACGCAGTCACAGACTACACTACTTCTTAGGACGGGGTTCTGGGTTCCGACTCTGTCTGTTTTTTTTTCTCTGTGTATGTTTCTCTGTCTAGGGTTAGTATGAAAAGCTTCGGCCACACCCTTCTTATACCGGTGAATGAGTTTAAGCCGGTCCGAACGAACAAAGGATGGGAATAGCTCGGGAAGGATGGGGAGGATCAAATAAAATCATCCGCGACATGATCAAGGGGGCTTTACATGAAAAGCTTCGACCTGACCGCATACTAACACTAGCGAAAAACAAATTCTTGTTTTTTTTGTTTTCTAAGAAAAGTCAGTCAGGCAATCACCAAGATTAGAAGATCCCGGAATAAAAGTCCAGCTAAACAAATCTGGAAAAGACCCTCAGCATTTCGGACCATAGTAGAGAAAGTACTGGACGATCAATTAGAAGTCTGGACACTATCGCGTACTTAGATGAGTTCCCAGTAAAAGAGGATGTCTGCAAAGCAGATCCATTTTAAAATTGATAGTGATAGCAAAAGCTCTGGTTAAAAATGGAAGGACAACTGCTTTGATGAGAAAATCTGTGGGGACACCCTGAGCCACTTCGAATGGAACAGGCCAAGTAACATATCAGAGAACTGGGGACTATATGCCAACAACAACGTAGGAATGGAGTTAATGTTAATGCTTTGACGATGAGATCAGACATTAAGAAGGTGATCTCAACGAGTGCGCGGTTGTCCACACTTTGATCTCATAGTTGACATTTGGAAGGTTGGAGAAGGGTCAGAAGGTATCCCAACAAAAGCCGTTAGGCTGGCAATGAACGATGATTGATGAAAGATGAGCTCGTACAAGTGCGAGCCTATCAAAAATTGTACAAGAAGGTGTCGTTTAGTCGGTGTGCAAGCTCAAGCTTCCAATCCATGAAGATTCCATCTTCTTCATAGTAAGCTGGTTGAAGCAAGGTTGTCTCCTAGAGCTCCTGGCTGATGATGAAGAAGATAAGAAGAAGATAAGGTTATCCTTAAATATGCAATAAAAGTCGCATTTAGAAGTTTATGATATTTGTAATAATTTTTATTAAGTATTTGTATGTATTTGTATTTGGTAAATCATAAATATGGAATAATAAGTATTTATTTTAAGAGTTAATACCGTTATTTGCGTTATTTGTGTTTTAATAAATTTTGTTTTTGGAATTTGTTATTTGCTTTACTTTAAGGACATTAACTACAGCAAGAATGTATGTATGTAATTCAAATATGCAATTAATCGGCGTTTCATTGCATTTCATTTACATTTAGGGCTTTTATTTTGTTTGTTTTATTTTTTTGTTTTTTTGAGGGGTGTCAATAAACAATTTATTATAGTCGTTCGATTTGTCGATTGTGTTATTATTCTTTGTTTATATGTAAGGAGTGTTAGTTCCGATTTGATAAGTTTGCTTTCATTTAATAAATAACGCTTCGCTCTTTTAAACATCAATATTATAAGCATGTTATTTTAGAAGATAATTTAAGAAAATTTGTTAATATTAAATATAGTCCTGTTGCTTTTTTTTGCTTTTTCGATTAATTTAAGATACATACACGACATTACACAGCATTTTATTAACATCAATAGTACTGATTTTGAATTCTCCATGATTATTGTGTTCTAATAATTATCTGAACTAATAATTTTTCACCATTTATATATGTTTCAAGAATTATGTAATCTCTTTGTTTCTGTATTATTATTTAATCGTTGAAATATTTGATTTTTTTTGTTAAATTGTTAAATTGAATTTCTTTTCATCATAAATATAATAAGAATAATGTAGGTAAAATACACATGTAATTAATTTATCATCAGAGACTAAAAATTTCTTCATATTTTCCATAAATACCTTAAACCAGAGAACTTAATGGTTAAATTACAACTTACATAATACTATACATTCTTCTGTATGTAATAAATAAAGGTAAAGGTAAAATCTTGGTTAAAATATTTCTGAAACAGTCAGCATAAATCAGTGAGAACATATTCATTGTATATTCTAGATTTGAACTAAAAAAGTGTTTCGTCTGTTTATGTTTATGTTTTGATTTAGATTCGGATTTAAAGTAGGGTTTAGATTAATATTTAGATTAAGATTTAGATTCAGATTGAGATCCAGATTCATATTTAGATTTGCGTATTTTAGGTGCAGAAGTAATCTTAATGTTAAGTTTGTTGGTTAATTATATATATATATATGCATATATATATATATTTAGTTAAATATTAAATTAAATCATGCGTACATACTTACACATACCTAAATATCCACAATCAGATTTACATACAGTTATAGAAGTATAGCCTAGCACACTTGCTTCTGATTTCAGTTTTCAGTTTTCTGTTTTCACTTTTCAGATTTCAGTTATCTAGATTGGGAATCCGGAATTCGGAACATAAAGAAATATGGAAATAACAAGGGATTTGATAAGATAATAACGTTAATATGATGGATCAATCGAATAATCTTTCTTATCGAAATATGAAGTTATATATTTAAATATAAATATATATACATATATGTATTGTATATATTTTTATATTTATATATATCGATATATATATATTAGTTTATTGAAATATTCATATAAAATTCGAATAAATTTTTACAGAAATACACATAGTTATGATAATAAAACATTTACTTTTGCATTATTACTTTTTTCCCTTTTTCCTTTTCTTTCTTTCTTGCCTTTTTCTTGTTGAATCTTTGTGAGATAACATGCTTACCATAATAATAATATTATTATTATTTTTATTATTTAGGTAGGATCATAAGATGTGTAGGAATGTAAGCGGCCAAGTGGCAGATGATCTTGTTAGCATAAGCCTGAACTGGAGCCGGTGGCCAACTTCGTTCCCTAATTTGATACTTATTATAGATTTGGCTCTAAATTTGAAGATGCCAATCAATTGCAACTATAATTTTTTATATTTTGTTTTGTTTGTTTTTTTCTTTTTGACAATTAGCTAAATTTTATACTTCTCGTTTATTAAAAATTTTTTTCGTTTCATATTTTGAGTGTTTCATTTGTATTTTGGTGTATTTAAATTTGTTGTAAATGCTATTTTATTATTAAACTTATGCTCTTCTGTTCATATATGCATGTATGTTATCAATATTATAATATGTGTATGCGGTTTCTTTCTAATTTCTTGTCTTAGTTTTCTTTCATATTCACACTTGTGTTTCAATTGAAAACAAGAACAGTTAAATATATTGTTTAATTGAATAAGTACGTCGTGGTTATGTATGTTTGTACATTTACAATACATATTTTGTTATATATTTGGTTAGTTAACTATTACTTTATATGCTCGCGGTTGAAAATGTGTATGTGTTATAGAAGATTTATTTATTTATTATTATTATTATTATTTTTTTTGAATAGCTTGACTGAATAATGTGTGTGAAATGGACGTGGAACCACTTGTCAGTAGAGTATTTAGATAGGTCTCATTTTCTAAGCACATTCACCGAAATATTTAATTTTTGTTCTTGATTTCTTGAGGGATGGTAGTGCTCTACTCCAACATTAATAAGCATTTAGCATTTAAATAAATAAATTGGTTTTGGATACTTTTTGCGAGAGCTGTTTCCTGGAAACATGACTATTTAATTCATTATAGATAATTTATTTAGATATTATTCGCTTCCATTAAAATATTTCAAATTTTCCTTTTACATATACAATATTCAATAATGTTTTTTTTTTCTTTTTTTTTTGCAGAGTACACATATGTATGGACCAGCATAAGAAGAAACAAAGATATTTAATATATTAAAAATAAAACGGAGGCATTTAAAATCATTACATCAATTCAATTTCTTCCCCTACTCAATGTTAAACCTTTTAGATTTTGTAAGATTTTTTTGTTTGTTTGTTTAACTTCAAATCTTAAAAATTCATCGTTGACAAGTTATCTTTTTGCTGCAGCTGGAGCCGTGTTCTATGTTTTATATTTCATACATATAGATCTCTAAATATATTTAGCTACCGGAGCAAAATAAACTACACATTCATGACGCTACTGAGGTCTGGCGCTTATTTCTGTGGTATAAAATCGAAAGTCGTTGCCCCGCTGATCTTGCCCGATGCACTTCGATGGAAGTGGACATTTTGCCATTTGTTGTCACGCCTGTGCCAAACCCGTGTCTCCTCCGATTGATGAGTGTGCGCGTGTCCTTGCCTATTTGCATTGAAAAATATGTGAAGAAATTATAATAAAAATAATAAATATCTATTGAATATAGATTAAATGATAATACATTTTTATGGAATGTTAAATGGATTGAAAATAAAGATATCATCGTATTGCTGACGACATTGTTAAATTCGGATTGAGATTATTGATTAAACCCAATCAGTAGCAGGTCGGTACCATAGAAAAACTTGTCAGTTTAATTCAAACTTAAAGGCCCTAACTCAGATGAATAAGATACCGTAGATACTAAACTATTGTATAAAAATGTGGCAACGCTGGCCAATTATCGACACAGCTTATACATGTAAACAAAATTTGAAAATGGGCACACACATGCACAATTAACTGTTAAATTCTGGAAAATTCGAAAAACGAACGCATCAAGTTATTTTAACTGCTTGTATTAATATATTTGTAAAAGATTTTAAGCAATAATTGTCTCTCACTTTTATTATTATCTGAATTGTTTTAATTTGCCATATTTTTCACGAACGGACTGAGTCTTATGCTTAAAATTTTACTTCAATATTAAAATGTAAATAAAGAACAGCTGATTTCGTCGCTATAATGACTTTTTCAGGGTGTGAGCAGGTTCGCCCATAAGCAAATGATTTTTGCTGAACGGCTTTAGTGTAAATTGGTATGAGAACTCATTAGCAAAAAATTAAAAATTAAATTTAATGTTAAGGCCCTTATCCAGGTCACTAAGATACCGGTGTAGATACTGGCTAAACTATTGAATAAAAATGTGGCATCGCTGGCCAATAATCGATAAAAACAGCTGATAAACAAAATTTGAATACAGGCACACACCCATACCCAGTAAACTGTTAAATAAAAAAAAATTATCGAATTAACGCAGTAAGTTTAACTGCTGTTATCAATTTATAGTTATCCCAGAAGAGCACAAAAAATGGACTGAGAAGTACTGTTGATATTGCAACTACTATAAAATTATCTGAGTCGTTGATGCTGCCATATTTTTCAAGAACGGACTGAGTTTTATCCAGTCGCTACTACTTCAATTATAAAATGGAAACAATCAACAACTCATTCTGTTACTAGACTGTGGAAACTACTTACTACCGGTAAAAAAAAGGTTCAAATTGCTATTTCTGGCCTTAAATAATATATGGCTAATTATTTTAAGTCGTTTGTTAGCTGGCAAATATTTTTGGAGACATTAATTCATTGTCTGTGGTGGATAAATAATTAAACAATTAAAGTAAAACTCAAAACTTACTTGTCAATGTACTGCGTAAGCCTTACATAGGCGATGCAGGCGGCTTCTTCTCCCAGTAGGTGTACGTGGGGATTTAGTATTGTAGTGTTAATGGCTTTGCAATTCTTTCCCAGCACTAATTATATAGAAGAAAACAGTTTGGAATTGTACTTGCATAAATACATATGGTATGTATGCATTTCCTTACCATTTTCAAAATAGAATTTGTGAAAATCAATTCCTTCCACCAAGTTACCCAAAGCTTCTGGCTCGAAAGCTGTTAGATGCGGATCACAGATTTTACTGAAAATAAAAAGTTATATATATACATAAATAAGAGTATAGAATCAAGGATTTGTCGATATTATACAAACACTTACGTGTATCCGTCAAAATCGCCGCTGTTAATGGCCTCAATTAACTGTTCTGTTATCTTAATGATTTCCTGTCGTCTGGCTGCTTTGTGTAATTTGTTTGTTAATTATTTAATCAGGTTAGATTATTTAATAATGATCCAATACTTTATATCTATATTTAATAATCATTATAGTTTTACGAATATTACAACGAGTGATATTCGGATAAAAATTACATTTGAACGATCCAACCAACCAACGAACTCACCAATTAAACAGCGCAACATAACAATCATAACAAAAAGGAAAATTAATAGTCTCGGAAAGCTCTTCAAAACTAAACCACTGGGCCAATATCATAATTCTTCCTGACATACATATATATAATATACATATATTATATATATAAATATATTATATATATATATATTCGAAATTATCATTGGATCTGTGTAGATCTATCCTACAAATACAATACACATGAGATATGTATTAAAACACAAAAGTACGTATTGAAAAGAGTTCGAGCTCCGTTCAATAAGCTTCGACTACAGATGATAGATTTGATATGATTATGAATGTATATGAATGTTTGCGTTTCAAAACTTGCTTCTTTTATACAAACTATAAATATAAATATGCACATACATATATACATTATATATATATATATATATATATATATATATATATATATATATATATATATATATTGTAGTAGTATTATTATGATAACATTGTTTATATACCCAATACCCGCTCAATCCGTTCTAGTTAATTAATTCGAATATTTTGCACAGATCCGAAGTAGAGATGGAAATGAGATTTAATTCCCCGCCGCCCATTCTCGATCAGGAATTATTATCATTCGGAATGGTATATATACAATGCCTTTCTCTTTCTAAAAAGTACATATATTCTTCATCATGTTTTTGTGTGTCTGTTCTTGGATATGGATGATAAATTTGGGATCGTGTAGAAATCTCACCCATCCCGCACTTTTCAATTATTTAACTACAACTTATACAACAATCGATATATTTGATGGCAGACAAACTATAACGATATTTATGCATATAAAACTGCTTCTATCATATACTTGTGTATTGAAATATTATTTAAGATGTTCCAATAATATTTGATTAATAATATATTGGAATTTGAAATAAAGGTTTATTCTGGAGGGCACATTTCAAAAAAGAATTGAGACCTGTTGCAGTAAGCTGTCATGTAATATCGATATTTTATTTCTTGATGCAACTTTTTGGGTTTTATTTATTAATACCTTTCCATATTTTAATAATATATTACCTAAAAGGACAAATGAAAATGAACTTTTCCAAATGTGTTAGTTTTGTTTATTAAATATAATTTTAATTTAATTTTAATTTTTGTTTAATTTCAATGACATATACACATGTACTTGGATTCACAGATGACCCGATAAGTTTTTTTTAAAAAATTTCGATATGTGAGGTGATGCAAATGGTGATCGAAAATATTATATATGCAATACACACATCATTACAGAAATAAGTATAAAAGAACTTATAAATCATTCATAAGCGCAAATACAAAACAAGTAGCAGATGGATGTGGGAGAAACAATTACTAGACCTAGAAAAACATCGCACACACTTACAAAAACTTTGATTTAAAAAAATTGGAAATAAAAATTGAATTATTTAAAGATGAACCGATTGTTTTTTATACTCGTATATAAGCATGATAATAACAAACATGAAGCATGCAAATGACTGATATGAAAATAAAAAGGGATCTTCTCGAGCATTTGGAAAGGGATGTACAATTGCGTCAAAAGTACATACATACCTGAGGAGCACTGCGAGTTTCCTGAGATTTGCTGGCAAGTTTTTGCAGGACACACAATCCTTATTTCTAAAACGCACATATACGCATGTGTAAATACATATATAAATAAATATATTTATATATTTATATATATATATATGTATACATGTTGTTGTTGTTATTCTTTATGTATAGGTATATTTGTGTACAAATCAAAACCAAAGTAAATCAATTGTGGAGTCATGTATGTTTGTATGTATGTATGTATTGTATATGATAGTATTTGTATATATATGCCCACAAACACAACAAATGCAACCTATTTTACCACTCGATTATACGAAAAACGAATTCAGAAGTCTATTGAAAGAATTACAAATATGAATGGGCTCTGGCAAGTTTGTGAAAATTTACTTTGATAGCGTCGCAGGAGGTAGCTGAAGATACTGAAAATATTGGAGATATTGGAGTATACATAGATTTGATATGTATGTAGTACGACGCGATACGAAAACATGCTTTATTTTTTGACATGAAGCTACAAATAGTTTACACAGTTCAAAACAATACATACGTAATGCCTGCGATCGCAACTTAATTTAGTAGTTTCCTTTCTTTTTTTTCGACAAACAGCAAAAATTTAGAATGCGATCTGCAATAGATCAGAAATAATATTGTATAAATGTAGATAACAGCAATACCAAATACCTATAGCGATTGAAGCTCCCTAAAGCGGCAGTCCCATTTAATTTTCACTTGCTTCTTATTTTTGTATCGAAAAGGATCTGGACAAAAGAGACATACTCGTACGATGTGTCTTCGATTATATTTCCAGAATAAGCCATACCATGTTTGCAAGACTTAGGTTAGTAGGATTACTGCCGATATGGGAAGAGTTATAGTTAGCGTCTACATTGCAAGCTCCCTGTCTCTATCTCTCTCTCTATCTCACCCTTTCAAGCACCCTGACGTAACATCCAATTAGACTGTTTCCACCCGGACAGCAAGTAACTATTACTACTAGATACAAATTGTATCGATTTATAGATAAGCTATAATTTCACAGAATTAAGCAAACATACAGAAATTTAAGCGATATAGTTAATATTATATATCTATAATAAAATATATATATATATATCACTCAGGGGAAGAACTGAATATAAAGAATATGAAAAATGACGAATGACGAATGACCTGTTTACTTTTCACAGTAGACTCTCCGCCTTAGAAAGCTATTACGCAACAATACGTTATTGTAATTATTTTATTATTATTAGGAAATAGCTTTCCATAATAATTTGTACATTACGAAGAGACATTGCCAAGCATAAATGGACCATACTCACCTCTAAGGCGGGCTTTGGGCTTTGTTCTTGCAAATTGAAACCATCGAAATCATTTGTATTGCTTTTGGCATTGGAATTGTTATTGTTATTGGCATTGGCATTATTATTGGTCTTGGTACATTATTGGTATTGGTATCGAGTCTTGTGAAGCCAACGCCGAATGACACGGGAAACGAAGCTGGGCACACTGAGCCCGAGAGTTCAGTGTGAGTAGAGTAGTATCTCGTCGGCTTTTTTTTGGCTCTGGGCGCCTAATATTTAAGTGATGAGTACAATAATATATGACAGCGATCGGTATGTTTCAACATTTGCGACTTGAGATAGCGAATTTCTATTTACATAATATAATATGATATATATAACAGAGACCTTATTTTTTTGAAGAAACATCGCAAGTATTTTTTTTGTTTTTTTTGACAATATATCATTAGTTTTTTTAGCTTTTGAAAAAAGGAAGCAATGACAATTCTGATGAATATAATGTAATACTAGAAACAGATTTGAAATACATCAAATTTGGAAGATATAAGACATTCGAATTGGTTTCTATATAATATGTATATATTGTGTATTCAAAAACCTTGTTGAACAGATAAATAAAACGGCAAGAAAACTTTTGAAGCATATATAGAGTATGATTGAAGACGCAAGTATGCAAGATAAATACATTCGAGGATTGACTTTGATTTGGTTTACTATTTCCCATATCCCATTTCAATCCAAGGTTAGCAGCTCCAGCGCTGAAATTAAAACCAAATGTATTGTACATGCAAATAATTTCCATAAGAAAGAACGATAAAGCCCTGATCGAATCCTAAACCTAACTCCAAACCTAACTCCAATAGATAATGCTTATGTTTATCACAAGAACCCTGCTTGAAGCGAATGCATATCTATATATATATAAATAGAGATCCGATTATAATGGGTGAGCACAAGCATATGTATACATCGATGTACTGTATTTGGTATATCGTATACTGAATAATTTGAAACCAAAACCAAAGACACAAATAAAAATAAAATAGAAAAGAAAACAAACAAAAAAAGGAATAAATAATAATAATGAAGATGATCATTTACCTTCTGGGTCTTTTGATATGACTGTGGTACTGCGATCAACGATTCCTTTTTTATCTTCTAAAAAAAAAATAAATTTCATAATTGAAAATGGAAAAGTGTTTGGAGTCTAATAATTTTAAAAACTCTGTTAATTTTTGTTATTTCTCGTTTCATTAATTTTCATTTTAGTGGCCAACTTCATAGACAAGATTCAAAATACACATTCATCATCACACACAACTCACCTTGTTGGCACACAATTTACACATGGAAAGGGCGTGGATTATATTTAATTTTTGTATTTTAATTTATAGTCCTAAAAGCTGGCAGTAGGTGCACAAGATTGTAATGTGCTAAATGTTAGTCATAAAAAAAACGTAAAGCAAACATGAATATAATGCATAACTATATAATCTAATCTGGACCTGGACCGGGAATTTCTTTTTGTCCTGTCGAAACCGCTTTACCACGGATCGATGGACCGTTCGGTTATATGGAAAAATAAATAAAATAATACGTTTATATAACAATAATAATAGTATACTGTCAAGTTAGGACTATGAATATATTGACGCGTTCAGTTCCTCTTATCCGTGTTATACATATTAATAAATACATGTTAATATTAATATATATATACAAATAGTCTCAACATATTTTATCTTTTACTTTCAGATTTTCTTCTTTTTAGGCAGTGAGCTATCGCCTCAGCTATTGATATAACAGCTGAACGCAGTTGTTATATAACTCGAATCAACTTAGCTTGAATCTATCATCACACGGAAAATATGAAAAAAAAAACCCACTAGGAAAGCACTTTAACCTGGATCTTTCGAGAAGCTTCAAGCTCAATATGATCCAAAGCCAAAATTGGAAGGAATTTGGGTGTAAATGCAAGTGAAGCAACCGTAGAATATACTTGTATATAAAAAGACCGTTTTGAAGTTTTTGAATCGAAAAATTTAGCTGAAGATTTTAAATACCATTGTGCACTCTATAGGAATACACGACTATAACACACGATCGGCCTTAAAGGAATAAAAAAGCCTTTAAAGCATGTAAATTTTCTTATCGTCTTAAGAGGAACATAAACACATTTGAAGATAGATATAGAATTTGTATTTGTACTAAGCAATAAAACAAAAATATGAAATTAAAACAAAAACAAAAAGTAGGATCTTATACAGACGTAGTACAATAGAATAGTAGCATAAATGTAAAGAACGAAGTACGACAACTAGTGAAACGACATATAAAATTCAAATAATAAAAGTCGTGCAGAAAAAATTAGTATTTTCAATAAATCAATTTTTAGAATAAAAAAAGGGAAATAGTATTTAGTTAAGAAATAATTTGAAAAATACAAGTACAAGTTTATATTGTCTCTGCAGTACAGTCTGTTTAGCTAATTTATAAAATTCCAAGGTGAAAGATTTGTGATGGGGGTAGACTGAGCCGTTATTTCACTAATAGTACTTTTTTTTGTTTGCGTATAATGTTTGATATTGCTACAGATTATTGTGCGCACTACTATATATTTTATTATATTATATATATATAATATAAATATTGTAATATATATATATAGTGCGCATAATATATATATTGCTCAATAAACTATTGACTATAAACTTTCATTGACTGAGACCTATTCAAAACAAAGTAGGATTATTCCTTTGGCTCGCGAATTATTTATTGCATTTATAATAATGTTATGATCCTTATATATGTGTATTATATAGATTCAATATTTACCTTTGACATCATCGTCCTCTAGT
Source organism: Hirtodrosophila trivittata (assembly GCA_035045065.1). NCBI lineage: Eukaryota > Metazoa > Arthropoda > Insecta > Diptera > Drosophilidae > Hirtodrosophila > Hirtodrosophila trivittata. Next base: position 1,019,156 of record JAWNNK010000645.1, read on the forward strand.
GTTGTACTAGATGAATCAGTTGATTCCTTTACTTGAGATCCGTCACCTTTTTTGGTGATCATGCTTCTGCCTTTATGGAGAAATATTTAAGATCTATGTAAATTTTCTTTTCTATTTTTTTTTTCTTATATACAACTTAAAGGACTAATAATAAACGAAGCTAGTTAAAATTGAATTCGGATTCGGATTCGTCTTGCCAAACACTTCCACCATGTCATGTAACACGATCCTCTTGTGTAGCAAACGTAATCATATTTATCACGTGAGCTTCACTTTTAGCTTAGATTCTGTAATCATGTTCTGATGGACGATAGTAGCTGCCGATAAGACGAATTTGGTTCTGGACAGAATCCAACACACCCAAAGGATAAGAATCCTCCATGCATCTCAAAATACTTACTGGAGAAGTTCCTAGTGGCAAGCATGGTTGTCAGTATAGCACCCTTAAGCTTGCGTCGAGCATTGAATTTCTTGAGGCAGTCAACTGTTTCTTGACGATGTACAACAGAAGCCACACGTTCTCTTTGCTATAAAAAATAATTGAAAAACGTCAAGTTGGATACATAAATGGAAATAAATCAAAGACTACGTACACAAATCCATGGGTGCTTCAGGGCCTCAGCTGCTGTTATTCGCTTGTTTGGGTTTACAGTCAGCATCTGATTAATAAGATTTTTTGCCTCTGGCGTTACAGTGTCCCATTCTGGCGAGGGGTACTATGAAATAAACAATAATTTATATTATTTATTGAGAAGATACTGAACTAAACTTCATTTACATACATAAGTTCTCATATTTTTCAAGCTACTAGTAAACAAAATAAAATATTAAGCTTGTGTTAAGAGCTGTCATTTTTTCACCTTCTCATTTTCTTGATTGTTAACTACACATCTTAAGACGTTACATTTATAAATTATATTATTATTATTACTAAACTGAAGGTTAACAGATATTTCTTAACTTATTATAAAGTAGGTTGATTGTATCAATAAATTATTTATCATCTGGTTTAGTGTCGGTATACAAGCTATTGTTATTATCTCTAGAATATAGCGTGTAGATTAAACTCTTACATCATAGGCTCCTGCCTTTATCTGTGAGTACAAGCGATGCTGGTCCTCGTCCCAGAAGGGTGGATAACCAACCAGTAGTATATAGAGTATAACTCCTGTTGATAACAAAATAAATACAATCAATAAATTGATTTATATGTTTTTTTTAAATATGTTTACAAGATATTTGGACAGTGTAAAAACTACATATATTATATATGTATATTGTTCAGATATACATATATGTTTGTATATTTTGTATACTTTAAATATGTATAAGAATTTGATCTGCTTACCGCAAGCCCATATATCTACCGATTTGCCATATGGCTCCTTCTTCAACACCTCAGGCGATAGGTAACCGGGAGTACCAGCAAATCCAAACCAGGCTTGGTGGTCGCCTTGTACTTCAATGGCTAGACCAAAGTCAGCGAGTTTCACAGCTGCACCCTTTGCCTTACTAGCTAATAGTAAATTCTCAGGTTTGAGATCTCGATGCACCACACCATTCTGGTGGCAGTGATTGACCGATTCCAATATTTGTTGAATACAATGTGATGCATCAGCCTCTGAATAAAATTCACGTGCAACAATATCTTCGAAAAGTTCACCACCAGTTACACTGTAAATGTATTTAGTATAATCAAATTTGGTTGATTTCAAGGATTTGCTTTCATTCGGAAATTGTTATTCAATTCAACTCAACTTTTGGATAATTATGTACTATGTACATATATTTTAGTTAGTGTTAAAAGTAGTTAGTTAGTTGTACTTTGTTAATTAGTGCACCTTTAGGTTTAATGGAGTTAAATACATATCGTGTTTAGTGGGTATAACAAGTTCAACAACACGGAGTGGAAAGGATGAACTATGAATCTCAATAAACAATAGTCAAGTCATTGCTTAATTCACAAAGTGAACCGAAAGCTCTAGATCCAGAAAGCTTTTAACAATTACATATACAATAAACTCATATATTTTAAGATTACGTTATCAACCATCCATTAGTTACATACATTAGAAACTGTGCCAGAGGTTACTTACAGATCAAAAACCAGATAATGATAGTTCTCCTCCTGTATGCTATCATGTAATCGAACTAAAAGGATTCAAAGCAATAATTCAATATATGTTTTAAAAGTGAATACAAATTCTGCTTATTTGAACTTGTGCAAACTGATATAACAGACTAGATATATCAAATAATGTATACATACCAATGTTAGGATGGTGTAGCTTCCTACATATCCGTGCCTCTCGTTCTAGTTTTTGAAAATCTATTAGAGATGAGAAATAAAACATAGTTATAGGTTCTATATATATTAAGGCATGTCTAATTAAAAAATACCACCTCTAGCTGTTAGCTTTTTGGTATTTATAATCTTAGCCGCAAACTCAAATCCCGTTGATTTTTGTACACATCTTTTAACGATCGAAAAGGCACCCCTGAAAAACGAAAAATGTTTTAGTTCGATTGATGTCTTTTATCTAATAAAATACCAATAGGACTTTAAGAGTCTTTACTTACTTTCCGAGTTCTTCTTTAATATCGTAATTGTCTGAAAAACGCGTACAGGCTGCTGGAGCAGCCATCGCGATGGCACACTTGAGAAAATCTATTGTGTGTGTGTGTGTCTATAATAGTGTGGGTTGTGCTTGTTCTAGGCACGTTGGGGCAGTAATTCTTAAATTAAATTGTCAAGCAGTCCTTGATTCTCCGTTTTTACACGTTTTGATCCGCTCTGTAGATTAGGCGAATCTAAAAGTATAAAGAATACCAAACAAATTAATATATAATTAGAAGAATGTTTGCCTATCCCTGTGCAATATCTAATATCGACCAACTCAACGTTTCAAAGGAAGATTTACTAAATTAGAAAAGGCATCACAGATTTAGATCCAGACTACGTACATAATGATGCCAGCTAATTACAAACCTTAGATGTCAACAAAGAAAAGCTAAAATAATGCCGTTACCCGAAAGTTAGAAAATTACTTTAAGATCACTTCAGTACATAAGGTGATTCTGAAAATATAATGTTAACGAACAAATCAACATATGTATATCTCCGTATTTCTCAAAATATATAGGTTTAACAGACGTCGCACACATATGTTTTTTTTGTAAAATAACATAATATACGACCACTTTGAATGACGGTATGATGATACACGATCACTCTAAAAATATTTAGTATATTTTGACTTCGCAATGGTACCATATACTTTAAACACAATTTCCAGTTGTGTACTAATTTCTTCTTTTAAATAATATATAAGTTGTGGCTAATTCAATTAAATGTAAATTGTGTAAATAATAATGTTAAGTATGAAATGTAAAAAGAATTAAATCAGCAAATATCTGATCGATACTTGTTTGGTACGATGTATCGATAACATAATTGCCGATTCTAACCATGAACATTTTATTCTATAATATACATATGTATATTTACATAAATTATAAATGGTATTCAATTAGCATTTATATATAAATAATATGCACTATATTTAAAATAATAATAATTCATAATAACTTTTTATTAATTTAGTGAACTTGTTGCGCATTCGAAGGTATGCTTTTAATATTAATACAATTTTTTTAAAACATATTAAAGGTAAGCCTTACAAAACCTAATTACGGTCACTTTTACTACAGCTGTGGTGGTTATTTATAAATCTATAACTGTATTAATGTATGCGTTTAATCATATACATATGTGTAGGTACTCGGTTAAAGGGATTTTTCCAGCTTTTCGTGTAGTCAATAATTCCCAAATTAACAGATTGTATTATTAATATGTGAAAAAGAAAATTTTATTTAAAAGTTATTTAACTTGTATTTATAATATTATCATTGACCTGCTATCGTTTTTTTCACAAAAGCCTATTAATCGATTTATAACATTCACAATCTAGCTACGATTCGAACCCAGGACCCGACGACAAGCTTTTTTAAATGCAATGTAGTGTCTTTGCTAGAAGCAAATACGATAAAAAATATGTATTACATTTAACACGTTTTAGCTTAGCTATTATTATTATTAAATATTGTATTATACATATTACATATTATGCTGCCATATCCGTATTAATTACAAAAGTGAATAGTTTGAAACAAGCTACTGCGTTTTATTAGTATTTTGTAACGTGCAAAAGGAATTGGGATCAAACTTGTTGCGAAATACATGTACACATTTACATATGTACATACATCATTCAAATATCCCTACATAAATACATATGTATACATAATATTGGTAAAAAATCGTACATATGTACAAAGGAATAGGGTAGCTTTATGCAAGTAGATACATTATAAATCCTTGAATATACTAATATATAAACATATGTTCGTAGCCGCATATGTACGTATATTGGTGTACATGCCGATACATTTGTACGAATAAATATGTACATACATATATAATTACAAATACAAAGTACACATAGTATACATATATATATACTTATATACATGTTACTCCCTTGCTTCCACATTCCATTTTCGCTGCGCATGAATCTTCCACCGTTTTCCAATTGCCAGTAATGTCTACTGAAGGAAAGGCATCAAAATATTAACGCACCTATGAATTGATATACAAACATTTATACCTATATACATACATATATGTATATGTACATATATTATATGTATGTAAATACATACATATATATATATGTTTGTATTAAAGATACAAATGTATGTCAAATTAGTGTGCCAATTAATATCGGAAAAGCACATATACATATATATAGTTACATGTATACATTATATGTGTACTATATGTAATAACGTATGCGTATGTCAAAAAGTTAGAAATTTTTCATTAACATACATACAAATAGATGTATATGTATGTATAAATAACATTAATATCCTTTGGCAATTGGGCGAGGCTAGGACGGGATGAAATTTTCGCAAAATATACATATTTTTTCTGAATATTTGTTCACAAATTTAAAATAATTTATACATTTGTGATTATGCATGTATATATGTATGTATGTCAATTTATCTATATATTTATATACATATATACACATATCTATATATCCATAATATATATATATATATATATATATATATACATATAAGTATACACATTTATAAGAACATCTATACTTCTTAATCACAAACACTAGCGCACTTTAGCTGAATGTATACACACATATGAAAGCACTTTTATGTATATTTTTGTATGTGTCGTCCCGAACCATTAAATAGCGGTAGTAGCGTAATATTCATCACATACATTTGTATCAGAAGTTGTACATAAAAATATATGAAATATGTATACATATAACATATATATGTGAATGTATGTATAGTCATATGTATATATATATATATGTATATATATAGAGCTGGAAACTTTATGATGTGGGTTGCAGAGATATATGGAAAAAACTTATATGTATGTATATATATATACTTATATGTATGTATATAAATATATATGTATGTGTATATGTTAGTATACGGTGTATGATATATGCTTGATATATGGTATATTTGAATGTATCTATCGAAATAAATAAATACGTACATACATATGTACATATATTAAATGTGTTCCACTGTTGTATGTATGTAGATAGTTGACGGGACCAGGGCGACACGCGACTTATATATGTATGTATGTACGTATGTGTGTTTATATACTACGTATCGTATTGAAAGACGTCCGATGGTTAGCAAAGCGAATTCAATACTGATGGCTTTTAATACCAAGCAGCATCAGGAATGCTATATGAGTATACTTTACATTTCTGTATCCCAGGTTGCCTTCGTACTCGGAGAACATATGTATATTTGTAATGTTCTCTGTCTTAACTATTGGGTTGTGGACAATAATTGCTCGGTGGTTGTTCAAGAGAAAGTCTCCACTATTTGCACGCATGACCGATAAAAAGCTTTCCTTTACCTCCTTCAGCTTTCAGCGTTTAATCTTTTGGCTTTTGAGCTTTTATCTGCAGCTATCGATAGCAGAACATGCACTTTATATACTTTGTAACTTAATTTAATGCTGATAATAATCAATTACACACAGCCAAAACAAATCAATGCGTTTATTAATATTTAATCCCTTCCTATTACTAAGCTAAAAGGTTTATCACAACATGTAATATCTAGAAGAAAATACAAATTGGTAAAACGAATTAAACCGTTTCATATATTTCTTAAAAGTAGTTTAATGTATTTAAAAAACTAAAGAGCGCAATAGGGGAATATTTAGTTTGAGCAAATGTATGCGACAGGCTGAGGACTATATCTCTGCCCCATAGAGATAAAGTATAGAATATATATAACAGAATCAATGGCCAAGTCAATCAATATATGAAGTCTGATTAAAATTCTATAATGTCCTCCCCCGACTGCAAATCCAAAAAACATGATTAATAAACACGTTTTTCAACCGATAGTTTTTCTTCTGGCTTAAGTTTTTAGAACGATCGGAGAATAAGCACAGAACTTACTGGTAGCGACGTCGCAGCAGAGATTTGCTTGCATGTGTGTATGTATGGGTGTGTAAATGTGTACGGAGTTCAGGAAGACTGTATGTGAAGGCATATCCCAAAAGGGTTATTGGTTTTTCGTACAGAATTTATATTTGTTTAACTAACAGCTTAACCATTAAATGTTCATTCTAATTTATTTATGGATGCTTAATTTTTCATAATTTTTATATCTTTTCTGACTACTCCTATGGTCCAGCACACCCATCCTTCTTGGAACCTAATCGCTTAGTAAGTAGTTTTGGAATAATTTGTCTCTAATTGGTTGCATACCCAAAGTTAGTCTTATAAAACGACTTGAAATAATCCAGCATTAAGGCATGACGGTCAATTATAGTCAAAACTGAAATGTAATCCAACATATTTTCAATTCTTCTTATAATTTGCTTTCCTTGAGTGAAAAATTAATGAAAAAAAAACAAAACTTTGATCTGTGTATGTATAAATCTTTTAGTAAATAATTACAAAATAAATGTGTTAATTTGCATGTTGAATACTTAAAAGCAAATTCGAAAGGTTATTCTAATTTTTAGGTTTCTTGCCGATATTGTATATTTAAGTAACCTAAAATTTGAATGCGGACGGACAAGTAACAAGAAACAAAAACAAAGGTATAGTTTATAAACAAATTATAAATTACATTTAGTTTAAGAAACCCTAATCTACATATAATATGTATCTAGTTAATATATAGTACAATTTAAACATTTATGAATTCTATATTTTATTTATAATTCTTTTTAGATAGTATGAGAAATACTTATGTGTATGTATGGAATAATATAGTAATAGTAAAGAACTATATTATAATATAGTATTGTAGTATAACATATTAATAGTTTAGAATAGTATACTATAGTATATTATAGTATAGTATTGTATAGTAGTAGAGTATAAAAGTATAGTATAATATAATATTTTGGTTAGACTTTAATTGGAATGCATTTGATACTGTCTTTTATTTATGGGAATACTTTAGTTGAACAGCTTAGTGCTCTGAGGTCATACGCTTTGTTAAAACTTGGACTCGTTGAGCATTACAGCTTTTACACAAAACATGATCATCTAGAGGGTAGCATCCTCGACCATCAGCTTCCGATGACAACAGAAGGCCGCAGTCCTGTGGAAGAAGTTATTTAGAAGTTAATATATATGTATAATATAATAATATAATAATATAAATAATATATGTTTTACCGCAACAAATTAATATATTTTCTTATTTTTTAAATCTTTTTCACTTTTAGGATACATCTAGACACAAACTAACTTTTAGATCACGACTATCATTCCGGCAGAGTACTGCAATACATGGCCCTAGCGCTACAGAGTCACGGTAGGCATTCAAGGGATCAGTCCTAGGACCAGTATATGACAAAGCGCTTATCAAATTTCACGAATGACTTGGGCCTAGTAGGTGTACCCAAAGGGATAGAATTGGTCGTATCGGCTACTAATGAAACCATTAGAGTCGTGAGCAGGTGGATGCGAGCTTTCAGCTGGCCGGCTTTTATGAATATACGAGTTGGAGACGTGACAATTAGGTCGAAGGGCACGATAAGATATCTAGGATTCGTGATAGATAACAGATTTTGCTTTAGGCAGCACATAGAGCTCGTTAGTAAGGAGGAATCAACTAGTAGCAAGCAGCTCTAGAAGGCGATTACTCATGGCGACAGAAGTAGCCTTCGTACGGTAAACAGCTTCGAAGTAAGCTAGCTGCACATAGCTGCATTGTATAAGTGCACCCAGGATAATATTCGGCTTTCGAACAATCTTGAAGTATGTTGCCTTCGTTCTAGTGGAAATGCTGCCAAAGGTTGGCGCTGTGTCACACCATTTAAGAGTATGGTAGTGAGTCGTACATGCCACGGGCCACCACTAGCATTGATGATTCCAAACTCCTAGATTCATAGAAAAAAAAACGCACTCTACAAGCAAGAGTCATGATTAACTTCTGTGTTTATTATCATTTAAACTGATATGTTAAGTATAAGATTATAGCCTCCTATATGAATCCGTTTATACGGACGGACATGCCTATATCGACTTGGCTATTTGTACTGATTAAGAATAAATACGCTTTATAGGCTCGGAGATACTTCCTTGTGCCTACTAAATACGTTTTCACAACCTTCGCTCCCTTTTTACTTATTTTAAATGGATTTAAAGAAATAAACGGAAAATATAGATATAGATAGCCACATAACATGTTGCATGCTTTTAGCATTCTGAAGAAATTATATCACATAATGGGTTGCTTTATAACTTTATCCTGATTATATATGTGTGCACCGCTTTCAGGGTATATGATTTAGTTAAGATAATTAATGATTTTTATGGGTGTAAGGTAAGAGTATTAAAACCCAGAATAGATTAAACACGACACATTACTTGTGGTCTTCTTCACTGTCTTCGATTGCTTAATACTTTATGCAAAAAATTTACAGACTCCTACCTCACATTTATAGCATTCCAAGTGGAAGCTACGATCTAGGGCGACTACTCGCACTGTTTCTTCTTGGCCTGGATCCGGCATTATGGGCTCCTTGCAAACACAGCATCGAGGCGCAAATTTCCTAGAATTTAGTGAATATTATAGATACAGGCAGAACACTATACGATAATACGGATAACTTACTTGTGGAAATCTGAAATGCAGTAATTTTGATTGGTGGCATCAACGGTAAATGGAATTGCTTTAAAGAATAAAACAATCAATATTTATTATTAACAATAGAACGGAATTATTAGTGGTATAATCCTTATATTGAATCCCATTCCTCATTTTTGTATTGTAATCCAAATGGGTTCAAAAGTAAACAATAATCTACTTACCATCTAAACTATTTCCACAAACAACGCAAGTAAAGCATTGCGGATGATAGGGCTTGCCCGTGGCCCTCAGAATGCGCTCCAAGATCGGTTTCAAGCAAACCGAACATTTTTCTAGAGTTTGTAGATAGTCATACTCGCAGAAGGGCCTTCCCTCAAGAGCATAAAATGGTTTCCCCTGTAGATTTAGTTTGCATTCGGTGCAAGTGAAGCACGAAATATGATAAATTTGATCCATTGCTGTGCAGCCACTGTTCTCCCCCAACACGCGTTCGCCGCACTTGTAGCATCGTCCTGATAATTCATTTTTATATACATATCAGTACTATATGGTATAAAATATGTGTAAATAGTAATTTTAAGCATTTACCATAGCTGTCCACTTCGTTCGTTGAATCAATCGACGATAAGTGGTAATGGCTCAAGTTCTCGTCAACAGTTTCATTCCTTTTTGGATGAGTAGCACTGTGTCGATCAATTTCACTGGGAACTCCAGCTCTGCAGTATACTGGAGTATTTGATCCGTTTGATCCCAACACATTGCGACTACATGTCGAAGCTCCTAGTAATTGACTTTGATTAACATACGAAGCGTACATATTATAATTGGTGCGAGACGACATGTCCGTAGGTGGGCGAGGATTGATGGGCTCATATATCGAATCGTATGTAGAAGAGCTCTACATAAAGACATAGGAAGTATAGAAAAATTACACCTATCCTCAGTACATACTATATAGGTACAAGTAATATATATTATTACATTTATAAGCTCTTTGCTAAATAAATACTGTTACATTTATACTTATTGTTATGTTAAGATGTAAAGATTTAAATTCAAATATTTGCAAAAAAAATTTGTATATGCTTTGAAATGTTTGCATATGTTTGTATATGCTTTCAAATGTTTGGCATTTGCTGTAAGATCGCTACGTTGTAAATATAAGTTATTTCTGTATATGAGTTACGAGCGGAAAGCCCTAACAACTTGCATTCAGTTCAACTTATGGAGAACAGTTTACAACGGCGCAGACTGAAGCGATTCCATAGCTAGTTAAACTTTAAGGTTCACAGCCATGATTAATGTAATAAAATCAATATCTTTAGTATAAGACAGATATCACAGATAAAAAATAAACTATATTTTAAATTATTAACAGAATTTACATTATATTCAAGTCAAAAGTGATCTTAACAATAAATACCTGAGATAATCCACCATAGCCATAATAGTCTGCACAACTTTTGTTTTGATAATTCTGAAAAACCAGAACAAAAAACCAATTTAATAAATTTACAATATCAAATATCCATCTTCTATGATTCGAAAACTAATAGTTTATGTGTCATAGATTGTTTACCTTAAGGTTTTGGTTATGGGAAGTTAAATGGTTTGCATAATTTTTGTGCGGGTTTCCAACAGTGGCCTGCTGCTTATTTGAATTATCTTCCTTGAAATCAGATTTGTTGAAAATATCACTAGCACGCCTGAGCTCGCTGTACGAGGAGCTGACTGGACTTGGGGGTGGCGGTAAGTCTTCATCCAGTTCCTTTTCGGATGGGTTTGTGCAAATGGAAAGCAGTCTAGGCATCAACTCAGCAAGAGGATTTGCGTCTGTATGCGGAAAGTACAAATCAAGAACGAAATCAATTTAGAGTTGACTTTAAATAGATTCTCCTTAAACATAGTATGTCTATATGTATTTACCGTTTTGAATGCAGGTTTGTTGTACATTGGAGTAAACTGTGCAAGCATCGTTATTTGGTCGCGTGGACATTGGCATATATATTCCTGTTACATCACTAGGCTTAGGTGTGTTATCAGGAGAAATTTGACGATTTTTGTACATAGAAGGAACAGGACTTGTAAAATTATGGCCACTGAGAGACGTGGACGATAGTTTTGGAATGCTACCGCCCAAAATAGATCTTGTCGGTTGATCTTTTCCCAATCCCAAGAGCCCTTTCTTTTCCATCTGCATTTTGTGATAAGCCAAAGCTTCCAATTGCTGTTCTAATACAGCAGGGTTATCTAAAGTCGTTTGGCTACAGTTGGATTTATCGCCAGCTTGGCTAACATAATTAGGCTGCCTGCGTAAAAGCGTGGATACGGACCCGGCTGCAGTTCCTTTTTGTCCACCCAGTTCTAAACTATGCAGAGGCTGTGAATATAGCGGCTCGCGAGTATCTGTTACCAGTTTGCTGAGTGGAACCTACCACCAAATTCAAGTTAAACAATGTTTAAGATGATTGAAAATATAAATTCATTCACCTGAGGCATATCGCCAGTTCGTTTAAACGGTTTTGGTGGTATGATTGGTGCGGTCTTTGTTTTACTGACACTATCATTTTGCCCAGCAGTCGCTTTCTGCTGTAAGTTATCTACCAGAGCTGCTACTTTTCCGGTTCGTACATGAGTATCGTCGCTGCTACTACTCAATATTTTTAACTGCTTTAATTGTTCCTCCAGGGAATTCATTGCACGCTATTAAAGCAGTGGCGACTGTTTGTATCGGTGGAACAGTTGCAGGCGCTGCCGTTCATCTGCTACATACAAAGGGTTGCTACTCCAGCTTTCCTTTTTAGTCAGTAAAATTGATTTTCTTTTTCGACTAATGTATATATACACAATATGCAAGTATTCACATGCATGAATACAATAGGTATCGATGACTATTGCAGCTATTCAGGCGATTCATTTTATGAAAACGATACTTTGATAGTCAAGCTATCGTGATATGCGCTTGGGCACGAAATATATATATGAAATAATTTAACATATATATATATAAATATATATATATAAACATATATATATAAATATATGTATATATATATATATATATATATATAAATATAATAATATAAATATATTAATATATTATATATATATAAAATATTTAAATATGAGACAGTACGGCAACGCTTGCATATCGTGATCCTATCGATAGTACCTCGTTATTAACACTGTTCGCTGTGCTGAGTCCACCCATCTCTATTCATTTAATAATAAGTCTGAAATATTTGGTTATTAATATTTATTATTATTTATTTGTAGTCCTTGGAGCAACGATTTTCAAGTGCAGAAACTATTTATTTGTAAGGTAAAAATAATGCAAAATTGTATCAATTATTCATTGATTTGTATACATGAACTTGCTTTAATAACTTATATGAGAGTTCAATTTTCTTGCACAATCTAAACGTTAGGTAAAAATTGCAGAGATATGACTTAATGGAGAATGGTTTTACGCGGCCTTGGGCTTCTTATTTGGCACAAAAGTCGACGACTTAATGGAGCACTTGTGTTGGCTAAATAAACCGTCGGATGCGCAGCGACAGTCGTTGACTGTTTCGGTTTTAAAGAGTGTATCAGCAATCGAGGATGTGACTTGGCTGAGGACCTTCTTTTGATCTGCCGCCTTTAGCTTTTCAAAGTTCTGAGTGGCAAATGCCCAGCCATTATTGTTGAGTACAAAATCAATGCCCATATCGTTCTCAAACTGCAATTTTGCGCGCTTCTTGTTATCTTTGCCATCTAAGGTGGCAACCAGACGCGAGTTAAAGCCTACAGTAAAAAAATTATAATAATTAGTAACATTAAGCTTGGTATAATGATTTTATGTATACTTACCAACGAGTTTTTCAGCTGGTACACCCTCCAATTGAAGTCCATTAATTGGAGCTATTAAATGTAGAAAAGCACCATCGAACTTGGTAAGGCCTCCAGTTACATGAGCACGAACGAATTTCCACTAATGAAGATAAAAAAAGGATATTCAAAGGTAAATTATATGTACTACTATGTATGGAATTACACACTTACCCAGTTATTGTATTCAAGAGTGTTACTGCGAACTCCAATAATGCTCTTTGCAGCACCGGCACGGAATGGATAATCAAGTGCTAGCTCGAATGCCTTCTCATCAGACTGCGGTACAATTGTCTTCACAAAACGTTCGAGAATATTGTATAAATCCAGGACACGCTTATCAGTTATTATTTGCTCCACACAATTGTCACAGAAAGATTTTGGTCCATTGAGTTGAACATTAGCTACGTTACCCTTGTAGTTGATTTTACCATTGTCGCTTGTTAGCAGTGCGGGATAACGCTTGGATTCATCAAAGACAATGACACCAACGTTAACATCGTTAAATCCACGGGTTTTGAGGGAATCATGGATTTCGGTAATGGCTGGAGCAACGAGATTGGCCAGTACACTAGGCTTTACATTGATATCAACGACAAAAACAACATCAGCCTTGTTTGTCGGTATCTTCACGGTGAATTCTTCTCCATACTTCTGCTGGCCAGGGGCTCCAGCACACTTTAGGCAACGTGACGGCAGAACGACAAATTTGTTTTGCAATCTCAACGCAGATCCATATGCCAAGGCAAATGTGCAGGCCACTGCCTCCTTATCCTTTTCAGCAGCACTTTGTACTGCAATGTCGCACGCCTTGCGGTAAGGTCTGGAGTCGAATGTAAAGTAATTAAGGGCCAGTGGCGACTCAATGCCAAAGATCTCACTGCATATTTCATTGCGGGTCTGACTTTCTACTTGAGCACTGTTAAATACCACGGGGCTGCATTTGCCCAAACCATAATCATTGCCTAAAGTTGCAGAATTATCAGCCAGGGTTCCATCGATCAGCAAGTAGTCATCATACGGTTCGGCATTGCCGTTGCCCAACAGACCGCGAGTTTTGCTCGTATAGAATCCGTTTACTTTGACATGACAAACCTTGAGGTCTGTCGTGCACACAACAGTCACTCCGTACTCTGAGTGCAGATGAACTGTGTGGAAGAGACGCCATGCGTGAATGCCGGGCAAATGTTGTGGATACTCGACTGGCTTGCCGTTAACCTTAAGTGCTACGGTATCGGTGACCTCCAAAAAGTTTCCGTCCCGATCAACAAGTGTGATGGCCTTTAGTTTACCGCCATTCAGTTGACCCGTGATAGTGAAGTTATTGTCCACACTGTCCTGAGCAAGAATGTATTTGCAGTTGCCCGGGAAGGCATAGTGCTGTCCATCGAAACTGAATAGATTCTGACCATCAACAATATGACCGTGCAGCTCAAAGTCTTGGAAGAACACCCAGGATGAGAACAGCTCTTTAGTAAATACCCTTTCCCAGTTCTTCTCATTCAACAGGAAGTTGATAGTGCTGGAACGGAGCGACAGGAGCGTTGGTAGCTTTGCTAATCCATCAATTGTCTGTGGCCAGGAACTGGACCAGGCTTCAAAGTCGGTACCAGGAACTCCTCCCGTTGGCTTATTACTCTCGATTGCCGCCCAAACAGAGCGAGCAGCCTTCAAAAATAGCTTGTATAGCTCATCGAGCCACTTCTCATCATTTATTGATTGGTGATTCAGTTTCGCCAGAAGATAGTCTTGCAGTTTCTGGAGAAGTTCCTTGGTTTCAGGAGTTTGCGGCAAGATTTGCAGCTGTTCAAATACATTGTTAACGATCTCTATTGTTCTTTCCACAAGCTTCAGTTTTTTCAATGTATCATCGAATTCATTGCGAATTCTTTCAAATGTGGGTAGCTTGGCTAACCACTCCCTAATCTCGACCAACAATTCTTCGGTAGCATGGATGGCAACCTTAAGCACTTCTTGGAAGGCTTCATTTACTGGTTTCAATGCTTCATTGACAGCCTTTCCATAGTTCTTTAGTGCAGGTCCATATTTCTCCAGAAGTGCAATCAGATCCTTAAACGCGTTGGTGTAAATATTGGCAATCTCAACACGAAGTTGTCCAATCACTTTGGTCGCTGCTACCACCAGTTGCTCCCAGGCTTTCAGTATTGAGTCCTTCCACAGATCCTGTAACTTTCCATACAGCTCCACGCATGCCTTGTGCAATTTCTCAAAGTTCTCCGTTACGGTTTTCGTTAGTTCGTTGATAAATGTGTACACCTTCTCGTAGAGAGTTCGTCTAAATACAAGCAGAGAACATTTATTATTGAAAAATAGTTTACAGCTCATTGTGATCGATATATATATATTTGTACTTACATGCCATCGATAATTGGTGCCAGTGAGGGATCGCTTTCCAGCTCCTTAATTATGGTCTTTACATGATTGTCGAATCCGTTATTGAACTTTGTCAAATCTGGTGTGCTCTCTTTCACTAACTTGGCCTTCTGGTCCAAATCTTGACGGATTACTTCGAAGCGTTTCTTAATTTGTTCAGTAATTGCGTCGGTTTCTTTTTTAACTTCTGTTTCCACGGTGTTCTGGTAGATAGATTAATAGTTAGAAATGTTTAGAAATGATTAATTTATACTTAATGTTTACTAACGATCCCAAACTTACCAAAAATTCTTTAACATCTTCGTCATTTGATTTGTATGTAGTTTGCAGGAAGTTCGCGGGATCGAGAGCAACACGTCCATTAAATAGGGGCTTTCCATTGGTGACAGCGTCAAATTTGAATTCCTTGCCTAGTTTCACCTCGGCAGTGGCGTCGATGAGATTCTGTCGTTTAACTGAGATCTTAGCCCAGCTCGGTTGGATCTCGCTGTTAACTTCGATGGGTTTCTGTCCAAAAGCTTGTAATTTGGTATTGTACTTTACAACACGCTTCTGCAAGTCAACATCGCCGGATAATTGAAGTATTTGCTCGTTGAGGCCGTTCACCGATACATCGATGTGGTTCTTGCTGCCAAAAACGTAGGCTCCAGCCTTGAGGTCACTGGTGCTGCTGTGGAGTTCAGTGCTGGCACTGAAATCCTTAGTATCTGTGTTCACACCTGCGTGCGTGTTGAGTGCATAATGGAACTGTAATCCTGTGGACTTAATCTCTTGGTTGGATGTCACATTGAATCCGTGTTGAGATTGAGTGTTGTGGATTTTATTGAAGACAGTAACCTTCTGGTCCGATGTGTGGAATATGTCAAACACAATCTCGCTGTTGAGAATATGCTTATCACGATTCGCATCAAGGTGGGCGCTAATGCTCAGTGGGCGGATGGTGGGATGCTCGACCTTGACGTTTCCCTTGGCATTCAGGGAGATCTGCTCAACTCCCGTTATATCAAGAACCGCGTTAATGCGTGCCACATCATTGGGACGCTGCAGCTTGTCAATGTAGAAGGCAGCCGACTGCTCGTAGTGTCCAAAGATTTTATTATCCTCGGGTAGTTGCTGGGTAGTCTCGAAGACGATTTGGCGTTTGGGCAATGTCAGCTGAACGGTTGAACCCTTGGGCAGGACATTCGCAGTGATCTGATACTTGAGATTGTTACTAGAGATTATATGACCATCCAGATTGTATTGATACTTGAAGCCTTGACGTATGGTCTTTGATTTAAATTCAAGCTCATATGGATAACCGAGGTCTCGAAGATCAACCAGAACGAGGACAGCGTGTTGCACTGAGCCCAGTTGTTGCTCGTCTACAGACACGGTGGACTGCAGCTGGATGTTGGTGCACTGCTTCTTCTCCTCGCAAATGGACAGCTTGCTGTTAAACTCCTTGTTCGTTAGCTTGAAATTCGATACGCCGTTCTTGGGACCGAAGTTACCATTAAAGGTGTACGCAAAGCCAACTTCCTTATCGGTGGTAAGATCGAAATGCTGACGGATGAGCTTGAAGTTACCCGCGTGGCTCTTGCCATTGTATTGCACCTGTCCGTTACCCTCGACGATCGCCTTGTTCTGCTCCTTCTTGAGGCCGTATGTAGCAGTGCCCGAGAAGACAGCAGCCTGAGCATTCTTTAGATTTACCTTAATGCTCTTGCCTTGTGCTTTCACATCCAACACATAGTTGTCCAGCTGAAGTTTCTTTGAGTTCCAGTTACCAACGATATAGAAGTCATCAATATTGGTGTACGATGCTTCTGTGCTCAACTTGAAGTCCAGGTCAGCCACGTTCTCAATGTCAAGTGTCAGCTTGGCCTTTCGCTCACCCAATATCTCCACGAAGGCCACCAGGACGACAGGCTGATGTGAGGGCAGAGTTAGGCGCAGGTCGACTCCCTTCTTGTGTGTGGAACGATACAGTTTGGTGTCCAGGTTATATTGTTTATCTCCCTGTTTTGCTTGTACGGTAACCACGTAGCTGTCTTCGGCAGCCTTCTGACTACGGATATTAACCTCGATGTTTTTGGCCGTCTCGTAGCTGGAGTCCAATGTGTAGCGCAGTGTTGCGGTATCTGAATTTCCTAAATTGAAGTCGGCGGTTGTCTTTACGTACTTGTTTCCATAGTGTCCATTGAAGGCATAGTTTTGTTTCAGGTTGACGTTTCCGTCCTCGAACCTGCCGGATTGGTCTCGCTGATAGCTGCCATCGAACTTAAGAGGCGACTCCAGGTTGTTATTTTGCAGGTCAAAGTTGTATGTACCCTGTTGGGATGTACCCTTCCACAATGTGTTGAGGTGAGTGAATTGTCCATCACCAAATTTGGAATCCAAAACGAGCTCCACGTTATATCCACCAGTGGTAGTTTCCGCCGTTGATGGAACCAAGAACTTGCCATGACTGTTCAACTCCCAGCTCTTGAATTTGCTTTCGGGCACCTGAAGACTACTCTTGAGTTCAAATCTGGTTGGCGCATTGCTCTGACCAACATTGTAGTTTCCATTCACGTTGGCCGTCAGACGATTGCCATACTTGGCTGAAATGCGACCAATCGCATGATGTACACTGTATTCATCAAGGACAACGGAGACATCTATGGGCTGATCGACCCATTGTCCATTTGCGGTAACTCCAAAATCGATTGCCTTGGTCTGTCCGTCCTTGGGCGTGTGCTTAACATGATAGTTTAGCTCGGACTTTTGACCATCAATGCCGGTGTAGACCAACTGACTGTTAACCGAAAACTCTTTCGTCTTTATGTTCATGTTTTCCAGCTTGCCCTTAAAAGCTAGCGAAGCTTTCTTACCAGCTTTATCCTGGCTATTGACTTGGGCATCAAGAGTGCCTTGGGTTACATGCGCCTTGGCATTTGTTGAGACATGGCGATTGAGGTTGCCATCTACGATACGTCCCTCTGGAGTTGTGAGCTTGAATGAACCCTGGACGTCACCATTTGCCCGCCATTCACCCTTGACCAAGCCGTTGGCTTCGAATGCCACCTGCTTGCCGTTGGCCTCGATTTGGTTTTTGGTTGAGAATTTCGTTTTCTCAAAATTGTTTTCCGTTTTCAGTTTCAGTTTCTCGTCGCCATCGAGTGTTAATGTTGCCTCAATATCGTATTTTGGTGCCAGGACATGGAACTTAGAATCGATTTCGACCTTGTGCTTGGGTTCAGTCTTCTGAGTCTCAATGGTGGCCGTGAGCTCACCCTTTCCGTTTTTGGCTACCTTAAACTCACTCTTTAGAGTAAGGATATTCTTGACCAGCAGGTTCACCTTTGCGGCTGAGATTTTGTCCTGAGGATGCTGCGACTCGGTGTTGAACTTGACCAGATCAGCATTGTCGCGATTGAGACGGAAGTCGCTAGTGGTTTTCTCTGGTGTTCCAATCACTTTCAGAGTCCACTGTGTGGGCTTGTCCTTGCCACTGAATTGAGCACTGCCGTGCAGATCGATGTGCACATCCTGTGGTGTATACCGTTGTCCCAGCTCTCCCTTGGCTGATAGCTGAGTGCCCCAGCTGGTGCTGATGGTGTTGTCCACAACAAAGATGTTGCCATTAAGGTCACACTTGAAGGCAGCATCGATGCTGTGCTTGTCCAATTTAGCCTTGGCCACCAACTCGTAGTCATGGACAGAGCGTTGATTCGATTGATACTTGACATTAAGTGATGCAGACTTCTGGTCACGGACTGCTTCCGCCTCCAACTGGAACTTGTTAGCTTCGAAAGTCGACTGAACCTTCAAGGAGCCCACTTGCTTGTTCTTATGTTCAACCTTGACATCCTGGTTGAATTTGGAGGAGCGCAGTCCATTGCCATTCTCGTTTTTGGTATACTCAAACTTCGAAGCACTGTTTAGCGCCCAAGCCGAGGCCTTGCCAGTCAACTCCAAATCGAAGGCCTGTCCGTTGGCAATCGCTAGCTTGGCTGAGCCACCGTATACGTTTTCCGGAGCACGTTCGTCATTGGCAAAGAGACCGATCTCGTAGTGACCATTTTCAAGCTTGAAGTTATTTTTGACCAGGTAAGAATGTTGCCCAGGAGCAATGTGTAGCTCGGAATTGAGGAAACTGGAACCAACATCCACCCAACCATTGAGAACAACACGTTCGTTGTTAGGGCTCAAGATCTGGAAGTTCTGGAAGTTGTAGCGAGCCTGTTTATCTCCCGTTTTTTGGGCCACGATCTTGCCATCGGCGCGGTAGCCATTGATGCTGTTCTTAACGCCGTTCTTATCCTGGATTTCAATGATGGGCTTGTACTCATTGCCATTCTTGGTAAAGCCGATTCGGCTCTTCTTAATATCCTTGTCCTGTTCGTATTGACCGTAGACGACGAGCTCGTTGTTGTCATTGGTAATGCCTGCTTCCACGCCCAAGTGATACTGGGGATTGTCCAGCGAGAGGCGACCATAGGTGCGTGGTCTTGTGCCCAGCTCAAATGTCACGCTTGTGTCATGCGACACCTTCGATCCTGGTGTGCTGTACTCCAGTTTCCACTGCTGGCTGCCAGTTGGTAAGTTGGAATGGGTTCCCTTGAAATTGAATTTACGTTCGGTGGTTGCCCAGACGGCGAATGAGAATGGCCGGGAGAGATGTAAATCGTTGGTGAGTGCATGGTCCTTGCCACCAATATCATTGAGACTAGCTGAGCTGGCAATACAAACGTTTACGCCAACAATTTCCAATTGGTTGAAGCACATTTCGGTGGGTGGGGAAGTCTTTTGCTTTTTGGCAGCCTTCAGGGGAATGGTTTTGATCTGTTTGTCCTGTTCGGCGACAAAGAACTCCGTGTTAAGCTGGACATCGATAAGCTCGAGCTTTTCGCGTGGCAGCTGAATGTCGACGTTGAAGCCCTCTCCATCCTTAATGAGGGAAACGGTGACATCGCTTCCAGTGGCTGAATGTGCAGTAGATACCGCACGGAGTCCGGTGGACAGTACCTCGGCATTGAAGCCGAGTTGAACATTGACATTGAGGTCAACGCTGGGCACAACCTTCAGGCGGTACTTGGCTCTTTGCCAATTCTGTTCTAGGATCGCGGCAACATCGATGTTAATGGCAAAGTCGATTTTGTTGGCGGCAAATCCTTGGGCTGCAAACTCAAGTGGAACACCAACGCCAGTTGGATAAGTAAACTCGGTGTCAAGGAACAGATGATGGAAGGCAAACTCTCGCTCGTACGACGACAGCTCCTTTTTGGCATTGTCAAAGGCAGCGGAGAAGTGTTTGATAATATCATCCAAAGTTCCCGGAATGCTATCGCCAAGACTCAAAAACGCCAGCTCTGATCCAAACAGTTTTAGCGACAGATCCAGGTTCAAGTCCTGCACATTTTTACTACCATAAGTCTTATACTTCTTAGCTGTTTTGGCTGTATCGTCAACAACTGAGCGCTTGGCGCGGCCGCCAGCTCCTGCGTTGCTAACTTCGATGAGCTTGACAATATCCTCGAAGTCCTTGTTGAGCAATCCCTTGGGTCCAACATAATACTCAAGGAGATCTTCGAGATTCTCCTGACGTACGCTTGCATCGAACACATTGAAATTGGTGCCAAGGATCTCAGTTGTTAGATTGAAACGCGCAGAGCGGGGTAGGAATCCGTGCTGGGAGTAGATCAGTTTGTAATCTGAGCTTGCGCTGATGCCCAATGCATCCAGTTTGTAGGATACCTCGTTGTTGACACTGTAACGCCTGTAGTCTTTCGGGAAGTGTTTGGTTACTCGAATGTTGCCCAAATGGTACTTTTGCTGTTCACGGGTCGCATCTGTCGAGTCACGTATAGCCTTCAGATTGGATTCAATGAAGCCACCGACCTGATACACCTGTTCAGAGTTAACGATCTCCGATATCTGGTTAGCCAGTTCGGCAGTGGGACAATTGATCGCTGCCAGATATGCCTCAATGCGCAGCTCCGAATCCTCATTGTGATTCTTCAACAGCTCCAGAGCCTTAGAGCTCAGAGCTGCATTGCAGCTAATCGCAGAGAAGGCTTGCAGAGCAGCGACACGTACACGATTGGAGCGTCCAGGAGAAGCACATTCGCTCAAAGCAGCTACCACACTATTGGCCAAGCTGTGGGTATTTCCGATACCCTTCAAAACATAGACGATACGCTCCTCCTCAGCTTTCGTATTGGGCAGGCAGCGTTTTAGGCTATCGGCAAACTTCTTGGAGATGGGTTCAATGTCGCCTGCTTGGCAACCAGTTCTGGTACAATATTTGGATACCAGATGACCAACAGCCAGATAAATTTCCTTTGGAGCATTGGGCACGAGTTGGGCAGTTGCCAGATTGAGAGTTTCCTTATCAACAGATTCAACCAGGTTGAGTGACAAAATGGCAAAGATCTTTTCCTTATTTTCAAATTTGCTCAGCTGTTTCAATATTGCCTTGGCGGACTCAGCTGTATTTGTACGGAAAAGTGCGTCCAGGTAAACCTTGCGGGCCAAAGCCTTGTTTGGGTGCGGGAATGCGGACAGTTCGAGGAGTGTCTCGGAATCCGAATGGCGCATAAGACGTATTAGCTCAACAAATTTCTTGGCGCTATCCTTTTTCACAAAATCACTGGTCAAGTCTACAAGTTCGGAGAGTGCCGCCTTAAGAGCAGCAATATTTTTGGATGCGAAGCTTTCGGCCTTCTGGAAAACGATGGTAGCTGGATGAGCGCCACTGACTGCTGGCGCTGCACCTGGTGTGCCGGCAATGTTCTTTAGCTTCAATGTGGTCAACACTTTGGCGTTGACATCAGAGTTACCCTTTGAGATGCCAGCGAATTTGTAGAGCTCCACGAGCTGGACATTTGTTATAACGCCACGCTCGATTTTGGCGTCCTTACTATAGTCCGACTGGAAGAGCGAGCTCGACGTAACACCAGCTTTCTCATTGACAACACCGGAGAGCAGCCCACTGGTGATTTGCTCCCGATGAGCACAGGTGTTAAGGTTGCGCACCTTAGTGATGGTTTCCACGTTGCCTGCTCCCTTCGATATTGAGGTGTGCGTTTGGCACCTACCGAAAACATCCAATTCACTTGACGATTCGGAATCAGCTCCTCCAGATTGCAGTAGCGAAATGATGGCACGCTTAATGTTAAGTGAATATGTGGAGTCGGTGGCATCACCACAGATCTCTGGCTCCAACTGTCCATTTACCAAAGTGAAGTGCACAGGCTTCTGGATGTTGTTCAGTATCTTCTTCTCCACCGATTCCTTTGTATTAAGCACCTTAACAGCGCCAAGTTGTAGGGTATAACCGCAGTTACCCTCTGCAAATACTTTCGCTGAGCCAGTTACTTTCAGACTTGTATCGTCGGCTTCGCTCACAACTCCGGCAGTCAATCCAACTGTTAAAATGCTGTCAAATGCATACTCGTAAAAGTTTCCAGGCGTATATTTCAATAGACCAGTGTCAGCTGCGAATATAGCAAGAAATTAAAATTAATTTTTATTAATTTTGTATTATCCTCTGCACTCGATTAATACTTCAAGCTTGGAAAAGTGACTTACATCGGGGACATCCTTTTTTGCAGCTACCATCTGAAAATAAATATTAATATACATTAAGTAATATTCAAAAAAGTATATAAACTTAAGTTAAAGCAAGAATATAATGTGTTATAAGAAACTTCTAGAAAACTACAAAGATTCTAAAACTCTAGCTGTTTTCCTACTAAACGTGAATATAAGTTCTGCTGCGTAGCGAAGTTAAAATATGTTGAGTAAATTTCTCATTGGGTGCTTTGGGTATCACGTTTTTTCATCGGTGTTTACTCTTCACACTGGAAACGCACCGTTAGAATTATATGTGTATGCGCTGTGTGCGAGCAATGAGCGACTGCAGCTGCAGATTTGTCTTCTTCTTTGCTGTGCAGTTTCGAAAGACGCAAGCGAACAGAAGCATAAATTTTATTGTAAGACACAAAAGAAGCGTGAAGAGTCTTTGAATATGAAAAATTGTAGCAATGAATATTAAAGAAATAAATTGATTCCAGCGCATTGTAAGTGGTAGAAATACCACAAACAACTACCAAATGCCAGTCTTTTATTAATACACTTTTAATATACATATATATATGTATATATACTTCAAATTATATAATGATCGAACAATAAACATAGATGTGATTGAACATTTTTACTTGTTTAGTTATCTCTATATGAGAGATCTCGTCAAATTGCCATAGTTAGAGGTCAACAACATATTGTAGAACCGATTGGATAGACTTATAAAGTTTTGCTGATCTAGTTACTCCTCGAATGGCCCTCCTAACAAGTTGTTTTGCACTCATACAACGGGTGACTCAATTAATATTAATAAAAAGCTTGGACTATTTATGTTAGTACATTAGTTATTATGTATGTATGTACATAAGTCGGCATAAGTATTTGACGCATGCATTTTTGAGTTTAGCTCTTAAATAATTCTTTTTTATTTTTTCGTTTTTACCTAAAACTAATACAAACTTGAAAATAACAAAAATAAAATGTATTTCAATAGGTACTCAAAAATATATAAATTAGTTAATAACATCATGTGTTGGCATAAGTATTTTGATAAGAATATAATTTTAAAAAGCAATGTTTAATTTAGTGAAATATATATCTTCCTCTGGCTTCAGTCCGGAACTGATGCCGCTAAACTATCCCTTCCCTTAAACCTCGTCGGAATGGATTCTTGGCCGTCAAATTCAATGGATCTGCGGTAGATCGAGGCTTCCCAAAAATATTGTTTTTTAATTATTACGTACAAGGTCTCGGACTTCAGTGGGCGTTGTTGTTTTATTTTTATTATTTTATTTTATATTTTATTTTTTATGTAATTGTGCTTTTTATTTATTAATTTGATGCGACACATGAAGCTCAAACTTTGCTAGAGATCTGATAACCAAACTCGAGTTAATCGTTTTACCCATTGTTTGTAATAATTATCATTTCATTTCTATTTTTTTATCAACGTTTTATATCAACTCAAATGAAATACAAAATTGTAAAATCATAAATTAAAGATTCTGTAAAAATACTAATGCCACACAAAAATGCATTGTCCGATAGCATTCGTATCAGCTGAAAGAGATTGGATAAGATAACGTTACTAAGCCCTGTCAAAGTAATTATGCCGATTAGTGTACGCGAAAATTGTTATTTATGTAAATACGAGTCTTAACTATACTCGTATTTAACTCTGTGTGTAGATAACGGTACTAAGCCAGGCTAAGCAAGCTCCGATAGTCACAAAGATAATTATGTCAAAGTAATTATGCCGATTAGTGAACCCGAAAATTGTTATAGGAGTCTTA
The DNA here is from genome assembly GCA_035045065.1 of Hirtodrosophila trivittata. Taxonomy (NCBI): domain Eukaryota; kingdom Metazoa; phylum Arthropoda; class Insecta; order Diptera; family Drosophilidae; genus Hirtodrosophila; species Hirtodrosophila trivittata. Next base: position 1,043,956 of record JAWNNK010000645.1, read on the forward strand.
ACTTTACTCGTATTTAACACTGTGTGTAGCTTATCCTTATTCGTGGAGAATATTGTTAAAGCGGCTCACACATAGTCGAACATGTTGGCGTACTTGGCTCGATGTGACAAAATGCGTTTTGCCACACACAGTCAAACACGTTCGATGAACATAGCATAGGAATACACAGTCATACAAGTTCGGCCGAACAGTCATACAAGTTCGGTCAAACAAGTTGCGAATATTGAGCCGCTCGCCTAACGGTTAATTGCCTCGCACACACTAATATTAATGCAGATTTTTACGTCATTCTCGACAATATGTTCGACTATGTAAGGGCCGCTTAAAGCAAATATTATTTAAGCTATACACGTATGTACGTATGAATGATCTAGTCTCAAGAGCCTCATGCTCATTAAAATACTTTCTTTTTTGGATCAAGAGCACGAAAATATTAAGAAAAATTTAAACTTTTAGGAGTGTGCATAAAATATAAAGATATTTGGCTTAATTTAATAATAATGTGATATAGCAATCAATAATCTATAAATTGAATTGTTTATAACAAATGAAAAGTTCATCAAAAATAACACTTCTATGATTAACTTGCTTAAAGAACTAATTATGTTATGTTATGTTATGTTATGTTAATGTTACTTCTACATACATTTTAGCTATTTTTTATTCTTAGCTTACTCACAAATTGATGTTTTACAGAGGAAAAAATGCTAAAATATTTTCCCCCATATTTAGATAATATTTAGATAATAATTTGTAATTATATTAATATTTTTAACATTTACGGAATTTATTAAGTAGTTTTGTTACGTACCGGCAGTCACTGTAGCCACTAGAAGTAGAAGTACAAAGACTCCACGCTTTTGACGCGGATTTGCCATCCTTTCAATTGTGTCGGCCCCCTTCGGGTTAGCCTACAGAAAAATATGTAAATGAATATTGCATATCAATCAATTAAAGCTGTAGGGAAACTACTACTATATATGTACAATATATAGTGCATCAATAGTTCATTAAATATATTGAAGTATATATTGTATGTACATCAATTTCACATCTCAATATTATTCGAGTATATTTGGAAGTTTTTTAATGATTGATTCTATTTGTACACACAGGAAGGATACTGATATTGTAGTCTGATCTACGTATATAGTACCAGCTATATTGTATATACCTTATCACCACGATTTAATTCACTGCAATTCCTTTCACGGACCACGAACTAAGTTCATAGGAATAAACACAATGCACAACACACGACACCGAATTGATACAGATCCGACGACAACTGCTTCGGAATTAAGCCGCATTTACCACTAGAACACAATTTAAATACCTCTGCCCTAGGGGTATCTCAAGAAAAATCACTGACTATATATACATAAGTACAAATTATACATATAAACCACATGTGTGTGTATGTGTGTGCCCATCTACTAAATAGCTCTCACGCGGTCATGCTGCTCCCATGCGTAGAAATTTCATTGTTCAACCTCGAAAGAGTCAAGGGCGTCGTCAGCTATAAAAAGGGGATAAAACTAGAGTTTGAAAGCTATCTGTGATTTCTATGGAAACAAAAAACGTATATCTCTTACCCCAGTTTATATCAATATCACGTGTAGCATTAATCACTCCAATCACTCCTCGAACATTCTACAACTTTATTGTATTTTTGGGGTTTAACTCCCATCTCCTCCTCAACCTTCCTGTCTACGCCCCTGCCACTGGGTGGTGAAATGCTCAAGTGCTCGGTTTCTCGAATTATTTTCTATTATCAGAAGAGAGACAGACTTAACGCATTCGTCCCCAGCTCAGAGTCTTTATCACCAATCTATATTTACTTAAACATACATATTTATATGTTATATAGGAGTCTATGTACATATCGCATATATGTATGCAATCACTTCGGTAATTTATATTACTTACTACATGTAATACATATATCAATTAGGTACCTATGTATATTGGTATATTCTGCTTCATTTGAGTATTATATATGGAGACGAACAGAGTTTTTCTAGCGAATATATATATATATCGGTAGTACTGATTTCACATCTCCTGAAAGTATGTAATAAGGGGCTTATACATTTATTGGCAGATGAAAGCATCTCCGACCCTAAAAAGTAAATATAATCTTGATTAACATAAATAGCAGAGCCGTTATAGCCATGTCTGTCCGGCCGTCTGTCAGCTCAGATTTAGCTGTAGTAAATGTTTCGCTATTAGCAGTGCACTTCCCATCACAGTGTAAGTGTTAGTGTCTGTGTATGTGTATACATATTTTACATGGGTTAAAGGTTTTTCCTAGTCAGAAACACTCAAGTACAACAGGCTTACCAGTTCTTTCGACTCTACCTAAATATAAAATATGAAAATGTACGATGGTGCGAGTGCAAGTTCAAGGCTTTCAAACAGATCAAAGTATATATAAATACATGTGCACTGATTATTTTTTTGATTTGATTATTTTCAACGTTTGAGAGCAATTCCTAATACATTTCCTAAGTATGTGTATTAATTTGAATAAACTAATGTGTATGTGTGTGTATATTTGTGTAATACTATATGTGCTGTGTGTGTTTTGTAACTGTGTGCTCACATGTAGTATATTTATGAATTGCAGTTAATGGCTGATAAGAAACTTTAATCTTTAATTAAAAGTTGCTTGAAAGCAAAACGCGGTTCGATAAGCGCACAAAATGATTCGCTGTTTATTACCTGACAGAAAAAATTACAGTTCGGAAGAGATTCCGCTTGATTTTTAGTAGAACACACGGCAGCTTTTTAATTTCTTCTTAAAAACCAAATTATTTTGGGTATTAGTATAATTATTTAGATAAAACAAATTCACATACTAAATACATATACTAAATACTATATACTGTATACATACATATAGATATACGTATACATATACATATACATATACATATACATATACATATAGATATACATATAGATATACATATAGATATACATATACATATACATATACATATACATATACATATACATATACATATACATATACATATACATATACATATACATATACATATACATATACATATACATATACATATACATATACATATACATATACATATACATATACATATACATATACATATACATATACATATACATATACATATACATATACATATACACATACATATACACATACATATACATTGCGTAGGTAGTACGTAACCTTCAGTAAGGGTATCAAAAGGAAGGGTACTGCCGAGAGGGTATTGTTCAATTGGAAGCTCACTACACAAGCCGAAAATATGTAAAGAGGGCAACGAACCTCTAAGAACTTCTATCTGTTTATATAAATAATGTAATGCTTACGTATATATGTTTGTATGTATGTTCATACAGTAGTACATAGTATAGATTCATTCCTGATAAGGAAATATTGACTTTGAATGCATGTCCCATTGGGAACTATGTGTCTGGAAGTGAGGTAATGTGGAGGAAGCACAAATTATTATGTTATAATATTTTATTCTCGTGTGACTTAAAATCTGGAAATATTCGAATCTCCGAAAGTACTTTCTGATGTATATACATATAATAATAAAATCAAATGATAAATCAGTAGTAAAAGACTTTGTTGAGCAATTCTGTAATATGTTTGTTTGATTTTCTGGATTAAGTAAATGTGACAGATCATATTGTAGTCATCGCTTTTTAGGTTTGTTGCGAAGAAGTAGAACAAGAAGAAGGAGGAGGAGGAGGAAGACGATTTCCCCTCTCGAGAAGGTAATTACTGAATATGATTATTTATTTATTTATTTAATGTCAACGATTATTAAAAAAATAAAAAAATAAAAAATAAACAAATCTTTTAAGGAAATATTGTAAAACCGTATCCAAACTAGACTTTTCTCGACATTTCCTTGAACGTTGAGCCAAGTGAAATTTCCCTCTGGCGATGACAACATCGAAGGCTGCGCCTGTGCACGTGCACATATACCCTGTACGGTTATACCTAAAGCGGGTATAATACGATCGGTGCGTGCACTGGCCAAAGGCAGATCTCAGAATTGAAGATGGCGAGACAATAAGATCAAGTTGTTCCTCAAGCATATATATGCTTGTCTCGAGCTGCTTCTGCTAATAACTTGCCATAGTCTGGCTCTTAGATATATGATAATATTTATTTATTTCTTTATTTATTTATTTATTTAATTTCAACTATTAACATTCGACCAAAATTTGAAAGTAACAATAAACTTTTTAATATAAATTAAAACTGAAAAAATTTAATTTAAATTTGAAATGAAGTATTTAAGTAAAAAATTTAAGTTAATATCTGGGGTGTTCAAAATGAGAAAATTAAATGATTCAACATTTGTTGCGAGGATTGGGAAAAACCCAGAAAACCCAATCAGATCACTTTGATTAGTAAAGCAATTAGTGCTAGTTACTACTAAAAAGTTAAGAATATGGTGTTTAATCGTATCAAAAGAGGACTCTGAGTTGAAGACTCCAAAAAGTCTGTTATAGTCAACACAGAGAACTCGAAAAGGTTCCTTCAGGGAGTAGTTAGTACTACGAGTATTTAGAGAAAGTGCTGCGAAGTTACGAGTACGTCTCAAAGGTACAGAAAAGTTAATTTGGCTCAATAGCAGAGATGAGTCAATTTTGCCAATTATTAGTTTATGTAAAAATATAACTCCCAGCATCATGCGACGGTTAGTAAGAGATGGGAGGTTAATTAATAGCAGTCTACTGGGGTGTGGAGGCAAATCAGTACCTGGATCCCAGTTAAAGCCGCGAAGAGCAAAAAGAAGAAACTTCTTTTGACCACACACAAGATCCTTATTCCAGAATAGGCCGAACAAGAGAAGTATATAGCAGCTTAGTCGTATAAGGGTCGTCGAATTCCTTAGACCATCGTTTGATAAATCCAAGAGATTGAGTCGCCTTGTTGACTGTAAGCGCGATATGTTTGTCAAATTTTAATCTATGATCGAGAAGAGTTCCCAAATCGGTGACACAGTCTAATCTCTCAAGAGAAACCCGGTCGAGCATGTTAATAAATGTGAGAGGCGTACTTTTATAGACCCACATAACCTCACATTTAGAGGAATTTAGAAACAACAAGTTGCATTTACACCAAGCAAAAAACAAATCCAGGAGAGTTGTTGTCATTATATGATAAGCACAGCTTCACATCATCGGCGTACATTAGTGAATAGGAGTGAAGGCAAATAGACGGGAGATCGTTACTAAATAAATTAAAAGGTAAAGGCCCAAGGTGGCTACCCTGGGGTACACCAGAGGTAACAAAGACAGGCTTAGACAGTGAGGCTTTAAACAGAACTTTTTGGGTTCTACAAGAAAGATATTCGGAAATCCACATAAGAAGGCTGTGTGGAAATCCGATAGTACTAAGTTTTTTAAGCAAGAGACAGTGGTTAACGGAATCGAAAGCCTTGCTGGAATCTGTGTAAATGACGTCAGTCAAAACCTTTGATAACAAGGGAGGTAAGCTCAAGTAAGTTAGTGGTAGTAGATTTCGATTTCACAAAACCTTGTTGGCAGGGGGAAATGATAGAGCTACATGAGTGTTGTAGCTGAGATGTTATCAATATCTCAAACAGTTTAGGCATCGCGGAAATAATTTGGAAATACCCATGTAGTCTTTAACATCAGACTTTGAACCATGTTTGTGAAGAGGAATTGTAAATGATTCCTTCCAAATGGTTGGGAAAGAGCACGAGTTAACAGACAATTCAAATAATTCATACATAGAGAATCAGCACAGTACCTAAGAACCCATCCTGGCACTCCATCTGGGCCTGGTGAATATCCTGGCTTGATTAAGTTAAGTTCGCTAAGTAACGAACATTCCAGGATCACAGTTAGATTTCGGCAAGGTATACGGGGAGTTAGGAAGAAAGTTAGCAGATGAATAAGTAGTTTGGAAGAATTCTGCAAAAAGATCGGCTGAAACCTGATCAGTATTCGCTTTCATGTCTTCATAAGAAACAGATGAGGGCAGCAAGGAAGTTTTTCGTTTAGTATTGACTAAGTTGTAGAACTGCCTAGGATTCTCAGCAAATTGCAAACGACAACGACTTAGGTAATTATTGTAACAACGCGAATTACGAACAACAAAATTTGTTCTGGCGATAACATAACGAGAAAAATCTGAAGGATTGTTCGAACTCTTAAATCTTTTATAATATCTAGACTTTACATTTTTAAGCATTCCTAATTCTTTAGAGAACCAAGGAGGTCTATTAGTTCTCCTAGGAAGCTCATCTGGAACGCATTGGTCAAAAAGTGATTTTATACTATAAAAGATTGAAGTTGCGACCAGTTTGTTTCTAGAAATAATGAATTAAGTTTTATAAAGTCTGTTTAACGAAAACAGCGTGATTTAACGAGCGGGTTAGTAGAACAAATATGCTCCCATGTAGGCAGTTCAAAAACTAGGTCTAAGGTGGGATGATAGGGGTCTTCGGGGACGACTAAAGGACGAGTTTGTACTACAGTAGGTAAAGGATCCGATGATCAGTTTCGAACCGGATTCATTTGAGAGAGCGACATCTCTTCGTGAGATGTGGATGGCATCAAAGCACTTGGAGAATCAGACATACCAAATTAGAGTCATCAAATACAAAGCGGTAATCCCTACTAGAAGGTACTGACGACATGGACTCAATAGCAGAAATATGCTCTGGGTATACAGATAAATACAGATGTGTTCCAGATATTGAATATCAGACAGTGATAGTTGCTTAACTTTTTCTTGTTTTTATAATATGTTTGATATATATCTATAAGTAGCAGATCCTATGAATAGTTCGCGAATCTATATATCGTATTGGAAAGGTATAAGTATTAGCTGAAAAGGCCAAAGTTATAGATGAACAAATATCAGGCAGATCATTTTTGTTTCAAGCTTAAAAATATATTTGCTTTTTATACTTAGGTAATCACAAATTAACAAATTTTAATTTTTACTGTTTTGGTTCTGAACAACACGAATTTCAATGGTTAATGGTTTGTTTTTTTAGGATTTTTGTAGGATTTTCTTAAGAAATGTATGTTTGTGTGAGTGAGAGAGACAATTGGAACTTAAAACAAATTATTCAAATTATTAAAAGATAGTTTTGTTTAATTAACATATTTAGACATTTCTGCTGAAAGTTTTAGCTTAGCTTTAGTTATTTCAAAAGTCGGCTCGGAATAAATCGTTTATAAAGTACTTTATATTAGGTCTAACTAGTTAATTTGATTAATCGGCTAACCGAATCTTATGTGCCAATTCCAAAATCGTTTATGAAAGAATTGAGAAACTTTTGATCCCAAAAAACGGAACCGAATTCGACCATCATATGCAATACTATACAATAAAATCGCCATATGGAATACTGGAGTACTACCAATCGATACTCCATTGAATTTACTGGAAAAGCTCAATTTTGGAATTGGTTTGAATGTGAAACCCTATCTGACATTCTAGCTAGTACGAGTACTTCCTCTGTGTTTCTACTTTTTCGATTTGGTTTTGGTTTTGGTTTTGGCTTTTAGACAAAATTTTAAAAATATTTTTATCGCTACGAGTAGTACTTAGTGGTATTCGTATTAGTTTTGTCATCTTGTATTTATATTTTTGTATTTTTTATAATCTTTAGGTAGGCATTTAAGTATTGTTTTCACTGATTTAGGCACTTTTTTGTAAACGTTAATTAGGTTTAAGTACATATAATACATACAATATTACGTAATAGGTTCATATATAAAGTATTAAATATTATATATTATGTATTCTTCAATTAGAGTGTAGTACTATATGTATATATCGATAAATATGATGAATACCAATGTTAAAATATAGCCTAGAATAACGATTATCGTTATTTAAAATTAAATCTTAGTTAGCGTTCCTTTCGTTTATTATTTATTTCTTGTGAATTTAAATTATGTATTTTGATTTCCTTTTTTTCTCATCTTTGGAAGAATAATGTTATTATCTTATTATTTCAACGGACGGCAGAAAGTTTGGCTTTATTAAACCAGTATCCAGATCCCTTCAAGGATTCTACAAAGGAGCAACCCCAGGATCGACCACTGAAACGAAGGAGGAAGATTATTCAAACTTATGAATTATGATATTGCAATCAATATAAACAATATATTTGTATACATGATACACAGATTGAGTAATACTTTTTATATATACAATATATAATAACAATATATAATAGAATAGAATAGAAGCACTTTAACTTTATTTCCTCATTTGAGGCCATCATTTGTAAGCCTCCTTTCAGGTCAAAGGTAAACACTGGGCAGAAGTAAGAATACTTTTCAAGTCCAAAAATAAATAAAATCTATTTAGTTTCTTAGTTAACATTGAAGAAACATTCTTAGGAAACATTGAAGGATAAAATCGAGATGTCTTCAATGGTTTGGTACCTGATTTAATGTATATAGCAAAAGCAGATACATAGGTCCTCGGATCGCTCCGATCTTCGTTTGACGTGGCATCTTCCACAAAAGGGATTACAAGCACGGTGCCCACGTCAGACTAACGCCCCTTTGGAATAGCAGCACATGCCACTATCCCATCGGTACCAAGTCGAATGCCGAACTGTATCTAACACCTCTGCTGTTCTATGGGTCTACAGCAACCGGTTGAGACCGCAACTCCACGTCGAGTCATAAGACTCTACCAGCGATTTAGGTGTCAACCACAGCCACCACGATACTCCCACAAGGGGGCCTACCTCAATGGGTAGCTTGGAAACTATCCCAGCCCGTGGTACCGAGGTTAAAGGCTCGGTGGGCCCTTTTAGCCCCGACTGGCTCGGATGGGAGATCCTTGTAGGGTATCCAAAAGTAGAGACAGACAGACAAGAAGCAAGTGTATTCCAGATATAAAACCCAAATTTCTTTCTACAACTTTCATTGTACGCTACTTACATTAGGGGCAGCCGCATTCGTCTACGACCATTTTTGGTAAGTCACGCTTAATGATACCATCGTCGCCGTAGTAGATTAGGGACATGCTGGAGAACTTGACTGGAGCACAGCAGGGTCTCATGCCATTTAGGAGGCCCATTTTGCGGTACTCCTCTATGAAGTGGGCGTGAAATGTTTGAAATGTGTCGGGAGTGCGGAAAGGTCCAGTACACTCGCCTCTGCAATAGTTGGCAAAGTAGCCTCTTGGTGCAATTATCCAGTCGTCCCAGCCGAGCGCCTTGAAGGATACGTAAAATGATTCCTTGCAGCATTGTCCACTGATGGCACCGCCACAGTCAACAGCCCGTCTCCTGACACGCCTTCGTCTGGTCGATTCCGTATGAAGTACAAGGAATGGGCGGTTTGGATTCGGAACGGGTGTCGCAGTGGCTTTCATCTTCGTCTGCTTTTGTTGCTGCTGCGATGACCACTGAAACAGATGCACTGAGTACTCGCTGCCACAGCCTGTGCAGTCGATGAGAAGACGGAGATTTTCATCGCTGTGATCACTGTACCATTCGCGTATAGTTTCGGTCAGGTCAAACTTTTGCCAGCCCAAGTGATCGGTGTCCACTTCGAATGAGGCCCTAAAGAGGAACGCCTGATCCAAGGCCTAGCAAATGTGATAATGATCATTACAATCCGTTTAATTGTAGTAAAAGAAATACCTTTTCAGTTATATTAATTCCCTCTGTCATTCGGAATACCCAGATCTTAATCCTTTGCCGGGATATACTAGCACGGCCTCTTCGCTTGTTGTCCATCAGCTGCTTAATCTGAAAGTTGTTCATCTCAGAGCTCGATGAATCCCATCCATTGTGTTTCTCGATCCGAATGTGCATCTGAGCACTTCGTATGGATAGCTTCTGGTAAGGAACACCCGCCTTCTGAGGTGCAAACTCGACTATCCGATACTGGCTATATAGTGTACCTATAAGCAAAACAATCAATTAATCTATGATTCAATTTTAGAGAATAATATTTCTTGTTTTAATAATGCATTGATAGATTAAGCAGAGATTGAAGATGGATTAGAGCTTTGATACTTTAGGAGCTAACAAGTTGTGGTGAGGATAGCAGGTGTGCCTGTCTACCTGGGTACAGCTTTCTGAAGGCTAAACACACTCCTCCGGCCAGGGTACTTTCGTTATTTTTTCGTTTTGCATTTTTAATTGTTTACTCTGTCTGATGGTCTTGTTTCACACCTCAGAACAATAGTGAAAGTACTTCACCGCACATCAACAGTCTGCGATAAACACTCAGACGACAGCATAGTACGTACTTCCACAACTAAGAGGAGAGTCGATGAGGAGAAGTCGGGCAGCCCCACCACCCCGCCACCCCACCACCCAGCCAGCCAGCCAGACGTACATAAGTGGCCAGCCACACACAAATATGTACGCACAGTGGCTTGTAGGTTATTTCTACGAAAACTCAGACTGGATGGTTGTGCAGAGATACTTGAGTGTGTTGCCGTGTGTGTCTGTTATTGTACTTACGGCCTCCTCACCACTTCCTCAATCGTGTCCCTCCTGAACACCACGCGAAAGTGTCACAGGCCTGCATGTACTCGTGTACTGTTAGAGTAAGCCACCTCCTCATCCCCATCCTCATCCCCATCCTCACCTCCTTCTGCCCAAGAACAGCATTGACTCGCTTGGGTTAGACGTATTATTTGTCTGTCTGCCTATCTGCCTCCCTCTCTCTCTCTCTCTGTCTCTCTTTCTTGCTGCACATGCATACATGAACATTCACATACACATATGCAAAAATTGTATGAGCTACACAACTTACGTGACTCATGCAAAGAGCTTAACGAACGCATTCTGTCCGTATTGTTTTCCCGTTTTGCAGTGCACAAACTTTCCAATCATTGCCTACCTTCTACGGTAGAGATACGGGATACGAGGGTGTACACCCAGTCAACTAGTCAACTGGCAGAACACACACACACACAAACACACACACACACACACACACTCAGACAAAGACTCAGACTCAGACTCAGACTCAGACTTAGACTGAAACTCAGGGGCATGGAAGTGTTTAAATGAGCCACAGTAAGTACATATATGCTATTGATTGGACATATAAAACAAAATATATGTATAGATGTATTCAACCGAAAGAAGAGCAGAAGGTTCTTCGCTAGCAACTACTAGATATAGTTGAGTCAACTGTGAGCTGCTCCTGGAGAACATGAACGTCAGATTTTATCACAGAGTTGATATAAATAAGTAAGTGGAATAGAGAATGTTTCGAAAGTGAATCGTTGATATTGTCTATGGATCCATCTATGGATCATATATAGATGTATTCAACCGAAAGAAGAGCAGAAGGTTCTTCGCTAGCAACTACTAGATATAGTTGAGTCAACTGTGAGCTGCTCCTGGAGAACATGAACGTCAGATTTTATCACAGAGTTGATATAAATAAGTAAGTGGAATAGAGAATGTTTCGAAAGTGAATCGTTGATATTGTCTATGGATCCATCTATGGATCATATATAGATGTATTCAACCGAAAGAAGAGCAGAAGGTTCTTCGCTAGCAACTACTAGATATAGTTGAGTCAACTGTGAGCTGCTCCTGGAGAACATTAACGTCAGATTTTATCACAGAGTTGGTATAAATAAGTAAGTGGAATAGAGAATGTTTCGAAAGTGAATCGTTGATATTGTCTATGGATCCATCTATGGATCATATATAGATGTATTCAACCGAAAGAAGAGCAGAAGGTTCTTCGCTAGCAACTACTAGATATAGTTGAGTCAACTGTGAGCTGCTCCTGGAGAACATGAACGTCAGATTTTATCACAGAGTTGATATAAATAAGTAAGTGGAATAGAGAATGTTTCGAAAGTGAATCGCGTTGATATTGTCTATGGATCCATCTATGGATCACACTGAGAGAGGGTACATATATATATATATATATTTAGAATATATCAATTAAAGTCTAGAAGCTACTCACCCTCCTCTGCAAAAGTTATGATCTCTTGCGTATTGCCAAAGAAGTCTTCGCGATCAAATCCGGAAGCGTCGTGTTCATGCATTGCCATCGACTCGTGGTGCATTATTCTATCCTCATAATCATCAACATGAACATCCTCATCATCATTACTAGCATCATCGTCATCATCATCATGATGATCATCGTTATCTTGGTTCTCTCGAGTGCTCTTGGTGTAATGCTTTTCAGCTTGCGGTGCATTGTGCCTTTGATCCTTACCAGACTTCTGGGCACTATAATCGTTAAAGTAAACATGATCATTGGGCCTAAAGCCAGCACGTTTGCCGTTAATGCCGTTATTGGTACTATCACTATCACTATTACGATTTATATCTAAAAGATATGTTGATTTACTGTATGCATGCGAGTTGATATTCCTTCTGTTGTTACCCCTATGACCATTAATCTCATGCTTAGCTTGCTTAACCGTACGTGGCTCGTAGTGGCCAGCCCGTTGACGTGTACGCCGGAACGGCTTGGTATCTGCACCGGATTGGACTTGCAGTACAGACGGCTTCATGCTTCTGTGTCCCATCCCCAAGTGACGGCCATCTCTACCAGATGTTCGATTCTTTAACAAATATCCATTTTTTAGAGCCCTGGAACCGATGCTGCTGTTGATCCTGCTGCTTGTTTCATTGCTGATTCTGTATGCAAAGTTCTCACTTGGAGATGGATTGTGGTCTGTATCAATAGATGCCATATTCCGATTGCGAGGCTGGAAATCGATGTTCTCGGACAGAGTTCGCAACCGACTGCTCCTGCTCCTGCTGCTGCCGCTGCTGCTGATGCTGGTGGAGGTGGAAGTGGTGCTGTCGAATGCAGCATCACTGGCAACCATTCGTCCCCCATCAGCCCGATATATAGTCTCCCAGATGAACTGCTTGGGTAGTGGATGGGAGACATTGGGTTTATGGGTTAATCCAAGTTTCGTCAGAATCTGTCGCTTTATCGACTCCAAACGAACGCGGTCACTGAGCACAATATTGTTATGGTTTCTATTAGTTTTTTTGTAGAAGTAATTGTTGTTGTTGTTGTTGTGGTTGTTGTTGTACTTGTTGTTGTTGTTGTTGTTGATGTTGTTGTTGTTATTGTTGTTGTTATATTCTGTGTGTGGGTTATCTGTGTAAATGTGGCAAAGTGTGAGGTGTAAGTATTATAGTTGGCAGGAATGGTGTGACATTTTGAGTTCTAAACAAACTTAACTAAACAATACGGATATATATAGTATATAGTATATAGTATCCTTTACAAAATGAATAACTCACTCGAATACGAACGAATAAAGTTAACCATTTTAGTTAACTGACTTTGTTGACTGACCCACTGGATCGCTTTGGTACCCAGTTTGTGTATGGATCTTCTTATTGCACTATTCCCTCAAGAGAAATATCCCTTCACTCCAAGTCCTCGCCTTTCCTTTACCTAACGTAACTTCAATTTTTCTTAACTCCTTTTTATCCTTGTAATTCTTAGTTTACCTATTCTGCTACTTTAATATACTATTTCTTCTAATAGGATATTAATTAGTAAAAGTTTAAGCCCAATTTACTAACTCGCTTGTTCCTTAATACTTCCATAAACTAAGCTTCTATCTACTATATAAGTAAGTAATAGTAAGATCTCCATATTCTCCTATATTCTATACTAATACTTATTGATCTGATTGGCTTTTCCTGGGTTTTCCCTTCCCATCCTTGCAACTAATGTTGGGTCGATTTCAATTAAATTAATTTTTCTTATATTTTTATCTTTCTTTTATGTATTTTTAATTTTCAATGTTTTCTTTTGATGAACATTTAATTCGTAGTCTGCTGCTCTTAGTTGACTTTAATTAAATAAATAAATAAGTTGCACTTGTCTTAAAGTTGCTAATATAAAGTAAGTAAATAAATTAAATATACATTAACACTGAGTAAGAAACATATACATACACCTAACTCTCGTTAAACGAGCCGTAGAATAAGTACAAAATAGGGGATTACGTTTCAAGATCTAAAAATTAGTTTTAATATTCAAATTTCAGCGGTTTTTTGTAGTTTTAAAACCTGAACAAAAAGTCAACAAGAAGATAACGAATCAAGCTTGTAAACAGTAAAAGGTTTTCAACCGTAAAAAGTTAATGGAAGAAACATTTTTAAATCAATTTGGTGACAGTTTCGAATTCAATTTGTTGTTTTTTTGTGATGGCTCCTCTTGGTTGCCAAAAAATCTGCCATTTTGGATTGTTTATTTATTTTTATATATTTATTTATTTAATGTCAACTATTAACAGTCGACCAAAATTTGAAAGTAACATTAAAATTTGTAATATAAATTAAAACTGAAATAATATAATTTAAATTTAGAATGAAATATTTAAGTAAAAAATTTAAGTTAATATCTGGGGATCTCCACCGGGATCTAAGCCTTGCAACTGTGGAAGAGCGACTCTGTTTCTTTTCCAGCAGATTCAACGCTCGACTCCTAAACGATGCTCAAAACCTGACGAGTTCACGGCCCATCAGGAGATTGAAGAGAAGACACTTTGCTAGTCTCCTCATACACTAATAAGTTACCTTAAAAGGCAAACACTAACTCAGCCAAATTCTTCGAACCATGTGATATTTGAATTGCAAGAAAACATGTTATTTAGAGCATACTTGGAATGCTGATTATAACATTTTAATAATAATAAAAACAAATATCTGGGGTGTTCAAAATGAGAATAATAAATGATCGAACTCTTGTTGCGATTTGTTTTTGGATTTCATTTTGTTTTCTGTTTAGATTTTAAAACTTATTTGTAGTACGCTTTATAAATAAAAAGGAATTTAACCCAATTCTCTCTTAAGTTTTGATCGTCTTTTGATATACGGATCAGCATATATAAAGCATGATGCCAAGCTCTTAGCTAATGTGAATCCTTCTCGAAGTTTTTCTATGGTTAAACCATTCATTGCCTCGGTTTCTTCAGAGCTGCTCTCATCTATTATTGATATGTCAGAACGAGGTTTTCAACGTGTTTAAAGAGGAGCGGAGCAATCATATAATCGTGGAAGACCGTGATCGTGTTAAAAGAGTTCACGTTAAGCGAGGGACAGGTGTATATAGTACTCTCATTATTATTTATTTGAAATCCATCAGTTAAATGGACAATATTTATCTCAACTGTTGAAATAAAATCTAGATTGGAAAGCAACATTTGTTGACTGTCCGATTTCCTATTCAACTACATACCTAACCTATGAGTGTATGATTACTTACTTATGGCAGATATCAATCTTAGGATATACCATCGTTTATATTATCTATTATAAAACTATCTTCTAAAAGAATAAGTCGTAGAATTTGCCTTTTATATCAGTCAGTTCTGGCCTTAATACACTACGGGCATACGGGTATACTTGGCCTGGTCAACTTACCTTTGTCTTGGCTGTAAAAGTTTTCCTCCTCAATTTGGCAGAGGGTGCAACCCCTTTGGGCGACAAGATTGGAGACATAGCCACCGCCATTGGCAATAGCATTGCAGTTGATAAGCTTTACCTCCAGCCAGAAGAGTCCAATCAGGAGCCACACCAGATTGGCACGATTTCGCTTGAAAGGCTTGGAGGAGCAGTGGCGAAACGTGCCAACGTTTGTTGGCCATGATGAAACGAAAGCCTTCAATGATGGTACCCGGAGATTCATAGCAGGTGAACTCCGGGTATGCCGCATTATAACATCCTTAGTTGGACTTGCAGCTTGTAGTCTTACAGTCTTGAATGCCTCCAGCGAGAGACATGCGTCATGACTGTGTCTCTGGGCAAGTTCAAGTATCGTATCGTACTCCTGCGGATACTGTTGCTCCAATTGGTGCTGGTTTTGCTTCTGATGGCGGTTCCAATGATAATAATGCTGTTGGTTCTTACTGTTGCCTATCTTGGTACAATTGCCGTTGTTATTGTTGTTGTTCCTATGTCGTCGACGACGACGACGACGCCGGCGACGTCTTCTTTGTCGCTTCCGATTGTTGCAGAACATTTTGCAGAGATTGTTTGTTTTCAGCTGTTGGTCATTGGTTATATCATAGGAAGCGTGTCCGTGCCCATACTGTTCTTTCAATTTGCTATCTGGACTGCTGCTAGCTGAGGCATTACTGCTGGATGAATGAATGGATGACATGGCTGAGATTGATGGAAGGGATGGAATGGCCGAAATGTTAGCTGCCTTGGTTGAGGTCGCAGCTAGCTGGCTCCTCTTATGCTGCAGTATTATGTAGGTAGTTAGCAGTGTGGCCAGAGCAGCTACCCAACGACGGGCAACGGAGACAACCATGCCCAACAGCTTTGTGATGCCATCACCAACATTGACGCAGCTTCTTCTGGACTTTCGCACTGGCTGTGACTTCGGATAGAGACTGCAAGTGCTGCACGAGCAACAGATAAGCTTCAAATTGTTGCAGCAGCAGTAGCCACAGCAGACAACAATACAGCATCCTTGGCGGCAGCAGAAGCAGGGACAGTTGTAGAAGCATTTTCTGGCTGTCGAACCTGCAGCTGATCTCGTTCCTGTTCCTGTTCCGGATCCTGATCCTGATGCTGATGCTGATGCAGGTAAAACTGGCTGTTGAGAGTCGAAGTCGAATATCATCTTAAATTCTGTTGCCGCTACTGCATATTTATAATATTTAACAATCCTTTAATAATCCATTTTCTCGTCATATCGTCCTTCGACTGTTAATTGGGAAAGAAAAAAGTATTTGCACTATTATTCATTTATTAACAAACAAACACAAGAGTACATAATACAAGACATCGCGTACTGTATGTACGTCCATTTATTCAGTCCTTGGGGATGAGGTAACAAGCATTCCGCATGAAGCTTGTAATTCATGTCAAATATATCTTAATATGTAATACATATTATATACAATGTATGTAAGTATGTATGGTACATATGTACTAACAATTGTACAGTTGTATATACGCATACAATAGTTAGTTAACATTTATGGTTCTTGAGACAATCTCCTGGCTGTGCAACCTCTCTAACTGGCAACCATTCTTATTTCAATTAGGCTTTACGCTTAACACACACAACTACAACTACATCAGATGTTATAAGATAGCTGTACAATACATCATATGAATGTGTGTAGTACATAATAATATTCATTTAAAAGACAATTCCACACAATAAATATACGTATGTGTATGTATGTGCCAAGAAGCATACTTTCTAGTTATGTGTATTTGGATATGTACATACTCGTATCTATAAAAAATGTATGCATACCATTCCACACGCATACGTATGTATGTATGTATATTGACAACTACATACAAGCCATATGTAGCAAGTGCCAGACAAAGGATGCGACGAAACGACGCCAATAGCTACCAAATATAAGCACCAGCTACGGTCCGCGGAAAGAGCAAGCAAGCACAACTACAGTTACAGCTATAATCATCTACATCTACAAGCACAGCTACAGCTATGGCTACAACTACAACTACAACGACAACTATAGCTATAGCTATAGCTACAACAATAACAACTCGATGTCAGTCAATACGCGCTAGTAAGTTTTAAGGGGAGATGACACCATCTACTGAGGTTACACAGTTTTATGTGACATTCAACCCCTATAGAAAACAATGTGTGTTCGTAGCACAATTGCCAAAAAATTTGCGAACTATAAGTAAAACATTGATTTTGGTTATCTCTTTTCGTCAGCCCATGTGCTCTGTATGTACATAGTATATATTTATATATGTATGATTTTATATTTACAAATTGTTTACTATTGCATTGCAGTAAAGGAACACACAATGAAGACTGTGTTAGGTTTCTATGTAAATTTCAATATATGTACATACATATGTACATGCTAATTACATACATACACATACATGGGTAGTTAAATACTTGAATGTACTTAAGTTTATATGTTTGCATACATAGGTACGTGCATAAGTTTATCTCTATCATAAGGTAACATAAAATTCAATTAAAATAAGGTTAGACCTCCACGTGACATTTTTTAACTTGTTGCCCATGTGTAATCAACCAATCAACTCTTGCCGGCAAACATTCAACATTTTTAATTACCGTTGTATAATAATTAGTTATTTAAATTTTAAAACTAACATTTATTGCTACCGAATAGAAACGTCCACACAGACACACACACACACACACACACACACACACACCACACACAGAACATGAACACGGGCAGAACATTGGGAGACACTTCGTCTGGAAATGAAATGACTCTGTTCTCATTTGCTGGAGATTGAGTGAAATCAGTTTGTCAGCCAAAATGGTAAATTTACCAAACATACTTACGTATAGAGCATGAGTGGTCATCGCTAATGTTCTGAACATGTATATGCATATATGTATATACCTATGTATAATAATGTATATATGATGAAAACACATATGTACATATATAGTATATATGTGTATGGCTATGTAATCTGGCTTATTACATACCATATTAAATTGTTTGATAACTTTACTTATTCATATCTTTCGGAAAAGAATTTATTTTTATTATATATTCAAAAGCATGTAATATTTTATAGGATTGCAATTTCTCAGCTTATTCAAACGAAGTAACACACCCTTCACTTTTATCTTAAGAAACTTTTATAATTTGCACATTTATTCTTACGTTGTCGCACTTTAAACATTTTTACAGCGTCCGTAGTAATCGTAGAGAATGGTAACTAACCAATTCTTTGGTCTACTAACTCGTCCGAATTGCAGAGCCTTAACACGTTGCGATGCCAAAATAACGTTTATCCGGCTCGATGTTAACGGACTAAATGAAAATTGAACAACGGACACAACCCCACGAACAAGCAGACAATCGTTTCGTAGCACATCAGCTGGTACAGTAAACACTCATTCATTTGAAAATTTGCTGTTTTTTTTTTAAACAATTCTGAAATTTATATTTACAATTAAGAATGATTTTAAAATTTCATAATCTTTCTGATAAGATGTTATTGTTACTTTTTTATGCAACATATTTATTAAAAACAATGTAAAGCATACTTTTCGGCGAATATAAGAAATGTTAAGGTGTATTGCTCAATTAAAATGTGCACTGTAAGACTTTGCTGTTTATGTAATATTATGATAAAGTGTGCCATCAGCACACTGTTGAGGTTTTTCCATCATCAAACCCTCTATGTTTATTTTACTTATTAAGGGCCCACTGTGTAACATTTAGTTTTACTGATAAACGAGAATATAACAATTTTGCAGACATCTCACAACAGCTGGTAACCATTGTATACACTAAGGAAGCTTGGCCTGGACCAAAGCTCATTGCTCTGAAAATCAGTAGATTCAAAACCTGGTCACACTTTAATATGCTGTTTAAGCTGGAATGTTAGCTAGGCTGCCAAAGGCATCTCTTTGAAATTGAACTGGTAAATATTTAAAGCCCATGACCATATTTTTTAGGCTGTCTTCTACTGTAAATTTACTGTTTGATTAATTTTATTACTCAATGCTGTTGTTTTTTGACTGAAACTTTTGACATTTATCTTCCAAAGTATCTTTCGGAAAAAGTAACTTTTAAGCACTACAGGCTTATGTCTTATTTCATTTCCAACTGAACTTGAAGAAATTAAATTATAATCATTAAAATAAATGAGTAATGGAAATTTTTCCGCCGTCTCTTAACATTGGAGATGACACCGCATAGCCAATTGAGTAACAGAGTCTTATAGAAAATACTTGTGCAGCCCTGTGTAACATTGGAATTTTGAGCCCTGAACTTTACAAGGTAGGCGCAATTTTTTAAAAATTTTGCTGCGTCTCAGCGTTACATATATTTTGCAAGTTTATTATAATTGTATACGGAAAAACAATACTACAAATTAGTATTATTAGCATGAATAATTTATTTAATAACATACAAATGTCTGCGGTTTTAGTTCCTTCGACTAAACTTGTATACGGAAAAAAAATACTACAAATTAGTATTATTAGCATGAATAACTTATTTAATAAAATACAAATTTCAGCAGCTTTAGTTCCTTCGACTAAACGTGGCCCATTTCTTTGTTGGCAAGTCCCTAAACTCTTTGTCTGTCTGTGCTCCTTTTCTTAGCTTGTTTATACAAATAATATTTACGATACGTTTCGTATATCTATTTATGAATTATTTTTTATAAACGGAAAAAAACTTATTAATTTGTTTTCTCCTGTTTTAATTATATGACCCAGGCTGATCCTTAATTGTATTTCATACCTAAACGCATTGGCTGCATAAAGAGTCAATACGTAATGACCGCTGCTAGCGGGGACGCCATATAAAATTGGACTTTTTATACTTGTACTATCTGTAAAAGTTCTGTTAAATACTCGTACTCGTACAAACCGGGGAGTCAGATGTAGTAAAACTATGGCTCCATAATGTGCCGGTGAGTTTTTGATTGTGTTAGTGGTTTGAGGAATTACGGTTCGCTGCTTCATTTCCTATAAATATACATAAGTACTATAACACACAGACACACACACACACACGCTAAATTATTGTGTGTGTGAGTGCGTGTATGCAGGCATTTTAAGGTAATGGTATGTATGCATGTAGACATGAGTCTGTGACTAAAATAGCGTACCTAAAGGCATATATAACATGTTTTACTCAGTGAATCAGTGATTAAAGACACATAGATTTGATTACATACTTTTTTAATAAGTAAACAACAAAGATGCGTACAAATTAAGGCAAGGCAGATCGTCAAGCACTTAGTATCGTCAGCTATTAGGAGGAAGCAACATCTTGAATATTGTCCTTTTTCCGTATATTGTAACCGGAATAATCAAAACACAAGGCAATTGTAACAGGACCATTACTTCGGCACGAAAGACATCTTGTTATTAAAATGATAAATTGATCTTATTTATAGTTTAAACTATATTATTTATTTATATACATAACATATGTGCCTGTACACATGTCCCCAAAAAAAAGCTCTACATTTCTTTCAATTACATTTCTTTTAAATACATACACCAACATTTACACGCTCTATTCGCATATATGGGAAACTGCAATGTTCCATATAGTCTAAAATCTAGTATTCCAAAATGTTCAAGCCAAATTATATAGTACAGTCCGTGAGATGCACGCGTTTATTCGGACAGCCAGACGGACATGGAGAAATCAACTCGGCCATAGTTTAAAGCTTCGAGGTGATTCCTTCTATATGTTACATACAATAGCACAAATTATTTTTAATGATGAATAAAATCATATGAAGCACTTAACGAATATATATTATATATATAAATATTATGGTCCACATAGGCATCTCTAACAGCAGTTTAAGTTCTTTAATGTTATGTAACGTTAAAATAGCTTAGACAGCCCAAGCTGAAACCCGAGCTCAGAGTCCCTTAGCGAGTTGTTCGGGCATTTGCTGAATTTGTCAACAGGTTACCAATTACATTTTTTTTATAATCAAATACCTTTATTATATTGAACCATTTCTCTATAAACTTAAGACCCTTTGTATTAAATTTAAGCAATTGATCTAGCTGTATGCCAAGTTGAATTAATTACACCCAATCTTATAACGATCGTCTCATTTTGTCATTATGCTCATGTATAAATATACGTTAGGACATCCATACAAATTTATATATGTATATATAACTATAATAATAATTTAGATTTTCTTTTGTACATTATAAGTTTCCTTTTGAGTCTCATTTAATTATTGCTTTCTCGGTTGCGAACCTAAGTAACAGCAAGTAAGGTGCATTTGGTCGAGTTTGTTAGGCTAAAAAATACCCTGCAAACTCCGTTTTCTTTGTGATAATGAAAAAAATGTAAATCTCTTAAACTATATATATATATATATGAATAAATAATTATACCTTTCACAATATTAAAGCCAATTCAAGCTCCCTAATGATATGTGGTATGTGGTGTTATTTAAAAAGTGTATTTATTTTTTTAACTTTATATTATATATTTGCATAAACTCTCTATACATCGTTACTGTTAAAGGGTATAAAAGTAAAACAAGAAAATGCAATCGAGGCCCTAGCACTCAAAAGCAAAAACAAAACAAAATAATGACGACAACAACAATCTATAGTGGCACATAACAACAGCAACAACAACAACAACAGCAGCAACAACAGCAACAGGAACAACAACAACAACAATATCAAAAGCAACAGTCAAAAGACCAAAAGAAACGGCAGAAAAGCAGTTTCGGTTGGCTTGCAGAGCGTGAAAAGCCACGAGCCACGATTGAAATACCGAATTTCATACCGAAAACATATGAATACTGATTGTTCAAATAAAGAGCAAGCGCTATGGATGACTCTACAGCAAAATACTGTACAGATTCAGATAGACATACACGTATTATACTCATACGTAGACAATACAGACATATGTAAGTGGTACTATATACATACATACATACATACATACATATGTATGTATGTATCAGTACATCAGTATGAGCATATAATAATATTCTATGTACATATTCATAGCAAAGCCTTCTCTTATTTTCCCCACATGGTTTTCTTCTTACAAGATATTGACAAGTTTTCACTTTTTGACTGGAAAATTCAATCCCGTTCCATCCGAATATATACTTATATATACTTATATATACTTACAGTATGTACGCCCAATGTTATTAAACTGTTAAAATCGTGATTTATGGGCCAAAAGCAATTCAGAATATGTTTTTGGGGTTGAACCGTAGTAGCTTTCCACCCGTGGGAATGAAATTTCACCAAATATTGTTAATAGGTAGGAAACTAATTAAATAATAGTACATATGTATAGTATAGTATATAGTAAAGTGTAGTATATTATGAATATGTGAGGAATAAAGTTAGATTATGCACTGACTATATGTTAGGGTATATCGTAGTCAAGTAGTTCTTGCGCGTTTAGGTTCGTCTGCAAACGTTTTAATCGAGTAAAGTTGGTAGTAAAAGAGTTAAGGATATGTTCTTATTTCCCGCCTTTATTTATAAACTATATGCATACATATAAATGCCAGAGAGAGATCAAATTTTGATGCGCTTTTTAATGGGATACAATTGATTAAGGTCAAATTATATAGCGATACATAGGACAGTATACACCTGAACACATCAGAGTATTCATAGATCTTGTTCTTCTTTTTTGTGTAATTTCTGTTGCTGTACGGAGCATTGAACCCAGTTCCGAAGTGAGAAAGAGGCCCAAAGGAGAGTCGTCTTGTTGCGCGTATTTTGGCCCACAAAGCCACAAAGCTAACGAAAGAAGGAAACAGTGAGGGAATGCAGAAAGAAAGGAAGGAAGGAAGGAAAAAAGGCATTATACGAGTACAAAACAAAATATATGAAGGGAAGCGATGGGGTGGTTTCTGTTTTTCTGATCGTCGACACTGCCACTGCGGCGCGGCGTCACAGTTCCATCTATTAAACAGGTGTCCCTTATATTCATAGTCCGAGCGTACTCATGGTACGAGTATATGAAGCGCGGGCTAAGATAGCGCCGAAAGGTTTTCACTCGGCCAACGGAGATCATGAAAAATTAACGCAAGCCTCTATATGTGCATACACTATACATACATACATACATACATACATACATACATACATGAATAACCTTTCATACATTAAAAACATACCCCCAATCTAAGACAGCTGTCTTCACCTGCAGTTTCCTTGGCAACTGGCCCGCTTTCTTTTGTGTTTAAGACATTTACAGAATAAAAATATAAATAAAAATAGAAAGGAATAAACTATTTACAACTTATGAATGACCATTAGAACGTTCGATCTTAAGTACTTGCATTAATCTATGACGTTAGCCAACACTGTCACCTGTCAATCACATTGGAATTAGTGTTTTTTATCTACTCGAGGAACTTGAAATAAGTTTTTCTTTCTTGCTTGCCTTATTGGAAAATTCTTTGCAATGGCGTTTTGCATACCCTTTTCTACCATATTTCAGTTCGATTTATAGCTGTTCTCATTACAGATAAGCTCTAGCCTATTCTACATATATATAGATATATATATAGATATAGATAGAAGACATAGTTTAGTAGAAACACAGAAAAAGTGATTTTTAATTTTTAAAATAATATTTTAAGTTTTAGTTATAGTTATAGATAGAACTTATCTAATATCTGGTATTTACATTGCTGTACTTGGATATATAATTCCGATTTGTATATTACATTTTATTCATATAATATATTAAGATTCCTATACCGACTATTCAATAAGAAGACAGAGTATGGATCCGTCGATCTCTTTGTACTGTTAAAGACAATACGTGAGTGTATTGTACTCATACTGCCAGCCAGATCAGTAGACGGTTCAGTGATCAGCCTCCGCCTTCCGACTTCTCCGTGCAGTTTCTGTGGTTTCCAACGGTAGTCGTCGCACTAGTTACTTGGCACGCGCCGTTCTCCAAGCTTCACCAGCGGCACAGCACCTGCATCAGTATGCGTGGATGATGAGACGGGTTTCCAAGATATATTTAAAAGTACAATGTACGAATCATATATACATATACATGTATGCATATATGAACATATAATACTTACATATGGTATGTATTATATACAATCAAGTGAAAAAGCTTTTATGTTGCTAGTTGTAGTTGCATATATCGCGTCTATAGTCTTCATTCTGTGACATAATATATTTACATGAATTTATGTATTCATGTTAAGATTGAAGGAGATTCAAGAGTTTAATATAATATATTATATTAAGAAGATCTTAAGAGACAATGTGCATGAAACAGTGCGAATAAAATGATAGAGTATATTGCATATTTGAAGGAGTAATACATAGATACATATAAAATAATACATCAACATTCCTCTGGTAGTGTTCATATTGAAGGGTGTACTTTGTTTCCGTCAACCTGTAGAGCAAAGCTACATGAATTAACGTGGCCAAAAATGTAGATTGTAACCAAAAGAGGGTTGGTGGTAAGCAGACTTCCTCCACTATGGGAAATACACCTAAAATAATTATTAAATGTACCCCAGCAAAAAGTGTTTCAAAGGCAAAAAGTAATATCCATATCACATTGGGGAATATGTTGAAGAATTCTAAATAGCTTCAATATAATAAAAGTGTTATCCAATCTATTGAATTCTAGGCAAAATACCAAAATAATGCTAGATTTACTGAGCTGCTGATACCATACAGAACAAGGGTTTTCTTTTCAAATGAAACTCGATGAAACTCGTCAGTATATAAAATATGTGTACATACACACACTTGTACATCATTTGAATATTTTGTATACTCCACTTTAAAGAGCTATTCTTTTATCGTTGACGATCTTGATGCGGCTTTTTTGCTTTGGAGGCAGACAGAAAATAGCCATAAGCCACACATTTTCCACACACACACACAGTGAAAGGTACGTATGTATTCACAACCATTTGTACAAACATAAAATGTTATATGCTATGTATGTATGTGATGTATTTATGTAAATATGCATAGGGGGAGAAATCTAGAACCAGCCTTTCTCGTCCACACTCATACTTTATATACGCAGACAAGTATATATGTTTATGTGCTGAAAGGCATATGTATGTGTATGATATAAATGAGCTTATGTAGTGTATGTTTGTGTGTACATATATGTAACTTTACAGAAACTTCATACATACAATTAACCTAGCCACGCGCGTATGGCACTGAGGTGTGTATGAGAGTATGTTATGTACGTACTTTGGATGTACAACCGAATATGTAGGTACATTGGAAAACTCGCGCCTCTGTCGTCGATCTTTGGATCGTCGGATTGTCGGATCGCCGGATCGTGTATAAGAAGAAACACGTTCGTACAGCAGACGCAGGTTACGCTAACGCTCCCGATTAGTCGCCAGCCCCATTTGAGTGGAAGCGGAGCCGACCAACCGTAACCAACCACCAGTAGCAGTTGCTGTGTGTGCTCAGGCCAGGTTTTGAGCGCGGCTCAGACACACACACACACACACACAGGCACACGCACACTAACACATTAGTATATGTGTATAAAAAACATAGGTATATATGTTTTAGCTGTTGAGCGTCGAACGAGATAGAGCGAGATTGAGTAAAAGAAACAGAGAGAGAGAGGGAGAGAGAGAGCATGAGTGAGAGTGAGAGGCTTGGAAGTGCGCTTCCGCCAACTATTCATATGCAACAGTGAAACAGTTTCGCCAGAGAACTCTTTGAGTACGGTCCACCGATCCACCGATCCACCTAGCAGGGACATACCAGTAACGTGATCTTCAGAAAAAGTAGCAAGTGTAACGCGCATTCTTATTCTTCTGATTTATCATCATCTTTAATCTTCAATCTTCAGTCTTCAATTGTGTTTGTCTCACCTCAGTGTCAAGCGATGCATTTATATTTAGATCGTGCATATATATCTTTAACCTTCTGTTAAGTGGTCGAAATCTGCCTTAGTTGCTTTAAGCTACAGTTCACTCAATAAGTATGCCGTCAGATTGGATCAAGAAACCTACAAGATAAAACAAAAAGAAACACCAAATCAGAATTATTACTGAGTATATTGTGAATATGTTAAAGTACAGTGGAAACCGTTTAATTCCTGTTGATTATTGTATATAAGCTCTACACAGCCATTAAAAAAGAGCAACACTTACGTGAGTATATACTTAACTCTACATATACCATTATATAGTATGTATTCATATGTATTTAGTATGTACGAATGTGATTGGACCATTATTTACCAAAATTATTGCCAAAATGTTCAACTGTGAGTCATGGGTAGTACTCAGATTTATGAAAATACTCAGAAAGTGATTATCAAACAAATTGATGTAATCGTAGTCAAAAGGATTGCTCCTTTTGAGGATCCATTATCCCTTGCTAAAGATCTATTTGTACTCTATATATACAGCAGTTGGATGTTATACACACCTATACACATGTATATGTATGTACGAGTGTATGTATACATTGTGTGTATTTAGACAACGTTAACCTCTGTACAAAACTTACCCACGCTACTGACCTTGAGCTTATTTTTCCCGTTTTCGTAGAGTCTATTTGTAAGTCTCGTTTTACGTTAGGGCCCCGTCTTGAGCGCCGACGTTGCCATTATTCAGTGCGAGTGTGTGAAAATTCGCTTTTATTTTCCCACTTTTATTTTTTAAATTGAATGTACGCGGGGCCAAAATGCTAAGTTAAATAATAAATAAAAATAAAATACCTACAAGATACCCTGCAAAACGGAGCTTACGGGCCTTGGCCCTCACCAATCGAGTGGGTGTGGGTGTGGTCGTCCATGACATCAGAATTCACAGTAGCTACTCAGGGCTAGGCCATGGCTTTGTATATTCATATGACATATGTACGCGTATAAGTACTTTAAAGTCCATATGACACTATGAATTCCCTACACTGAACGAATTTATCTGTATAAAAAGATTATAGGGTGTATAGAAAGACCCACAAACAGGACAGAGATTCACATATAATTCTCAATATTTATTTAGATTATCCTTTTAGTTTAGTTACTCAGACCAAGTACAACCCTTTTTAATTTCCCGCTACAAACAGAAAGACAGCCACAGCCGGCATGGCAAAAACTTTCCAGTTTCAGTTTGTGCTGCTGCCTGTGGCGGTGTTGGTGGTGGTTGGACTTCAAGGAGATGGGAAAGGCATACAATTTACTGGTATTAATACAAGTTTTCCAACAAACGCCGTAAAAGAAGTTCTTGTACCTCTCACTCATTTCCAATTTAGTTTTTACACCGATTAGATAGATCTTAATTTTGATGCTCTACGTAACTAGTTCCTAGTCCTAGTACTAATACTACCATACCATACCTTACCATACCATACCATACCATAGCATAGCATAGCATAGCATACCAAAGCATTCCATACCATACCACATCATATAATACCATATAATACCATACCATACCATTTCATACAGACATACCATCGTACAGACATCATACAGACATATAATACCATATAGTACCATACCATACCATACCATACCCTACCATACCATATAGTACCATACCATGCCATACCATACCATACCATGCCATACCATACCATACCATACCATACCATACCATGCCATACC
This sequence comes from Hirtodrosophila trivittata, assembly GCA_035045065.1. Taxonomy (NCBI): domain Eukaryota; kingdom Metazoa; phylum Arthropoda; class Insecta; order Diptera; family Drosophilidae; genus Hirtodrosophila; species Hirtodrosophila trivittata. Next base: position 1,072,067 of record JAWNNK010000645.1, read on the forward strand.
ATACCATACCATGCCATACCATACCATACCATACCATACCATACCATGCCATACCATACCAAACCATACCATACCATACCATACCATACCATACCATACAATACCACATATACTACGATATATGTATATATATATATAAGTATAAGTATATATATATATATATATATATATATATATATGTATGTATATATAAGTATGTGATCATGTCGTTATCTTGCATATAAAGTATCCTTTATAAAATGTATGAAATTTGGTTTAATTTTTGTACATATTATTTAAATATCTTTATATAAAATTAAATTCATGTTAGATTAAAAATTTAACTTATCCCTTAAATGCGATGGTTTTAGGTAATAAAAGTAAAATAAGGAAAACAGATGGTGTTCCAGCCACGCAATAGGTGCATAGAGCGTTTGACTCTAGCCCAAAACATGCGCAACATATGCACCCGACATAAAACTCATCACATAAAGGGAACCCCTAACCCCGACCCAGAACTCCACACGCTGAACCCTCAAAACGGAACAGACAATACAAACGCAAACACCGATACATTCACACATACTCGTGCAGCACAGTGCACATGGACATTCACTTGTCCTGAAACACACTTGACTCTTCGATTGACCCGGGAAAAGAACGAGTCCTAAAAAGGTCAATTAACAACAGGTGAATGAGTGCGCGCGCGTTTCATGCACATAGCTCGTGCGGCCTCTGGAACGAGAGATGGGGAGGAGGTCCTTCACATTGAGCGGCTGCAGTGAAAATAGCGGGAATAGTAGTAATTTGGCTCAGGTAGATTTATTGGGCTCGCACATATGTAACTGATCAATACGAAATGTATGTATATATGTATGTATGTAAATAAATAATAATATTAAGTATAATTATTATATATATTCGTGACCAGCAGGAAGCTGCAGCAGTGCATTACCAATTAATGCTTTGATTCATAGCGCACACTTTATTCTATTCTCAATCTAAGAAATAAATATGATATATTAACTATTAAGGATAGGCAAGGGTTAAGGGCATTTCGTAGTCGTGCACAGTCAACTGTTGGTACTGGTTTTTATGCAACAATTGCAATTCTTATTGTGACTTTGGCTTAGCCCGCAACCTTCAATGCTTCGAAACAAATCCTCATCCCCACCAACATCCCAATCATCATCATCATCAACATCATCATCATCATCATCATAATGATTATTACTGATTATGTTCTTAAACGTTTCGCTAGCTTGGAGCTACTGCTTATGCATTTTGCATCCCATTTCTCTGTGAACTGAAGACTTAAACGTGAGTCGAGTTGCCACTTCTGGTGACCGCTTTCCGATACCCTACATCTATTAGAATGGCATGTGGCATATATTTGTTAGTTGGTAACAAACTATGCATTTTATTGAACACCAATATCTGATTAAGATTAAGCTTTACTTTGTTTGAAGTTTATAAATCAACTTTAGTACTGTTAGTATCCTACACCTGATTACAGGGTATTAACTGTCAGTTAATATTCTGAGTCCCGTGACTGTTAGCATCCTACACCTGATTACAGGGTATTAACTGTCAGTGCACTTGTTGTTGTGTAGTCTGCACTGCTAGTTCCTGCCTTCAGATGTTGAGGTAGCCTTTGCTTGCAGTTACGTGATCGCAACTTGAATGCTTGGCAACCGATCTCGATCTCCGTCCCCTTTTTGGTCTCAGTCTAGGTCTGGGTATCGGTCTCTATCTCAGTTTTGGGCTCTTTCAGCTACAAGCAGCACGCGCCACTATCCAGCATCCACCAGCATATCCACAGCTACATCCACAGGCTGAACCAGTAAACTATTAGCTGTAAGCTGTAAGTAGCACACTCCTCGGCTAGCTATCTATAATTATGAATAGGTAGCTGGTACCTGGTAGCTGGTAGCTGGCTTGTTTAGATGGCAAGTGGATCGGTTGGAGAGCGTAAAGGTTCCCCTAAAGCACTAAACATTAAGCAGATTCTAGGATTAGCAGGTTACTTCTCGCTTCCTGTAGGTCAGCAGAATTATTGATGTCAGACACTCGCTCAATCTTTCAGGTATTGATGATATGCTTACAATGGAAATGCAGACGTCGCCACATCTTAGCCATGGGCTGGCGACACTCTCGCCGGTCTTAGTACACCAGCACCAGCACCATATAATACATCAATCGCAATCGCAATCGCAAGCTCAGGCACAGGCACAGGCACAGGCACAGACACTGCCACTGACACAGCCCCTATCCCTGCACAGCAGTCAGCCGTCCCAGCATCAACAGCATCTCCCAAATCACCATCAACATCCGCATCCGCATCCGCATCAGAACCAACATCAGCATCAACTCCCACAGCAGCTGGGCGCTTCATCAACTTTGCACACACTCCAAAGCTCGTCGACAGGTGACCAGCTCACCGTCAGCACAAATCAGCATCACCATCAAAATGTGGCCACTCTAGCTTATAGCTCAACCCAAATGGATGACAAATCTAAAGGTAAGTACTCGTATTCCTTCCTTTATCCCACCTAATTCCCAACTATGGTTGCTATTTACCTTGTCAAACAGAAGTTACTTTTACAGTTGAGTAGCAACTGCTCCTAATCCTCCGACTTCGTCTTAGATATATGTAAATCTTAAGTATAAATGTAATGATTGTGCGGTAAATATTGTCAGTTGCATATTGTTAGAAGAGACCAAGATAATATTATTGAATTCTGAATGCATAAAATATATACATAAGTATTGACCTCATTAGACTTGGATAAGCAGAGCTATCGCTAGGATGCGGATGCGGTTGCGGATTACAATGGCTAAACAAAAGATTACATTTTCATTACATTTACATTTACATTTAAGCCTAAGGTCCATGGTTTAGGCCTTGAGGCTCATGGATAGATAGTCGGAAAATCCAATACGTACAGTAGAAGACTCTCTTCTCGCCCAGGGATAGGAGTGGATGCGGTACCCTAACATTTAGTTTAAGAACAATAGGTTAATGTTGCGACTGCCATGTTTGCGAGCGAAACGGGGAGCGGAGGCGGAGGCGAAGGTGGAGGAATTCCGTCTGACCGAGAGGCAAGTGTTCGTCGATTTGGTCTGCAAGTTATTGTATGATCTTCCACGAAGCAAGGAAGTATGCAAGTTGTTGTTGCTGTTGTTGTTTTGCTGATGTTGTTGTGGTTGTTGTTGTTGTTGTTGTTGTTGTTACAGACATCGTACAGACATCATACAGACATCGTTTTCTCAAATTTTTCCCTTGTTACGTATGGACATGGAATAAAAAGAACGAGATTCCTTTCCTTCGGTCACGGATTTCCTAATAGAAATCGCTTTGATGGCTCATTCAACAAAACAACGCAAGCTTCCTTCTCTTGCCAACAATCGCCTTATATCCTTTCTGTCGCAAACAAGTATTAAATATTACAACTACTTAGCAAGTAACTAAGTTGCATATAAAACCCAATTTTGCATGTAACTAAGTTGCATATAAAACCCAATTTTTCTCTGGCTACTAAATATTTTGCAATGAAAGAAAAATCAAGGGAAAACGTAGTATGCGAGTATTTGCGACTACGAAATGTATGCGATTATATATATTCATATATATCGGTTTTAGATATGTTCGCAGTCGTGCCTGGTTACAGTGAACCCTCTGTAAAGCGAACTTCCAAATATTTACAATCAACGCGGTTAGCAGTAGCTTTGTGAACGCAGAAAGCAAACGTCCATTCGGCAATTCTTTCAATAAGTTTTCCTATTAATTTATACATTGATATTTCTTGATATATTGAACAACCTCAATACTGTGAACATGCGTTTTAATAATTGGTTCACTATATCCAGACACGAGCGTATTATACAAGATATTCACTGTCTCTAGGTGTTATAGTCCCTGAGATCGACGAGTTCATGAGGACGAACAGACAGGGGGATATGGGTAGATCGACTTGGCTATCGATCCTAGCAAGAATATAACATCTTACTTCAATCAGCACCTTCAAGAATCTAAACCAAGCGGGATATTAGGATAATTTAAACGCAATTTGTTATAGTTAGCAATATGACTTAATTTATTTTTTGAATACTTTTCCAACATTTTATTATATATGAAAAGTAAAAAGAACTTATTTCAAGCACTTTAGAAATAAATTATTAAAACGAAATCTCTGATTAAACAACTAAAATTCCAACTTGGTGTAACTAGCCTTTTCCCTAACTACCAGGATATAGGAATAGGTATGGATTTGACCAACTTTTGGCTGTCTTGAGGCGTAACTTTGGCCCATTCCTCAAGCAATGCAGTTCTTAGGTCCGATTTGCGTATATAGTATATATGTATATAGTTCACGGAGTCGGAGGTACTTCGTTCAGTCTGTTACGTACATTTGCACAAAATATTAAGGGTGCAAAAACTGGTGCGGGGACTGGGACGAAACTGCGACTCAGCTACATGTAGACTTCCGTTCAAAAAAGAAAAAACTGCGCACCAGGCGCTCTGGTATGATTATATATTGTAGATCTACTTGTTAGTGTATCTGGGTATTCGATACATTTGTTTGTCTTGTGGACTGCATAGCACAATTGACAGAAGGTTGAATAGAGCGTAGCTGATAGTTATAATAATCTTATGTACAATATTATTGATCTTTAGTTCATATTAATACTAGAAAATAGAAATTGTAAAAACTATAGTTAAGAGCTTTTATATTAAGTTGCAGGACAGAAGTTTGAGGATTACTCGAGTAACATACTGCGAGGTATATCCACGCCGGGAATCCAAGAGTCGGGGACAGGAGCAGGAAACAGTTTTCTGGGCCACTCACATGGGACTGTCGAATGGATAACGGCGATGAACGATGCCCAAAATAACGCTGGTAAGGAATTGTATTGGAGAATCGATTTTACTTAAATTCTCAATTAATCACAGTTCAAATTCTCTAATTTTCAGAAGATTCACACAGCTCGCAGGGAAGCATTTCCGGAGATGGTGAGTAGAGAGAGAGGATTAAGTTCCAGCATTTAAGTATTAGTATATACCAGTTGGCTATTGATCTTCTGTCGATCCCATGTGACAATTGTCACCTTGTACGGGACACTTTTTCCTTTATTATTTGTATAATTCCCATGGGTACTGTGGGTACTGTGGGTACTATTAGTAGCCACGGTGGGTCCAAGCAACCAAGCGGTCAATCTGCTGTGGTTTTCTGAGAAATATCTCAAGTAACTTCGTGTTTAATTGAAAAAAACGCAATTCAACCACAAAGGCACAAAAGACACGAAAGACACAAAGTTTTAAGTTTCAATTCCTCTGCAGACGGAGGAGCTTTCTTGTTTGTTTGCTCGGATTGAATTGAAATGAATCGAATTGAAATGCCGTCTGGTCGATGATGGCTTGGGTTAACTCCAGTCTAAACTGTTCTATGGTGGGGAAAGGGTGATGGGTGGTTTCGGTGTCCATATCCGCTGAATCGCAGGCATTGTAAACCTTCACATGTCTATCATGCGAACACGGAGATCCACTTGCTACCTGATCATGGTATACATTACTTCTTTGGCTCTGTTCTTTATGTTTAGTGTATGTAGAGTAGGAGAGTGGAAAAAATCCACTCGTACTGCTGGTATTTGCCATGTAAATCCAGGCCAACCGCATAAATACAAAACACTTGACTTTACACTTATCTCTTTCATCATCATCACCATCATCACCATCATCATCATCATCAAAATCAATATTATTATCATCATCAACGCGGAACAGAGTAAGAGTTAAGACCACAGTCTCCCTCTTCCTTTTGTGTTGTAAATAACCGGAAGCTTAAGATTGATATATACAAATATATATATATATATATATATATACTGAAATTTCTCTATAAAAAAGCGTTTAACTAGATATCCAGATAGGAGGAATTTTGCATACTGCGATTAACAAATACATTTTATCAAAAGGTCTGATAATTATTGCTCCTCTTAAACTTTAGTTCACTTCGAATGATAATATTTGTTTATATTATATATAAATATATATATATATATATATATATATATATATAAATGATTTTGCTGAGAGATAACTTTTACATATTAACATATTCCATTTAAATCGAAAATCATCTATAATGCTGGGACAAAGTAGAGTTTAATTTGAATCAAGTCTAAGCGATAATAATTTGAATTTATCGAAAATTGATTATTTGTTTTTAAATTGAATGGATTTTTGAATTAATTAGTTGTCACTAAATCTGAATCCTATTGATTCGTTATTTATTTTTGAGTGGCCTCATAAGACTCAGATTCATCTAAGTGAGAATATGTTGGCTGTTGATTGTTAGGGATATTATCTTAATAGAATAAATCAAAGAAATTAATAAGTACATTTATATATTACATATTTCCTGTATGTTCAGTTCAGAGTAAATTTGTTCATTACAACCTTTAACCATTGAAAAATGGGGTGCATTAAGCTTCTGCAAATGTATGTAACAGGCAGAAGTAATCATCTCCGACCCCAATCTAGCCACGTTCGTCTCGTTGTCTGTCTATCCGACTCTATATAGTTGGACACTCCAACACGTAGGTAGATACTTAAATAATAAATTTATAGAAATTTTATTAACTGATATTTCTTGTATGTTAGCAGCCTAAGTTCTGATATATGCTAAATATCCAATGTCCAATAGGATGGAATAATAAACACAGAAGTTATTCAAGAATCGATTCGCAGAATTCGTAGGAGCGCAAAAGCTTGCTAGTAGTATGTGTGTGTGTATGTATATGTGTGTGAGTAAAGGTTTTCTCGTAGTCGACTACAGGATTCTTTCGTGTTTTCTTTTTTGGTAACCCGCCCAGATGGTAATCCTCAGAGGAATCCCAAGCTATGCTTATATTACAACTCCCAACAGTATGTTCAACTGTCATTAAAATGCCACCGCGTCAGGGATGCAGCACTCCGGATTGTAGTACCCCGATGCTTGCTCGGAAACGTCGGACTGTTAATTTTAATTTGACAAATCACTTCTAACTTATGTTTTGACTTTTCGTGAGATTCCCTCTGGGACTTCTTTTAATTATCATTGCGTTGCTCCAACTGATGCTATGCCGCAATTTGCATTCTGCTGGGGTCCTCTGCTCTCTGCTCGGATACTCGTATATGCCACAAGCAAATTTGCATAATTCACCACATTGAAAGTTGTGTTTGGTGCCACATTTGCGATCGAAGGACAGAGGCAGAAGCAGAATCTGAGGCAGTGCGGAGCTAGTGGAAACAATTAATATTTTATTTTGAAACGAAGACATCTGTAGCCTTAAAAGCTACACCTGGGTGTTTTCCATTTGAACCATCCTCAGCTCAGCTCAGCTCAGCTCTCAGCTCAGAGTGCTGACTTCCAGTTTCTTTTGTAGCCCACAAGAATTCACAGTTAAAACAGTCCGAATGGAAATGCAAGTGACTTTAGCGTTAAATGCCTACATAGTAAATGATGTGCTCTTAATACCAATTTTAAGGATATGTGCATACATACATATAAATACATATACATACATACATCTTCGCTTGATACGCCCATAGCCAATACTCTCTGCCCCCTTAGAGTGTAGACGCGTTGACAGAGACGCCGCAAGTTAATCATAATCGAATTACGTATAAATCTTCAATCATCGTGGGGTTGTTATTATTGCTGTCACAGTAAGTGTGTCGTACATCCATTCACACAGAAACACACACACACACACACACATCGAAAACTATGGTGTGGGGCATGCGCTTCACGAGATTCTCAGTTTCAGTTTCGGTCTATGTCTCATTCTCAGTCTCAGTCGTAGTCTCAGTTTCGAGGTGTGGGTGCGAAAGTATCTACTCTGACATATTTGCATATATACACATCAAAATTGTATACATGTATGTACATGCACACATTTCTGTGTGTGGGTGTGTGTGTGTGTATGCGCAGTGGCTAAAACCGCTTGCTAATATTTTTGTCGCTAACATAATTACTTTGTCTTTATGCGATAACTTGCTGTTGTCATCGTGCAAAAAAAATAAAAATCACACACACACACACACACACATGCAAAATCAAAAGGCTGCACACATACATGTATGTAAACACACATACATCGACAAGCAAGCAAGAAAGCAGGCACACTGGCAAGTAAACAACGTGAACGAACGAGCTAGACAGACGCGGAATGAAGTGAGTAAGGGAGAAGGAGAGAGCGAGAGAGAGAGCGAGACCTAGAGACCCACAAATGCTTAAGTGGTAGAAACGAGAAATGACAATGGCCCGCTCTGATTGGTGCTGGGCACATCTTGGCCTTAGTGCTGATTGGCGGAAATCCCATTGCGTGCTTATTGTGTGTGTTCCCCACTCTCGCACTCACGCGCTCTATCTCTCTCTCTCTCTCTCTCTTTCCGACTCTCTTTCTGCGTGATTTTGTGCGTCTGTGGTAATTGTGACTGCAAATTGTGTGCCCTCTTAAGTCAAAGGCTACTGATTCAAGATGCTAATGATACGAAAATAACATTTTCTTTAATATCAGAGAGTGTATCGATGAGGATTTCATAGACATGTATTCAATATATGTAAATAATTTGAAAATACAAAATAAACACAAAAATGCAGATCTTCTTAATCTGATCAGATCTGAGATCTGATAAGATCTGACGAAATATCAGCACACACAGTGAGAGAGAGAGAGAAAGTCTCTGGAATTCTGTAAGCAAAAAATCTACAGCCATAAGACATGGGCTTAAAAATTCTGCGCCAAATCAAAAGAAGGCAAGACCAACTGAACGCAACTGAACAAGAGCAAAAAAAAACTGCCAGCATCACCTACGCCACATTTCCACCTCAGCCCACCTTCACCTTCAGCAGAAGCAGTAGCAGCAGTAGCAGCAGTAGAATAGAAAGCAAATGACGCTTCGCTGTGGCCGTCTCTCGGTTTTTGGTTCGTCTTCATTGGCTCGCTGCAGTAAGCCGGAGTCGGAGTCGGAGTCAGAGTCAGAGTCGGGCAGTTGTGAAGTATGCGCAGGCCGATGTGGTTGGGCGGTGCGGTGCGGTGGCAGAACAAGGACCAAGGACACGCGCAGCACACGAGCTGCAATCGCAGCTGTACCGACACAGACACAATGACAGAAATAACCACTGTTACACATCCACAGTTGCAAAACCATAGACAGAGATAAGGAACAAACCGTGCGCAGGATCTCTGCGGCTGACGGCAAACAGTCCGGAAAAAATGGCTAGAAATATTTCACGGCACTGAAAACGAAACAAAAAATCAAATTTATAATAAGTAAGACAACGGACACGACGACGACCACGGGGACGACGAGGACGACGACGACGCCTCCAACGACTACAAAATATATTTTAACAAGTGAAACGTACACGAAAAAAAAGAATTTTATAGAAAATAAAGGAACAGTAAATTGGCTCGGATTGCGTTCACACGAACGTCATGAATAAGAATAGACACCAACAACGACAACGACAACGACAACGGCCACGACAACGACAACGACACGGAAACCGATACCAACACGGAGACCAACACCAACACCAGCACAGGGATCGACCCCGAGACTGACAAAGCAAAAGGCAAACGGTGCGCCAGCAGCATCTAGAGTCGCGGACGCGTGAACTTGGAATCAGTATCGGTTTAAGGCCGATGTTTATGCTAATTCTGGTATCGGTTACGCTTACGGTTATGCTTACGGTTACATTTGTTACAATAATTGTAATTACGGTTTCGTCTTCAGTTGCATAGTGTTCCCGGATCTAACCTAATACCCATCTATCGACTATCGTTAAAATACTACAATCAAAATTTACCGAGATTCGAAGCTTGTTGCTAATGTTTATCCTGTGCCTTGGATACCGTGGACATTTTTAAAATCTTTGTGTATCTAGTGTATCCAGTGAGTTAAGTGTTTCCCTGTGCTACCAGTTCTAGAATTACCACAAACAGATATCCCTTCACATAAACTCCAACATGGATCTCTCGACGGCGTATCGTTACAATCAGAATATGATGGAATATTATACATGTAAATAAGAGCAAATATATTATATCAATCTAACTTTTACTTTTAAGTGAGTACCCGATATCCGACAGAAATCACACTTATTTTTGCATTTCATATTAATATATGTTTTATATAATGCAAATTGATGTTCAATTGATTCAATCTCAGCCATTTAATTGATATGTTCGTTCAATGCGAGATCTAGTGCGTAATCCAATGTGAGTTAAGGTCATCATCTTTATAGACTATAATAGGTAGAATCGTAAGTGCAATCTGGCATCGAGTGCTGTTAAATGGAATAAATACAAACAATAAAATTTGACAGTTGAAGTGGAAAATAAAGGAACAATGCACGGAGGGGAGGGTTGAATGTCAGAATCAAAGATGCGCTAACTGTCAGATGTATCTAAACACATATACACATACTCGTACACATTTTGAGTGTGGATTAGAGGTACAAAAACATGGTACATTGAAAGTCAATAGATAGTTATTAAATGACAATCGCATTCGCAGCCATTTGGCATTCTGCAATCCAAACAAAGGCCTATTGTCCAAAGAATCACTGGTTTCTGTACCCCGCTGTGCCAAGCATCATAGAATTTGGTCCTGTTCTATGCTGTCCCGTCCTTCTTCTAGTCAGATTCTTCTCTTTACACCCTGTACTCATTAAAAGTGTCTAAAAATGTGTCTGTTCAAATAGTCCTTTGTCATAGGCTGGCGAGGCTTATTCGTATCCATATCCATATTTCACATTCATCCGTATCCATAGCTCTTATACTCTCAAGTAGTATTCCACATTAAGTTTATTTCAAAAGGATTATAACCTAAATTTGGATTGTAGTTAACTTCATATTTCATTTCCCTAAGACTCTTAAGTTTCCAAAGACTTATTATGTTGTCAGCTGATGGTTCTAACTATACCATACAAGCTTTATTAAATAGCTATTGATGATCCTTGGGTAGTATATATCCCTAAGTTCTGTACCAACCCAGCCAAGACTCCGTCGGTGCGATTTCCCAGGTCTACAAGTACTATATACCGATGATCATACGATAGATATGATTATTACTAGTGCCATAAGAGATTCCATCACGACGCACTGACGAAGATACAGAAAAGGAGCTGCCTTGGTCTAGATTTGTGGAATCATAGATGCTTCCTTCTGCCTCTCACATAGTTTTGCACAACCTTAACAGTTCATTTTATCAATTGGTCTAAAAATAGAAAGCTATGAAGAGTAAATATGGAATATATAAAACTATATCAAAGCAAGAAAGTTGTACTTAATTAAAGATATTAAATCAAGTGCGAAAAGAAAAGTGCTAAGAAATAAATGATCTGTAAACGACTCCCGCCTTGAATGCTATACGAATATATGGTATGTTTGTCATTAGCATGCGACTTTCAGATCAGTTAAGGGCGGTCTTTTAGTGTGATGATTGCCCGTGCATGACCGATGATGGTGCTCCGTCGCAGAGAACATGAGAGTACATGAATAGAATAAGCCAAAAGAAGCAAACGTTCATATGTGTAAATATCGCATGCATATATTGGAATATAAGTAAGAAAGAATCGAGTCTACCCGACTAGAAACACCCTACATTTACACGCACTATTCGCTGTTATGCACAAGTGCATCAGACCCTGGGATCTAATCGACAGTCGAGAATAATTCTCGACTGTCTTCTGTGTTTTTTGTCATTTAGTTAAAAATGGTAAACAAACTTCTAAATTATTAGACGGGTTTTTCTTTTTGTGATAAAAATAATGTAGACAGACAAACAGACAGACACTGCTCGACTCTCCCATGGATGCTGGTTAAGAATATAGTTATATATGGAGTCAGAGATGCTTCGCGAAAATAAAGAATACTGTGTGTCTATGTACTTGATTAGAAGTAAATCAGAGAGAATATTAAAACAAAATATATATAATTTTTGTAATTGAACTCTATTCTATTTCGTTAATCTGGATGAACAAAAATAAGTGATATAATTGGTATTCTTTTATTGCAAAAGCAGAAAAGCTGCTTTCGATCTTTTTCATCAGAAACCACAAGATCTTGATGTATCAGATTTGGATTGTACAATGATATAAATATGGATATTATATATTCGACTAAGTACCAAACTTATTTTTAGATTAATCATTTCCTTTGCTGTGTAAATCTGTTCAAGTTACTAAAAATATTGGGCTTTGAGTTTCTTAAGGCGATGTTAATATATATTTTTTCTATACATATGTTTGGACAGCCGCTATATATCTTTTATATTTTACTGAAATTAAGTATTACGCTAGACAATATTAAAAAGGAAATATGCTTTAAGCAAAAATAATAAAATGATCGATTTGGAATTGTAGAATATATTAAATGGTATCGGCTTCTGGTTATGTATCGGTACCTTTAAAAATACTTATTACTTATATATTATTTTAATTAATTTCAGGTCACGGCGGAGTCAATCAGTTAGGAGGCGTTTTCGTTAATGGTCGCCCCCTACCCGATGTAGTCCGCCAGAGAATCGTTGAGCTGGCACACAACGGTGTCCGCCCCTGCGATATATCTCGTCAGTTACGAGTAAGCCATGGCTGCGTTTCAAAGATATTATCAAGGTGAGAAGTCAGGTTGAAACAAATTTCATTTATATTCATATCAAAATCATTTCTATTAATGCATAAAGTAAAGTCTAGTCACAATTACAAATCAACCTATTAAATCCATAAGTAATATATAGATAAATATATGTATAACCCGCATGTTTTAATCGGATAACACTTAAAGCTCTCTTACACGATTCAAGTAAACGTGTTTCCACACAGTTAACTTACACTCAATTTGCAAGGCAATAGAGATGTCTCTGTCCAAGGATAGAAAAAGAAGTACATTTAAAAATATTTATTTTATACAATGTATATATTTAATTGATTCTATGTTTGACATTTGAATTTTGAAAAAGTTTTCTAAATCGAATATTTCAAATGGAAATGTTAACGCATTTGCCTTGCAAATCGCTTGATATCTTATCAATAAGTATATAACATTAATTAGTATATACTGCTGTGTCCAAATACTAGTTGGAATTTTTCGATTTAAATTACGCGGGTAAATATTTTCGCTCAACATATAGATATTTCTTAAGTTGGTACAGCAGTTACAGAGTTCCATGCCAAATTATATGTCAAAATACTCATTAGTGTTTGAGTTAAGCTTGATTTTGGCGATATTTACATTGTCTGAGATTATTCGATCAAATTTGCGATAAAACTGTGTTTCCTGAATGGAGTAAATGCTGCAGAAACGTTGAAAATGTTGAAGAAGGCATACGGGGACCGAGCTCTATGAAAATCAACAACATGATTGGTATAAACTGTTCAAAGAAACGCTTTAAAGACGAAGAGTGCCATCGAACTCAATGCTCACATCCAGAAAGTAAAAGAATTAGTACTTGCACACCGTCGATTAACTATAAGAAACATTGCTGATGAAATTGGACTATCAAAAGGATCAATTCAAACCATTTTTAAAGACGTTTTGGGCCTCAAACGTGTCAAGTGTCAATTGATAAAATTATGAATTTTCACGATAATGCGCCAACTCACACTGCACTGATTCTGATTCAAAAATGCAGAAAATATCGTTCCGCAACCAATTTATTCACTTGATATTGTTCCGTGTGACTTTTGGCTATTTCCAAAACTCAAAGGTAACCGTTTTAAGTCGATTGAAGACATTCAACGTGATTCGGCGCGCTTTTTTAAAACTACAAATACCGGAAGAAGACTTTCTGGCATGCTTCGAGGGCTGGAAAAAGCGGTGGCATAAGTGTATTTTATCGGGAGGGGACTATTTTGAAGGGGACGAAATTGATGCGTAAGAGTAAATAAAGATTTTTTGATTTATAAAACAATTCCGACTAGTTTTTGGACACAGTAGTATAGCGAGTTATAGTTCATACATTGTTGATTCCTTGATTTCATACTTATATCCCTATATTCATAAATCAATGATAACATTTTTATTTTATTCTGTGTGAGTGTATTGCCTGCAAACGGATTACATACGGTCCTGAGTTAACAGTTATAGGGAATGCATGAATATCGGTGGCTGGGACCACCGAAGAGCTGGTAGAGTTGTTGCCACAAATTTCAATGTAAATAGGCTAATAAATCTTTGCGGTCTCATGGCCTGTCCAGAACTGGGTGAGCTCACATGGGTCTTGTTGCTGCAATCTCTGCTTGAACCAGGCCACATTGGCCGAGCTGTACCTAAACGATGGCTGACATTTAAATTGTTTTTAATTGAAACGGTAAAAGAGCTGGTTCCGTTTCCAAAAGGTTGCATTAATCACAGTGTCGGTGGAACACACTTGAAGTACTTATGTACATACATGTTTGTTTACAAGTTTAAATTTACACATTTGGTGCAACATTTATTATTGCAATTCAGGCACTAAATCGATTTATATTTATTTTTTGAATTTTAATTTGCTGCCTAAGCCCAGCACTTTTTGCTTAAAAATCGAATCTGGCAACACTGCTTAGGCGTAAGTTTAGAGTGAACATATAGCCACGCCGCTCTAACTAATTATATCGTATTGCATTGCACAAAAGTAAACAAATAAATACTTCTATCTCTTTCCCATTTGCAAAGTGAAGAGCGTGTAGAAGACCTAGCCTTTCTTTGTGTTAGTGTTTGTTTGCATGTATCAATGTATTAGCATTAGTATTGGTGCCAGTTTCAAATTGATTTCCTCTCGTTATTTTAAACTAATACTAACCAAAACTGGAATTTAACTCTTTATACCCAAGTAGTATAGCTTATCAGTAAAAGCGATGTAAAGACGGAACGATAGCGATACCATTTTTTTTTACTGAATAGAACTAACAATGCCTTTTTGAACAATTTTCTTCTCGAAGTTTGATCGTTCCTGCTGTCAATTGTGGTTGTCAATATTGGAACTCAACTGCGAGCAAAAGAATTATGTACTGTTATCAAGTAAATTTATCAGTCAAACATATAGGGTATATAAAGAATACATTTTCAGCTAACACTGTTTTTATTGTTATGTCCTATGTATAAACTTAATTTGCATTTCGGATAAAATGGATGAAGTGAATGTGAGACTCACTTGATTTATGCATATAGTATACAATATATGTACGTTGAACTTTAAGCCTATCTTTTTGTTTTAATTTCAGATACTATGAGACTGGTAGCTTTAAAGCTGGTGTCATAGGCGGTTCCAAACCCAAGGTTGCTACTCCACCCGTAGTTGATGCAATCGCGAATTATAAGCGAGAAAACCCCACCATGTTTGCCTGGGAGATACGAGATCGGCTGTTGGCGGAGGGTATATGTTCACAAGATAATGTTCCCAGTGTGTCATCGATCAACCGGTAAGAATAACAGTTATATATATATATATATATGTATATATATGTGTATATATGTATATATATATTTTCGGCTGTTTCAGTTATGGGTGGTGTTTGGCTTTCCGTTGGGTGTATTAAGTATTCGGAGGTCCGTTAATGTTACATTGTTTGCTGGCTGTCATGCAGCTTTCTTCCGAATCCGTTTCCGAATCTAAATCCGTCCATAACTACGTTGATGGGTGCCGCCCTGGCTGGGTGGATATACGGACCAAAGAGACAGAGAGAGAGAGAGAGAGAGAGCTAATAAAAATATCTAAGTAGTTTTTAGCGTTCATAATTGCGGCACAATGCTTGACACACGACCACCACAAAAGCCAACTTCCTTTCCGTGTTCCGGTGCAGCGCTGTTGCCATCAGCATCATCGTTGGTCCTAGCAGTTTTTGTTGTTGTTTTCCCATGGCCATGTTGTAATGTACGCACTTCCTTTTTGACCATAATTCATTTTATGTGGCCAAGGATGCTGCCAACAGGCAGCTGCTAGTCGAAAGCTCTACCCGCATTAGATGATCATAAATTAGCGGCGAACAACAATAATTACGGTTTCGAGCAGACGACTGTCGTCTGTCGGTGAGGTGACTAAAGTCAAGTCGAGTCAAGGCCCAAAAGTATGCCGCACTTGTTCACAGCACTCACAGTTGCTACATGTATAGCCCTTCATCCTTTTAGCGTTTTGAATGACAGCAGGAATGGTCTGGATTGGATTGGATGTTGCAACCACACGCGACACGTGCACCCATTCAGAATCAATTCGCTGCGTGTTTGGGAAGGGACTAGGATGTGTATGCAAAGCGCCTGTATTAAGGGCTGTGCTATGCGAGTGAGTGACTGAGTGATGGGATGCGGTATGTTGCGATGAGTAATTCAATGGATAATCAACATTAACTTGCCCCATTGCGACAATGTGTGATTCAGTGCCACTCGAGCGATAATTCAATCTATACAGCGTGCGCACAAGTAGTCGTAAATGCGATTCGAGATGTGTTTATTATTTACAAGAGCAGCAAGTGTCAGAGCGTTAGTCCAGTTGCTGATCCCCACTTTCGTCGAATCCCCGGAGAGTTTCACTTATAAAGTGACTATCCTAGCACTCAACCTAAGGCAATCTACAGCCCTCTATAGTCCTCTATAGCCCAGCCAAAGCAGAAGTAAACAAATCGAAAAATGAAAGCATCAAACCAAACATATGTCCCAATTGTGTGCACTGTCCAACGCCTCCCCTTGTGCCCTGGCTGTCCTTATAAGAAGAAAAGGACTCTCAACCCGATGCGATTGTTCATTTTTTGAAATAATTTGATTTGATTTGATTCCGTCTGAGTTGGTCTGCTTTTCCCTCTCTCTCTCTCGCTCTCTCTCTGCTCAATCTGCAACCCTCCCGGATACCTCTACTATCTACTTATTGTTTGACCAAATTGCTACTCTCACAACAAACAGGAACACAATATTGTTAAGTCAGAAATATTCTAAAAAAAGGAACAAAAGGAAAGGAAGTTTAAAGTTTTAAAGTGGCCAGACATCTCAATAGTTATATTGTCACCTAATACCATTACCATGAAATTATATGGACATGGACATAAAACTTGGTTTAATTTGACAGAACATTGCGTAATTCAGGAATTCCCTTGGCGCCTGCTGATGGAGTCAAAGCAATTGTGGGGAGGTGGAGTTCCTTAAGAATTAAGTGGAGAATAAGAATTAAGAAACCAGTACTTAGTGGTTCCTTGGACAGAGAGAGAATGAACAAGTAACCATGAGAAACTGATAGGGCATAAATGCTAGTCATAGAATAGAGTAATAGACTCTCTCTTGGAGTGATTTGTTCGATTATATCAGATAGAAATCGATTCGGCCTACTTCGAAATTTACTTATACGTGAAGCAAACCCAATACAAATGTTTTTACACTAAAACAAATTGCATCAAATAGAAATAATTTACGCTCTTCGAATTCCAATTCTAAAGTCAAATATAAAATGTTTGAATGTTATTATTATTAGCTCTCTTGCAGACCTTTCGCTGCCCCTTATATGGGGTTAATAAATCTCAAATGTTTAATATAAAAAAGATATGCACAAAAATTAAAATGCCTAAATATACATATATTATAATGAATTAAGTGGATAGGAAAAATAAAGCAAAATGTGTTGAAATACCAGCACAAAGTGAGTAGAATACGAACAAATGCAGAAGTGATAATCCTTTTGATTCCTTTTGTACGCTTATCCGTCGATAATGTTTATAATGCAAAAGAAAAAAAGTAAGAGATCCATGTCCTCGATTATATGTACATATATATATACACTCCTCGCCACTTGAATAGGACACCCTGTATACTCTCTTTGCATTTGCTCAAAACTCGAGAGCCAAATGATAAAATAACGGTAAGCTTGCACGTTATCTTTGTGGAACTATTCTTCTCTCTCTGTGACAAATTGCAAGTTATGGAAAAGATCCGTTATATGGTTTTTTCCACTTTATGTTTCGTATTCGTTGAAATTTGGACCTAATTTTTGAGCCCCTTGCATTCAGTTTAATTGTTTTCTTTGGCACGTGAAGCTGTGTTTTTCGTTTATCAAACTTCTTTGTTTTCGACTTTTTAATTTAAAATAAATGTTAAATGGGTCGAGGAAACTCTAACTAAGATGGAAAAGGGAAAATCAAAGCTTACAAGGCCTTTCTTTAGCCAATATATCTCAAAAAATAGAGAGAAGCCGACACGTTATAGCTGTATTCTTAAGTAATGACGCTAAATATTATATATGGGTATCGAACTAGTTCCTTGCCCCAAAAATAATCGAACTTCTTGTATATAGAAAAGAATACACATTTATATTTGAAAGTTATTTACTCAATAAAGGTTCCTTTTGACTCAATACAACTTTTAGAACGATGAACCAGCGCATCTATAGAATTTTTATGTCATTTATAGGGTTCAGATATATCATCATAAAATGCTCCTTTAATCCTGGTTTTGTGTTTAGGAAATAGAAATTATAATTAGTATAAATTGGTATTGTGAGGTGGTGCATTAAAAACTGCTGCGATAGACCTGAATATATGGTCTATCGCCTAAATAGTATCTCCATTAACAGTCCGACCTTCTGGAACACTTTCCTTATGGACAATACGCGACTCTTAAAACGTTGTCAACATTGTCTTAATTCGAGACTTCTGAAAACGCAAATCTTTTGGTTTTGGCTCGCCATTGGACTTCCATTCCCCAGATTTGTTTTGTTTTATTTCAGGGCCGCATTCAAAGCACCACGCCAGTAGCAGCTATGATCGAATCAAGGAAGATAGGATCGTTTTAGCAGTTTCCATTTGGGTCATCACTTAACACATGTGAAACAAAAACCTTTCTTCCTTTTCCAAATCATCAGCAAAAATTCGCCAAAAAGTGTTTTTACTCGGATTTAATTCCTCAGCCAACATTCGCGTAGTAAAATTTGCATCGATACCAATGATTTCACGGATTTTTTCTACCAATTCAGAATGATTACAGCTTCTGGACGACCTTGCCTTACACTATTTTTAAATCGTGTAAACCACGTATAAACTTTAGTACGATTCATACAATCATCACCATAAACGTTTTTGCATCAATTCGTATGTCTCAGCAAATTTTCTTTCAAGTTCAACACAAATTTGTATATTTGCTGTTTGCTTAGTTCGCACACTTCTTCTTTTATTGAAATGGCTGTCACTTTCACATCTGTCATCCATGATTTACATAAACTAAGCTGCGTTTGAAAGAGGATGAATGTTTGTTTTTAATTTTGCAAATTTTCAATAGATGGCGCTACTTGTTGAACAATTATGGCGTGTAATATTGCCATTTGAATGCTTCTAATCCAAATCACAATTTGATGTTTCTACATTAAGCTTTTAATGAGTAGTAATATCTTTTATTTAGCAAACTTAAAACTTAGCGATGAGATCTTTTCGATTCCTCCAATCTATCATGTCAGCGAGATCGACGGCGTTGCCACACAATTTAAATACAAAGTTCGGTTATTTTTCGGTCACACCCTGTACGCTTGTATCATGATATTTACGGAATCTAATCATCAATATATGCTCAATTAAACTCATTATGAAAATCTATATAATGAATTGTTCCATCTTTTATATAATTTAAAGATTCAGAATGCCTCTAGCCCTCTAACCCGTATCCACGATATGGTCAGGTGGTTCTTCTATCGCCTTTTCATTAAATCATTAGTACTAATAGCGCTGTTTTTCATCTAGGGATTTTTATTCAGAATATATACTAATAATGTTAGTGACAGTGCTGCCCTCTTCTATTATAGACTTAAGTATTGGTAACAAATAAATATGAAATATCGATGTTAAGCAATGTTTGTTTGTCTAAATGAAACTATAACAAGCTTGATATCTAATCCCACATGATTGTACATAGCGAAATAAGCTTAAATTTACTGAGGGATTTTCCTTCTAAATCTCATATTTTAGGATCGTGCGAAACAAAGCAGCGGAGAAGGCGAAGCACGTGCACCACCACCAGCAGCAGCAGCACCAAATGCCCTCTAGCCTCAGCCACAATGCCACGGAGAGCTTGGACAGCAGCACTGGCGCGGGTAGCGATCAGCAGACACCAAGTACCGGCGGTCACGGCAGCAACTCCAGCAACAACAACAATACCAACAACACTTCAGCTTCAGTTATTGCCCATACAACACCATCAACGGTTTCGGGCCCTGCGGCAGTGCCTGAGTTGGTAACCACCTCCGGGTCCAACAGTGGCCAGCTGCAGAGTAGCAGTAGTAATGGAAACACCAGCACGCACAATACCACAGTATCAAGTCAGCAGGGTGTGGAGCACCGATCCTCCGGATCTGGATATAGTATTAATGGCATCTTAGGTATACAGCATAGCCATCACCTCCACAACAGCAACACCAACACTGGCTCAAATAATACAAACAACAATAATAATATCACACCGGATCCAAACTGCAAACGTAAACGAATTGAAGCTCATGGTAAGATTCAAATAATTGCAATATATAGAATACTATTTATCTAACTATAGACTTGCCTATTAAATTTACCTATTGGAAGCTGGTAGCTGCGCAATAAGTAAGAATACTTTGGGTACCTTGATAGAGATCTGCAATGAATGATTCCCCATTAAGAACGAGCGAGAGTAATTTGATTTGAAACGAAAACTGAACCTGAAGCAGTGTTGCCAACTACTGGCTATATATAAAGGACAGATGGGGGCAAAAAAACGACAAATACTTTTAAAGAAGGACATAATACAGGACCACAATTTCTAGTTGTAGACATTTGTAATTTTTTAACCTTATGGTCAGAATAGCATTTACTGTCTGTTCCTGGACACAACTTCGCAGTTTGCTTCTTTATCAACTCAACTGAGAACTTGCTATATTTCAATATTATAAATCTAAATACGGGTTGTTATTCGCCGAGTCTCTATAGTCAATGACTTCCGCCCAAAGCTTGACAGCATTTTCCTGGTCCTGAAGGATTCAGCATTAACTCAACGCGAACACGAATAGTCTTTTGAGAGAGGGAAATTACTCTGAATTTCATTAAAATGCATCGAAGTTTGAAGATTCATTGCGTTTTGAATCATGTAATTATATGCTTAAACAATTGTTTTTTTCATATGTAATTTTCGGTGTAGCAACTGTGCAAAACATATTTTAGTTGGAAATATATTTTGTATTAATTTTATGTTTATTTGCAGTCTATCGTAAGGATATTAAGCGATTATTAACAGATAGTAGGAAAAGGAATGACAGATACATTTAAGTTGAAGTTACATTTGGGTTGGAGCTGAAGGGGGCCTCATGAGCCGTCTCTGTTGTAGACTATATCTAGTAGGTTGACCGCTAGTTAATTTTCATGATTTTCCAGTCGCCTCAGGTAACTAGTAGCCGACCCCATTATTTCCGCCAAAACTGAGCGGACTTGTAGATTTCTGTGAATAACTGTGTTGCGGACGTACCACTCGACGTCAACTATTCCTCTGAGGACACTGGATTGAAACGTTTCAATATTTTTGATATCAGACATGGGTGCAGTGCCTCAGGGGTGAATGCCGTACGTTCAGATGGGCGTGAGCATAACTTTGTATAATTTCCGAACTAAGCTTAGAATTCTTCCTTAAAAGCCAGAGCATTTTTTGCTCTTTATCTTTAGCTGTTTGTTCTTATCTTCAGGTGTCTACTCCTGTTCAGTCCTCTGTCTAAAGTAAGGCACAGGTATTTTGCTTCAGTGTGGGCTGGAATGTTACTTCCGATTAACTGAACCGAAGGACAGCTCTTGCCTCTTCTTCTTCGGAGTCCGTAAGAAATGCGTGCGATATGCTATTTTCTGGTATACTTTTCTTCATGAGTTGTGCAAACAATTAGGCGAATACAAAAGCTCAGTCATTCCTGCAGATCTACCAGATATACCCTAATCACGGTTGCTACTCCACAAAATCAGAATATGCTGCAACAAAAACAAAAACAAAAACATCTGATATCGACCAACTTGAATGACTTTGGGTGGACATTTAAACAACACACAACTTTCACTACGTATAACTATAAGTACCTTCCAATTACAAAGCACTTTCAGTTTCTCCAAAAACCTTTGCCATTATATATATACTTTTTTTTTATCATTTCGTAATGCCTAACAAAAAATCAAAATGAACCACCCGACGGCAACAAGAACAAGACAAAACTAATCCAAAAAAAATTACCAAAGAAATCAGATATTAAATTTTATTTTTAATATTTCACCGTTGGTTGTTCTTAAGGCAGTTCGATAGAAAATAAGCTGAATATGCGGAAAATCTAAATTGGATATTGAAAATGAGTTGCGGGTTGCGGATTGCGAGCTAATGGCAAATACCTTTTACGCGATACTTGCCTGATGCTTGAATTAAAAGTTATGCCGAATATATCATAAATATTGATATAGCAAGTTAATCGATTATTAATCGATTCAACATTATCATCTTGTTTGTCGTCTGTTCAACATATTGTTAATTTGGATTTCACTGGTTTGTTAGAATCTTGTGTCTAAATAGTAAGGATATACTCAGAGATCATGAACTGATTTTAAGCCCGATTATATATCGTATAATGCTACGAGTCCTGATGCGCTGGGAAATAAACACATCGATTTGCATATAATATCTGCATCTGTATCTGTGCGAAGGGTGTGCAGAGATGGCGATGAATTGCCGTGAAATGCTTTGTGGCCATATTAAGGTCATCATCCAACCGCAGCCGTCGGCGTTGTAACATGTGTTCATGGAATCAAACCAGAAGCCAGAAGCTGGTTGAAATAGATAGCATCTTAATTAGGTGGTGGTGGTGCTCATGGTGATGGGTCTGAGCTCTGAGCTCTGAGCGCACACAGTCATAGAGATTTTATGCGATACGTATCAGGCATCAGATGCATTCACTTACTTCATATCGTTCTACTACGAGTATATGTGTGGGGTAATGTAGGGCAGTGCCAAAAGCCCAACGGTACATCATTAAGTAATAATAAACCCAAACCAGATGTCAGATGGATTTGACAAAAAAGGGCGTGAGAAGCACTTGTCATTTTCAATAATCATCCTTTAATGGCAATCTGGCAATCTGAAAAATCGCACCCCAGATGACCAGAATCCCAACCGAACCGAACCGAACTGAAGAGTCAAAAATGCAACAGATACGTATAATGATAATGTTTTATTAACAATTGCAGAAGCATTTGAGTTCTCTCAATCTTTTTTAATCCGTGTCCTATCTTGCCGTTAGCCGTATCCCGAAACAATAATAATAGTATACAAAAATGCCATCCTTTGCACCAGTGGGGCAATAAAAGAGCAATAAACCTGATACAAAAATACAAGAAAAAAACCAACCCGGTCATCATTTGAGCATCCCTTTCCCATTGTTGTTCTTGCACATCCTCGTCCATTTTCTCGAGATTGTTTATCGAATCCCTGAGGAATAGCGTTACAGTGCCCCCAAATGTATGTATTACTTAGGCTTGAATTTGTGGCAAATTTGTTCAAATCATTTCGATTGACGGGCCACCAGGCAGAACGAAACCGAATATCTGGTCAAAGTGCCGTTACTCTGATGTCATGTTAGGGGTTGAAAAGTGGGCGTGAGCACTAAGCTCCACCCATTCTGAAGCATGCGATTTGGATTTGGATTTACAACAAACAAAAAACAACAAACATCATCATCACCATCCGCGCATCTGTCTTACTTTCCTCAGTACTAATTGAGATATTAAAACTACAATTCACTTTACGAAAATAAACACTTTTTAGACTCTAAAACCATTGAAAATGGGTAAAACGGTACTATTAATGTTAATAGAGTCCGCTGCAAAGGTTTAATTATTGTGTTCTGTAAACTTATCTACATAATTTTTACTTTAGAAAATTGCAAGATATTAAACAGTTATCTTGTTAAATATTATGAAACAAAAAGCAGAATTTTTTAACATAATTGTTTAACTGCTATAATTTTACAGCTGTAGCCTCTATGTTAAAAGTCTATACGTATTCTAAGATTGGCGTACACTGGCTACAGAGGTAGGCAATAAGCGAATCCCCAGCCATGCTGGGATAGAGTTAAGTTCGAGATTTACTCCGGATTCCATATATCATTCAATCAATATCAATCCAAATAAATGCATATTTAATGCTATTATTATTTTGCTATAAAGTAATACCTTATTAAAAACATTTTGTTTAAGCTAAAGTCCCCGTATTTGGTGTGAAGGTTTTTGGTTACTGGATACCAGTGATGCCAGTTTAGCTTATTTGAAGCTGAATTTATATAATATTATATAAAAATGCTTATAAATTTGCAAAAATGCTTATAACTTCTAGATTTCTTGAATTTTTATTTAGCTTTTTCTAGCTTAAATTTATTCTGCAACTTTATTGTGCAATTTGAAATACTTTTTGCCAGTGAACACATATCAAGTTTATTTAACATTTCACAATTCTGTATAATTACGATATTTTTGTTCACCAGTTCACGATTACATAAAAACTGAACTGGCAGTTTTATGATAATAAAACCTCGGCATCCGAAATAGCATCCAATGGTTTTACAGTTACTTAAAGGATAATGGAAAATTGATGGTGTGATTATTTGAGACTGCAACTGCTCGAGTAATCATGCACTATATGTTAGAGCGAATAAGCATGACTTTTTACAGTTTTTGCCTATCTTGTATAAACTGCTCTGCGAGCTTTGTTCGCTCTTTGAATTAGTTTTGGGGAATTGATATAAGAGAAAGTTGCAGTTGTTATCATAACGTTACTGTATGTATGTGTGGGTATGTATTTGTGTATGTGTGTACATGGGTGAAGGGTTTTTCGACTACAGCCTTCTTACTCTCTTAATTGACATCCGCAAACGTGTTATAAGGTATAAGGTGTAACTCTTGTGTGTGCATTTGTGGGTGTGTGTAAACAGATAGCATGAGCCATTAGAATAATTTCTTACAGAAGAAAAACACTTATAATAATCAGCAAGCTTGTTAATAGAAAGCTTGAAGAGGACAATGAAAGGCTTCTTCTGCTACGAATATGACATATTTATTTACATTTATATCCTGGCATTTACTTCCTGGTAAGTCTCCCAATCCGTAAATGCACTTAACTGGCACGTGGCGTGTGACGTAGTCAGGTCAGCAACAGGATCCAGACAGGAAATGTAACAGCAATAATTGAATTAGCATTAATGACAGGGTTGAAATTGAAGACAGAGCAAAGATATAAATATATAAAATTTACAAGTTAAATTACATTCTAGTGAATTTCACTTAACTAAATATAGACTTAAATCTCCGCTATAAGAATTCACTGATTTGACTTATTGCATTCTATCACAGAGTATTCAATTATTTTTATATACTATTTGTTATAGATATTGACACTGCCATCTAGACATACTCATAGCTTAATTTCTCTCTCTGTACACACTTCTACTTCTAAATACAGTGGCTTACAGCTTATTTGACCCACCCCTTTTTAAAAATTTCAAATGAGTGTAACTTTTAAGCAGATCGAAATATTAACAGAATATTGCGAAAATAATGACTAAAGCATAGACAAAACAAGAACCGTTATGCTGCAGACCGGGCAATCACAGCTGTTCAAAAGACACCCTGGGACAAATAAGCTGTGGCCTTAAATTGTTGTAATTGTAATGTTTTGTTTGTTTAAATATAATTTGGTTTTAAAATGTAAATAAATCAAATATTCTTTAACAATTCTGCGTTTAAATTGTGTTAATATTTCGATCGATAATAAGCTGTGAGCCACTGTATTCTTTGCATGAATATTTTCGATTGCCCACAAATATTTTTCAAAATATTAAAATGTTGGATCATTTAATAATTTTTGTTCAATCCATTGTTCAGTTGCTGACATTAAATAATACGTTAATTTCAATTATTCAATTTAAGTCTAATATACGTATATACTTAATTTACCTACAAGAACTAACACTAATTTCTACTCTTTTCAGATGAAAACCGTGATGTTAATATGAATTCCGACGATGAAATCAAGCGTCAGCGATTGGCCTATGGTGGAGAGCAGATATATTCAAATGTAAGTTAAAAAATTAATTATTATACAAGACTACATGTTAGTCAACTCAGTTTTACCACTTCTGATAGATCTACCATAAAGTAAAGGTATATAAAGTAGTTACCTAATCTAAAAACGCAGAGTTACAGCTCTAATCTCACTCTGGAAACCCAAATTTAAAATAAAATAAATAAAAAAAGAGTACATGGAAAAGAATCTGACTAAAAGCAAATATATATACTTTTGATAAGTTGTTCTGCTATCTACAATTTGAACTTTCAATTTAGTAAATATTTCTTCGATCTACTGTTAACACACATATTGGAGATATATTAGATTTTTAGACGCCTAATTCATTGAAACAGGGACTTGTCCATCCAGCTGAACGTATGGATCGTAGACACTATAGGAGCTAGAGATAACAATTGTGAAAGATCTTGAAGAACGTAACGAAACAAAAAAAACAATTAGAAATTAATATTTTCATCCAGTTGCTTTATAGAAACAAACAATTAAAATATGGACCAGTAAAATACGCTTATAGATGTGTTTGCATGGATTGAGTGTTCCTCGTAGTGCGATTCACTCGACTACATACTTACTTGTGCATGTTGCTTTTATTTAATCAGTACAACATTTAATTGATTACAGATTTGGTCTGGTAAATGGTGTATCAAGGACGAGCACAAGCTGCTTTCGGAGCTCGGCAACTTGACAACGACAAATAACGGCCCGCCGACCTACTACGAGACTCCCAACGGATTCCCAACGAGCAGCATCTCATGTGCGGGCGTTGGCACTTCTGTTGGCAACGATTCATCTATATTGTACGATAGCATTGCCACGATATCCCAGAACCAGAGCACGCTTTATACACCACCAATCGGACCTTCCATTGGTAAGCTATGTAGTTCCTTATAGCCAAAATTAACCCACAAAGGCATAAGCGTTAAAATTATGTTTATATTTTATTACATTTTTTTTTAATTGTTTATTTTATCGCATTAATTTTTTATATATTTTGCTGCATTTTTCTAATTTTATTTTTAATTTAATATGTATGCTGTAGGCAGTAGTTCTTTGACGCCCCTAATGCCAATAAGTTTACAAGACATGAAATTTACTACAAATATTCAGGAATCGACAATCCCACCCTTTTATACAGGTAAGAATGTGTACAATGATAAGAATCGGAGTTTCTACTTATGTATATGATGAGGAAATGTACTTCCCTTTAACTAACTGTGAATGTAGCTTTTCATATTTAACCAATGCTTTTTATTAAATGAGATCTTAATCATAATAATTGCCAATTGGTCAAACCAGTTTTCCGTTTTCTTAATTCATCTGAATTTTGACCTGTGCGCTGTGTGCTATTAAATTATTTCTTAAGCATCTTCAGCTAAGATCTAGGAAGTATATAATGCGAATCTTAAAATCTATCTAATCTAAAAAAATCCTAAAAAAAACAATTAGTTTTTTGTACGATGTATAGAATGATATATGCCTAATTTGATGTATTTTGCTCTTAAAGTGTGTAGATAAATAAAGAGATGAAAATGGCTAATACGCCTTTTTCGGGTTTTTATCCTTGTTAGGAATACATGTACTTAAGTGCCTGATACATACACTGACACAACTACATTATACTCTTTTTACACAGTTTATCCCAGACCAAAAATCCGATAGATCGGCGTTATATCATGTTTTAAATTTTTGATATTAATAGCTCAAATACTCAAAAAGTGTAGTACGTGTGATGTAGATGTACACACGTTTAAGTTTTTATTTACTTAATTGGTTGATGCTGTGAGGAAATTTTAATAGTATATAGATATAGATATATATTATGATATAAGCAATTCAGTTAAAGAACACATAACACAGTTTAAGGAGGCCCTTTGGTACAGGGTTTGCTTAGTATTTATTATATGGTGAACCATTTAAGTTCAAGAAGCATAAGCAGCTGAACGCATTCAGTCTCGATTTATAATATTATATGAAACAAACAATTGAATAATATGAATGGTTTTAATTAGCTATTGCCATTGAAAATGGTAATTACCCAACAATAACAAGCTTGGATAATACCAACGACAACTCTCCGGTAGTCCGGGTTAACGATCTGAGTGCGGGTAGCTGTAATTCTCCCGTTTTAACCTCGAGAATTGAGCACTCTGAACGAACTAGTGAAAATAGCACTATCCAGCAACCCAAAGAGACCGAAAACGAATTCTCCCGAGACGAGAATGCTAACAATAAAAGTCTCCGCAATGATATAAACAAACACCGAGGGATCAACCATGTGGACCATCACATATCGATAGCACACCTAATCCCCGATCAAGTCGAGCATCAACAACAACAGCAGCAGCAACAACTATCAAGCAATGGCAGTACATTAGCCAACACAAATGCCTCATCTCTAATACTCTTACAATCCAGCGCAAATAACTCATCGGTCGACGGACGTTCTGATGTTGAATCAATTGTCAGCAATAGCACGGCTATATATGCCGCACCCACAATGCTACCAAGTTTTAGTCATTACTCCACAGGCAAGTTACACATCCAAGTTGCTCTTGCAACTTGCGCTGATGTCGAGTTCTATTTTCTGGTTCTGGTTCTGATTCCGGTTGCGGTTCTGGTTCTCTTTCACTGTTGCACTCTTTTTGGTAGTGGTAGCACTAGAGGTTTATCATAAGCCACTTTCTTTTGGATTATGCTATATATTTTGTAGATAACAAATATATAAATGTATATAAAATCAGACTTAAGTCCTGTAACATATTTTAGAATAAGACCACATATATCTAAATTCAGAATGTACCCAAACGGATTTAAAATAAGCTAATTTTCGCAGCATCGGATCTGGATCTACGAACGACTTTGCCCACGCAACACGAACACTGTTACCAATTTAGCTATTTTAACAGGTCCTGGCAATGTTTAAAAATTGATTGTTAGAAAAATTTGAAATTTCCTACTGAAAAGGTTGCTATTTAAAATAAATATTTAGCTAGCTACGTAGCTAACTATATATTTTAAATAGCTAGATTTCTGGCTTATAGCCAAAAATAAAAATTTTCTAGCAATCGAACCTTAAAAATTGCCAGAACGAGCTATAAAAGAAGCCAAAGTGTTATGTTTGAGGCAAAGTAAATAAAAACCATTGCTGTTTCAGCACTTACTAAATTCATCACTACAACAAATCACGTGAATAAGTAAACATATTTATATCAAAAGGTTTTTTCCACTATGGTAGTTAACGTGAAGCTAAACTTCGTTTGCTGGTGCTTTATGAATTAATGTTATATTTGACCTCCCCAGGCATGCACTCTGTCATACACATACATACTTAAAATATATATTTTCATATTTCAATTTTTATTTATTTTTCTCTTTGGTTCTTATGTCTTTTTGTTTTGTATATTTATTTTTTTGCATTTCGCTTTCATTATATTGACTAACATGTACGTAAATATTATGTAACCATTTCAGCATGCGGCTCAGTAGTACCAAACACAGAGTACGCCTATAGTCCTGCCTATACACAATATGGTGGGGCCTATGGATCATACAGCTACGGTTCTAGCAGCGGACTTATCAGTGAGTATTTTACATAAACAGCAATAAATGTACAAAACCTAACTTGATTGATTCAACAAATTGAAGACACTTCGTACTACTATGAAGGTGGGCAGAACCAAGCGTCTCTTAACCAAGACTTGCGCTCACCTCTTGCAGCAACTAGAGCGAACTCGCTAGCCTCCGCAGCCTCGCCAACTGGGAGTGCGTGCACAAAGTCGGAAACATCGGATATATTTCTTGTTTAGTGTGTATAATTTACCTCAAAATATTAAGTGAGCAACCATCAGAGCGCGGGAATTTAAAACAGTTTAACCAAAAAATCAACAGACCTCAAATTACTATCTAAATTTTGGCAAGGTATAAACGAACGACTTAAGGATCGACACGCCAATAAGTTTTGCGAATAGCCTGACACCAGATTAAACTGATGACGAACTGGACTTATCGAGAACAATTCTCATAAAATTAGTTAAAATGCATTTATCAATATCGATAAAGATTCATATGTAAATGCGCTCTGAAAAGTTGCATTTTTATTTATGGTGAACAGCGCACAATATTACAAAAATAAACTGAAAACAAAACTAAGCATAAATAATAACAAATTAGGATCAACACAAAAATAACTATTTTAGTAAACTTAATAATAAAAAAGAATGAAACCAAAATGTCCGCTAAAGGAAACTCAACCAAAAAAAATGCATGCAAGTTTTTTGAAAACTTACAAATTATTTATTTTATAAGTAAGGAGTTTATTTTATTAATGAAATTAGCATAGTATGTACATAAATAAGCAACAACACCTAATTGTACATAGTGATATGCGAATGAGAGTGTAATTTATATCTAAAATATTAAAATTTCTGTTATACTCGAGCCCAAATTAAAATTAACCTAAGATCTTCATAGTACATATATTTATAAAGAAACTATATATATAGTAAATACCAATGTCTAATTCTAACAATAGAAATTACAAATTTTACCAATTACACATAAGAGACTTGGGCGATAGTGCTACTTTTATGACACACTGAAAACTGTGAGATTGAAATATCAGTGATTAAAATATCTTCAATCCGAATGTTTAAATTGCTTCTAACTTATGTGTTGACTAAAATAAAATATCCTTGATCGATATTTTATTTTAGTCAACACATAAGTTAGAGGTAATTTTGTCGTTTATAAAAACAAATTATTCAGTCACCGATATTTTTTAATGATGTTATTGCTACCACAATATTTTAAATACCTGTGAAAAATATCGGACCATGATATATCGCCTAATTCTAATCATTTAGGAAATCAGTTTTTACGAGATATTTTAATGTCGCAGTCGCAGTTATCACTGAGACCCAAAAGCAGCCGTATCGCCCATCTCTATAACTCATATACATGCAATCGATAGGATCGTTAAGGTCGATAACAAGACAAAATAGTCACTCGTTAGATGTAAAATGTTAACATCAAAAGCAATGCAAGTGTGCAAATGCAATTGTTCAATTGACTTTATTTAAATTTTTATATTTTTGAATACTTATTATGTGTATTAATTAATGTATTTAAGTGCTCGTGTGTACATCGAAATTGTATTTGTACTCGTAATTGTATTAATGTTAAGCTTATTTCGATAATATAGTGCGATAGTTTTTTAAGAAATCACAAACCAAATTCTGTATAAATACATAGAACATACGATTAATAAACTAAATTAAAAATAATATACGTATTTAGGTCAAGATAAATATTAAAATTAACATGGAGCTACATGTTTAAAAGTATATCTAAAAATTTAGTTGTCTTTTATATTGGTAGCTTTGTGTACACTGTACAAATACAACCCGTCCCTTTAAATTTAGGTGTATTTTTCCAAAATGCTTGCTTGTATGTCAAAGGCATAAGGCAAAGAGTCATACCGACCCAAACACAATACATTCTTTTTCAAAGATGTTGGTAATACAACACATTTTTTAAGTGCACATATAATACATACATAATTAATATGAAGTGATATTATTCGTGCATTTTGTGTTCCAAAATTGCTTCGAGTCTGCAACTTGTTTTGAAGCCGACAGAAACATAAACTGAGTTCAGCCACATTGTTGTTCTTTGCCGCTACTATTTTTCGATTGTGTCTAGTATTGTGTTTACTTATACGAGAACAGCCCGAGATGAATCCTGATTTAAGAAAGCTTCGAGTTTTGTATTATACGTGCATATTACAGCTATTTTAGTACAAAGGCATTTAATTGGAAATTTTGAATTTCGCGAAAGTCGCCTGTTGTGTTCAAATATATACTAGGTACCATATTAAGGCACACATCCGGATCTAAAAGTCTAATTGAGTAAGGTTTAGTTAACATTTCTCAATTGTTCTACAGCAAAACGGAATGTACGGATATAAACATTAGCAATTTTCCGGCGCCCTTGCACATAACAGCGTATGTGCATGTGTGTGTGTGTGTGTGTTTGTGTTTGTTTTTGTGTATGATTATGTTTATGTTTTTACATCGGCTCTGTAAGCGGTACTTTACGTTTGGGACATTCTGATTTTGTCAAGTGGCACCTGTGCATTTCTGTTACCAGGGTAATATAATCTAGTTTATCTCGGATGTGTCTAGTTTTTGGCGGATGATATGTATTAATCGCAGAAAAAGATGGAAAGGATAATTTTTTTCAAGTTTTGGGTATAAAATACGTTAGTAGGCTACAAGTACGAACAGTAAAAAATGTTTACTCTAGGAAATCGATCAAATTTGTATATGAAGTAAAAAGTGATCAGGTTTAAAATAATGCAGTTAGCCTTTTTAGTTCTTTTGATGAACTTAGCATGGGAGCAAATAGGAGCCCAGCAAAGCTACGAAAATCTAAACCTATTTATCAATAGGTTCCATAACAATAAAAATACTCGCATAATCATAACACTGGAAACTCTGGGAAACAAATGGTTCACTACTAAAGTGATCATAAACGATCGGCGTTTAGTGGACTACTTTCAAACAAATGTAAGTGAGGTCCGAGAGAAGCTTCCCTGGTCACGTACAAACAACCTCCAGAAAACCCTTGATTTCTTTGGTATTTTTACAACAAACGAACTTCCGTATCAAAAATGTTTTTTTCATGTTTTACGTGTGAGTTTTTTCATGGGAGGATACCATAATGTCTCTGCATCAATTACAACGGATGGGATTTCATCAGATGATTCAACTGCTACGGGCTATACTTACATTGATATGCAAGAGAATGTACGTTGTGAACCTCGTTTTGACATACCTCGATGCCATGACTCCAATCAGCCTTTGCTATACGAAACCTCCGAGATTTTTGTCCTGCGGGCAGAATTTTCACGTCGCTGCCCTATGGATAGCTTTATTAAGTATTATTGGACATTGCACGATAGCACTGGAAAGCGTGAGTTGTGTGTTTGAAGAGTAACTAAGATGAGTATCCAATTGTTGTATAGATCTTTTGGAGTTCTTGGGAGGAACACTGAAGCCAGAGTTGAAGCTTGGTCGTTATAGACTTAAAGTGATTCACCAGTCACCTTTAAACCGCATGGTCATGGTGCGCCTTAATGCCAAAATAGTCGGACGGCGAACTCCACTTGTAGCGAGGGTGAGATGCATTCAAAATTTAGTTCGATTCTTACTGTAAGATTTTTTCAGTGCTACCTAGCTGTTGGTTCCCAGCGCTTGTACGCTGCTATTCGTGGTGGTCTGTATCGTAAGGTGTTTAGGGGCAATACCGTCCATATAAGCGCGAGCCCCAGCCGTGATGCATCCGTGCCACAGTCCGCCGTTCAAAATCTTCGATACAAATGGATTTGCAATGCGGTTATGAATCCAGGACATGGTAGCTGCAAATCTGATATGGGGACAAGCAAACGTATCACTATTCCAGCCTATAGTCAACCAAATGAACAGTTAATTACAATCAAGTTGCTCATCCGTTCCACCTTTGATCCTCTTCGGACGGCTATGGCCGTGCAGACCATCGTGTTTTCATCATCGGTTCGGCGATTCATTGATGTGAATATAGTCTGTGTGGCCAATTGTGATTGGAATAAGTATGTTGCGACAAGTCCAATCCACCTAAAGGGACAATGCCATCATTGTTCAAAAAAAAAAGTTACGAAGTGGACATGGTCTACCGTGGGAAAAGTTCTGGGAACATCGCAAAGGCTTATCTACACCGTTAGTTCTGCCTTGCGATCGATTAAATTTGTTTTGGATATAGAAGCTAAACACAAGTATAGAATAACTAACAGTTATCAAGGGAAGTCCTCAATGTATCTAGAAAATAATAAAGGACCCGCCAACACCTTTTGTAACATAAAGCCAAACACAGGTATTGCCCTGGAGACCATATTTCTAATCCAATGTCAACAGACTCTGGCGAAATTCAAGCCCATTTTCTATTGTGTGGGTATCGATGAATTCCTTATCGAAGAGTGCAAGTCGGACGAGTTCCTGATGATGAGGTTACCTCCTACGGACTTTGTGGTTATTAAGGTACTTTCGAGTATAAGAGTATATCACTCGTGGGCCATACTTTATATCTTATGTACGAGTATATATCAAAACAATGTATTTATATTTGTATATCGTAGGTCTGTGATTTTTTGAATGCTTGCGAAGATGTTAAGGTAGAAGTCGATGTAACCCCATCACGTATTGAAAGTACTGAATCATCGGTCGTCAATCAGCTATCACGTGCGCGACTCTGGTTGGAATACGCAAATTGGCAGAGAGCCTTCATATTACTCTATCAATTGACGAGGCATATCAACACAAAGGAGCGTCTTCTTGTCTTCACCGAAACGCTGGCAGTATATCAGCCCCAGAGTACTGTCCAACTGGCTCATCTTGTGCGTCTAACACAAAGGTTGGCTGTATCTCTGGAACCACTTGATGATATGAAAGTGAGTGTCCTTGCACGGATGCTTCAACTTATAGCGAAGACTATTAGGACCATCATTGATAACAACGAGTTAAATACCCTAAAGGACGATTACTACAAGACAATGTTGAAGGATTTGTGTGAAGTTCTTAACATGTTCAGTTCGGAATGGGAGTTTATACCCAAATCGCAGTGTCGTGCAGAATCAGAGTCCTGCTTAAATGTGGATAGCTTTAGCCACCAGGAGCAGATAACAACGTTGCAGCCGCAAGCGCTAGAACATGTAAACAACTGGTTGCATGCCCATTGGCAACTTAGTACGTGTCTATTTTACATGGGTATGGGCGCCGCGACGCGGATGCATCCAGAGGAAAAGTCCAAAATGGTCGATCGGTCAACATTTTCGATGCGCATAGAGAGCTTTGATCTTGAGTTGGACCGTACTTTAGTAATTAAATCGCCAGATGCAATGCATACGCTTATATTCACGGATAAATTATTAAAGGAGATGCGTAACTATTTAAAGAGCGATGAAGTACTAATCTCTGTCCGCAGTCACAAGCAGTCCCAGTACTGGTGGTATCCGGAGCAGGAGTCACGAACCCAGGTCCTAGTTGTCAACGCATATACCTCAAACACTTTCTGGGAGAGAAAAAAGGAACTCTCTGAGCCTTTTCAATACATTTCCAAGATAAGATCGAATGTCTCATCGTACCTGCCCATGCCGACTAATTTTAGCCGAGAGCAACGGGGCAATAATTTTGACGATCCTGAAGAGGACGTCGAGAATATTATCCATGATAATGTTCTAAGTCCTACCGAGGTGCGCATGTACCAAGTGGAAATCTACGGACACTCGGTTTTAGCAGTGACTTTCATGCAGGCTGATATAGACTTGAGCGTATTAATGTATATGACAAAGGCACCAAAGCTGTATGAAATGGACAAGAGAAACGCAACGTGTCCGGTAAATGCTGGTTCCAGTGAACCCACAGCTATATTGCTGCGTAATCGGTGTGAAAACCCACGTCAGGTTTATATATATATACGGGCAAGAAATCCATCTGAACAATGGAAAGAATCGTATGAGAAAACTGGCGCTAACTTCACATTCTCCACGGATATCCGCACTTGCCGTATCTGGACGTACGCACGACCTCAGCCTAACTGGAAAAGTGTCTCATGCATACCGGAAATGAACAACACCGTACACTTGGGTGTCCATTGTCATTGCAACTATATAAGCGACTTGGATGCGGACTGTAAGCCTATTATCGTTAACCGAATGAATCTTAAGTGCCATTTGGAACGGCCAGTAGTCCAACGAAACTATTCGTTAATAGCTTTTTACGTACTTTTATCCTCACTGTCTATTCTATATCTGTTTATTCAAATGCTACGAATACCAAATTGGGAAACGCCACTCTACGTAGAGGATTATAGAACTGGCAAGCTATATCATGGCGGTGAGATTGTTGTGAACTTTACGTTCGGCGGCAAATATGATTCTGGCTCATCAGCAAATCTAATATTGGCCATGAGATCGTCGCGGGGCCACAGGCAAGTTATCGTCTACCAGGACCCTGTCTATAAGAATTTTGAGCGAAACACCACTATTACGTTCCGGCTCCAGCGAGAAGTCGTTGATCTACCTACGCGACTTGCACTTGGTCACGATAAGTCTGGGATCTATCCACACTATTACTGCCGTAGTGTTATCTTCATTGACACAGTTACGGAGAAGACACAATACTTCCACGTTGAACGTCGTGTGTCCGCCCATCCTGTGGAGCACAAGTATATGTCAGCTGAGGTGCTCAATCGGAAAACGAGTTCACCAATGGCAATGTACACTTTTAGAACCCGCTTCGCGTACGCCCTTGAGGGTTTCATGGGAAACTGGTATTTGTTCCAACCATTGATGGGCCCGTGGCGCCTGGCACTCGACAATAGTCCTTTAAACCGCTGGGAACGTTCTTGTATATTTATAGCCAAAGTCTTTGTTTCGATGTCCATTGTCTTCGTTTACTTTGGACGCACTGAGCCCATTGCCTGTGATCCAAGTCCGATGGGGTACAACGAGATAAAATTTGTAACCTGGCTTTGCTTGGTCTGTTATTTTGTCAGTTATTTTGTTGGGGCTCTTATGACTCTATTTCTTAGATTCATTGCCAGGTTCGTTACCAATTAAGTTAAAAATTCTATTTTGTTGTACCCCAAACGAAATAGTCTAAGCCAATTGTTATTGTTATTTTATAAATCATTATTATTATATTACTAAAGGTATTTCAAAAATCTCAGAAATACAAAATGATGGGTAAAAAGGGGACTTTAGTCGACTCGTAGGACACTCGACCCCTACATTTTCACTTGTTTGGATTTTTACAGAAGTATGTAAAGCAGATGGAAGCTTCGCCGATCCCCTAAAGTGTATACATATATTCTTGATCAACATATTGATAGGTTGGTCTATTAGTAAACCTCAGACTGAATAAGAACTAGCGCCACCTAATTTGGCATGTAGGTTCATTTGCTGCAATTAATTTATGGGACCCCTCTCGACCTAAGCAAGTCTCCGACTTTCGAATAGCTTCCGTTGATAGTTCCTCATTGTTAATCAAGTGCCTGTGAAATATCTCCTTAATTTCATTCGACAGGAGATCTTCTGGCAGCATGGATGCTAGGACAAGAGCTGTGTCATCTGAACCATATGTAACCCTAACCTTAGGCAAGCGATATATGTATATATACAATATATGTCAGAAGCTTAGTCTATCATGTTCTTTGACCAAATTGTCACGCCTACCCTTGAGGTCATAAACTCTAATTTGTCGCCACTTGTGATAAGCACCACCTCCGTCTTATGTCAATTCGACTTTTACCTCTTTGGCTACTACTGCTAGGGCCAAGTCATCTGCGACCCCAATAACTCTACGACGATTTGGTATCTGGAGTCTGGGCACTTCATCATACATTAATTTCCATAGGAGTGGTCCTAAGACCGACCCCTGTGGAACGTCTGCCATCTTCTGTATCGTATAACAGTTCTCTGTCAGATAGTTAGATATCATCCTAGTAATAATCTAATGGCAGCATTAGTGGCCAGCTCATTGACAACTCTACAAAAGTTACTAAGGCAGGAGATTGGTTCTCCGTTCTCCACTGACAAAAGCACTAAGTGCTAACTCCTAACATCCTTTGTGAGCACCTTGTCAAGGTTAAACCCAAGGGTTCATATCAGCCTCGTCGCTTATAAGAAGGAAGCAGATGGCTTTGCCTATTTTTATGCTATGCTTAAGGGCTTAGCTCTTCGAAGATCGTCGCTCCTGTATTGAGGCATCGCATGCAGTCTTAAGCTTTCTGCAACTAGTAGATAAACGAGTTTATCCGAATACAAGTACCCTTTAGCTCAGAAACACTCAGTCTTACTAAAAATACGCGAAGATATACCTACGCACACATTCAGAGAAACTATTTAAGAGTCTGGTTAACTACCAGCATACAAATTATAAATAGATACAAATGAATTATTTTTTGATCGTTATTATTCAATGTTGCTCAAAAGATACATTTGATGGGACAATCTTATTGTGGAACAAAGACAAGAAGTGAGAGCATACCGCAACAATAAATTTTAATTGATAACTATCTAAAACAAGGAATGAAAATATAGAGCATATAAATGGCTTAAGAAAGGAAACCAATGGGGAAGTAGTCATAAGGGGATGTAGTGTGTGTGTGTGCATGTAGTGTTTCCAGTTTGATTTGTCGTTTGGCACCGGTTACTGATGGCTTTCTCCATCCAGTTGTTCATCTTCAATAGAAGTGTGCACGGCAAGTATCCGCGCCGATAATGTAGCCAGCTGCTCCATTAGTTGATTAATGCGCTCTTCCTTGACCAAGATAAGGCTTTCGAGATACTGAACCTTGTGACTTATTGAACTAATATATTTGTCACTCTTTTGGTTCTGGTGCATCAATACCTTATACCTTGAAAAGGGTATACCTCTGGGGCCTAATCTGGGGCGTACTACACCATTCAATTGCTGATCGCGCTTTAAAGTTTGCATTTCACCGCTTGGCTTAATCTCTGCATTATTGGAATCTGACTGGGTCCGGGTTGTTGATGCACTGGGCGAACGGGCCGCTCGTGCCATGGATTGTAGTTGAAGTCCATCCCGCTCCGCGCACATGATATGGTATAGAAGTGGCTTCAAGGCACTCAAACTCCCTGAAGCAAGCTGCTCCAACTCAGAGCGGGACAATCGAATACCCATTTTACGTAGCACCTTAAGATTAAATGTTTCCCAGTTATCCAGCTTTAAGGCCAGGCTACTATGCGAGCTATAATTGCTTATATCCACCAGTCTTGCATCAAGTTTCTTACAGAGCCGAGCAATGGTCACCACATCCGAAAGTTCCCGCAGTGTGCGATTGTTAAGCTTGATCTGCTTGGTAGTCAGCCATTCATCCAGCTCTTGTACTTCCTCATTATTCAATGTGCGGCAAAAAGGCATAATTTTAAGGTACTTTTTCACAATTTTCTTCTTGAGAGAAATTCGTCTCGAATTTTGAAATAATGAACAATGTGTTTAGAAAAGTGAAGAGAAGTATGTTGTCAGGTTATAAAACAGATACTAAGTAATGCTAAGTTCAGAAAATTATAAAATAATGTTGAGTTCAGTTTTGGAATGGGGAAAGCATATTCAATCGTACGTAATTCAAATAACCAGATTGCTTTGGTTTCGTTTAGTTTATCCGAAAAAATAGTATCTAACACAAACAGGATTAGGTATTAGTAGATTAACGGAGTTGGAAATGGGACCATTTCATTTATTTTAATTCTTTGTACCTTTGGTCTGCCGACAATAATGACTGTTTCTGCTTGCTGTTTTTGTTTTGTTTCGTTTCAATTTAAATTGTCTAGGATTAATTAATACATATAATTTCTTTAACAATTGGTAAGAACCACTTAATCTTTAGATTCTTAATACATTCCTCTTAACTTAAAAACAGAAATTAAAATTGATTTTAATTATTATTGTTGCTCCGCCCAATCGTTGTTTAATCGAATGTCCGCACAGTTGTTGCTCAGATCACATTCGTCGACGAATTCAACGTGCGTAAAGGGAAAATGACCTTTGCGACCGTTTAGCTCTCCTTCCCATTGACCATTTATGTTGGTTTTTGTCACTTTTATTATATCGCCCACTTCAAGCTTTAGCGCTGTCTTGTCATATGCGTTTGGAACTCGCGACTGTTTTACACGAGCTCGAGCTGGCAGCTTGCGCTATGGGTATTAAAAGGATGTGAAGTTATAAGAATATATAGATATAAACTGGAATATTAAGCTAACGCACATTCAAGTCTGTCCTCTTTAAAGTACTAAACTGGCTGGATGATACGGAAGGTACGTCAGAGTTGATGCCACACGAAATATTTGAACGTGCAGTGCAAGAGCTGGTATTATGTGTGCCCGAATGGTCTATGCCATCCTCCTCAAGACTTTCATCATACTATAATAGAAAATATATTTATAAAGAGAGATAATTGATTATATTGATTATAATACCTAATCTTACATTAAGATTTGTGAATTTTTGTAAAACCAACCAGCATGTATTATAACACATTATAATATCTAGAGTGTAATTTAGGAATTTTACCTGCTTACTAATAATACTGAACATATACAAAAGGTGGTAAAACAGACTAATGAAACTATGCAAAGGTATGTATGAGGCAGAAGGAAGTACCCCAGAACCCACACAAATATTTCGCTGCTTCCCACATAAGTACAATGTTTGATAGAGTGCGTACAATCGCAATTGGTGAATTATAATTGTGCACACACTTAGTCGAAGAAAATAATGGAATGTAAACACATGATTGAACATAACTGTAACTGAAGCGTGTGTATGTGTAAGTCTTTTGTATTATCACTGGTGCTTAGCAAAAACAATGTGTAAAGAATGAAAACTAATAACAAATATAACCTGCGAGAGTCAACACAAGTGTCGCAGAAAAGCTACTGGCGAAAATATTGTATACTGTTGATACGTCTAACAAGAAAAAAGGAATTTACACATTTAACAAGTATAAAATGTATTAAAACTTTTTAAAGCTTAGAAGTAAGTGTA
Source organism: Hirtodrosophila trivittata (assembly GCA_035045065.1). Taxonomy (NCBI): domain Eukaryota; kingdom Metazoa; phylum Arthropoda; class Insecta; order Diptera; family Drosophilidae; genus Hirtodrosophila; species Hirtodrosophila trivittata. Next base: position 1,112,767 of record JAWNNK010000645.1, read on the forward strand.
ATTATAATAAAATAAATTGTATAATTAAACATAATACAATATATAACTGTTGATTGTGCAATAAAACCTACACACAAAAATAAGTGAAGTGTTCGAAACACAGAAAAAAATTGTAAAGAAAATAAAGAAAAACAGCGTTAAATATATTTAACTAAATTTATATGTTCTGCATAGCATATAGATTGTTTTTTTTTGAGCATTTCCCATCCGTTCTATTTACATTTTAGGTGGGACTTGAACGGAGGACACCTCAACAAGTTGCCTAAATTACTTTGTTAGGTTAGAGATTTAATATAGTTTTACGGGAATATTCTAGTGGGGAACTGGACTCATATCAACCTTACCTATTGTTTAACTGATACGATATAAAATTAGGTCTTAAAAACTTACTCGTTGCACATAAGGAACTGGAATTTGTCCAACTAGACCAGTGGAATTGCGGGCAGTCCACCACTGGTCTTCATCTTTTCGAATTATAGTGAGCACCTCGCCTTTTTGGAAGGGCAAATCGTCTTGATCCTAGCGATATAAGAAAGAAAGAGATATATTTGCATACAAAAATTAAATAATAATTGAATATTCTTTGTTTTTGATACGTACACTTCCAACAAAATCAAATTTTCCTATAACCTTTTCGGTTTTTTTTTGCGCGGGCCGCTTCAGTGGAGTAGTGTCCAAGTAGTGCAGTGTGTAGAAGGTCAAAAGCTTGGGGAGATTGTCAAAAGACTGATCCCCAATACGATAAACAATTTGATCCTGCTGCTGCACTTTGTTTATAATGTAGTTGCTGACTTTTGTGTCCTCCCTAGTTAAATAATTATAGTAAACGTTGAAATAACTCTCTCTAACAATTGTATAAAAATGTATTTCTGTAGCTTACCTCACACAGAGGACATAATCTCCTTCAATTGAGTTGCTGTCACGAACCAAAAACACTCCCCGTTCACGCTCGTTCATCAATACTTCGGTAGCATCTTGTCGAGACATAGAGCCAAAGTACCAACTGTAAAAAACAAAGAAATACAATTTGCGAAATTTTAGACCTCTTTACTGTACACCGTTTACCATTACGAGCGTCGTTTCGGAAATAAACAATATACACATATATACATTATTTAACTTTGATAAGCCTTATGTCCGGCCGTGATCGAAACATTCATAAGTTATTTTGAACCATTAGTATTGTTTCTTACCTGCTCCTATCTGATACATCAAATGTATCCATGGCAATTATTAAATAAAAGATGTGTGTTTGTAATTTGATTAGAACAATAATGTTTTATACACAAAATTTAACTTAAGTTTTCTTCGTGTATTCCTCTTTTTAGTAGAGTTGTATTTAATCGTTCCGGAAGAAGTGTAAGCGAATACGCAAAAGCCTTCATTTGAGTTCATTTAGTTCTTTCGCACAATCATATGTTTTTGGCGTCAATAATTTAACATTTTTCTACAGCGTTAATAACAGCGACAGCAATAAATACCATTTACATATGTTAGTCATTTTTATTTTTACACTAACTAAATAAATTAATTTACCTACCAAAAACACTCTGTTTTGAAACGTCATTTGACAGCTAGTGCCAATTGGAGGATAACAGAGTGACACCCGCGATATTTAAAATATGTGCCACGTTCTAATGAAATTAATATATATTAAACATGTTCCGTATTAATCTATCACCCAAAAAGTAAAAGAGGTCATATTAATTCATATCGTGTTAATATTAAATCTTAAGTACCTTTCTATATGTTTTTTTTAAATGATAAATTAACAATGTTGAGTGGACCGATAACGCTCGGTGAACTGGTTCATTCACATAAATACATACGATTAAATGCATCATATCGATAGATATATCGAACTTATGCCAGCGAAAATTAAAATCGATTTATTAAAGTCTCGATGTTTTTTTTTCATCTCTTGTGGCTACGCCATTTTGTATAGAAGAGAAAAATTTAAGAAAACAGTAGTATCAAAAACGTGAATTGCTTGTATAAAATTAAAGTTATAATATTATAGTTATGTTAGTCAATAATTAGATAAAAAGTGAGTTATACTGCATAAATATGACGGTTCGCGTAATACGCCCAAACGATTCCATAAGTGTACATACACACAAATATACATGTGTATGCAATACATCCTAATATTAAGACGTTCGGGTGTGTGTGTGTGTGTGTGTGTGTATATATACGTGCATGCTTATGTTTGTATGCATGAGTGCAAAGAAACTTGTTTGATGTAGATATACATAAATTGTAAATACATTTGTATGCACATAAATGCATATGCATGTGTGTATACGGTCTTGTGTACAAATTTAACGCTGAAAACCTGGATAATTTTAAAATTTGCGACTACATTTTAGTTAAAAATGTAATCCATTACAAACAACCTGCATTTATGGATACTCGTACAAACATTGATTTATCTTCGTCCGTTGCGGCCATTGTTTGGAACATGAATGTAAAACAGTTTGGCTACCTACTTCATATGTAGGCGTATGTAAGTATGTATTGAATTATATATATATATACAGTATTATGTATACATTAATGTCACACATCCATTTATATGTTTGGTAACGAATGGTTTACATATGTACACTCTGCTTTTCATCTAAATTATGTATTTTGTATATCTGTTTTACACAATTTATATAAATATATTTTTATACATGTGTACACGTGTGAATATTGTTGTTTTAGTAAATTGCTGATGTGCTATTATTGTAATTATCGATTACTGTTTTACTTTTGTTATTGTGTGAACGTTTGGAACTTAGCTTCATCTTAATAAATTAGTATTTTGCATTTGGGATTATTGCGCAACATGAAATGCACTTGGTAGATGACAGCCAAAGAGGTCAGGAGCTTACAAAATAATATTCCAATTTGCAGGACTACAAATGTTTTTACCTTTAATGGAGCTAAATTAACTTTCGAGTCTATGCCAATACGAGATATGCTTAACACAGTCGTTGAACTGTAAGTTTCTATTTTTTATAAATTTCGAAACTTCTCCAATAGAATCCAATTATATTCTGCTAAGAAATAATTCACTAAGCTTGGACAAGAATATAGAGTAATGCAGAGTATCGTGCAATGGAAAGAAATAAATAAAATTATTAAATTTTTGTTTTTTGTTTATCGTCGGAATTGGTTACAAAAATATTACACCAGCATCAATTAATATTCACATATATTAAATTCTCAATTTTATTTACATTATAAGCTATCTATGAAAATATATGTAAACAACACCATAGACTTTATGAATGATATAGTCGAGTATATCCCACTATAAGAAACCCCTAACTCAGGTGGGATATGTAGTCACTTACACTCTTACTTAACTGCGCACACATGTGCATACCCATACATACAGCATAAATTTTTCTTCATATTAAATTGATTCTTTAATAACTTCAATGTTTCTACTCCGATAGTTATGGAATTGTAGTTTAAATGATATGCCTTAAACAAATGTGCCAAGTAATCATTTGCAACGATTTGCAGGGATAGGGGGAAATTTTATAATTAAAAAATTCAATTGATCTGCGCTTGGGATACATATACATACCTACGTATAAATTTATTATACTTTATGGGATCAAAAATGCATATTTCACAAGTAAAGTTAGAATTATTAAAAAAGTCTTACCAATTAATATAAATTGCCAGTGTCTATTGGGATCAATATGTGTCAGTGTAACCCAGTCTAACCCAGAAACCATAGGAGCTAAGGTCACTCAATTTCATATATAGGTTCCCGTATCGTTGGTATTTTTGATGCCGTTGAGAACAAACAATTGCAATGACCAGATGGTTTTGACAACTGTTTCTTTTCTTATTTTTTTTTCTTTAATGTACAACCATTTTTTTAGAGCAAATCTAACGAAGTTACAGTAGGTTGAACAACCGTACCTCTAAGTCAGTTACTAACTAGCTACTAACCCTAAATCGATTTTCCCAAATTTAAAAAAAAACTACTGAACCGATCGTTTTGAAATTTTGTACACATATTTACATATATATAGGTCTCCAGTTATTTAAAAAATATTAATTACTTACAATTTTACAATAACAAATAGATCGATCGCTAAAATGATTTTTTGATTTGAGATGATCCAGATCCAGAGATGCTGTAGGCTGGTCACCGCACAAAAATTTGTATCTAGGCGCCTGCGGAGATTTACAATAAATCCGTTATTTCTGTCTAACTGTGAACAAAATTTTTCCTACATATTCTTCACATGTTGTACTTTTACATTTTGTATATGTAAAATAATCCTATAGTAATAATTTTGTCTAAAAAAATTAATGAAAAAAGGTCTATTTCAGACGAAACAAACCTTATCTAATAAGCTATAAGCGGCTAATGGATTTGTTTAAAAGGCAAAAGAAAGCATCTCCGACCCCATAAAAAAATATATTGTTGATTAGTATCTATAGCCAACTCAATATAGTAATGTCCATATCTCTGTTGGCAAAACTTTTCCAAAAAAAAAAAATAATAGCATATTACCTGAGAAAACTAGAAAGAAATAGCAAAGTTTATAACGAAATTATCAATAAAAATAGAGTAATAGTATTTTATTTACTAAAATATTTTTAAATTGAATATCCTTTGTTGTTCAACACTTTCAATGCACATCAAACTTATGCCATTCTTTAATGTCTTCTTTTAATTCTTTAAGAGTTTGAAATTCTCTACCATAAACATAAACCCTCTGAGATAAGTTGCCCAAAAAGTTTTCTATGGGATTTAAATCTGGGCTCCGAGCAGTCCACTCCGAAACTGGGATCTTTGCAACTGAAAAAAATATGATTATTGTATCTTTTACATAATGGATGGATGCATTATCTTGCTGAAAAATGCACTCGTCACCAAAAAAAAATGTTCTCCAAATTAAAGTAAAACTGTCTCTAAGAGCGCTACATAGTTTTGTGAGTTTTTTCTATGGGCTATAAAAGACGACAGAGACTTTCCTTTATATCCGAACGCAGCCTATATCATTAAAGATCCTCTGTTGAAGTTTCTGTACCTCCAGTTTAAGCAGTTTTTTTGTTGGTTTTTGCTTGTAGTTAATTTCTTTTATTTAATCTGTCATACTTACGTATTTCATTCGTATAAATCAAAGAAGTCTGCTAAAAATAATCCTAACGGAAAAAGCTTGTGGTACTTTTTTTTTAATTCTCTACTCCAGCTCAAGCACATATCAAACAAATTATAGGAGGAAGATAGCACTTTGGTGACAATACAGTGTACGTACTGTCTGCCCTATTTACCTATTTCGTACGCCTTATTAGAGTGTCCGTAAACATTAAGTTCATAGTTAAGATACAAATTTTTTTTTACTACCTCAGATAAACTTGTCTTTTCTAGATAATTCGGTGTGTAGGTTCTAAGTCACTGGACATATATTAAGTTTAATTCGTGTCATCAGCTTAATTTTAATAAACACATCCCTGCAAAAGGAAAAAAAAATTTCAAGATATTTGTTGACATTTAAGATCATAAGCTACATTTTTAATCGATAGTTTTAATTTTGGCAGATCGATTTATTAATAATAAATAAATAAAACGATAACCTTTTTTCCAATCAATTTAACATTACCATTCTCAGTTCGTGTAAATGTGTATTTTTTATACTTTTCATTAATGACCTTAAACTTATATTATCATAGAAAGAGCCTTCTCAACTTGGTCTTCTTCAACATGATCTTAACTCAATGTAACTTCGGTGATCAGCCAACCATCTTCCTCCTGAACTGTTCTAACTGCATGTTTATTACTTTTAGCCGTCTGAAGCCATACCTTGGTACATATACCATTGGTAACCTTCCTTTAGAACGTATATTTACGGTCAAAGAATCAGGTGTCCTTTTCGATTCTAAGCTCAATTTTAACTTACATATCGCATCTATTGTTAACGCTACCAAAGGCTTTCTAGGCTTCATGAAGCGTTGGTCGAAGGAATTTAACGATCCTTTCATCACGAAATTAGTTTACGTATGACTAGTACGGCCTATTCTCGAAAACTGCTCATGTGTATGGTCCCCTCAATACTTTATCAATGAGGCCCGCTTAGAGTCAGTCCAGAAGCAATTCCTTCTCTTTGCCCTTCGTGGTTTCAATTGGGATCCTAATCTTCGTTTGCCACCCTATTCTAGTAGACTTCTGCTACTAAGTCTTCCCTCTATAACTAACCGTAGAACAACTTTAACTGTTTTATTTATTCAAAAATTAATAAACGGCAACATAGATTGTTCTACACTTTTAAGTCGCCTAAATTTTTCTACTACTAGAAACTATTTTCCTCTATATTTTTCGGTATGCATCTCTGATAATTCGATTATTCCCTGCTCAATCCTTTTCGGATTTTATGTTTTCTCATTTTCTTTCATCTCCATGCTTTTTCTTCTCGAACATTCTCTTCGTTCAATTAAACTTTCGCTTTTCACCTTCGGGTGATATTTGATTGATTTTTTTTTTTTGATTGGGGTTTCTGGGTTTTTCCCAATCCTAGCAACAAATGTTTGGACAATTTAAATTTAAATTCAAGTTTAAAATATTTTTTATACTGCCCCCAGACTTTTTAACTTTTTTACTTTTGTTCTACTTTTTTAATTATAAGTTTAAGAATGTTATAACTTCATATTCTATGATTTATACTCAACTATTTATTGTCGACTGTTCTTAGTCGTCTCTCTGAATTAAATAAATAAATAAATAAAAATGTTAATAATCTACGACTACCAGCATTCTTATTTGTTTTAATTCCTATATGATTAAATTAACATTGATCTTTTAAATTTGCAGATATAATCAATTAATGATGCTAAAATAATTCGTCGGCTTTGGCTGCTATTGAATAATTCACCCAGTCTGGTAACCGATCAAGCATAGGAAGAGAATGATTATCGTCATGTCTGCAGTAAGTGGACGCATCAAGGTGAAAATTCGAAAAGATATGGCAAACAATCCTGATAGAAAAGGCAAGTATTCTATATAATGCATAAAATTAGTCTAGGGATAACAAAAAAAAAATACCAATCTATTCACTCACCGGATTTCAAAAATCCTCGCCAGGACACTATAATCTGATGCCACTTTTATGAAAAGTGCAAAGAAAATATAAAAATCCATTTATATATATAAATATCAATCAGATATACAACTGTATATAGACACAACTGCAACAGTAATCATATAGTATGTTGTTTGAAACACTTACTAACATATAAATGTCTAGGCCAACGCACTTGGCGTTGCAAGATTGCGAAGTTTTAAAATTTCTATAACTAGACTGCAAGATCGTATGTACATAACATAGCTTTTTCGTTGCTCTGATATTTATACCCTTAATTAAAATTAGATAGGAATGGAATACTGAAGTTGTGAAAAGGCTTGAAACAGACCAATCAATTTAACAACAAGAAGAGCGGGCTTGGTCATAGCTGTATACACGTTAGAAAGTGTACTAAGTTCATTTAGACTAAAACTAAATCAGCTAAAACGTGGCTTAAGGTTGTCTGATAATTGGGAACGTTCGACTGCTTAGAATTGGTTTAGGGTCTTAGGTGCTTATTTTCATGTTTTTACCTTTTGGCGTTAAATCTAAATTATTGTCATTGAAAACTTCTACCGCAAATTAAGGACTACAAAATTCAACATCTCGACTGAACTTGAGTATTTTTGTGTGTTATGGAAGCCTATTTTTTTAACTATTGCAAGACTGTTCGAAGACACAATTGTGAGTGCTTGCACTTTTGCAAGTCTGTAAATTTGTAATGCCAAGTGTTGTATAATTGGCCTATATTATTATCTACATCTCCACAGAGTTCCTATTATAATATTTGGTTTAATTTAATCTTACAGCAGCATCACCACTCAGTCCTCAGTCAATAAACAATGCATATGGAATAGGATGTCATTTAAAGGCTGGAGAACATGACTTAATATCAGTATTAAATAAAGGCGACGAAATCGAATTAAAGTCGAATACAGCTGAGAATAATATATATAATAAGAAAATAGCCGATAAACAAAAAGTTGCCAATCGTATTAGTTGTAAAAGTCTAAGATATGCAAAGGCGGCAAAGAAGACAACTTTGATTGAAGGAGAATCCGTAATTGGATGTGGGAGACTTCGGGAGGCCTGCAAAATGTTTCTTGTGATACTGGTTACTTTTTACCTTATAAGTTCATCGCAATCACTTCTAATCGAGGACCAAACTGAAGAACCTCCCAAGGGCCTTGCTCCATACCACAATAACAACAACAAGAATAACGATAACGATAATGAAAACAATAAGGATAAAAGTAACATAACAAGTCTACGTATAAATGGCATGACAATTTCAAGCAACGCTACAGCAAAAGGGTTAGCTAATGCCCAATCCGCTGGAGCTAACGGCTATTTAGATAAGTTGGACAACTTGGAGCGGAGTGTAGCTGCCGTATTAATAAAAGTTGCCTATGGTACAACATCCACAACGAAACGAAGTATTCCTGACAACAGCTACATTTTGGGATTAACTACAGTTGCAACGCCACTTTTAACAACTCTAAGGTAAGCAACACCATCGTCTTTATCCGTTGAAATGATGGATTTACATTAATTAAGACAAATATCCTATTAAGCCTAGTCCATTTCTATCTAAAGCTACCACTAAAACTCATGAAAATGTAACAATTTTCATTAATATTGTCTGAGAAGACTATAGAGTAGTTAATATGTTCCCAATAGATCATCTTAATCGGTTCCTATTTGTATAGACTATAGAGTAGTTAATATGTTCCCAATAGATCATCTTAATCGGTTCGTATTTGTATAGGTTTTATAGCTGCCTAACCATAAGTATTCTATACTTTTACATTATGAATAATGTAATACACATAAAATATTGGAATAACGATTGACGTGTGATTATGTTCCGGGACTTGTTGCCAATCCAGGCTTAGTATTTTTGGTGCCAATGAGTTTTAAAAATTTATAGAGGATGTGAACTTTTAGTAGAAATCTATGTATATACACTATTGGAATCGATTGCTTTGTGAATAACAAAAAAAGAAGAAAATAAACGTACATGTAGAATAAGAATAATTTAACCAAAATTACAAGTTAAGCGCTTATAAAATTACTTAATACATATATATTTTATATATATGTCACAGATATCAATCGGTACAGCAACCACAAAATCCCGGTGGTCGTCATAGAACCTATGAACTAGACTTAGAAAGAGATCATGCCTTGCCAACATCGGCGCCAAATGCGGATATACTGAAGAGTAACAATAATCCCACATACCCGAATCCGAATCGTCATCATAGCAGTGACAGACATGATCGAGAGAGAGAACGTCATCGACATACGATGGTCTACAATTCTACACCAATGCCGTCAAGTAATTATTATACATAATTTGTCAATTATTTATGGTCGAATGGTTTAAATGATATATGTTTATATTATTTATTGCAGTTCCTAATTTATTAAAGAAAGCAAACGGTCAGCCGACGGTGCCAATGTATCCTGGAGATATGCCATTGTATTCACCGCCATCGAGATCTTTCTTTACACCACCCTTGCCTCCAGAGTATCAAAATCCTTTCGCAGATAAGCCAACGTTACGTGGAACTAATAACGAGGGTCTTGTAGCAAACGCAGTGTCATTCAACAACAGGAGGCCTATACCGCCGCCCAGTTTAATGCCCGGCCATGAGAGAATACCATTCCGACCGCCAGATCTTGCCGCTTCAGTGGGACAATCGGATGGAAATTCAAATTATAACTCCAATAGTAATACAAATATAAATGATAGTTATTCAAGTTCTATTGATGCCAAGAAGCCACTTGTATCGACGACAAGCACACAGGGATCCCACGATCCCACACAACAAGGTGATCGCAAAAAGGCACTAAATACTCCGTCTCGTGCGAACAATGATGCACTCGGCAGCGAAACATTGGACCCTAACAACGGTAATGATCACAAACCGCTAGATGCAAATGCTGCTATGGCCAAAGAATCCAATGCCAATAAGAGACAGGAGGTGCTTCCAAACATAAGACGTATACTTGGCTCGAATGGTAAAAAAGGCGACATACCTGCGGTTTTGTTGAGGCAGGTTACACAGCGTCCCGCTGTTAGCTACCATCAGCCACCGGCATCACCCATTGTTTCTGCAGATAATGGGGAGGAAAAGGAGAGCAGCAGCAGTAGCAGTGGCAGCAGCAGTAGTGGGGATGACAGCGCGTCGAGTCCAAACATAAATAAAAGTAAACATTCGCCAGGACAATTGGATTTCAATGAAGCTGCCAACAATGGGAGTCAGACAAATCAGGCAGCAGTTACAACACCATCGGCGGCAGCCGCAATTGGTGAGGCAGCTGCCACTTCGTTGACATCTTCCGCAACTGCACACACAACGCCATCTGGTACCAATATGAATGCTCCAGGAGGAAAGTCAGGTGCAGACGCAGGCATCGGTGTTGATGAAGGCGATAATACTGGTAATGGACAAGCTGCGGCTGCAGCGGCATCGGCTCACACCACCTGGACCTGGGCCTGGAATATACATATTTATCTATCGGTAGTACTCTTTACCATATTATCCGTTTACTCACTCTACAAGCTTATCACATACAACAAACTAACTCATCTATTCGCCCAATCCTACTTTGTTTATATACATCTCATTCTAATCTCAATCTGCATAATGCGCATAATTTATCTATGTTTTGATGCGTACAACATCCATGGCACATTTCATATATTTGCGGCAGAGCTCTTACTAAATTTGCCATCGACATTCCTTACAGTTGCTTTCTCAGTACTAATATTGTTCCTTTTCTTGAAGTCCTTAAATCACAAGAACAATCGCTATTCAGCATTGGTGCGGCCGCTAACGGTCGTTGTCGGCTGTGGCGTCCATGTCGTGCTCTGCATTACGCTTCATTATGTTGAATCGTATACGCTGCAAAACCATCACATGTTTTTCCTGCAACAGCAACAGCAACAATACTTTCGACGTTCATATGTGCACCAACAGTCCCCAATCGCAGCAACGATTTCACCATCGACCAGTCTGGCCAATCCGCCACCACCGCCTCGGGTTCTTTCGCTCATATGCCAAATAATTTATATATTCATATGCCTCAGCCTGGGTTTGCTTTATCTGTATTTGTATCGAATACTTAAGCGCATCCTGAGGAGTAAATCGCAGAATTATATACATGGCTATCAAAACCTTTCCTATGCCATTCACATAACAATTGCCACTGCATTGCTATTTGTACTGTTGGCTGCTTTACAAATATTCGGTGCGATTTGCATATCAACTGCGCGACCGCTGACGATGATGAGCCAGGCCAATGTGGTGGAGGTCGATTGGATGCAGTGGGGCTATCAGTTTTCGTTGCGTTTAATTGAGATCGCAATTATAACGCTCATATCCTGGGTGACCGGTCTGAAGACCAGCGTTGGTAACAACGCCAACACTGCTGCCACTGTTAATGGTGATGTCTGTATGGTTGGACCAGCTGCTGGCATTGGAGTGTTTGGCACTGCCAACAATGCCACCGGAAGTAGCATTAGGGAAAAGCACGGCGTCGCACATCATAATCCTCACTCGAACGTAGCTAACTTTTTCTTGCCATGCACATCTAGCTCCAGCCAGGAACAGTTTGATACTGACTATCCGGCCATTTGTAACGCAAATACCAATCTCCATACGTACACAATGCGCACCGGTAAACTTATATATGATGATAGTTATGCGCTGAACTCGTTGGCGGGTCCATCGGCAGCGTCACCAGGTGGACGATGCACCGAGTATCAATTGCAGGAGCCAATGTATCAGAGACCATACGATACTGGATCGATTCGAAGTGCTGTGAACCATAATATTGCCGAATATGGGACGCAATCATCACAACGCTATCATCATCAGCACCATTCTCAAATGCGTGTCCACGAGCCGGTAGCTTATATGAGCGCCGATTATATGACCGATGCCACAACCGATCACTATGAGAATCCTAACTTTGATTTACGTACAAGCTCAACAGGCGCTGTTGGTGTCGGAATGGGCGGGAGTGTGGGAGTTGGAGTAGGAGGTATGCAGAAACTTAACAAAAATACCGCTAGCTCTTGTTCAGCCTCCGCATCTGGATCTGGGTCTGGATCTGGTTCTGGCTCATCTGGGACATCACAACAGCAAATGCTTCTTTTACAGAGCGACAGCTGCTACTCGGAGCCATTACAGGAGAACTTAAGCTATGACTTTAATAACTTCGAGCGGCCAATTTTCAAGGAGAAATCATCAATGGTCGCTAATCTACATCCAAATGATGAATGTTGGCCTGAGAGGGAAAGGGAAAGGGAACGAGAAAAGGACAGAGATAAAGATCGGGATCGAGATAGGCAGAAGATGCCAAAATGCCGCGATAGAAAGCTCAATAACAATAGTACACTCGAACGTTCAACCTTTGATAATCCGGAACGACGTAGTTCCAATTCTACTAATTCATGTTCCTCCTCAAATGGTCTTCGGTACGCCAGTTATAACTCATATGAGCGCGGCAGTGGCGGTGTCGGCGGCGGTGGCGGTCACTATAATGGTGTTCGAAAGAGTGGGACACTTAATAATATTGTTAACGGATCAACAGTGGGTATAATGGGACTAGGAGCTGGCACGGGTCCAGTTGCTGGTAATGTTACTGGTGTTGGTACTGGTTCTGGTTCTGTTCGTGCAATAACTGTTATACCTGGCAGTAAACGAGTCAACGGGGCTCAGACTTTGGCACTCTCGGATCGCTCACACTATTATCAGAGGAGTGGGCGGTCGTCGAATACATGTACCAGGCCTTTGGCATCCCATGACATTGAGCTAACACCGAACCCTCGTAATGATTCGGCACTCAAGCAACACCAAAATCAGCAGCAACAACACCTGCACCAACAGCAGCAACAGCATTATAATCATAACTCTGAGGAGGAGGAGGAAGATGAGGAGGATGATGATGACATGATATCGGGAAGAAATGTCGAGTGCGCAAATTTGATAAGTAATAATGAACATGGTTCTTTAATAGCTATTGATTCGCTTGGTGTCAACAAGTCCGCACACCACCTGCATGTACAAAACAATATAATTAAATCCATTCAAAGACCTTCCGAGTTGGCAGCCACATCCGTAACAGCATCAGGAACAGGAATAGCAACAGGCGCAGCTTTAAATTTAGGTTGCTCAACATCAAGATCAGTATCGGTAACGGGATCGGCATCAAATTCAAGCGCCTCCGAAAGCATGATCGTATCCGATCAAGGTTTCTTGCGATTTCGCGCCAATGATATTAATAACGATGATGAAGCGGAAGGAGCTGTTGTCCATGGTATTGGTGTACATCACCCACAGCCCAATCGCAGCCCTGCGTGTGCACTCTCGCAAATCTGCAGTAACGTTAATGGTATCGATTGCTAGGCAATGAGTTCAAATCAATTCAAATGCTATTATATAAATATTATTATATATACACACATACTCGTACACACCTACATAGACATACCTATATGTGTGCTCATATTTACTTGGCGCTGTGAACTCTGCTTCGGCCAGAATTCAAATGTTAATAATCTTCGGTTTGAAAGTTCGATTCGATTGCCGCCGCTTACTGCCAATTGTAGTTAATTCGCCACTTTCTACTCTCTTCAAACTTGTGATATACATATATATGTATATATATATATATCTATATGTACATATACATATAAATAATAATAATGATAATGATAAACATATAGCATATTCTGCAGAAACAGCAGAAGCAGTACAGTATACAAATTATAAGCTAACAAAACTGAAAAGAAACTGAAAGTAAGGAAAAATCAAAAACAAAAACTAAGTTACGTTATCCAATCAGTTGTAATCGCCCTCGAAGTATTCATATTGCTGCGTTTGTAAGTTGTAAGTTGAATACAATAGGAGTAATAACAATATAAATAGTAGCGCATACATACTTAATATGTCACTTGTATATAACCCCCAATATGGATATCGTTTTAAATACTCTCCAACCGAAGCACAATTAATGCCCACGCATATGCTATTTATACACATGTTACATTATTTGTTACATCTACATATTGTTCGCTTATGTAACTGTTTCGCCAGTTTTATATACCCAGCACACGCACATACATGCATTTTCTAATGATAGCCTCAGTTATACACACACCAATAGACATGTGTAGGGCAATATTAAATGTTTTTTACCTATTTGTATTTTATGTAAATAATTAATAATTATTGGGAAACAGGACAAAACATACAGTATCAAAACCCCTTCAACTTCCCCAACCACCACCCCCACCCCCAACCTCCCTCCAACACATTCGCCAATTCTAAATAGTTTTTAATGTAAGAATTAAGATAAACGTGTGCATTTTGAAACTTATATGAAATGATAAGAAAAAGAAAAGAAATCGTAATTCAATATTTTATGATTTTATCTCATAAATTTGTCAAATCTTTTTAAAGAGTAAAATCCTTTTATTATCCAGAATGAAATCATTCTTTTTCATTTTATGCCCAAGTCAGATATAGCTATGTATTTAAGAAGTTTATTTCAAAATCAATACAAATGAATTGCTATTCACTTTTTAATTTATGTTATCTTATCAATTGCCATTTCTCGTTACTTTAAAAAAAAAAAGAAAAAACCTTTTAATCCATAAATGTTAAAACAAAAACCTTTTATTTTTCTTTCAATTTGTAAAATATTTTATATCAATATATATTATATATAGCTCAAAATCCGCATTGTGTATTAGTCAGTTAATATTCACATTAAAAAAAGAAAATGGATTTACTTTCGACCCAGTTGCTATGTTGCTCTATTCCATATTGAAATTGTTCCCTTATTACAAGTTATTATATAAAGAAAGAGTTCATGACGTTATTACATTTTTATAAAAAAAAAAGAAAATAGAGAAACACACACACAGAACGTTTCGACACAGTTTCTCTACTAACTGAACTTTCTAGCATAAGAAACAAATATACATACATTCACACATTTACACACACACACACACACACACACACAATAACTCGCAAAAGATATATTATAACGCATTGTAAAGCAAATTCCGATCATACCAAACTATGGAAAAAAGAAATGCTTTCGCAAAATAAAGAGAAATGGAGATACGGCACAGGGAGGCAGAGTGTAAAAATCGGAGTTTTACGAGTAAAATATTACTTAATGAATAGTACTGATTAGTTAAGGCTTCTGCATTTTTAGTGTAAAATTTGATTGAATGAAAATAAAAACAAAATATACTTATATTCATATAGGTAGGGACTCGTATAAACATATAGCGCTTAAAAGGATGGATTATCATCAGCATTATGAAAATATTTATCGTAAAGCAAAAGACAAGCATAATAATAAAACGTTAGAAAGATATATAAATAAAACATAAGAATTATTAATAAAAAATATTGATCAGACTATGCGCACCACACATTATAAACAGATTGAACACAAGAAAAAAACAAAACATTTTTTTATAATATAATAATAATTACAAATAATAATTTAGTAATCCCTTTACCATAATCATAATAATAAAAATTAAAAAAGAAAATATGTTAACATAATAAATATATTGCATGTATATGAAACAATTACTCTTATAATAAAATTACTACATACATATTAATAAATTCAAATTAATTCCCAAGTTTTAAAATATTATATACATTTATTTATTAAACCCGTGGGTGGTAGGGGACAACTCTACGCTATAACTATTTCTTATTTTTACAAGTTATAATTGAAGTCACACACAAGTCGAGCTCTACGAAAAATTGAAATCGAACCCAACCTGAAAGATATGACTTGGATGATACGATACTTCTTTTCTACCCAAGGCGAATATTTGCTGAACCTGTCTGCATTTCTGAAAAACTATAAATTATTTACTATTTCAATATTGAAAAGTTGATTGAAAAGTGTTACGGCTCACTCATTTCTGAGTGAAAACAAAAAGAATTTAATATGATTTTCATATAACTCACTCACTTTTATTTAATTATTAAGAAATAAAAATTATGAACAAGTCACTTAAAAAAATAAACACAATTCCGTTAAGACTATTTACTACATTAGTTTCCGTTCAGGTCCATAAGAGCCGCATGTATCCTAAAGTGAAGTCGTGATTCTAACGCAAACTTCGAGAACTTTTTCTGAAATTGAAAAGTTTTTAAATTATTATTTTTACAATATAAAATATCCCTATGTTTTATTATTCTCACTTTGTTTCCTTTAGCATTGTTATGGCCAGAGATCGGTTCTCAGATGAGTGGCAAATTGCAGCCTCGACGTAAGCGTATGGGATTATAAAACTATCCTCAATGATACCACTTTGTGCGATGCACTCGTGAAAATCTCTAGGGAATCGAATACATACGATAAGGATACCAAGGACAAAGAATTACAAAAATATATTTACTGAAGAGCCAATGACTGTTTGCCCATCTGAACATAACAGGATCCTCGAAGAAGCAGGCATAGTGCTCTGTTATCGGCGTAATAGAGATTCTCATCTGGATGTTGATTATTTGGTTCGGAAAACATGGCATATTCAGTATCGATGATCTGGAGAATACCATCAGCTATCTGGTAGTCCTTGCCAATGAATTTAAACATATTCCACAAATACATTAGCTCAATGAGGGGCAGAACAAGTTTTCCGTTTTGGCTCCTATATCGGATGGCTCGTTTGGCCAAAAATTTCTCCATTGGCAAGGATTTACCAGCTATTCTCTGTTTACAGGCTGGCACTTCTACCATTAGGTCATCAATTAATTGCATCTCTGATGCTGATGGTGCTGATCGGCACATCAATTTGATGGCAGCCAGCTGATAGGTGTATATAGCTCGCGACCAATTACTCTTCTCCAGGAGTTGAGAAGCATAAAATTGAGCGTTCTCCCATTTGGCTTGCATGCAGTTCAGCCAAAGAAGCTCCCAGAAGCTCAGATAATGAAATTGTGGCCAGGCATCCTGGGATTTCCACGATTTCAAGTACCACGTCTCGGCTGCCTCTAAATTGCCCTTCACCAGTTCCAAGCGTGCTTTGAAAAACAGCATCCATACGCCATTTGGATACTTCTCCAACAGGGAGCTCAGTATACCATCGCACAGGTTGAGATCCAAATGAGACTGTCGCACGCTTAGCATGGGCACAACCATAAGGTGAAAGCTGAGCAGAGACAGAGCGCAAAGTATCTGGCGAAGACCATTCTCCTTGTAGCCAGTGTACAGATCACTGAGACCTTCGTTCTAAAAGTTGGAATTAATAGAAGTATAATTTACTACACGCTTCGTCTGAAAAGTATTCGGACAAGCAAATAAATCAATTAAATTTTTGCTGTTCCATGTACCCATTAGGTTCCTAAGGAATAAGAGTACAACATTTTGTGGATATTCTCTACATTAGATCATACCCTGTTTGATGAGAATCCGATAAACTGCAGTATTTTAATCAAGCGAGAAGGCAACATAGATATCATTAGGTTAAATGTACCGATACCCATATGTACTCCACTATTAAAATGTGTTCTCAAGTTGGCTGAACTTGCATTCCAATTGCGGTGCTTCATTATCTGTCCACAGGCCCTGTCAGAAATTATGATTAACTGATTATATCTTATAACTACCACTCAGCTCCTTGGCATCTGACTCCTCGCATCTCTCACCTAAAACAGTTGTAGCACTGTCGCACTTGCAGGCTACCACGAATTAGTCCGCTGAGATTCTCGTCTTCAATGAATGTTAGCAGGGCGCTCATCAATAGAGCTTCTGCGAGGCAGAGCTCTGCGTGGCATTCCAGATCTGTGAGCGAATTGAAGTTTTTCTGAAAAAATATAGATAGTCTACCGGTATATAAATTGTATGTTTATTATATAAACACCTTTTTAAATGTATTTCCAATGGATTCCGTGAAAGTGCTTTTCTTCCTAAAGCGTTGACAGAGTTCCACACATCTCTTGAGTTCGGATGAAGCCTCATTAATACGCTCGAACGTTAACATCGCCTCGAGAAAAGAGAATACCGCACTACCCATTGAATGATATAGACTGAATCCAGCATAAGGTTGTATTATAGTGCGCGCCTCCTTGAATCTGTTATCGAAGAAATAATGAATAGCAAGTTTTGCCTCCTCCAGGGATGTTTCTAGGTCCATTTCCAAAGGTTCGACTTCAAGTTGTTCCGAAAGAGCATCAAAAAACTCCTATACATCATAATAGATAAATAGAGAATTGGTATTACGTCTAAAGTTGAAGCTCCAACACATATATATTTATAATATCTTTTATATATCTCACCTCGGATGAGTCGGATTTATTGCAGTCCATATTTTCAAATTTCGCAGGTATCGGCACGATACTACAATGCTGGTATTATCTAGAATGGGTATTATCTACAATAGATATCATTGGATCCTTCCTTCACTATATTATAACAAAATTGTATTTATTCGTGTATCGTTTTCAAAAATACATCTTGAAAATAGTAAAATGTGCTGTAGTCGAGTACCCGACACAAACATACAGACACACTGAAAGAGCTGCTATGTACAGGTTCAGTTCTAGAAAATCTTTTATAAATAAAAGCTATCGGTTGACCTATGAACTTATGAATCTTTTTTATTTTTTAACTTGCATTGCTTAACCAAAAAGTAACATACAATTGGTGGCTTTAGCTCTTATATGTAGTTTCTGAGGTCGCTAGTTGGATATATCGTCTCGGCTACTGATGCTGACTAAGAATATATACTATATGAGGTCAGCTTCCTTCTCAGTGTTATGCATAAATCGAGGTCACTTTTCATGGATTAAGATTCTAACAAATAAATAAAACTATTCCCAGTACACAGACAACAATAATCATAATTGTACACGTAAGACTCTTAAAACAAAAAAAAAGTGCTGGAACGTAGTTAGGAAATAATATCCCTAAATTCAAATATTGTTGCTTGGGTAGATGGAGATAATTACAGCTTACTATGATATAGCAAGAATATAACATATTTACGATACCTAAAATGCGACTTAGAGTGTCTGATACCTATTGTAATCCCTTTGTTTCAATATATTAGCAATACTCTGGGTTGAGTTTTTAAACGCAGAAAATCCGCTGTTACGGCTCAGATCCGACAAACAGTTCTTGTTTCACTGATTCGCGTATAACCGGAAAAGTTAAATATAGTTATATATATTATGTATCACGTACATTCACAAGCAATTATATTCGCGAACATGTTGATTTAACTGTGATATTTTAATTGGGTCTAAGGTTTAAACTCTTACTACATGAAAGGTTACTTATGTATGTATGGTATATTGACATATGTACATATTTTTATAATGTTGCATATAAACAACATATATATATTACATATGTATATATATTATATATATATATTTATTTACATATATAATTTAGTCGTATGGGTGTCCACACAGTCATGTGTATTCTTTTATTTATGCATGAATACATAAAATGTATAATAACATACAAGTACATATATGCATAAACACGTACGTGTACGCATACATCTGATTTAATTGTAGCAGTAAGGGAAAATGAAAAACTAAACTAGTCAGTAAGAAGTACATACATACATACTACATTAAGCTTTAAGCTTTCACGTTGTTCGGTCGTGTTTTTTATTCCGTTGCCATGCATGGTAGAATTTTATTATTTATTTTGTGTGTTGCTCTTTGGATTGAAAGTTAAAGTTGCATTCATTGCTTGTTAGTAATTTAGTTGAAACATCTGCATTTGTGAGTGTTCTATCTTTATAATAATATAGTAATTATTATAATTTGTCAATTGCGAATCGAATTTTGCAGTCTGATTCAATTGTGCATTGTTTTGTTTAATATTTATTTTCGCGTCGTTATTGGAAGCTTTTAGCAATACAGTATTTTGTAATCGAGGAATACGAATACGAATTACAGTGTGTGGAGGATAAGTTAAAACAAAGCACAAAAACAAATAAATACATGCTTACAAGAAAAAGCACATCATCTATACACGCACAGACACTTTGGTACATACATATGTTCATGTGCACATACGAAACAGCTGATTAAACATGACAGAAAGCTTGCTGCTCTAAGCTTTACGGCACGTATTTAAATAAATAAAACAAATATTCATTAATTCAGTAGTATGTTTATATGTGTGCAATTGTTTGTTAGAGGATTTTTAAAAATATAGATTTTCAATACATACACATGTACGTATTCATAATTATCGTGAGTAGCTTTAAATAAGTTTAGCAAATGATTAACTTTTAGTGAATGTAAAGTTGCAAAGTTCAATTAAAGTTGATTGTCTATCAACTTCCGTTAGCTAATCTTAAGTACATATACACATGCATACATACACAAAACGTACAAAACAATTTATTTTCAACCCAATCATTTACACATTGCGGTGATGGCCTAATCAATTGCCTTATCAAACAAGAGCAGACGCTGAAATGTCTATATGGTATGAACGTATACATATATATGTAAATATATGTATTAATTACAATTATGCATAGCATAAAGTACGCTTACAAACATACATAGTATGTTTTTACATAATGATATGTATGTATCTGTGCTTAGTAAGCCATATGAGTGCGTTGACCATAATAATGCTTTTCAATCAACAGTCTTAACAGTTTTCACCTAATTATGTGTACTTTTTAAAACGGATAAGTAATTGAAATACTTATACATAATTTTAAAGTTTTATTGCTATTTTATTGATTTTTGTATTTTGAAATGTTACCAATTTATTAAGTCTTCGACATAGATAAAGACCATAAATAGATCTTTAGCTATTCTCTTAAACTTGAAGATGGGATATACGATCTACAAATTAGGTACGCATATTTGTTAATATATGGAAGTAACCACTGTCCACAGTTTTGGTAATAAGAATTAAATAAATTATAACAAAAATGATAAGACACCGAGAGATCTATACATATGTATATGTAACCTTATACATGTATATAATGTATTTCTCATATTTGTATTTGGGATCATCTCACAAACGCTCACAAAGCGGAAAATGTATTTTGATATTAATATTTAAACCCGGAAAATGCAAAATATTTGGTGCTATATACAGGTAATCTAATCCGACCATACTATCACCTTAATTGATTACGCTAATCTTAGTTTACGGCTCTGGGCAGTTATCAAATTGACTGAAATTTGAAAACCGAAAGCTCAGGGACTTCGTAGACACACGTGTCCATAAATTTCAATGAACCCTTGAACTCAGCGCACTTCTGTGAAATCCACAATATAACACATTTGAAACACTTAATTCTGCCAGTTTAGTCGCGATTACCACTAAGTATAGACCTAAGTATTACCGTAATATCGTAATACCCCAGAAAGTATAAGGCAAAAAAGATCGTCAATATCGAATTGTCAGTGCAAAACGCAGTTTAGAGATCACCGGTGATAAATGTATATATATATATAATATAATTAATTGGGAATTTCAAGTTTTGAGTGAATGTGATGTATTAAAAAGTATTAATCCGGAAGTCTTATATTAGTTTTAACTCTCTTTTGACTATCAAAAAAAGTAACAAGTTATTTCTCTAAGTAAACTTTAAGGTGAAGTAACAATTAAAATGTATATTTAATACATATATATATATATATATATATATATATATATATATATATGTGTGTGTGTATGTATATGTAACGTACATACATTTTATTTGTTAGTAATGCGTAGACACTTGAACTTTGCTTCGTTTAGTATGACGGATAATCGATGTTAAGTTTGCTCAAAATTGTGCCAATTTAAGACTATCTCTAGGCAGATAATAATTCTTTATTTTTCCCTTCAATGTAATATTCTCTTATATTTTTACCTGTAGTGTATATAATTAAAGCATTAGGTGCTTTGTTTACGATGAATAGTTATATATAACTTATAGGTAGACCAGTTTTTCTTATTATATATGTCAATTACTTGTAATCATTTATTTTACATCAAGTCTTGCTTGCAATATTACTTTGTACTTAAAATAAAACCTATTAATCTATAAGTTTTCATCTTTAATAAAAATAGTTTCAGTTTAAGATATTTTCTTTCTTTCCCTTTATATTAATTATATCTAGTTGAATGCTTAATGCATTTAATTGTTTCATTAAGTTTTCTTAAAGTTATGAATCAATAGTTGTATATTTATTTAAGGAAATACAGGGAGAAAATAACACAGAGAGAAGATTGTATTTATAACTAACTTGACTTATACATATCTTATACATTATTCCTTCTAGACCTATGTAAATATGACAGTGTTTTCTAAATATGTTGACCGTATAGCGGTAAAATATGAACAGTCCGGACTACCGAAGCAAGCGATCAGTTATGCCCTAGTGGGTAGCGCCCTATTTGCATTAACCATTAAGGCAACAATCCCATATATAAGAAATGAGCAATGTGCTCAAGAGCAAAAGGGAAAATCGAAGGTCAGCAATGGAGCGCTAACACCGCCCGAAGTCAATGGCTCCGACGAAGATCTGAAGCTGGCCGAGGCAGAGAAGCTGTTGGTGGAGAAACAGTTGAAAAAAAAGAACAAGCAAATGATTGAACCTGGCCTAAACAAAGAGTTCTTAACGCAACTCGGTCAACTGGTAAAGATAATGATACCACAAAAGCTGTGCTATGAGACCGGCCTCCTTACTGTCCACACACTGTGCCTCATCTCACGAACATTTCTCAGCATTTACGTGGCGGCCCTAGAAGGTGCCATAGTAAAGTTTATCGTTCGGAAGGATGTTAAGCAGTTTGCGCTCGTCTTGCTCAAATGGTTTGGCATTGCGATACCGGCCACGTTTGTTAATTCGATGATACGATTTCTGGAAAGTAAACTTTCTCTAGCTTTTAGGTAAGTATAATAACAATTGTAACAGTTTTCGAAACAATCTAATTAATCTTCTTATTCAATTATAAACTATACGAAAAAGGACTCGCTTGGTGCGCCATTCATATCGATTGTACTTTAAGAATCAGAACTACTATAGAGTATCTAATTTAGATGGTCGAATTGAAAACGCCGATCACAGGTAAGTAACTTGGAAGAACACAGTCCTTTCAAATAGTAACACCATATTTCCCTTTGATTCTTTACAGACTAACTGAAGATATATCGGTGTTTGCAAGTTCTGTGGCCCATTTATACAGCAGTCTGACAAAGCCTTGTTTCGATCTTATGTTGATTGGATTAGCTCTAATGCGGTCTTCCAGAAAGATGAAGGCTAACATTTTATCAGGCAAGTATTATCATATCATACTTATATATCTTTTTTTCTTCTACAATATAATATTATTTCGGGTTCGTTTGTTTTATTTATCGATTCAAAGGACCCGCTTTGTCTGTTAGTGTTATTGCGCTCACGGCCCATATATTACGGATTGTTTCACCCAAATTCGGACAACTTGTTTCCGAAGAGGCTAATCGCTATGGCTATCTAAGGCATATTCATTCTCGTATCATAACAAATGCGGAAGAAATCGCATTCTATGGCGGACATAAGGTGAGTTTATTTATATTTATATTTATATTTATATTTATATTTATATTTATATTTATATTTATATTTATATTTATATTTATATTTATATTTATATTTATATTTATATTTATATTTATATTTATATTTATATTTATATTTATATTTATATTTATATTTATATTTATATTTATATTTATATTTATATTTATATTTATATTTATATTTATATTTATATTTCACACACAATATGGCTATCGTGAGGTACGCCAGAGGTTACAAAAATGGGCTTTTAAAAAGAACATTTTGGCTTCTACAAGTAAAGTACTCGGAGATACACATAAGAAAGTTTCGAGGAAGTCTGGTAGGGTTTACCTTGTGAACCAAGAGATTGTGGTTAACAGAGTGAAAAGCCTTGCTGAAATGTGTGTAAATAACAATGGTCTGAAACCTTTGATAACAAGTAAATTAGTGGTAGTAGATCTCGCTTTCAAAGTGTTAATCGCGTATAAGTTAGAAATACCCCAATAGTTTTTAAAATTGGACTTTGAACCATGTTTTGATGAGGAATTATAGACTCATCCTACTTACCGTCGTACTATAGAAAGCTTCTGTTCCTAAATCTTCTGCTGTTACTGTTATAAATAGTAGAAAAACTGTTGGTATTCTTTTTTTTGTATAAATTGATTACCGGCTAAATTGAGTACTTTATCCTTTGCTTTCTATTTTACTGTCCTTTGGAATTCCCCACATACTAAATCTCCAACTCACTGCTATCTTTGTGTCCTATGCTTTTAATTTATATTTTATTCATTTATATAATATTTACACAAACACCTATTTATCTGATTGGATTACATAGGATTTGCCCAATACATGCAACAAAAGTTGGGCTATTTTTATTACTTTACTTATTTTCATTTTGTTTTGTCAATTTAACTAGTTAATGTTTAAAATGTTTAGTAACATTCCGATATTGTTGGAATATGAGTTCAAAATTTAATTTGATAGATATATTAAATCGAGTACTACTGGGAATTTGGATAGTAAATATTGCTAGAAGTTCTTAGTAGTATTCGATTATGTTATATATACTATATACACAAATCTATCAACGAGTAGAAGATATTTTATTACAATTTTATGTTCTATGTCTTTTTCAGGTGGAGTTACAGCAGCTACGACAGGCATATAATCGCCTCGTGAATCAAATGAACAACATATTCAGTCAAAAGCTGTGGTTCATAATGCTGGAGCAGTTTTTTATGAAATATGTATGGTCCGGTACCGGTATGATAATGGTATCCTTGCCAATATTAACGGGCACTTCCTCCAACATTTCATCGTCATCATCCAACGAAGGCAATGACTCCAACGTGAGTGAGCGGACCCAGTATCTAACAACAGCCCGGAATCTGCTTATATCAGCAGCCGATGCCATTGAGCGGCTGATGTCTTCATATAAAGAGGTTGTGGCATTAGCTGGCTATACTTATCGGGTAGCTGGAATGCTGGACGTGTTTGAGGAGACAGCTCAGGGTATCTACAGCAAGGCAACTGTAGTTGAGAACAATGAGATGAATGGTATTATTGAGTTCCGCGATGGGAAACCCATAGCAAAGGGTCGCATTATATATACCGATGATCCCGGAAATATGTCCATTACTCTTCGAGCTGTACCGGTCGTAACACCCAACTGTGATATTGTTGTGCCAAGCTTGACTTTGCGCATCGAGCCTGGAGTGCATCTATTGATAACGGGTCCAAATGGCTGCGGCAAATCCAGTCTGTTCCGCATTTTAAGCGGCCTCTGGCCAATCTATGCTGGAGAGTTGCATATACCGCGTCCCGTTGAAAATAAGCCCTGTATGTTCTATATACCTCAGCGACCCTATATGTCAATTGGCAGCCTTTGTGATCAGATTATATATCCGGATACACGAGAGGATATGAAGCGCAAGGGTATCACTGAGAATGAGTTGATGTCCATACTGAAAATGGTCTGTCTTGAGCATATAGCACAACGGTAAGCATTGTAGTTGGGACTGCGACTAAGAATACCCTTAAAATAAATATGTTTAGATCTTTAACCCATTAAAAAACGCGTGAAAAGAAAAGTAAGTTTGTAACAGGCAGAAGGCATTCAAGTTTGTCGGTCGGTGTGTGTGTCTCTCCGGTTGAACACGTCAATCCTGGATAGTATAAAAGCTTAAGATACTAAATTCGGTATGTAGGTTCTTGTAGGTTCTTGACGCAGATCATTTTGAAATACAATTTTCTAATATGTCCCGTAAATTATTAGGAAGATAGAAGCAGTATTGAATATGCGTAGAGTGCATGTGTGCACTTGGGTTAAGGGTTTCTCTTAGTCGAGTATACTTGACTCTAGCATTCTTACTTACAACGCATTGATTATGTACATCAACTTGCAGGGATAGCTTTGATGTGGTGCGCGATTGGAAGGATATTCTCTCTGGAGGTGAAAAGCAACGTATGGCGGTAGCGCGTCTCTTCTATCACAAGTGCGTAAAAATTATTTAACAAATTCACGAAAACAAAATAATAAACCATTTTTTTATTTTAATATTAAATTAGGCCGCGTTATGCCCTGCTTGACGAATGCACCAGTGCAGTATCCATTGATGTAGAGAGCTCAATATACGAAATAGCCAAAAGCATGGGAATCACGCTTCTGACAATAACGCACAGACCAACTCTCTGGTAATATATATAGGTTCCTATAAATTCAGAATATAAATAATAATGTATTATTTTAAAAGGAAATTCCACACGCATATCCTGGAGTTTGACGGTCAAGGAAGCTGGAAATTCCGTACAATGGAACTCAATGAGCAACAGAACGATCAGTTCATTCAATAACACTAACACTGTATCAAGTATTAACTAGCATAGTGTCAATAACGAGTATGACAAACATAGAATTGGGCTCGTCGATGCCTCAGTTCGCATTCTGTCTTTTTTGTGATGTTTGTTACATGCAAATGAAGCTACATTTTATTTTTCATATCAACTGGTTTATGTATAGAATACAAAGCAAAAAAATGTAAATTATGTATAAAAAAGTACTACAATATTATGCGGTGTTTTTTTTTTAAATAAAAACTATAAAATAAAAATAAAAATAAAAGAATAGAAAAGATGTAGGTGTAATAACAGTCATCTTTGTTTTTGAGACTACTGTTGATCATCAGGGGCGGATCAAAGATGGTTTTAAGGTCATTTGGCGCCTGCCTGCTTTGCCTCTGCTTAAGTCCGCCCCTGTGTCTGGTCCACACTCACAACTCAATCGCACAAGTACTATAAAATAAAAATAAAAATAAAAGAATAGAAAAGATGTAGGTGTAATAGCAGTCATCTTTATTTTTGAGACTACTGTTGACCATCAGGGGCGGATCAAGGATGGTTTAAGGTGCATGCAAAATCTTTCCAATGTACAGTCATTTGGCGCCCGCCTGCTTTGCCTCTGCTTAAGTCCGCCCCTGTGTCTGGTCCACACTCACAACTCAATCGCACAGCTACTATAAAATAAAAATAAAAATAAAAGAATAGAAAAGATGTAGGTGTAATAGCAGTCATCTTTATTTTTGAGACTTCTGTTGACCATCAGGGGCGGATCAAGGATGGTTTAAGGTGCATGCAAAATCTTTCCAATGTACAGTCACTTGGCGCACTCCTGGTTTGCCTCGCTTAAGTCCGCCCCTGTGTCTGGTCCACACTCACAACTCAATCGCACAGCTGAAGTATAAAATAAATATAAAAGAATAGAAAAGATGTAGGTGTAATAACAGTCATCTTTATTTTTGAGACTACTGTTGACCATCAGGGGCGGATCAAGGATGGTTTAAGGGTCATTTGGCGCCCGCCTGCTTGAGTCCGCCCCTGTGTCTGGTCCACACTCACAACTCAATCGCACAACTACTATAAAATAAAAATAAAAATAAAAGAATAGAAAAGATGTAGGTGTAATAGCAGTCATCTTTATTTTTGAGACTTCTGTTGACCATCAGGGGCGGATCAAGGATGGTTTAAGGTGCATGCAAAATCTTTCCAATGTACAGTCATTTGGCGCCCGCCTGCTTTGCCTCTGCTTAAGTCCGCCCCTGTGTCTGGTCCACACTCACAACTCAATCGCACAGCTGCAGTCGGGCAGCTGCTGCCATTCGTATAGGTGCGAACGAGATGAAAAATAAAATAGCAAAGGGGAATGACAGATTACCGTTGTAGTAATCCCGTATGATACATGCATACAGTAGGCAATATTGGATCTCTCATCAGGGGTGGATCAAAGATAATTTAAAGTGCATGCAAATTCATCTTGTCTATTTGGCGTTCTACCGCCTGGTTTGCCTTCGCTTAAATCCGCCCCTGTTGACCATTATTATGAAGACATCATAAGGTGCTACGAGGCTTCATTGACAAGAACGTATAAATTCTTTCAATATAAATTCTTTCAATTTAATTATATATTAAATAAACCAGTATATATTAAAGTTTTTCGCGAATGGGAAAATAAATGAATGATGCTAACCTGAAATGATCGAAAAATATAACGGTGTCGACAATTTTACTTTGGTTTATAATATATATATTTTTATTTAGATGTATGTATATATTTAGATTCGTTTACAGTATACAATATATGTTATACAATAAGATTCGCAATAATTTCTTAATTTAC
This sequence comes from Hirtodrosophila trivittata, assembly GCA_035045065.1. Taxonomy (NCBI): domain Eukaryota; kingdom Metazoa; phylum Arthropoda; class Insecta; order Diptera; family Drosophilidae; genus Hirtodrosophila; species Hirtodrosophila trivittata. Next base: position 1,141,101 of record JAWNNK010000645.1, read on the forward strand.
ATACATTAAATATTCATTTATAATAATGTTTTTGCTTTCATCATTTCATCAAAAACATCAACCATGCGTAGACAATTTTACTTTTATTTTTATCGATAAACTGGGAATATACACTTTAGAATTATATATGTATCTATTTATATAGTACAGCACGTGTATATACCAAATATATACCATGTATGTATGTATACATATTTTAGTGTACATATAATACACATACGAATATGTAAGTATATTAAAAATGTTTGTTTATTGTCACGGAACTCACAACTAGAGATTTATTGTCAAGTGTCATGTATATATATAAATATATATATATATATATATATATTTTCATTATTAATTACTAGTACACAGTATTTATACTTTAGCGCATATATATTTATAAAGATAGTAACTAAATAACGATAATTCAACTCAGGCATATTTGAAATATATTTTTTTTTTTTAATATTAATAATACACATAGGTATATATGTCATTTATTCATCTTAAACACCGTTAATTCAGTGTAAGAGTATATTTGTGTGTTTGCTGAGCCGAGTATTGGTTAATATTACATGTACATAGAGTTTGTTAGTACACAATTATTAGTCTCTATAGATATAGATATAGATATAGATATAGATGTTGATATAGATATAGATATACATATATCGATATACATATACATATACATATATATATCGATATACGTGTACATATACATATACATGTACATATTATATACATATATATGCAAGTATATAATACATATATATATATATATAGTTTTGTTTTATGTGTAGGTAGCACAAGTACTATGGGTAAGTTCGATATGTTAAATTGACATTAATTTCATATGTATAAATTAGAGGCTATTCGTAGATGAATAGCTCGACGATAAGTACACAGGGTAGCGATAATAATTACTATTGATTGAAGCTAAAAACAAAAAATGATATTGTGTATTGTATATAAATTGAATCTGTTTTGTTTTTTTTTTGTTTTTATATTCAATTGATCATCATGATTGTATTCTGTTTTTTAGTTAACGCATTTGAGTTCAGGCACAGTTAGATCATAAATATGTATAAGTCCGTGTATAAGAAGTGATTAGCGTGTAGTATATATTATGCTAGATCACTTTATAAATTAAATAAAAATAATTATTTCCATGATATACTTTCATATTCATCTCAAGGTACTTTAAATTGAGATGCTAGTTACCTACCACATATATTATTCCTGCATAAATCAACTTTACGGTATTCAAATCTAAAATTTTCAAAATTTTCATCGTTTTTTTTTTTTTTTGACTTTCTTGACTATGTGATTTATTGGAAGCATTTGATTATATCTATACCAATAAAGTTTTTTACTTAACACAAAACCAAAGATAGTTAAATGAATATATAGAAGCTTTTCGATTTAGTTTTAATCTTGTTTGGGATATTCCTATAATTTTTTTTGTGGTATGTGAGAAAATGTCGGTTACGGTCTGATGCAATACTTAGATGTTAAAAATGATAATAAACATTTTTCCAAACGTATTAATTTTTCTTAAATTTTAGTTCATGTATTTCAATTGACAACCTTTTTCTCCTGCTATTTAAGAATATAAGTTTTATGTATTTACATGTATGAAACTAAAATTGCATCAGATTTTTGTTGAAGGAAATGAAAGAAAAAAAATTGTTATACATATATATATATATATATATGTTTGTGTGTATATATGTACGTGCTTATCACACAACAGTAGGTGCGTTTCTGATATATTGTCAACGGAAATAAATTACTTAATAGCCATTGTAATCATAGAAGTCATATTCGTATTGTTCAGTTTTTGGGCTTAGTTGCGATAAGGAGGATAGTCCACCTCCACCTGCTGGATCATTATTTAAAGAAGAAAGATCACTCTGTTTTATATCATAGTCAACCGATGTGATAGGACTTAATAAGATATTATTCAAGTCCGTTTGAGCCTCGATCTGACGTCCCTTTAATTTTCTAGTGTCCCGTTGAAAATATTCCATTGGAGAATACTAAATAGAATAAACAATTGATATATCATTGATATATATTCATATATCGTAACTACCCACACCCAATCTGATACATTATATAAAAGATAATCTAACTGAGACTTTGCTGTCTTAGGTTATTAAAAATATAAATAAATATATATTAGAAAAAGGACTTGGAGAAGATAGAATAAAAATTATATATTCAGGATCAGCATCAACCCTTTCTGATTAATTTTAATGCCAATAAATATGAATAGAAGTCGTAAAGTAAAAGTTACTATTGTTTAATTGAAGAGTTATACCTGTTTTAAGAGTGATCGGTTCCGTTCTCTGAAGTGTGATTGTCGCATAGGATATGTCCTTGGGATGCCTATAACAGCTTGTTCTCGTTCGGATAAGTCTCCTGGATTGGATTCGGTTGCCGGTATCTTTATGCGAGCAACAGCATTCGGCTGTGCACCGTTAGAGTTACCTGAAAAATATGATTCCTTTCGCCTTGGGCCAGTGACCTGAGATCCGTAACCACTTCCAATGCGCCGTATTGACGCACGGGCACCGCCACCGCCACCACCACTGCCGCTGCCGCCGCTGCCTCCGTCAGTTTTATGTCCATTTTTCATGTTTCCTTCAAAGGATTGTCCATTTGCAATCGATAATCTGTCATTAATAAAATGATTGCCATTCTTATCTGGACTGCGATTCTCATCCATAAGAAGATAATCGGATGGGTTACTATATGGTTGCTTGTAATTTGGCTGTACACTGAGTAAAAATTATAGAAATTATTGGACCACCCTATGCATACAATTCTAGAGGGACTCTTACTTTTGACCATTTGCAATTTCTTTGAGCACCGCGGCGCGGGCTGCCAATTCTTCAGCTCGTCGCTGTTGAGTCAACTCCTTGGCCCGCTCTGTCCAGATGAGCTCCTTCAGCTTTTGAAAGCTACCCTGGACAGCCACCGAGTTTTGGTTACCGCCTGCATTGGCCCCAGAGCTACTTGGCACACCCATGTATCTATTCTTGCTGGATCGGCGTGGTGAAGTTGTAGTTGAGCCAGCACTGGTTGGATTATAATATCGGACTTGGCTGCCACCACTGGAGCTAGAGGTGGGCCCATCGACATGACGCTGTCGTTGTTCAAAGGATACTCGCTGCGGAATAAGCGGCTCTCGACTCACGACTCGCCCGAAAACAGGGGACCGGCCCCGCTCTCTTGCACCCATTCGAAGCCTATATATTCGGTATTATATTACAGAAGATTTTTGGGCGGCTTTTACGAATTTATTATTATATATTATACTTACGAGCCGAGCACTCTTGAGTTTGAATTAATTGGTTCCCACACATTATATGTAAATGGATCGCGATAGGTTGGTATTTCATTTGTTATTTCCGCTGCTCGAGATTGTCTTTTTGAAAATCTAATTTTGTATAACAATATTTTATGTATACGATTTATAATTAAATATTTTATTAATTATTATTATTATATCACCCATAATACTTACATCCACATAGCACGTAGCTGTTCACATGTTGGCTCCTGAGAACTGAGTGGAAAAGTTTTTGGTACAAATACCTCTCCGACGGCCCTAACAGCACCGTCTGTCACCAAAGGGTTATTCACATTTGGTGCTCCCTCTTCACCCTTTACTAACTTATTACTATCCGTAGTTCTCTGGACCCCAAAGTCCCGACTATGTGCACTTAGATAGTTGTTATTTCCATGTGCTATTCCAATTAGAGCTACCCATATGTATATATGTATACAATTTTGCTGAAATGTTTTAAAAAAAAAGCGTTTCTTATTTGATTTTTGTCTAAAGGGTCTATTCACAGTCTGAGTTTTCGTTTCTTTCTTAGATTTTATTCTTATACATTAATAATTAATAATAAATTGAGTGTAGAATAAGTGCTGGGAAATATCCAGAATGTTATAATGAAATGCGTCAAGGAACTGCGTAGGGTTCAAAAATAAATAGTGAATATTCTTAGTATCAAGTTTGTTCATGGAAGATATTTTCAATATTTGTAATTTACTTAGTGTTTTAAATATGTTCCAATTTATATTTATATTTTACGAACTGAATCCTTCGCAAAAAATCATCTCTCATTAATACGATAAAAAATCCTCAGCTTCATTAAAATCTACATCTGCAATTTTACACTTCGCTAAAAAGGACTCAAAGTTTGTCGTCATCTTAATAGATCTTATTTATTTATATTTAACTTATTTAAAAATAATAGTAATTCAGTGTAAAGTACTTACCAAGCTGTTAATACAAAGCATCATTAACAATTATCTAATTATGCTCCTCAAATGCGAATAATTCATATAGTCATCAATAGGGCCTATTGCGTCAAAGGATATGTGAATTCTAATATGTAGACGTTTTCTGCCGTTCACAGGTCCAGGAAGAAATAGAATAGATTAGCTATTTTGAGCTATATATGTACTATATATGTTCTCTCTACAAGGGCATGCGTATATTAGAGAAGTACGAAACACATTATCATAATAAAGGTTAGTGCTTAAGAATTTTTAGATCAAATCAATCGCATATTATTTTTCCATTTGCTGCTTCTAACTTTGATATCCCATTTTCAATAAGCTGTTTGATATTCTAGATTTTGGAATATATGTATAAACATATACAGATCAACCAACATGAAGTCAAGTTATATTAAGCTAAGTATATTCTTTAAGAACATTGAAATTACCGTTATAATTTAGAAACAATTTTTAAAATGTACTTCGCAGACGGTTTTTTAGTCCCCCTTATGACTCAAATAAATAATTGAGGAATTATATTTAAAGCAATTGAATAATGTTGGAAACTATTGAGAAGATCTAATATTTTACTCTTTGGTGGTGTTGCTCGTATCGTAGTAGTTAGTTAATTATACAATTGATGATAGGTAAGGTAGGAAATAGTTAGTGGTTACCCCAGCACTTGGGGCTAACTTTGTGCAATTTATTTGCTGTACAGTAAATAAAAAATATTCGAAAGAATTTCAATTTTAATTATAATTAAAATTAAAAACAAAAAATAATTGTAGTTAAAGTAGATTTCCTTAGATTATACAAACAAGTATTTACATAATAACTCGCATGTGTAGTAATACATAGGTGATTGAGTAAAAACTGTAACTTCTGCTTTTTACACTAATTGGTGCAGGTGCTGAACAAACAGTAAATATTGGTGCAATCTTTAAAAACGTGATGTGAATCTTGAATAGCACCTATTAAGGCTTTCCATTTACTTTTCTGCGGTACTTATGGACTTTTCCGATTAATGGGCGACAATATATAGGAAGGTCGATCTGCGCCGATATCCTTATACCGTTGAAATCGGCGTGATTATATCTTGGGTGCGTCCCGATACGATTGCTCTCAGCCATTCTGAACTGAGCAAATATCAACAAAATATTTAATTACCAATAACCGATATTAAAAGATATGTAAAAACATCATAAGGTACTTCTGTATGTTAATATTTTGGCATACCTTAAAATATATTAGAAAATTGCATTATAGCTCTGTCCTTCAGAACAAAACCCAAATGTAAGAATTCCTGTTTAAAATGTGAGTCCAGGTTATGTAAACTCATCACATAGCCCGAAAATTTTGACTACACCCACCTATAGTACTAGGGGGCCATTCAAAAAATATCCATTCACACATGAGAGGGGTGCATCTTCTGTGTGTATGTATGTATGTATATGTGTGTGTGTCTGTGTGTGTGGGTGTCTGTATGTACGTATGTGTGTACGTATATTTCTTTGTGTGTATCTATTTATGTATATCTGCATGTACATATGTATTCGGCTACTCACACACGCACACACATTCAGAAATGGGTATACACCGTGCGAGTACGGGCTGGGTGTACGTTGGCATTAAAAGCACCGCAAAGCTCGAGTGGTATCAAAATTTTAAGCTCATTTTGATGCATCAACGTTAAATGTCAAAGTAATGTTTTTTTGAATGAAATTCATTTTTTAGGTTAACTTTTATTCGTGCTGATTTATACGTACGAGTATATACGCCTTAGTTTCTTTTTTTTAATAATATGCATACATGTATTAGTATGTATATACATAAATATGTATGCATGTGTTCTGTATCTGTATGTCAAATTTTTCCAAGGTTAGGTGAGTTATGGAACTACCTACTTACATTTATAAACAGCTGAATATTAACTAAAATTTTTTGCTTTAAATTTCAATGGGGACTTCACACATACAATAATTTGCAGCTTCCTTTTTTTGGAGGTTGAGTGTTTCTTTTTGGAAGTTTTACAGCTTATAAATGAGAACTGCTCTGACGCGCGGCATTAAACGAACTAAGGTGGACTTTCAATCCAAACGCAGCATCTCAGTCCCTGGCAAACCAAGAAGCTCACAGACAAACTTCCTTTCGTTTAAAGTTCCCGCTTCGGCAACGAATTTGGGTTCGGGTGCGCGCTCGTGTTGTGGTTCGGGGCGGTCTCCTGTCTTTTTTTTGGGTTTTACGTACGTGGGCGTACGTATTCTATGTATACATATGTATATCTATATATACACCTACATTTAACGTATATATATATATGTATGTATATATGGTCGTGCTTACATATCTATGTAGAATTGTGCGCGCAGACATTTGCGCCATGAATGAAATTGTGGGCAGAAACTGTTGCTGGGATTTTCGTTTTACGCCCGAGCGATTTGAGAGAGCGCACGTAGGGTTGTAGTTCTCTTATTTTTCTCTTTACTGTCAGCGTTCTCCTCTTAATGCAGAAAATACACTATCGAGCGACAAAATAATTTTGTTTTGAATTTCTAAGACCATACGTGGTCATATATGTCACCTAAGAATAATGGAGTGCTATTTCAAAACTCTTTTTTTTGTTGAACTAAACCTAAACTCAATTTTAATTTACATATTTAAGGTCCAATTAACCGTTCGTTCGAAAGAATTTACAATCCCTTCACCAAGAAATTACTCTACGTATCACCTGTACGGTCAATTCTCAAATACTGCTTATGTGTATGGTCTCCTCAATATAAAAATAATGAGGCCTGCATTGCATCACTTCAGAAGCAATTTCAATTTCTATTTGCCGTTGAACAACTTTATCAAAAAATATTAAACAGCAACATAGTTTTTATTTTAGACGTCTTAATTTCTCTTTTCCTTGTAGACCTACTAGAACCTATCTTCCTCTATATCTTCCTACATTCACCTCTGAATATGTTTTGCACAATCCATTTCGTATTCCTACTAGCAATATTCCTAATAACAATACAAATATTGTTCAATTTAAATTTAAAATCATATTTTATAAAACCCTCATAATTTTTATTTATTACATTTCCAGTTTACTTTTAAAAAAATGTATTTTATATAATTTATAATAATATTTTTATAATTATTTTTTATCTTTTAGTCGACAGCATGTATTACAATAAATTCTGTTAATTAATAAAAAAAAAAATTATTTAAATAAAATTTTATCTACATCTAATAAAATTTTTACGCTCTTATCATAGTTATCATGGTTACAACTTCGGTTTTTTAAAAATATTTTTCGTATAAGTACTTTAAAACGAATTACCAGAATGTTTCAACACATTTTATTGTAAGATTTTCGGTGTGATTTTTTTTAGAACAAAATAACAAAGATTGTCATTTCAAATTAAGATTATTGAAAAAAATAGTTCCGCATTTTTCTTTAGCGAGTTCCAGTTTTTTCCAAGTTTTTAAGCACAAAATCCAGACGTGCAGCTTTGTAACATGATTTCAAGTAAGGAATCACAGTCGGTCAGTGTGTGGGGATTCATCTAAAGGGGTCTAAATAGTTATGGTAGTTTTGCTTAATTGTTTATGATGCGCCTTTTGTCGCTATCAATTGAGTTTAATTTTCGACCAGGCTTCGATATTCAGCATAATCTTGAGGAACATTTAAGAATTTAGTAATTTCGGTACGACTGCAATGGAGGTTTTAATGTGTCTTTTAATTGTGATACAGCTGCAAGCAGAAAAACTTCGTGGAGATTTTTCGTAATATTAAAGGTAGTTTCTAAAAAATTTCATACTCTTTGATTTGTTCTATTGTTCCCTATTTTTGTTTTTGTAAAATTCAAAACATCTTATAATTGTGATAAGGCCCAAGCAATTAGTTTTCATGCATTTTACATATAAATAATTATTCTTAAATTAGAAAGTAGAACATTAATTTTGAAGTAATGACTAAATATAAGGGAACCATTAACATTTTGTGCTAATAATTGCAATTTTAATTGTGTTAATTACTCTTGAGCTTGGAATGTTGCCACAAATCCAAGTCAATATACTATATTATGGAGTACGTACCTATTGCACCCTCTCATAAGAGGGATACTTCTCTTCATGTATAACCTGAATTTGTGCTATTGTAATATTGGTTTTTTGAATGAACACCTAAAATTTCGATATCAAAATGCCAAATGGCACATTCATCTAATGGCTAATGAATCTTTTCTGTATGCTCCAATTCCACCTCCCATATGCGCTTTATCAGCTGCTGGTAAATTGAAAGTCTCATACATTGTTATTTTGTGGCTTGAACAACCCAAAAATACGTCGGGGGATTGACTGTGGCTATGATAACCATATGATACCTATGGTTAGTTTGTTTATGAATACAAAAATATTTGCTAATATTGTTGTCGAAAATCGATATATGTGTATCGAAATTTTCTGCCAGGAAATATACCAAAGCACGAATATTCATACTATTTGGGATTTTTTAGGTTATCCCAGAACGCCTGATTCTTTTCTTAGCAAATACATAAAAATGTCGGATAAACAATTATTAAATGTCCAATCAAAGTCTTAATAAAGTTCCAGCTGAGATTTTAGATATTACAACTTAATAAAAGTTAACATTTTTCCATTGAAGCAAACAGAAAAGTTGAATGTTAGTATCGATATTGATTTTCACATATCCTGTGTGGGTGGTGGAAAACTGAGATGCATTTAAATTATTGCTCAATTTCAGAGAAGTGTTTTTGTGTGGTTCCAAGATAGAAAATACTCTAGTGAAAATTCGATATTTTGTTTTTATGTATGCGGAGATTCGTGTAAATGATGTAGAATTATTTTTATTATAGATAAATCCATTTTTATAAATATGTGCATAAATTTATATAAATACATATGTATATATATACATATGTGTAAATGTATGTGTGTATCTCGTAAAATGTGTATCTCATGAATTGAAACACATTCACACATCTATGTACATATTTATACGTGTGTGCATGCATACTTACACCTGAACATGCAGATGTAAGATTATAATCAATGAATTTAATACTGCTGATGTGTTCTGATTAATGAGAAAATTTAAGATACAGATTTCTATCATAATTGATAATTGATAAATACTAACCTTATCTATCTGTATTATTCCTTTTTCAGAACTGAAAACTAATATAAAACGCATTTACTTGGGATTATTGGTGTTATCCATTAATTACCCAGAAAGATGATGTCGCTTAAAATCATATTCTATGTCTACCTGGGCATTGCATTGAGTGTTGTTCGCGGATCGTCAGTGTCGGCTGCTATTGGGACATCCAATGAAAGTGAGGACGAGTATCTAACACAACGGGGTACGTTTTATAGGTTACTGAAAAAAACGGTTTGCTTATGAAAATAAATAATTGTATAGTTGTATACGCCATCGAAGTATTAAAACCTAAGGAGTAAGACTCACATATATTGTTGTGTGTACACTTTACGGAATACATTTCATACAAATATAACTTTTTAGACCCTTTACCCATGAAAATGTGTAATGAATTTGTGAAAATATATCGTATGTAACAGGCAGTAGGAAGAATCTGCGATACCGTGAAAATATATTCTTGATCTGCCTCTGTCTGAATGAAGATGTTATTTCCAGAGACTATAAGAGGTGCAGGCACCAACTTTGGCTTGTGGGCTCTTGGATGTTAGACGCAGATCAAGTTTATTTAAATTAACATTAGAAAGAATTGCTGGTCATTTACTATTAACTTTAATATATAGGAAATACAGGACCTTCTATACCTTATTTTTTAGTTATATCTTTATTAGTAGGACAAGTTGCTTTATTATTATTTGAATCAGCTGTTGCTATAATTCAATCCTATGTCTGTGCTGTTTTGAGAACTCTTTATTCTAGAGAAGTAAATTCTATATATATATATATATAATAAATGTCTACACATTCCAATCACCCATTTCATTACCTGGAGTGGCTAGCAAAACCATTGCACTTGCAGTATAAAAAATCTTAAATTTTTTTATTTTTTGTAAGCCACTTTCAAAACGACACACTGCAATCTTAATATAAATATGTTTAAAATTGCAACGCATCATTGTTGAATACTCATCATCAATCTGTGTCTTGCTTGAAGGGGATATTGATAACGGTCCGTTGCTGTGTTTTTAGCGAGTTCTGTCCATATTAGGTCTTAGGTCTTAGGTCTTACATAATACGGAGCCTTGATACATCGGCAAAGCTGTTTCTTTTTTTAATCTTCATATATATCTTATACATTGATTACTATTATACCGATAAATATATATGTCTGTATGTATATTAATCCCAATCTATAAATTCAACGGTATATCTTAGGTAGAAGCTCATACAACTCATTTATATCCTGATATTTAAATTTGTAGTACCTAATCGTGGTGGGACTTGTTTTTCAGAATATATATTGGAGAAATCGTACCATGGATTGATTAGGGAAAATGAGACTCTGGTTGAAATAACGCCGTTAATAAAAGTTGATGAAGAAAAAATTTGCAGCTTTCGTATACTGAAGAAACCATATCACGAAATTCCATTCCAGGCAAGTTACATAAACAGGCACATTTGTAATGAACTCGACGGACACATTAACTTATTTACGTAAAATATGCATTTAAATTATTACTCTCAGATTGATCTGGTAAACAACTTGGGGATATTGAAGGCACGACGTCCGCTTAACTGTGAGAAACGCAAGAGCTATCATTTCGAGATTGTTGCCATATATTGCGATGGCACACCATCGAATTCAGCCAACGTCCATATTACAGTGATTGATATCAATGAGTACGCCCCGATCTTCCTGCAGCCATCCTATGTCACTGAGGTCGACGAGGGTAGGCTATATAATGAGATTATACGTGTGGAAGCTGCAGACAAGGATTGCACACCCCTGTTTGGAGATGTGTGCAAATATGAGATCTTGAACAGCGACGAGCCCTTTACCATCGACAACGAGGGTTCCATTAAGAACACTGAGCCGCTCTCCCATAAGGTATCCCACAATCATATACTATCGATTGTAGCCTTCGACTGTGCAATGAAGGAGTCCACACCGATTATGGTCAGCATTAAAGTACGGCGTGTGTGCGATGCTAAATTCCTGGGTATTCCAGAGCGCATTGATTATACTGTAAGTACCCAGCAATAGAATAGTGTCGATAGTGTCTATTCATAGAAGTTTAGACTAGTCAGACGCAAAATAGTTTAAGTTTCAATGAAATTACTCAGAATTTGTGTATAAAAAATATTTGATATGACTTTGATTGATTTGATTCTTAGTCCGGCAGTACAGAGAACCTGCAGCTGTTCCCAAATGCTCGATTGGATCTATGCAATATACTGTGCAACACTGATGATCTTAATATACATGCGGTGATTGCACTTAAGGTGAGTCGACAATTGACATATTACATATATATATATATATGTATATACATGTATATATATATATATACCAATTATATATTTACATATCCTTACACTAACACATAGACAAAACACATATCATTCGGCTGTGACCGAGATATATCGAATTGTTCGGCTAGCTTAAAACTGCAGGATCTTTTGCCTCGCGGTGCCGACTGGACCAAGGAGTTGAGCTATGACGAAGGTACTGAACCAATCTTCCACTTCGATGGTTCAGCAGGCGTGGTTGTGCCCGATAATCTTATTGGACACCATGACTTCTCGTTACTACCGTTTAGCATTGTTACAATCTTCCGTCATGGTAGTCAGAGCTCAGTTAACAAGCATGTAAAGGAGCACATTGTGTGCAGTGCGGATGATCATAAAATGAACCGCCATCACATGGCTTTATTTGTGCGCAACTGTCGTCTGATTTTACTTTTGCGGAAGAATTTTAACGAGGGCGACTTAAACATCTTTAGTCCAGCGGAATGGCGCTGGAAGATACCACAGGTTTGCGACAATGAATGGCATCATTATGTGCTCAACGTCGACCAAGCCTCAAAGGTGGAGCTGTTCATTGACGGAATACAGTTTGAAAGCTCTGTTGAGGACCGTCATACCAACCCGGAGGTAATCGATGATTGGCCACTACACGCTGCACATGGTGTTAATACCACAATGGCAGTAGGCGCCTGTTACCAGAGCTCTGAGAACCGCTTGAAGCATGGCTTCAATGGCGACATCTCTGAGGTAAAGGTCTCTCTAAATGGTAAACTATCAGTTGAGGATATTAAATGCGGAACAAGCTGTGCGGAGCACTTGGTTCCAACTACGGAGCTAGAGCTAGATCAAGGACCAGGGGCTGAAGCTGTAAACTATCAGGTCCAGGTCAATGCACAAATGAACGAGATATATGTCGAGGCGCAGAGCAAGCATAAGATTGAACAATTAATGCGCAAAATCCAATATATTAATGTAAAGAAAAGTCCCACTGTAGGACGTCGCAATATTGAAGTTCGTACCACAATGATGTGCGCCAATCAGAGCTCATTACGTCTGCCCACAATCGAGACCTATATCATGGTTAACGAGCCCATTGTTCCAGTAAGTATAACCAATTCGCCACTATCAAATGATAAACAAGATACGGATAGCGCTGCCATGTACAAGGTTGGCAAACCTCAATCTGAAGTACAGCACGATCACCTTGCTAGCAAGTTTTCTCAAGGATTGCACACAGAGGCAGTAAAGATAATAATTTCTGGCACCCAGAACAAGTTGGTTTCTTACCAAGAAATCAAATCGGGTGTACATATATTAGACAGTGTTCGCATTGGACTTTCTACTGATAACCAGATGAGTGTAACACCAAAGGAAAATCTTGATGCGTGCAGTGTCATTGTATTTCCTTCGTTGAACCCCGATCACGAAGAGATTCAAATTGATGGCGATGAATCGCTGTCATCTACGATGGACATACGAACCAATATAAACAAGGATGGCGTTGAAATGATTGGAACTGATTCTATACGCAACTATCTCAGCGTGCTCCGTGCTCTAGTTTACAGCAATAAAAAGCCAGCCTATTATCTGAACCGTGTGTTTAAGCTTTCTTGTTCTCAGCTCAGTTCTCAGTTCAAGAGTGTGGAATATACGCTTACCTTAACCGTCCTGCATCCAAAACAATCATCAAAGACCACAAATGCACCTTCGTCAATGTTTGTGACTAGTATGGAAGAAAATGACAATTTGCTTGGACCCTACCAGAATGGTCATGGCCTTAGTGATACTGGCGATCAGGCACCAGGTATATACTAATATATTATATATATATATACATAGTCGTTATTATAATTGCACCTTCAACAGACTCGAAGCTTTTCTCATATTCACTGCTACATACCAACGAAGTCCAGGAACCCAAGTCACATGTACATTCCATTGTACGCAACGGTAAAGTCACGATCTATCTGTTCCTACATAATACATCAGCTAATTTATACTACATTTTCAGCTGAAGCTTCTCATCCAACAATGCTGATCATCTTAATATGTGTTTTCCTCGTCATCTTGGTTTGTGGAGTTTCGATTGCTCGACTTAAAAATAATCAAAAATATACGGATCGACACCAACCTTGCCCCAAGGTAAGACTCCTTTACCTTCGACAGAAAAAAATCAGAACCTAGTAGAACTTTTATTTTATAATAATGCTACTGGTTTCTTGAATTTTTTATCGGACGTAAAACATATTCACATTATATAAAGATCATTGTGCAAGTCGCCAAATCATGAAGTTGTGTGAAGCTGATAAGTAAAGTGCACGTAAATTCAAAATTGAAGTGCCGTAGAAGTGCTGCGAAAGTTAACAGATGTAACTTGATGTAACTTAAATGGGCAATACGTAAATACACACGCGCGCCACTTAAATAAAAGAACTAGCAGCAAAGAGCTTAGATCACTATAAATTGTATAGAAAAAATGTAATATCACAGTGCAATTGCGTCCATTAAGTTTATTTTCTTTTCACTGTGGCAATAAAGCTATTTCGCATTTAACATTTCATGTAAACAAAAAACAGCTGACGGCAACACAATAGCGGAACTAGTAGCCAGTGTGATCACTGATTAGAGTGATGACAGTTTTATACAAGTGTTGGCAAAAGAATCTAGTTCAGTGATTTTTTCACCGTGATTGAAATCACCTTCACACTCCGAGATTGTACTGTCGTAAAATGCGTGATTGAATCACCGTTCAGTGAAACGTTTGTTCGCTTATCGAACACGAATAAATATCGATTGTTATATGATATATAAATAAATATCGAAATTATATGATTGCCAATCACCGTTGATATGAGCTAATGGCTCAATTAGCTTATTTAGATATTGCTAATTTAAACGATAAACAGCAAACATAGTGAGCTGTGGAATGTTTTTATGCGGTTGATAAGACTTAGCAAAATATAAATTGTGCTCGAGAATACTATTATACAAAACGACAGTGTCGACTTTAAAGAGACACACCAAAAATATGTTATATTATTTATACTTGTTATATACTTGTTCAGCGCAATGTTGAAAAAGAAAATATCATAGACTTAAATAACTAAATATATATATATATAAATATGGAATCACGGCACTGGATAACAGTATTATTTAAAATTAAATGTATTATGATAAATTAAAAGAACTTAAGCCACGCTTCCATATATTTTATACGCATTAAAAAGAGCTAATCAGCTCAATATGCTATAGGTGAGACGATCACTGGTTAAACTGGTATATTATAATTTGTATAACCGTTTTTATATAATTGTATCATTTTTAGATTGCTGACGAGGGATTGATCTGGGATGATTCTGCGTTAACCATTACTATAAATCCAATGCAAACAGATGCCGCATCTGAGGAAAGTTCCGACTCTGAGAATTCCGATTCAGAAGATGAAGAAGGTACGTAAACGTATGATCATAAGGTCTATTGAACTTGAATGATTTTGTGATTCTATCTATTGATTTTTCATTCTGTATTATTTTCAATTTTCCAGTTATTAAAGATGGTTTTGCACACATCAACCAGCTAGAATGGGACAACTCGAATATGTTTTCATCGGCGAACTAATGCAAGTGCGAATGCGAGCATTTATCGATAACAGTTAAAATTAATTATATGTAAATGTGCTTTTAAAATATAAATTTCAAGATCCACTTATCCTACTAAAGTAATCCGCAAGAACCCCATAGGGCAGAAGCAGCAGCAATTAATCCAGCACATAACTGTATACATACATACATAAATACATACATAGCTACATAACTAAATGTACGCATTATAAGGCATTGAGTACGTACGTACATATATAATATACACCAATATTTGTATGTCCAGATGTGTATATGTTTGCCATATCTATGTTTGTATATATGTATGTATATTCATAGCTTTTTTGGTGGAGAATGAATGTATAGCATCTAAGTAAGAAGTTGTGCGCCAGTGACAGAATGTATGTATATTATATGTACGTGTACATCTCATACATATGGAGGATACATATAGAAGAAACTAAATTCATATACACACACATGCATGATATACATATATATACAGGAACTGTAACTAACATATAGTACAATTATACCCGGCATTGGTCGAGCCAGAGCAATCGCATATATTTAATAAGAACAAATTCGGTAGAAATAAAATACCCTTGCAAAGCACTCATATACATACGTAAATACATCCGTGTATTTGAACATACATATAATATGCATAAATACATTTTGCTGTCAGTAATAGTTGATGATACTCGTAATAAATAGAAGGAGGCACCTCCGTCCCCATAATATATACATTAATAAATATATATATAAATACATATATATAAGTCTTATCTTCTATTCTTCTTTACGATTTAATTGAATTCAATCGCAACATCAGCAGCTCCGCCCTACGAGTATTCGCATACTCTATCGTATTGTCTATTGAAATAATTTATATTATCTTCTTCTCGCCTTGTATTAACAGTAAAATACGTTGAATATGTCACTGAATGAAGATATCATATATGCATATGTGTGTGTATATTGTGTTGGCTATTATGATTTAAAGCTTACCTCCATTACAACCGGTATTACAATGCTTTGCCGAGACAATTTTGAATAAAGATATCAAAACATCATACTTCCAATGAAGTCAAGACCAGCCAATCATGTTCATATCATGTAGTTGTACTACTTCTATAGTCCCAGTTTAAAGCAAATAATAAACGCTTAGACATTTTCGCATTACTCCTTGCAAGGGTATCAATATTTCGGTATTACTTCCCGAAAAGAAAATGTTTGTTAAGTTAGCAAAAGTTGGTTTCGATGTAAGGGAAAGCCATGTTTCATCCTTACATAGTTTTTATGATTATGAATTAATTACAGAAAATGGGTGAAGTAATATGCATCAATACACATATATCTCTTTACATATTATTTTCTCTTTGTACTCTATAACATACTCAGTTTATAGATATCCTCGTATTATTTTTAGAGTCTTAAAGCTAATTAATTTAAGGCCCAACAAAAAACATACAAATCAAAAATATAAGAATCGCGTTTAGTACTTTAGTTACTGTTATTATTTTATTAAACAATAAAAAACCAAAGTTTGTGTTTCATTAAAAAATTTGCGGGACATGTGGATATCAATCTATAATGTCTAAGCCTATATAAGCTAAATTTACATGATTCTATTGTACAAATCAAGTACTGCTTAACAGGTAAGAGATGGTATATACCTACTTTGGCCAAAAATCTGAATATAAACCTACCTGTATCTGTTTATTAAACTTTAAAAATGTTTAAGTAGAGGAAAATCCAACATACCAAATTCGGTATAAATATCTCTAAGTATTTAAGTCTCTGATTCCACGCATTAATCCGGATAGATCTACGGACATCGGATAAATAGCCACGCATTTTATGGCTCCAAATAAAAGAATAATTTGTGCAACAAAAGACTAGCTTCTATTATATATTTGATTTTCCTGCAAATTTACGATAATTTCCCCATTCTTCGTGTCAAAGGTATTTAATCACATTATACTGTATCATAATTATAGTAATAAATTGGTAAACTTTTAATTTCCAGTTTACGTATGTACGGGGGAAACGAATATGATTTTTCATTTTCAGATGGAGATACTCTCCTTTTTAGCCATTTTCAATGGGTTATCGATAGGATATCGGTACATTGTTCAATTAGATTCTATTGTAGTAGCCTAATATCAGGAGAAGGAAAAGATCTTGTTTTAATATATACAGAAATCTAATTTTATTCCTTCCTTACTCAGTCCAAAGTTGTTCTGTTCAAGATCATTCAACTCTATTACTTTTATAAGAATTTTTATACTAACAAAACAATTGTACGTGGAGTTGTATTTATTGTATTATAAAACTTTCTTATTAAAGCGAAGAAATTAATAACACACGATCGTGTTAAAAGAACGAACTCGGTCTAACACGATTGGTCCTTGTCCCTTTTCCCTTTAAACATGCTGACATCCTCGTTCTTACACGATTACAAAATGGAAAGTAAGCCAATTCAATATCCGATGACGAAGCTCTGAAGAAAGTGGTTTAACCAAAGGAAAACTTCGCGAAGGATTAACATATGCTAAGTGCTTTAAATCATGCTTTATAAATTCTAATCTGAATATCAAAGGAAGATCAAAATTTAAGAAAGAGTTGGAAAAAATCCTTGCATCCGAAAATTCCACCAAATTGATAAAAAAAAGAAGGTTTTTACATACTCTTTGCCTTTTTGTTAGTTTTTTGTTAATGTTTTTAAAACAGCTCAAATCTAACCCCATAAATTGTACTTACTCCACGGCTCGTTAAACACGATTTCGATTAACACGAGGTTTTCTAGGAAGGTGTTAAGTGAGGGCTAGGTGTATATGTATTTAGGGCTGGCTTTGAGTTTAATACCAGTTTTGTATTGCTTAATTTATATTAAGAAATTAGTTAATAGTTAAATGAAAAAAATGTGTTTTATAGCCGATATCCAATTATTGTAAATATGTAAGTATTGAAATCAAGGTTACAAAGGGTTTATTAATTGACGCACCAAAAACAAAATTGATATAGCACATGGTTTTCACCAAGAATGTAAGAAAAAACATCAAATGTTAACAATGGCTAAAAAAACACGATTTGGTCAATATTCGATCTGGGATAATAAAGAATATATCTAGTGATCGAAACTTAATGGAAGCTGATTACGAAGCATGGAATTCTTTTATAACGTTCAAAGCAACTATTGTAGATTAAATTCAGATGGATAATAAGAATTGCACGAGTTTTTCTTACATATGATGATAGTATTGAGCATTTTGCAAGAAGCAGAGAATCCGTTTTCAAGTGCTATGAAAGCTGATGACGAAAGATCGGAAGAGTTCTATACTTTCAATTACAAATGATCTGCGTCTAATATCTAAGAGCCTACATACCAAATTTGCTGGCTCTAACTTTTATAGTGTCTGAGATCCACGCGTTCATCGTCTCGTCTATTGATGCTTATCAAGAAAATAGGTATTGTATATACCATATGGGGTCAGAGATGCTTCTTCCTGCCTGTGACACGCGTTTGAATCTGTAAATTAAGCATTTTTATGGGCTAAGGGTCTAACAAAGAAATGCTCAACTCAAAATAACACCATGTGTTAACAAATTTTAACTAAGTATTAGTTGACTTGTAGTTTGTCACTGCACAAATTTTTAACTCTTTACAGTTACGTTCAAAAAAATAGTACCACAGCAGTTCATTACATTTACAATCGGTTCTTGGCATGTACAGGTACAGGTATTCAAGGGATAGACGTGCACATTTAGTAAGAATAGTATATAGATAACGGATTATATGACTTCTGAGAATGTTTTAAAAATGTGAGTTTTAAAGGAATTGTACCGATGGGTTGGAATAGTTGTAGAATATTTATTAAAAGAAGAAAATTGCAACAAGTGTATTTTTTTATATATTTATTTAATTAAAGTCAATTTAAAGCAGCTGACTACGATTTAAATTTAAAACAAAAGAAAATATTGACAACTAAAAATGCAAAATAGAATAATTAATCAAAGTTTAAATTATTAAATTAAAATAGGAATAATTAAAATTAAAATTGAAAAAAAAATTTAATTTAAATTTAAATCTGGGGAATAAAAATATAAGAAAAATTTATTCAACTTAAATCAATCCAACATTGCAAGGATGGGGGAAACCCAATCAGATAAATAAGTATTAGAATAGGAGAATATTGAGATCTTACTATTACTTACGTATATTAGGAGAAATAGTACTTAGAAGCTTAGTATACTGATGAATTAGTATAGAAGAGAATAAGTAAAAAGGGCTTGTACTGTAATTAATTAATCTACTATAAGAAGTCATAGTATATAAAAGTAGCAGTATAATTTTTAGGTAAAATTAAGAATTATAAGGATAAAAAGAAGTTAAGCAAAATTGAAGTTACGTTAGTTAGGGGGAATATAAAAGGATTTTTACTAAGGTAAAGGAAAAGAGAGTACTTCCCGGAGTGAAGAGTTATTTCTCTTGAGAAGACGTGATACAATGAATAAACCTGCGTTAAGCATATTGTTTAAACTTACGCTAAACATGCATAGATTTAAATTCATAATTAAAATATGACATATATCTTTAAGTGGAAGTACATGTTGCATCATGTAAACACAACGCACCGTAATCAAATAGATCATTTATGACCTTTTGTATGTGTATCAATATTACGGTGTGACCCAAGGATGTACACGAAATATGAGCCGACCCTATCAGCGAGTTGCATCCCGTTGGTGGGGTAAAGTAGCGATAAGAATAGAGTAAGTACGATCAGTGATAGCTATATAAGAACTAGGATTGTAAGAATAAAATGAGTATTCTTCGAGTTGCTCTCGCCAGGAGTATACCTCGAGTTGCTCACGAATGAACATTGTCTTATTCACATAGTCAGTAGGAAGCACGTAGCACGTAGGAAGAGCAAGTGGAATAAAATTGCTGCTTGTTCTACGGGAAACAGAAGAATTGAGACGACCTAATAAATATGACGAACTAATGTCACCATTAATCAATTTATATAGAAGAACAACATCAAGAGTTTTTCTACGATTCAATAACGACGGAAGGAGAAGCCTACTGGAATAAGAAGGCAAACGAAAGTTAGGGTCCCAATTTAAACCACGTAAAGCAAACCATACAAATTGCTTCTGAACGGACTCAGTGCGATTTTGCTTAGTGCTATACTGTGGGCACATTCTCCGGATCTTGTGGGCATATGTCAAACAAATGATGACAAGACCAAGTGAGACCTCCAGATCCCAGCTTTGGCTAGTTGTTTCGGAGGCATGGGCTGGAATACCTGTGCAGCGTTCCGAGCACCTCATTGACTCCATGCCGCACAGGTGCAAATTTGTAATCAACAACAATGGATCTTTCTCCAATTATTAGGTCATAAATAACATGTGTAAGATGAGAAATAGCTAAAAGCTTACATTTTTTTTTAAGTTCGCAGTACTATTTTATTGAATTCAAAAATTTCCTAAACTTTTTTTTAAACAGAGTCAAATAGAAAATGAAGGACTTAATTAGAAAATATATACAAATTGTTATTTTTGTAACTTTCGTGCTCAACGTGTGTTAAACACACACACATCAATACCTACAGCTCCACTGCGGTACTATTTTTTTGACGTAACTGTATATATATATGTAAACAATACTGTAATCCCAAAAGCAAACGAAGTAACGTATCTCGGCGTACACCTTGGCAGACGCCTCACCTGGCGCAAGCTGAGGGCCAACAGCCTCCATTGGCTTATCAACGCACGATCTCCCCTTAGCCTGGACCATAAGGTTCTGCTATATAACTCCGTCCTAAAACCGATCTGGATTTACGGTTCCCAGCTCTGGGGAAATGCTAGCAGCAGCAGTATTGACATCATCCAAAGGGCTCAATCAAAAATTCTGAGAACGATCACTGGATCACGATCACGTTCGGAACGAATACATCCATAGAGACCTGAACATCCCTCCAGTCAGAGACGTCGCAGTCCAGATAAAAGAAAAGTACCACATAAAGCTCCCTGCGCATCCAAATCATCTTGCAAGAGATCTCACACGGCTTTCCAGCCGATCTCGTCTTCGCCGCAACAACTTTCCAGCCCAACGATAAATATTTAGGGACCAGTAAACTCTAAGCAGTTATATATATAGTTTTGTAAGATTTGTAAAATTATTGTTAGTCCCGTAAGAGAAGATCCAATAAATAATGCAAAGTAAAAAAAAACTGTATAGAGTGAAATATCCATAAGTCGAATCTCAAGTTGGCATCCAAAAAGGCAGTGTAATTGGGACCTTGAAGCAGACTATCACAAAGTGAACACTTCAGATTCGGAAGTAATCACAATGTAAGTATATTGCATACAGTCCGTGTGAGAATAGGATCAGGATATTGATGTGACCGAAAATCTTAACAAATACTGACATGATGGATGTTTTTGAAAAATTTTATTATATAACCATTCAGTGATACATATATATATTTGTCATATAAAGTTTTTTGTATTTAATCGACATAAGTACTTGCTTAATATTATTTAAAATTAATGCCGATTAAAGTTTATGTATGAAATGTATTTTTAAGATATACTTTCTTACGAACACAATGCGGGTATTTTACTATTGATAATACATAAAGTATATATATATATATATATAATATTATTTTGATATATATGTATATTCCATATATATATACTATATATAGTATATAATAGTGTATATATTGTATATATATTATGTTTTTATAATTACGTCTTACAATTTAAATAAGAAAAATTTATAAAATATTCGTTGTAAATATTTTAACCGCCATCTACTAATTTTTATGTAAAAGCTTAGATACTGTGTAAAAAAATATTTCCACGCGGTCGGGTATGCAAGTTGTATAATTAATTGTTATATTGTATTTTTACTGATGTCTTTTATGGGCTTTAACCAAGTAGAGATAATATTGGAACAGTTCCAAGACTTATTTGAATTTAATAACAAATTGAGTTTTAAAACAAAACAGAGATAAAGACATTTGTGACATTTACGTGTTGAAAATATAAGAAATAACACATTGAATATATTCATGAAGGTTGTGATTGCTTTGAATAGTACAATATAAATATTTAAAGAAATTATCTGTTGATATTTTTCTATTTTTTAGCATCACCGATGAGTAACTTATATACTTTATATGAGAATAAACAGATATATAGTACTATATAGGTTCTATATGATTCTATTAAGGATTCTTATATGAAATGAATAACGATTGTATGCTCTCTTTAAGAACGATGCAAGTACAAATTTATGTCATTTATATTATTTCAAGTTTTACTAATTGGAATAGAGTACATTTTGAGAACGGATGAATATAATTTGTATTCATCGTGAAGTCGTTAAATTCATTTACGAATGATTTGAATGCGAATTGTAATTATTCTTTTCTCTTATTTTCTTATATTCTTATGTTTTATCTATATATATATATATATTTAAAACGCTATTGTAAATATGTACGTTTTTGGTATCATATAAAATTGTACTTATATTATATACTGTATGCGATTAAATAAATTGTGTGAAGTTTAAATAATGCTAAGGTTTTTTTTTTTAATACTTTGCGCTCTTATAAAACTTTATTTAATCTCACTCATATTTACCTTTGTTCGCTACATTTTTTTAAAACAAAACCAAAAAAGTGAACAAAATTATCATAATTCAACTATATATAAAAATGTATATAAAAACAAGTCCTCAAGCTTTACACTTAATAATCATATAACTCAGATATTGCAATACGAGTACTACATAAATTCTGGTTAGACTAGAAATTTGTTATTTTTCTTCTTTTCTTTTTTTGCTAAATAATAAATTTATCTATTGAATTGTAAATTTAACGATAAGTTAGGTACTATATACAACATACAACATTTTTACTTAAATATATTGCGTATGGGTAGTAATCGAAGATTCTTTTTAGAAAGTAACAAATGTAAGAGAAACTCAAGAAATAAATCTGATTTTCAGCGCAAGATACCATAGGTTTTTCCTTTGTAATCAATCCTGAATATGATTGACTATAAATATATAAGTCTTTTTATTCACATTAATAGTACAAGCTTTGTATACAATCCACACAAATATATACTTATACATATTCAGTACATAGAAATATGATATGTACAAGTATATATCTGTATGTAAAGTTGTCTATTGAACGTATTATATTTCTCACGTATATATATATATATATATATGTTTACGTCTGTATGTATGGGTGTTTGTATATAGTATGTATGTATTTCAATAAATAATATTATAATATATATTTGTTATATCTTTAATTTATGATATTTATATACTTCGCTTTTATATAGGCTCCCTTAATATTAGTGCTAATTTATCAGTCAACTTATTCTTAATATTCCGACAATGAGAGTATAGAGAGCTAAAGCCTCGCGAAAGTCCACTCAATTTTGAAATTTTCCTGTCCCGTACATCTCTTCTATTTATTTCTATTTGTATTCTGTGCATTGTATATTATTTCTTTAGCAGTATTTTGTCCTTTTGAATCATAAATATATATATTTCACTAGATTATAATATCATATTAAAACTTCTTACATAAAATACTATACTCCAATATTTATAAATTTTTGAATCGTATATTATTTGAAAGTTAGGAAAACATATATATACATATACATGGTATATATATATATATATATATATATACATATGTATATGTTTTCCTGGCTTGAATACCGAATTGTTATAAATGCAACTATTATTCTTAATACGACATATTTGATTCTGCGCTGAACTTTTATTGTGTAGGATACAATGCCATAACTTAGGAATAGAGGCGATTAAGAGAACCGATAAAAGTATAAGTATGTATACTCATAAATTATAGCATATATAATTCACAGTTATGCCAAGCTTCAAACGGCTTTCGAAAATGAATCAATCATGAATGATTGGATTAGGATCTTTATAAAGAATGAAGCGCGGCTCATTTTCTTTGGCATATTTCATATTTAAAAAACTTTGGCTTGTCCCACAAGTTTATTTCAATAATATTATCAGAGTATTTAAGGTCAGAGATAGATTCTGAACATTCTAGAACACTTATAGAAAATATGTTTTGGATTTACCTATTGTATATAAAATGAATGAAATCATTATTTGTGGTTTATGTACTCAATGATTTCGTTAGGCCAAGATACGCATGGCATGGTACACAATGGAATGACAGATTGGACAAATGGATTCCATGGACACACAGATTTGGTTGGCACAGTCCATGCAGAACATGTTGTGTCCGCAGGGAACTAGAGCGGTGGTAACTTCCTTTTCATTGCAAACAAAGCAATCACGTTGACCATGCAAAGTGTGTAGTGCAATGGCGTTGCCCTGGACATGGGGACGTTGGTGTTGTTGTGGTTGCTGGGACCTGTTATTGGTGCCTGGTTCCTTGGTGGTGCTGCTACTGGTGCTTACCTTGCGACTAATGTTCAGGCTATGCTCTCCTAATAGCGAATCCGTTGGACTAATTGAAGCGGTTGGTGAGCAATGGGATGCGACTGCAACTGTTGTCGGCGGTAAATTCCAAATACTAGGAGAGTCACCGATACCCTCATCAACATCAATCGAATCGTTTAAATTCTTCCATATATTTAAAAGCTCTGGAGGAGTATTAACGCTTATAGTGCTATTGGCACTGTTATTCGTGCTCTTGGTGGATGCTGTCGAGGAGGCCGATGAGCATGAGCGCGTCAAAACATTTGAAGATATGGAATGACACTGATTAGCATTTGCGGGTACGGATACTGCTGTTCCAGAAGTAGTCGGACAATACGGCATGGTCTTATGAGGGACGTTGACGGTATTATGAAATAGAGCATTATTCGATTTATTAGATGGTTGTCTGTTAAGTTCCTTGGCGGGCAATGAGTAACTCTTATCTGGCGAAACAATTGGCCCGATGTCTACAATTTCTGAATTAGAGAAACAGTTGTTTAAATTATGGACTGGCACGGAATTCATCGGGTTCATTGGGTCCATGGGGTTTGTCGACCTGGCAATGTTAACGCCATCAATAACATCACTAAGAGAATTATTTTCTACGTAACTAATACTGGGACACATGTCACCTTTATAGATGGATGACAATATATCCGAGTTTAAATCATCATTAAGTATTTGAGTCAAGGTATTGAGTGTATGCAGTGTGGCAAACTCATTGGAGTCCAGAGATTCGGTACCATTCTCGCTACCCTGGTTACTGTTACCAGTTCGCAGTGCTATATGACCCTCGATTTGCTTGCGAGCGGTGTCCACATTATCTGGTAGTCCAGTAACCTCAAAGATGGGTTCCTTTTCCCTAGACGGTGTAACAATATAGGTTTGTGTTTCCTGTTGTATGTGCTTTATTGTGGCACCCTTGGGTCCAACTACCAAGCCTACAACTCTATAAGGTACACGCACCTGTATTGTGATCTGGCCTGGTAGACAGGGTGGTCCACTCTGCGTGCGAGGAACAACGCCTCCGTTGATTGATCCCGAATTACCATTGGTGGACATCCCATTGTTCGATCCCTCCATAGATGGTTTTCGCGATGCCCGAATCAAACTGAAATGATCGGCGGCTGAAAGAATTTCTCGTTTAGCTTTGCTAACATCCTCCTTGCGTCCAGTTACGACAAATACAGGTTCCTCTCCGCGCACTGGTGTCTTTATATAGGTATTTGTCTTTGCCCTCAAAGCCTTTATTTTGCATCCTAATGAATAAAAAGCAGATACAAGGATGATAAAAATCAGATGAAAGTAATGACTATTTTATACACTTTCTGATTTACAAAACTAAAAAAATAAATGCTTAGGCACAATGCTCAATCTATAGTTTATATTCTTGACTCACATATATACTCTTGATCTATGCTACAAATGTTATACCGATCGGAAGAGAAACACAGAAGGTTTTAAGGAATGACGGTGGGCTGCGCTGCTGTCAGCGACGGCGCATTCTTGCTTTTTTATTAAATGTGTATTCATATTTTGAAAGAAGTTTTCTACTACCATTGTGGCAGGTCTAGTTCTAGATTTTAATCTTAAACTATTTTATATGGAAATATGAAAAAGATTTGATAGAGAAAATTTGATGTCCGACATTAATAAACTATTTACACAGATTTATACAGAAATATTGTTAGAATTATCAAAGTCTTGTTGTCTTACCTTGACGACCTACGATTTCAGCAACGTGCTCTGAACTGGGAACTGGAACACATTCGGTCATGTTTTGAGACTTCTTTGATCTTTCCTCCAGACCAGCTGTAGGCATTAGCAGTCCAGATGGAGTCGTCGGTGGTAACGGCAGATTGTTCATTGGAATTTCGGATCTAGCAAAAGCGGCAGATACTACATTAATAGAGTTATTATCATGAGCATGACCCATCTCAAAGTCGCCCTGTGTCGTTATTGGCTGAACGTAGCCATTTTGATTATCATTTAGGCCCACCATGGACAATTCCAATGCCAGTTGCAGTGTCCGCGGATCTTCAGATAGTGGTATCGGATGTCCTTTTTGTTGTTCAATCATTTGACTATGAGTCTGATTAATTTTGTTTTGGATAGAATCCGTCATGTTGGTTTCATTAAGCATTTTTGGAGAGATTTGTAGGACAGAATCATTCACAGAATCATGACTAGACATAATTAATAAGCATCTTGTTGTTGTTTATAATGTAGATCGGTTTGGTGTAATATTGTGCTTTAATATATTTTCAGGATGATTTGACCACTCCCCCTCACAAATTTCAATCTCACTCTCACAAGAATCGAATGATGATGATAATGATGCGGATGCAGATGCGGATGAAGTTAAGTAATTGCTAGACGCGGTCAATTCGCTGAATTTATTGGTCTCCGAACCGATTTGTGCTTCAAACACATTACCTTCATATTCCAGTTGAACATCTTCAAATTGTTTAGATTTTGATTGGAATTTTTCGCAGTCCTGTCCCTTAGCGATATTCCATTTAATAACATTATACATCCAAATAAATCTTCAAGTCCAAAACCGTTTTTTCAATGCAAACACATTTCAAACATATAGTATACATATATATATGTATGTATCGGTAATATATATCCTCCTCTATAAGCCTCTTTAATCTTTTAAGCATTATTCTCTATGTGCGTTGGCATTTGGACGTTGCCTCAGAATGAATCGCATTTGATTCCTCCTCCTTTTTTTCTGCAAAGACAAAAATACTGAAATGCATTTGGTATACATACACGCATACGCGTATGAGTTGTATAGGCACAAATACATATACACATACATATACATCTCTATGTCTATATATGAAAATATATATTTACAAATAGATATGTATTTGTGTGTACTAACTACACTGTAGGTATTTAACAAATTTTAAATAAAACGTTAATTCAAACTTCAGCACAAGCAGAAATATGCTTTCATGTTTTATTTTAACTAATTATATTTTTGGGACAATTTTATTAGAATTGTTACCGTCTGAATTAAGTTTTGCTGTTTGTCGTTAAGCCGCGTTGCTTCGAAATATATTGCGTTCTCTTCTTCCTCGTAACAACCCCTAACTTACGCTAAATCTCGTGTCACTCACCCTTTGTAACCTCTCTCAGATTTGCTTTCTCAACCAACACGTCGAAACACTCCCCAGCAAAGGTATCCTTACTGAAATGTATGTTATGTATACATATGTGTATATCCCAGTGTAATCCTAGTTAGTTACACACAATCAATGTTTTGTTGCAACATCAAATATATCATAGATACATTGTTATTGACACTAAATAAGCCGCTTTTTAGTTTATGCTTATAATTAATCGCAAATAAGTATTTTTATTCACTGAGGGTGCTTGTACATATGTACACACATTCCGGCAGTAGGATCGCGGCCACGCCTCACCATTTTGTAAGGACATATACACGCAGTTCAATGTATTCTACTAACAGCTGTACACACTTGGTATTTTTTTTTTTTCTTGTTAAAATTAGAATTGCTGAAGTTTTCTTATGTTTTAAAACAATTTTCTTTACTCTTCAATATATTTTGCCGGCTACACAACTTTGTTGCCGGCTTCACAAATTTACATCCAATTTGAACATGCACGAAATGTTAAAACAGAGACATTTCTAGCAGAAGCAGAAGGTGTCTGCATGTTACTGTTAATAATTTACTTAAGTTAGCAGTTCATATATGTTGTGCTTTTCTGAGTCGTTAAGTTTGAGAGCTAACAGATACCGATTGTGTGCACATCGATATTATTAGCGATACCTATCGCATTTCCCTTTTATAAAATAGCTCATCGATAAGAAAAAATTATGTTTAGGTCACTATTCTCTGAATTAAAGCTTTTTCAAACAAATTTAAGAGAAATACTTTTCTAATTTTAGTTTAGCGCTATAATTCTTATTTTCATCTTACCTATTTGTGATAATAAATATTATTAATAAACCTCTTTCCATTTTCCAAACAATGACATCGACTTGAAAAACAACGAGTAAATTGCATTAATGAATCTCTTTGCATTCACCGAACAATGTTATTGACTTGAAAAACAACGAGTAAATTGCACCATTTGTTCGCTTTTCTCTTGATGCAGATATTCACATTACGTTTATTAAAATGAGCTCCCATATGAGTGAAGTTCTTAATGAGTTCCGCATTGTGTCTTTTATGTTAACATAATCTTGTTTCATATTGTTTGCTTCTATGTGCTACTTCCCCTTTTGATAAGGCCCGGACACACTGTGTCGCATTTATTTACCGCATTCTGTAAATCGCCTTCCACTTAGCTAATTCAAATCGTTTGCTTTATTCAAACAATTGTAGCGCCAAACAGTGAAGCCTAAAACACTATACCGTATGTGTTTAAAAAAATTCAATTATGCTGGTAAAGTTATTGATAAATAAGTTAAGTTAAGTCAACATTTGTTTTAGCTTATGGCTGCCATAATAAACACAGAAGTTATACATGAAACAATTTACTATTATGCAGGGTAGGTTAAGGGACTTTCGTTATCGAATATACTAGGCTTTTTTTGCACATATTTTATTTTTAAGAGAAATATGTTTTGATAGTGTTTTATTAACCATAATCTTCTAGAAATTATTCTTTATTATTAGAAAATCGTTGAATCCAGTTTCTATTATAAATATTCCATATGTATACTTTTGATGTAATATTTTTGTAGTATCAATAATTATAGTGATTGAGTCAACTCGTCGAGGAGCCGTGGGTTTCACTTCCAGCTAGGGTCTAGATGTTCACATTACCTGAGGCATTGTTTTGTAGTAAAAATACAATTAATATGCCAATATTACATTGAATATGTATATAAAAAAGTGTATATATTGTCATGAAATTTCTTAACGATGTTCGATTAAGTCTGCTTAGATAAAGGACATCGTAGCTATTCCTTTTAAAATAAGAAATGCAACGCCGTAAAAACTTCCGAATACCTCAAAATTATATTATATTTGTTATAAACGGGAACAAATAGCTAAAGAAAGCATCTTTGACCCTGGAAACGACCCCTAGCAAACATATCACTACTATTAGGAAATTGAAATAGCACAGTCAGTTTTTAAAGATTAATTTATTATGTACAAAGGGGAATAGGCTACTTGGGTGGACCGATTTATAAAGACTGAAGTAAAATGCAAATAGATCTCACTGCACTTCACTCTATGTGCATGTTGGCACTTTAATTTTAGAATATCATCATTAATAAACTATTGTAAATAAATAGTATACAATATTTTTTATACCCATCTACAATTAAAGCGATGAAATAAACTTTAAGAACATGTGAATATAAACTTCTTCATTTCTTTAAATGCATTTGTGGCTGTACGAATGTACGAGGAAGTTTTCTGTGTGTCGGCCAGGTATAAGTTTCTAGATGTTACAATATTTATTTTGATTAATAATGAGACTTTTGCAAAGTCAATAATAAGTAGATTTAACCTAAGAAAAATTTGTTTGTAAAATTAGTTTTGGTTTTGGTTATCATTCTTTCAGTATTTTAAATATATTTACGAGTAAAACATTTATCATCACTAAGCATCCAAGCTGAACCATTAGACGAATAACCAGTTATAGTCAATAGTCAGTAGTCGGTCAACTCTTTAGCTATTTTCTAATACTTGCTCACTCCTAAAACCCGACATTGAATACGCATAAGTATACACATAAGTATACATATAGACATTATATGTATATATAGGTTAACGGATATTAATGGTAAATAGTAGTTATTATGATGGAAATTGTTGTTGATGTAGCAATTGCTGATGATGCCGCCGCTCACGGGCACGCTCCATGTGGCGTTTACGTTCCTCTTTAGTCCAGTAACGACCGATCTTAACTTCCGATATTGTATCATCTTCAGTTGTGGTAACTTCAGAATTACGAACGTTTTTACGAATACCCATATGAACATGATTACGCACTGGACGCTTCACAATATACCGGGTACCGTCTGGGCGGCGTTTTACTTTCCATACCATGGGTATCTCTTCAGAAACATTTTCCGTGGTTACGAGTATAGAACTTGGTTTTGTGACTGACATATTCTTATTAGCGACCTTTTTAAATGAAATCAAAATTAATAATAGTTAGTTATGTTGTCTACATTTTATTTATTATAAAATATATATATGTCCATATACACAAATATTTACCTCTTGACTACTCACAAAGTGATAGCGGCTTAGGTTGGGTGCGTTGAATTGCGGGCATTGATTTTGTTGCTCCTCAGTGGGCTTGGGCCGTATTATTTTCGAGTCTGTCTTTCCTGATGAGCACAAGAATGGGTGAAGCTCATCTGTGGACATCTTGTTTTGCGTTGTACTTTCTAAAGTGGTCGCCAATGGATATTATTATTTAAAAAATTATTGGTCCCATAACCCTATGAAAGGGTGTAGGGTGTGTGAGGGGTGTGTGACCGAGGATTATTATTCCTCGGACCGTCTGTCCGACCGTATTAAGTAGGTTCTGGTATATGATACTCTGATCATGTTTGTTTCAAATTTTGTATTATCATGAGTACTAGTATATTACCAACGTAGAAGGTAATTTTATATTTAAAGAAGTGTCTACATTTATGTATGCACGTGTGTGCTTGTGTATATACATATATATATATGTACGAAGTTTAGTCAAAGTTGGCATATAATACCTTGGTAAAGGGTAGGGTTGTAGGGCTAGCTGTTATATCATATTGTTACTTACCGCTATGACCAGTCGATGTTGCTTGACTGGAGCAAAGTATGCGACCTGTTTTTCCGAATGGTAACATTAACATGCTACTTATAGGACTGGTTAAGAAGGTATCTTTGGCGAACTCTGATTGCTGTAACACTTGTTGTATGGGCGTCGGACAATGATTGGAGCTAGGTATTATTAGATTATTGGCACCTGTTGTAACATTTTCATTGTCTAGATTTAATGCGTTTTGACGAGGGGAAGCGCTATTGTTGGAACCACCTGTATTATAGGCACTTGACGAGTTGTCTACTTCTTCGTGAATATTCACATTTGGATTATCGTTATCAGTGTTAATATGACCACAGGCACTGTATCCAGCTCCGCTACTAGTCGATTCACTCGTATTGGTTATTGCACTACGTAATGTATATACCCGATTAGATATTTTGTGTTGTTGTTTATTATATAAGCTTGGACGGCCAGCTAATGTATGTGCTGATCTTGGACTGATTTGCGATTTAATGCCAAGCCATTGGGCTACTCGCTGGGTTTGCTGCTGCATTTCTAAAACATCTGTTTCTGCTATGATGGCTGATGAGCACGATCCCATTGCGGTCATATAATTGGAGCTCTGATATGGAGAACAGTAAAGGGGCTCGGATTCTGAATCCTCGGGAATTGTTTCGTATATATGCTCGCTCTCATCATAATCATATTGCTTAGTTGTAGCGTTTACGTCTACAACACTTTTGGCTGTATTTGGCAGGCTGTTAACAATTATTTTCTTCGATGCTACTTCTTGTCCCGAATCGCCATCTAGCTGTAACTTTGAGGTACAAGACATATTGGGCTTTTCATTGGAAACTTTGTCGAAGGGAGTACTATTTTGGTGGGGTTTACTTCTACAAGGTTCTATATGGACTTTGGAGCATGGGGGACTTGCTGTTTGTACAGGCTTGGTTTGCTCATTTTTTGGCTCGTTAACGGACCTTATAGAATGGCGTTGTGCTAAGAGGACTTTGTCTAATTTATCTACAACATTTGTGTAATTATCCGTAAGAAAACTATTGGCATATTCGAAATTACTATCAATATCATCATCATCATCATCCTCATCATCATCATCATCATCATCGTCTTCCTGTTAAAGCATTTGAAATCGAATTAAAATGATTGAGGAAAAAGCATGGATATATTTATAGACTTACGGGGTATAAAAGACGACTCACAAGCAATGTTACACCCAGGCCATTTTCGGCAATTTGTATTTCCGCATGCTTTTTACTTTTAATGTCCTTTCCATTGATTCGCAGTATTTGATCACCACGCCTAAGACGACCATCTCTCTCGGCAATGCTCTCTGGGTGAATATCACTAATGAAAACATGCTCAAAGGTATCCCCATCCGCATCCCCATCAGCATCTGGACTTAATATTAAATCTGAGCTGCTGTTTTCGTTGCATATCACAGGCTTAACGGTATCATCGCTGCTACTGTTATTGAATAAGCCATTGGAGCAAAAACTTAATCCTAGTTTATCACTAACTGAATCCCCTTTATCGAGCGTGACCTCCTAGAAATTAAATGACAAGAAGTTATCGAGTTTTGGATAATATGCAATTCTCATATGCTTACCTCAATGCTAATCTCCGGTTCCAGGCATTGCTCAAACAAATGATGTTCCTGATCGATAAAGTGATCGGCTATCGTTTGCACCATTTCCTCGTTGCGGTTAGAGTGCCTTAAGCAGCTATCCATCGTCTGTGTTTCCTTACTTGTTACCGCAGGGGGATTAATATTAATAGGCAGACTTTGTTCAGCATTGCAAAATGCACGTAAAGTTAAAACAACTTCATTTCTCGTTGACGATGGCAATACATTCGTGTTCGATGGTACACGGATAGCTCTATCAGTTGATATTTTACAATTATCTAATTTAGCACACGCTGCAGCCTCATGATCGCTACTCAGAGAAACGATGTCGCATTTCGTGTTGCTTTCTATGGCGCTTTTCTTCCGGCATAATTCAACTACTAGGGTTTCTTTAGCTTGAAGGAACATTTGAACCGCTTCATAAGTCGACAACGATGAAATATCGTTACCATTTAGCTGAAATATTTTTATAAAAATTTTTATTCTAATGTATATTATAGTAGGCAAATGGCATTCAAATTCATATGTACAATACATATCAGGACTTAATATGTTCTAGCGAGCAGGACTAATATATTAAAAAAAAAAGAAAAGCTTTTTAATCTATGTTGATGGGTGAGAAAATGGAACCTTTTCAATTTTTGATTTACACTCTTGTATAGCCTGCTAATAAAGCTCTAAGCACCTTTACTTTACTAAAAAAACATTAATTTTGTAACTCCAAGCATTCAAAGAGCCCTTAATATGCTTCTCAGAGATATGCTAAATAGTATAAACTGTTCGTTATATGGCTACTTGAAGACACAAACAGAAAAACAGAATGTCACCATCAAACAAGTTGGTGGGTATAACGAGGTGGTTCTAGGTAAAACTTTTACTTTAGCACATATTCATTCTCTTGGATACACTTTTGCAAAAGCATGGATTTTTTCTAATTTATGTTGTCTTTTGCCAAATTGACAGCATCTGGGATATAATTAGTATTATGCTTAGAAAAAAACTCATTGATTGATCATTGAAGTGGCTGTGTATATCGATAGCAGTGAATATTGTATATCGATACCCCTTACAAACTAAACATTTTTACACATGTACACACATACCAGCACAGGCACAGCCAGTACATCGTAACACAAAACGAAATGCTCGTTTGTTGAATCTGTGTATGTGAATGTGAATATGTATGTGTATACGTATGTGTACATGGAAGAACAGCCCTTGGGAAATGCAATTTAAACGCACCTTTAGTACAACATAGTCCAAGTCAATTACACCAACAGATTTATTAGAGCACATTTTGATAACAAATTACATTTTTTTTAATTTTCATTTAGTGAAGTATATAAACGTACACCCACACAATAACAGAAAAACCGACATCGTTTAGCATCACAGACTTCGCCGCAACTGTGTGACCAAGACTTGTTTAGATGAAAAATCGCAATGATATTGATTATTTGTAAATTCTATAACTTTGTCAATTTTATATATATCTAGTATTTTTTTGCGTAAGCACGGTTACTCTAAATATATTAAATACTGTCCTGGGTTTTCCGGAAATTGCTTTTATTTAATTGATGTTATATTTCGATCTTCTTCTGTAGAACAAAAAAAAACAACTAAATGTATGAGAAGCCTGTGATGATAAATACATTTAGAAACATAATGTGTATGTTGTGTATGTTTTTGCACCTATACTATTTTATTAATATCTAAACGCTTCATATAAAAAACTTGTTCATATATATATATATATATATATATATGTATATATTAATTGTCGTTTAGGAACAACTGCATCCCTCAACGGACATATTTGGTATAACACTCAACACCAAGTTGCGGTTTTCGTCGAAATACAACAAGCTTAAGGAACTCATTTTGGTTGGTGAACAACAGGGCGTCGCCGAAGTAGTTAGGGCTGCCAAATGGGTATGGGGGTACTGCTCCAGATACCCAACTCTGCAGTCGCCACTGCAAAAGTACGCATCAAATGAGGTGGGGGCCACCACAAAATGCCATCCAAAGCTGGTAAAGTTAACTTTTAGGGGATATCGACAGCACCCAATGTTATGGTCACTTTCTATGCAGTCCAAGAATATGCTGCGCTTTCGACGGTGCTTCTTTCGTGATCCGATCTCAATGTGGACTGTCTGAAAGCAGAACAGAACATTTTGATATAGAACATAAGAAGATTAAGTATATACTTATATTAATATGAGCATAAGTAACTAAATCAACAATATTGTATTCTATATACCAAGGGATTCTTTGAAGCACTGTAGTCTGTAGTCACAACTAGAGGCTTCATCCATGACTCGACGCCTTTTATAAAGATTTCTTGTGTTCTGTTCGCGGCATGATTACGTAGTGTAGTCCCTGTGCCGAATAGGGGCTTTAAGTCCACATTTACCCAGTGGCCCAGACCTGAGGGAATTTTGTGACGGAACTCGAACATTTTCGCTTTATGGGTGTAGCTGGTGCTATTTGCACGTCGTATAGCTCGATGTACGGCAACGACTATATCTTTGTTCGGATAGTCTGCGATCTCCTCAATAATACGTGGCTGATTAGCGGCTATCCATTCCAATCCTCGCAGATATAAATGAAGTGTTACATATGATATGTCGGAGTAGCTCGTGGCAAGTTTAAATCGAAGAACGTCTGTCTTTCGACTGTGTCGCACATGAGGCTCTTAAAATAAACAAAAAGAAAATCAGAAACAAAAAAAGGCATTTGCTGAATATATAAGTTAATAAAAAAGTAAAACATAAAATGTAGTAAATTGATTTCCCAATTTTTTTTTGCCATCTTACTCTAGTAGACTTTAATTTTTCAAGCCGTAGAATTTCTCTTTCTACGTGCTACACCATACTATGTGATCATACTTATACTGCTGCTACTTGACCTTTTTGTGTTGTTTCTTGGATTTTCCTAAATCCATGCAACAAATCTTGAATCAAATACAATTAAAATCATTTCTTCCGTGTTTTACTTTCCCCACCTTTTTTTCCTTTTCCATTTAATTATTTAATATTTATTATATATATATTTACATTTAGTAGAGGATGATCTTGCTCGTGTGTACACAACTGCATTGTATAAACACGGCCTTAATATAGCTGAAATACTTTTCATTATAACTAGCCCATAAGTTATAAAAAACAAAAAAATAAAGATCCATCTATGTACAATTATATATGTATACTTACGTTCTGGAAAAATATAAACACTGCTTATGTGTGAAAGAATACTTTCGTATTCACCATCGTCGTCATTTTTTGAAAAATCACTGGTCCTATGATTGGCATAGTTTTTACTCGTACTATGCTCATCTAGTCCAATATTATAGACAAATTGAAATTCGTCAAAGGCATTGGGATCGTCGCCTTGCAGATCGTCAGAAAAATTTTCGCTTGATCCTTGATCATCGGATGCAGAATATTGGGAATCATTGTTGGTTGCATTAACTGACTTGGTTGGTTGATGTGGCATTATTTCATCAGAGCTATAAAGATCCAGGTCAGACCTGGATGTGGTCTCATGACGCCTTCCAGAGTTTAAAAGCGATGCGTTATAATTCTTATAAAAGTTTTCCAATATGTTTTGTGGTACTGAGATAGGTTTGGTTATATTTGGAAGCTTCTTCAGGTTAAGACGCATCAGGATGTGCATCTTTATAGATTCCAAGCTATCTTGCTTAGCCTTTTCCCTTAACTGTTGCTGTAAAACATTATCTCCACTAATCAAACTATTTCGGTTCATACTAACACCCTGCAGTCCAGAGGACGCATCTGATATCTCAACTTTCTTACTTTTATGTCTGCTTTGGACATTTCGTGGGGATTGAGTGCTAATCGTATTGTTTGGGATCTCAGATTCTGGTGGGATTGTAATATTTGCATTTGTAAGAGGATCTGACTTTGGCGATGAGCCCAAATTACTACTTTCATTTAGTTGTAATGCCTGCACTTTGGGTCCGCTGCCTAAAGAATTGCTTGACCCTTTAGATTCATCTTGAGCAGAGGCTAAAATAAAAAGTAGCATCATTACAATTGTTGTCGTATATTGAGCGATGAACGGACGTAGCTCCCAGCTTTTATGTTTCATCGATCTTCGTCGGGGTTCGTTGTAAATGCAACAAACGCGGTGGAACAGTCTGGAAAAATCCTGCTTCGATTTGGAAGCATCTATGTCATCTATTATGCGCTCGACCTTGTATGATCTTGCGCCGCGGCTTGGTAATTGTTCTCTTTTTTCTTTAGTCAAGTTAAAAGTTACGTCAACCGAACCCATAGTTTTATGTATTCGCATTTCTTATTGCCTTAAAAGAAACAATAAAAAAACAAATCAAAACATTTGAAGAAGAACAAATTATAACAACAAATAACAAATTATATTTATATTCGTATATATGAACTTAGCCATGACTTTAACAAACTCCATGCTAACAATAAAAGACTCAGGGAAATCGAGAGGAAAGTACTATAAACAGGGCCTAAGCAAAAATAACATAAAAATAGCTTTTTTATGGTGTGTCAGTGGTGTTATATTAAAAATGCTTAAGCTTAATACAATTCAAAACATTGGTAAATAATTTTATTTAGGCCGTAACACCAGGGAGGATTCCTCCGGACCAGAATACTCCAAAGCAGCTCGTAGATTAGTAAAATTTCAAATTATTTTTTTTCCGAATATGCGAGCCCCAGAGGTGTGCTTTTAACTAAATCAAGAGACTTCGGAAGATTGCAATTTATAATAGGTAATATATTATATATCCATCAAACTATTTCTTGCTATTCATGAAAGAATACGGTATCTGAATTATCGTACAATTAAAGTTTGTAATTTTTAGTCTAGATATGGTATTTTTGACGTATATAGACCCATAACAAGTACGCTTAAGTTATATATATATTTATATGTATACGTATGCACAACACCACTTAAAGTCTTATACGTATATCAGATAAATATGATTGAATAGGAGATAGATATGCGAATGAAGGTATTGAATTCATATAAATTTGGTTAAATTTTAGAAATTTTGAGGACAAGCACAGGATAATTTAATTCTGATAAGTTATCATTATACATTTTTTAAAGGGATATTCTAATATTCATAACATTTTTATGGACAAAATAATATATTTCCGTATCGATACCTAGGTGAGCTTAGCTTCCACTTTAGAATTTAATAACAATAACAGAAATTAATTCATATTCATGCAAGTCGAATTTACGGGATAGGTATATATGTACGTAGCATACACATACATATGTTTGCATGTAAATAATCAGATACATGATCCGTTTTCGGCTTTGCACTCACCAGATTTGTGTCCAAGTTTAACAATCAGCAGCCACACTCACTTAAGAGTTTCAATCTCAGCATATTCAGTTATTCTTATAGTTATTCTCCACTTTGAGATTCATATGTACGAATGTACATACATACATATCATATATACATATATATATATGTATATATATATATATAGAGTATTTATTTAACTGCAATTGCAAATATAGTGACTTCCTTAGCTCAATTCCAAAGCATTGTTACACGTAACTTTTCTTCTTTACGCGATCATCGAAACCGGCGACTTCTTTTTACATACAACAAAATTTATTCCCGAATTTATTGTACGCGCGAGTGTCTTTTGTATGTGCGTACACACACTGATGTATATATTTGATTTCACACTCACTTTTTGGTTGTTTTTTTTATATATATATATATTTTTTTGTTGGTGTTCGCTTCTGTCGTTGTCGTTGCTTATTCTCTGAAATTGCAATTCTTTAATGTTTGTGTGCGCGTGTGCTTGTGAATGTGTGTATGAGGGTGTGTGTGTGTGTGTGTGTGGGTGAGTGTGTGCACAAACGATTCATTTTC
The DNA here is from genome assembly GCA_035045065.1 of Hirtodrosophila trivittata. Lineage (NCBI taxonomy): Eukaryota > Metazoa > Arthropoda > Insecta > Diptera > Drosophilidae > Hirtodrosophila > Hirtodrosophila trivittata. The sequence continues at coordinate 1,180,287 of JAWNNK010000645.1, forward strand.
ATGCGAATCTCGCTCCCAAGCTCACTGATGATCACTCACTCTCACTCTATTGTATTCAATTGAAACCATTTATAGCCATCATAATCAATTTTTGTGCTCTTGAACTTCAGTTCAGTGCTAAAAGTGCAGTTTTTCCCTTTTTTATATGCACATACATATGTTTATGTACATACATATATATACATATTGTATATATATATATATATGTATGTACATGTACAAATATTGTGTATATATGTATATATCCGTAAACAAACATACATATTTACATACGTATGTGCACTGCAGTGTATACATATGAAAATTTATTTATTTTTGTATATATGTACATAGATGTGTACATATGTACATACACACTAAACACGTATCTCACAACACTCACAACACACGCACACACGCAATACATACCTTCAAGATAACAAATATTTGTACATACATACATGTATGTATGTTTGTATGTTTGTATGTATGCACGCGAATTCTATTTTGAATATTTAGCAGTTTAATGTATGTACGTAAGTACGGTATGTACACGTACGTGCAAGAGCGTATGTATCTACGTACGGTATATGTATGTAGGCATGTATCAATATAAAGTACTAGATATACATATGTGTGTGCTTTTATCTGGCATGTATATATATGTGTAAATAATTAATGTATTCGCACATCTTTCCATTATATTTCACTTGGTTTAGATTTGGATTGCAACGCGATTCTCTTGCGGTGGCTACGACGACACCACAAAAAACAGGCATCAGCAGCGGCGACAGCAGCAGCAGCAGCGGCGGCAGCAGCAGCGACAGCGACAGCGACAGCGATATGTGTACAACAGAGCCTGAGCGTGCCATACAACTAACTGATGGATCCGCATCCACATCCACATCAACAGCCGCCACAGACATAAACAAGATGCTGCTGTTGTGTTGAGGATGAGTATTCGCTCCGCTCCGTTCTTCTCTGCTCCTCTCCCCCTCTCCCCCTCTCTCCGTTCCGTTCCGTTCGGTTTGGTTCGGTCAGGGCACCAGGTCCCATGTCAGAGAGTGTGGGTGGGTGGGCTAGGAAATTCGTTCTTTGCTCTCTGTAGCGCGCGCAATTCGCGTACTTGCGCATTAAACTTGGATCTAATACTGATCAGGAGAATTAACTAGTATTTTGTGTGCTCCAGCAAGGTTTCTGTTATGCTTCGGCTGATTTGGTTTATTATTTTTCTTTGAAAAAAACAAAAATATGATTTATCAAATAAAGTTACACAAGAGCTTAATATTACGGCCACTGAAGTTACCCTGGCTGCGGTCCTGACTTTTATACCCTGTACCCATAACAATGGATATACCGAGTCTAATGCAGTTCAACCCCTCTTATAATTATCGTCCATTAATACATACATACATATGAATGTATGTACCCATAAATGTCGACTAGCATCAACATCATCGTCAATAAGTCTACATTTTTGTATGTCATATGTATGGCATTCCCAATATTTAAATACAAATATATACCAAGCTCTACCAGATCAAATTGATTTTTTAATGTCATTATCGTTATAGGCTTATCTACAAATGTGAATGCTGTTGTTTGTTATTATAATTATATTATTTATAAGTGCTTCACGCAATAAGTAGGTCTGACGATTATGTAGTGAATATTCTCAATTAAATCCTAAATATCTTTGTGATATACAACATTATAAAGTATGATTTAAGAATTATTAATGAAAGACCAAAACGTATTAAATATGTTTGCTCATATATTCGTTAGGAAAAACTAACGACCTGCTTGCAAGTTAACAGTGAGCATTATTTGCTTTTTGGAGACTCAATTGCTTACTTTGGGATTCAATTCATCATTATGTGGGGCGGTGGGACGTTGCGAAGCTCGGACGGAAAAGCATCTTAATGTCCTAACTGGTTTTTACCTTCAATTTGGCCTTGTGGATCACGTAGGCGAAGAAGAGGAGTGGAGAAGAGCACACCTTACCATTTGTTTAGCTTGTGGAAAAAGTTGATTGGGCCTACTATTTGTCAGGTAAAATAAGATATTGGTGTTTCCCATATATAGTTTTAAAAGTTCCAAACTTGACTCACCCCCATATAGTCGATTTCTACAAGAATGATATTATTGAATTTTTTTTGTTGGTAGACCTTAAGCAATATTTGTCCTATCATGCGTATATCCAATTTTTTCAGATTCTTCTGTTAAAGATAATTATTAACTAATATCATAATATCACAATTTAGCTCATTAACTGCAAGAATGAATAATTAAATACAAATTGTCCAATAAGGTTTATAACAGCGAAAAATTGCAAAAGTTGTATACGGTCAACTAGAACAATACTCGTTCTTATTTATTTGTTTCCCACCAGCTGTCTGTCTTTTAAGCGCCGTATAGTTAAAATCTTTTTACGATAATTAGATAATTGTAAAAATATATCATACAAATAAATGTCATTTGTTTGATTATTATCAGTTTAAAATTGCTTCGATTACAACGGTTTTAGTCGGTTTTAGATTTCTCGAACTTTACTCACTTAACGAAATCTCTTGCTGAGTTAGTTTTGACAAGTAAGCGACATTCGATGAATGAGTAAGTCCATTTACTCACTCAACGAAGTTTAGCAAGGATACGAACCGCAGCAGTGCAAATAAGTTGATATGAGCACGATTCTCCTGTGTGAAGTCTTAATAAATTTTGTTATTTCGTTAACATTTGTTAACAATACCAATTTTTCATATGAATTCTAACAAAATAATTCAATTTTATTGGGCTTGTTAAACAATTTAATTCTTAAACAAATCATTTTACGGGTGTTTTAGATGTCAGTTGGCTTTATATAGCAAATATATACATAGATGGATTTACTTGTTACTCTATTAAAGTATTATGTGTTAAGGTCTTACCTCCAGCTTATTAAAATCAAAGGTCAATCAAAATATATCTTATCCGTTTGATGATTTATACAAAGCCATACAAAAGTTACACTTGGGTAGAGTATTGTGCATGTCAATGGGCTCTGGGCTATGCTTGTAAAACAACATTAGTATGTGTAACTGACAAGCTGCCCACCTGGTACTCTTTCCACACCCTTCTACAATGGTACAATGGTTCTACAATTACTCACACCTAAAAAGCACACACTGAAAACATGTATTGAGTATGTGTAAATGTGGCATAACGAGTCCTTACCACAGAATTCGTTTGCGGCCTAAATGAAACAACACACACATACTCGTACACCGTGTGCTTGAATGTTTGCGTGCGTGTGAATTTGTATGGATTTGCCTTTTGTTGTTGGGCTCGTGTGGGTGTGATTTTGGCTTGTGGTTTGTTCAATATGAAAACAAGTGAATAAGAACTTATCTTTCGCAATAAAAGGATTGTTGTATTTATCTATGGAATGTATTTGAACTATTGGTACAAACCAGGCCGCATTCATTGGGAAGCAATTTAGGCTGTGAATTTATATAATTATATATTTTTATTTATATAAACTCCCAAAGGCTTAAAATAAAGTATTTTAATTTAAAATCTAGCTTAGTAACCAAATTAATTCGTTATTGCAAGGAAACGGAGTTTCTTACGAATTACCAGGTTTTTTCGAAATATCGCGGCTTCGTGTTAACAAGGTTAATAAATAAAAATTCGAATTAAAGAGGTTTATTTTTTTCATTGACGGCGACGGCGACGGCGCAGCGTCGCTTTTTTTATGCTGTACTCTAATCTAATCTTCTACAACACAAAGCAAAGTGCGACATATGTACACTGTGAAAAAACACGTCACACACTGGAAAAAAGTTACATTTTTCGAATTTAGATGCGAAAATAAAAGGCTTTTATTCAAGTTTTGGATTTTCTTTTAAACTTAGCAATTTATTAATACAATATATGTTGAGTTCAATTAAGAAAAAAAAAACAAAACTTAAAAAGTGTAACAAAAAGAATTACTCAGTTTTGACACTGTCAAGAAACTCCCATCACATTTCGTTTTCCATTTCTCTTGGCTCTTATTCTAAGAAATAACATTGCTTTACCGTTATCGATGAAGCTGCTTGTTAATGGCAGTTTACTGAAAACAATTCTTTGAATTTTGGTTGTTAATATTTTGCATTACGGATTAAAAGAGGTTACAAAAATGAATTACGACTTATAAGAGGTTTTCTAATTATTGAAAAATGTATGGAAAATGGACGAATTAACAAATTTCAAGGGAACGCAGACAGCCTATATTATACATATATGTCATATATTATATATTTAAATATTTAAAATTAGAACACGTATATAAAAGGACAATAGAAGAATACGAAAAACGAAGTTGGTAGCATGCGATTTGACTGTTCCACATATTGGAACCGGTGAACAGATTGAGGTCCTAGGTCGCAGGACACTGGACGCGATCGCATGGTTAACAGTGTCAGAATCTCTCATAAATATTGTGAATAAAGGAGAAAGGTAAGTTTTGCTAACAAGATTGTGTAGATTTAATTAACTATAACTATATCAGGAGGAGGATATTTTAGAGCAGTTTTTCCCAGTAACATTCGTCTGCTTGAATAATAATTATGTGCAAACCCCGGACCAAATTGGTATACATATGACTATGTGAACGTATGTGTGTGTGTGTGTGTGTGTGTATGTCGATCTAAAGTTAAAGGACTTAAGAAACTTACCTTCAAAAAAGTCCTGGTTCCTGCTCCTGGTTGTGTTTTATTGTTATTTGTTGTTTTACTTGTCAAAACCTTTTGAACAGATCGAACATTTTGATCTTTACTAGTTACCATGCACAGGCATTGCACACAGCGTGATACGGAATCAGCGTGCTTTTAGAGATTGCCTTGGTAGCAAATGAAAAGTGCAGATCCTGCATAGGTATTGCAACCACTGTGCAACCCTCTGTATAGGGACAACGAGAGAGGGACAGCTATCGGTTCTCGTGTGAAAACATGCAATTATGGTTTTATTTGTATTATTTTCAAGATTACGTGAGTTCTTTTTCTGAGCATGTGAAAGAAGCATATTCTGGGGGTCAGATGACCTTAGGGCTTATATCCGAAAAGTATATCGAGCACGTAAAAAAGGTTTTTTGGGTTCAAAAATGTGAGCTTAAGCTTTATTTTACGATCACTTTGATTTATAATGCGGTGACGATTATTATCATTATATTATAGTATTGCCTTCAAGCAAATAGTTCAGTTTTGGTTTTCCTTAAGTTAAACAAATCAACAGAAGTACAAAGAAAGTGTCCCATCCCATCCCTCACTTGAACATTGTGATTTGTAGTGGAACCGTAAATAACTCCATGATATTACGTACAATACTAAAACTTAGTTAGTATTTAATGTTTTAATGAGAATGTTAGGTAATAGGAATAAGGAGTCACGGACTGGTAGACTTTTACTTGACGCAACTTTTGGCAGGACATGGGAGCTTTGGATCATAATTCTATAGGTTTCGCCATGATGAAGAAGTGCCCAGACTGTTGCAGACGCAGAACATGTAGTTTTTGTCTGTCCTCGATTTACTGCTGAACGGGCAGAGCTAAGTCTACACATTGGGACACCTTTCTCAGTCACTGACCCATTAGACATCCTACCTAGCTCGGAAAGCAATTGGTTAGCAATAAGCCTGTGCAGAAATCATCCTCAGAAATCCCTGCGTCGCGCTGAAAGACAGCGCAATCTATCTTCAGACTCTAGACGATTTTCTAGATAAGGCTTTAATGCCATTCTCCCCCTCGTGAAGTCATACCTAGCCGTTCAGTGCCTCGGGAGGGAACGGGGAGTAGGGTTAAGCTTAGTGGGTGAATGTCCCACAATTTTCGGCTTTTTCTGCTTCTCCCCGATTAAAAATAAACACTATACGTTGCTATATGTGCCAGGGAAATGTTGCCAGCCCCCTTTTCCTGCATAATGGTAAACTGTTTCTTGAACAGCAACGGTGTTATTTAGTTGCTCTGTAACTATTTTAGTTTATTTACCAAATTTGGAGGCTCTAGCTCTTAAAGTCTCTGAGATCCAAGCTTCCATCTTGGCTGACAGCTAGAATATATTTTATTTTGCTCAAATTCATCAGCGGTAAGGGTTTTTATGATATAAGATTTTGCTTATGCCTTTTCTTCCTTAACTCATTTCACAAGATACTTTTGACCATCTATGCTGATCATGTACTTCGAGTACATTGAGGTTGCAAAGGCTATTCGAACGTGGGCTTGCAGGGTGAAACTTACATACGACGAGACTATCACTGAAGTAGAATCTCTGTGGAAGGATATATATTGTAGATATGTCAAACCAATGCCAAATAGATTAGAAAAGGTCATTGCTGCAAAAGGAAGTTATATTTTTCATAAACTTAATCTTTTTTTTATTTATAAATTACGCATTACGATATGTTAGCAATAAAATTTGATTTAGTCAAAATCCTCTTTTCCCCTTAGATTTTAATTTTGCGTTTGTAACAAAATATATGAGCGACGAAATAAATAAAATATTAATTTTTTATACTGGTGTTATTTCTGTATTTTATGTAAGTTATGACAGACACGTCTCTAATTCCCACAGCATATCTCTGTCATTGCTTTGTCAAAATACTTTTTCCGACCACTGTAGGACTACTCCTGGGTTGGAAGTGATTGGAGCGGTCTTGACCATGATGAAAGACGGTGAAGTACTTATTTCTTTTAGAGTCGACTACATGCAGTTGACTAAAAGATAAAAGTTTATTGTGAATTATATAATATAAGCTTTTTTAATAGTAATCAATTGAATTGATCCAACATTTGGTACAAGGATTGGGGAAACCCAGAAAACCCAATCAGAACAATAAAAATTAGAGTAAGTAGGTATCACCGAAGGCTTTCTGGTGAAACGATCGTTAAATAATAATAATAAAGGATAGAACGCCTTCCGCAGTATTTATAATAGATGAAATATGTTAGTTGAGTCTAGGATCAAAAAGAAGACCTATGTCCTTAATAGGTGCGTAGGTACCAATGGAAATGACTAAAAGAAGAAGAAGATTTGCTGTGCACCAACGTTATATAACAAAGTCCTTCAGATACATATTACCATAGTATAGAAAAGAGGTATGAGCCGCCTTTGCGTAAATTACAGGGTATCTAATGGTCACGTAAACTCTGCTGTGGACTGTGGGACAATCTTGTGCCATTTATCGTTATTGTGTGTGGTAGTATTGAGCTAAGGGGATAAAAAACAAAAAAGGAAGAGAGAGTGATAGCGAGAGCGAGCGAGATAGAGAGAAAAAAAAATCAGTTTAAAAATTTTTTTCTTCTTAATAAGTGCAGAAAATGTTGATTTTCTATTTGTTCCACTCAGTTGGGTTTTGAAAACCAACATTTACTCGTAGTTTGAGCCAAACGAAACCCCAACCATAACCCACAGCTCGCAGCCTGCTTATCATTCTTTACCCACCAACTCCAACTCCTAAACAGGCACAGGCTCAGGCTCCGGCTCCGGCTCCGGCACATGGGAAACAGGGTAGAATATTTTTCTACACTTCACCCAGAGATATTTGAGGTGTTGTAAGGTCTGTGCCTCCACAGGTGGCTTCACGTTATACTAAAGCCACATCTAAATAAAGCTATAGTTCCAGATATATATGTTTATATATATATAGTTAAACATATGTATGTGTGTGACGTTAAAATCAGTTCACCACAATGCGAACTCTTGTGAGTATTTATCTAAAATTTGATTCTAATCCGCTGATAAAATTTGAGTCTTTGTCGAATTTTGATATTTCGCTCGGATGGTTTTAATGCGATTCCGACATGGTCGATGTTGATGTGGATGTCGCTGACAACTGGAATGGGAGTGCGACTGGAAATGGAAATGGAACGAAGGGTTCGCCAGAGCAATAAGAGTAAGTAGTATGTAATAACAAAATATTTGGACATATTAAATGCCTCCACGGTGGATGAATGGGTGGATTTAACTCTGATGGTGGGTTAAACGGTGGTGTTCCGACGTTGTCTTCTGTTTCTCTTCTGTTTCTCTTCAGTTTCTGTGTCTTTTAATGGTTCGTTGCGCACTTGCTTACAAAGTACTTAAATACTTTTAAAAGAAGACACTGCTACTAGTAGAATACTTGAATAACTCTTTAAATAACTGAGGCATTAGTGTTTATAAGCTTTACTTTACTGTATAATAATGCAAGTTATAGTTTAAAACAGACTCGTTTATTATTTATAATAGGTAAAACTTGATGCTCGATACTTCTATATGCTATGTGGTTAACTGTTCTTTACCTTCAGCTATAAGAATGCTGTCGACTATACGACTACGAGAAACCCTTAACGCATGTATAAAACTTATAAAACCAATAAAAAGGTGTTGCCACTCGCTCCGGGACCATACCTTGGCTTTCTCTTCTAGTGAAGGTTACTGATATTTTCTTGGTCATATTCCAATAATTTAAGTTATCTTGCACTTTCTAGTGATCATGAATTTGTGCATATTTGTAGTATTTCAGATGAAACCAATTAAAATTAATTTCTTATAGAATTCACTTCTTGTTCCTTGTCAGCAAGTACGAGCAATTATTCCTTACTTAATGATCTTAATCTTGCAACTGACTGGTCTTTCTAATTAGAGTCAGCCTTTGCATTTGTTTTAACACCTTAATCACACTCTTGGTTCTTTGTATCCCTAACTACATCCCGGCGTTTACCCGTAGACTAAAAAGTTTTAGGTCAAAACATTTTAACAAGTATAAGAAATCTGGCTGTAATGTTGATTGGTACAAATATTCCGTTGCTCAGTCAAATTTTACACTCTTCAACTCTGAATGTTACGATTATGTTGCGCGTTGTAAAATTCACTTTTCTCGTGACCCTAAGCAGTTTTTCAATTTTGTAAATTTGAAACGTAAATCTTAAATTTTATAGAGAAAGCTAGCAATGATTCTGTTACAGTTGATCTTTTCGCCAACTCTTTCCAATCTACTTACTTCCCTAACATATGTCCTCCTTAAATTCAACTCATCCCTATAATATTTCTGCCTCTAACTTTATCTTCACTCCTACTATATATCATATAGCTCTCTTACCTCTTCTATTAATTCTTTAAAATCTTCTTTCTCTTTTAGGCCTGAGAACACTCCTAGTTGCATCTTTAAGGAGTGCTGCTTTTCTCTGGCTGAACCGTTGCTAAACTTTTTTACTCTATCTCTTGACTCCGCGAGGTTCCCAATTCATTGGCAAGATTTATACCCAAACTTCATAAGAGACTTTGCAAAGTTATCGGCTTTCTTGTTCTACTTTACAGCATTGCTGTAAATCTCTTATTTCAACTGCCCAACATGGCTTTTGACAGGGTCGTTCCACTATGACCAACTTGCTGGAATTTACCACCTTGGTAAACGAAGCATTTATAAAAGAAAGTCAATCCAATGTTATTTATATATATCCCCGTATATCCATGGTTAAAGACTTGGGTGTCTTACTTTACTGCAAATTAAATATCTATATTTGTATATGTATATATTTGCATATGTATTGTATACACAAATGAAGCCAAGGGAGTACTTGGATTTATTGAACGTTAGTCAAACGAATTCAATGATCCTCTATCCTCGATCCTCTATATTTCACTTATGTTTGTGCTGTTCGCCTTACGTGGACTTACTCTTGGTGTTGTTATTCTATACACATTAATTGTTGGCAATATGGACACTTCTTTCCTTCTATATCGTATTAATTTAACTATTCCTCGTCGGTGTACTGGGAATCATATCCCATTGTCCCTTCACGGTTGATCTATAAACTATAACAATCTATACAACATATTCTCAAATAAATCTTCTCTTTCTTTAACATCTTTTTTTTCCCTATATATAAGTAGAAATAAACCTCCTTTCTAGCTACTATATTTTTTTTATTCTTCACTTTCTACTCTATCCATACTTTATACATCCTAATTGTCTATTTCTCTCTATCCTCTGCTTAACTCCTATATCAATATATTTTTAAAATGGATATGCTAAAACTTACTGATCTGATTGGGTGACCCCAATCTATGCAACAACAATAATAATAATAATAGTAATAATAATACTAATAAATAATGCTGTTAAGACACAACTCTAAACTTAGTTTGGAGAACAAACTGCTCTTATATAAAGTCATGCTTAAGCCCATCTGGACGAACGGCATTTGCCTCTGAGGCAGCCTTGATACGATTGAGGTGTCCTCAGAGGAATGGTTATCCGCTCAGCGTTGGCGGAGATAATGGAGTCAGATACTGAGGCGACTAGGCAGTCATGACAATCACCTGGCGGTCAACTTACTAGACAATAGGTGCCACCACTTGGACCTTCCCTTCGGATAAATGAAACAGCCCCATTGAATGTTTCTGTCATTACTATTCCACAAATCGTCGTCAATTTGTGCAACATCATTCTCTAAGCTGATATCAGATTGCAAATAAAGATGAAACTAGTACAAACAATATATATAATATATATATCGCTAAGATGATGGCAAATATAGATTAAATGAATACAAAAAAAACTAATAATAATAAAAAAATAATTTGAATTGCAAAGGACATAGCTGGAGCTGTGTGAAATTTCTTTCAAAGAACATTTCATACCGGTTAGTTATTTCAATATAGATTTTGGAAAGGATTGAGTAGAACAGGGAGAGTGGAAAACCAGCAGGGATCCTTTTAATTACGTATGCTTACTTTACTGCCACTCAACGAGCTGTTACGCAACTTTCATACTCGCCTAATTTTATATGCCACGCTTGTTGCTGGGGTGAGGTTGAGGCATAACCAGTCTTAAAAGGGCTGGAGTTGGTTTGGCTTGCCGCTTTGGCCTTTTGTTAAGCGAGAGTCCTTCTGCAATGTGTGGGAGGTGCGGGCCGGTGTGGCATAGAATGCTCATAATAATTGAAGCATATTCACAGAAGTGAGATGGGCGTGCGTGAGGCTCTCCTCTTCTATGCCGCTTTAGGTGAACAGCGGCATACCCTTTGCCCCACTCCACTCCACTACACTCCACTCCACTCCAGCGTGCCCAGCCCCGTTGTGATTCCCCCTTGGTTTCCCATATTCAAGTTTACTCCATGATTGCACATACCGTGTCTCTGCTACGATACAAGTGTGTGTTTTTGGTTGTTTGCATTTGGTTGGCTGGTCAAATGCTTCGCTGGTTATCGCTAAGCTGAGCTGTCTGCTGTCTGCCTGTTGTCCTGTGGTCCTGTTGTCCTGTGTGCCGCCCTGACGATGATTTAATTGTTTAATGGCTCGTTAGTTGAATTCCCAGTGGGGAGCCCAAGCGTCAACGATGCAAACACCAACACCAACATCTACGACTAGGGCCTGGTTAGCATTTTCAAGTGTGATAATTGTAGCGTTTTATAATGGATTAAACAAATTTGCTGTAAATTATATGTATTTCAAGAAGTGCCCTCATTGTCCCTAATCCCTTGTACATATGCACAATGTGTGTGTGTATCTTTTAGCGGTCACATGTTTTTGTTCAACCGCAACAAAACTTTCAAATTACAGAGCCTACAAAAGGATTTCTTAATCTCGATTCTTTCAGATGCAAATATTTGTATATCATACACTCCTCGCCACCTGCATAGGACTATCTGTATATATTTGCTCAACCTCGAAAGGGAACGGTAACTATTCTTCGTTCTCTGTGACAAATTGCAAGTTCTGGAAAAGATCCATTATATTTTTTTTCCACTTTATGTTACCATTCGTTGAAATTCAGGCAACATTTTTGAGCCACTTGAATAAGACTTGCATTCAGTTTGATTGTTTTTTGTTAATTTCGACTATTTTATTTACAATAAATGTAAGATGGGTCGAGGAAAAGCCTTTACTGAGATGGAAAAAGGGAAAATTACCTCAAAAACCGATATAATATATAACGCATCTGTGGAAAGACTCATTTATCATATCTCTCTAAAAAAAAAGGCGGTAAGTCTCATATCTCTAATTATGGAGGTATTGCTAAATTGTCTGCTATTCCAAAAATGTTTTAAGATATTATTACGACATTATATTATTACTTTGCAACATCTCTCTAAATCTGTTAGTTCCTCTTCTCTTACTGTAATCCTCATCTTATATACGATGCGTTCCAAAAGAAAATGCAAACGGATGTCATTTACACTGACTTCGGCGAGGCAATTGACTTTTCAACTTGGTCTTCTTCAACATTCTCTCCATGCAACTCTGGTGCTCAGCCAATCATCTTCTGTTAAACTTTACTAAGTGCTTCTTTATGACTTCTTTCACTGGTAACCTTCCTTTAGAACGTATATTTACTGTTAAGGACTGGTGTTCTTTTTGATCCTAAGCTCAATCGATCCAGGCTTCATTAGGCGCTGGTCGAAAGAATTTATTGATACTTTACGTATCACTAGTATGGCCTATTCTATCCTATTCGACTCGAATCTTCGTTTAGCACCGTACTATAGCAGACTCTCATATTAAATCTTCCGTCCTTAGCTGACCGTAGAGCAACTTTAGCTGTTTTATTTATTCAAAAATTAATAAATAGCAACTTAGATTATTCTACGCATTGAAGTCGCCTTAAGTTCTCTATTCCTTGTAGACCCACTAGGAACTGTCTTCCTCTATATAAATCCTATATGCACCACTGATTCTGCCTTCTACAATCCTTTTCGCATTTTATGTTCACTTCATAACTCTCATTTCGATGCTTTTTCTTCTGAACATTCTCTTCGTTCAATCAAACTTTTGCTTTTCTATCACCTTCGGTGATCCCTGTTGTAAATACTAGCACTAACACTTATTGTTCCGATTGGCTTTTGGGTGGCTTTTCCCCAATCCTTGCAACAAATACTGGAACAATTAAAATTTAAAATCATTTTCAATAATATCCCTCAGACTTTTTTTTTATTTTACCTTTTTAGTTTACACAAATTTATATTATACAATATATATTTTTATATATTTTTTAGGCGACTGTTTGTAGTCGTCTCTAATTTAAATTAAATAAATAAATATAAATATATATTAATTTTTTTAAGTGCTATAAATAAATAATAGAAAAAATAATAGTGTATTGCATAACATTATGTTATAATTACATTATATATAACATTATATATTATTGTACTATATTGTAGATATTTTGTTTTTGAAAATCATTTTACATAACATTATATTATATTATTTTATATAATATCATATATTGATTTGAATATGTATTGATTTTATTGTAGTTTATGTAGAAAGTATGTACTTTATGTGCTGAAAAGAAGAATTTAATAGGAATAGAAGATTATAGGTATTGTTATATTCCCGAAGCAGCCTATTGGATTGACCAAGTCCTGCGAATTACAAGGGATTGAATACTAAACTTTAATAATCGAGAGTTTCGGGATTCATCCGAGCATTCTTTGGGCACTCTTTAGAACTTTGCATGGTCGTGCATTAAATAAAGAAGAAATATAAGAAAGTTAGTTTCCTTAAAGTCTCATACATGTTCATTGTCGTCATTCGAGTCCTCATCCTTTTGCCCTGGCTCGTATCTCGCGGGGAGCGTATCCTGTTGCCTTCAGCATCATGTAGCAACGTTTGTTCTGACAATAGCGCGTTGTGTCGATGTTCTTATCGCTTACTCGCAAGACTTCACACACAGGACGAAGGAAAAGAATCGGACGGCTCGCAAACTGCCGAGCCAAGAGCACAGCCACCCGCCCACTCACACCACCCACAGCAACTAGTTGCAGTTTAAAGCAGAAAAGGCGGTAAAGGCGGTAGAGCGGTAAAGTGGTAAATCAGTATCAAAATGACGTAACAATTTACGGTAATCGAAACGAAATCGTAGTCCTGCCCGTCAACATTATCGCACGCATGCAGGAGAGCGCCCTACGCCATACGCCAAAGCTACGCTCAATAAACCAGAGGCCCACGTTAAAGTTTTTACTTAGTTTATTTTCATAATTTCAACGATTGGCAGGTCCTTTATCGCTATAGACTTTATAGTAAAAAACATAATTTTCTGCAATCAATTACGAAACGAAACAAGAACCAATGCATATAAAAAGTTTGACAATGCTTCAGCAATTCTTATCGTTGGTCTAAATCTAAAAATTGATTTTTACAGCTAATCAAGTTTACAGTTAGGCTTACACATGACCTGCTAATAGACAAGACAATTAAATATACAGAATCAAGAAGCCTTCTGTTATTTCTCCTTCGCAGATGTACTCTATGTTTCACATGCATTTGTACATATATTTATGTACAGTACACGTTCGTTTTAACGAACCACTGAATGCGAGTTCCTATATCTTAAATCGGAAAGTAGTGTAGCTACATTTTATGGATTTATAGCTAATCCATTAAAGACTCTTATGTATGCTAACAGAAAATATTTATGTACGATACATATATAGATACATAAGTTATTGAAGCGTTTTAATTGAAACATTCTTTAAATGAAGTTTGCTTTTAGCTAAAATCCTTGTTTGCTGCTTCAAGCGGCAAACACTTTGCTACATCAAAATTATTTTGTTGCGGCCATTCAATACAAAATAGTTAATAGCGTTTTGATTCAAATATGCAATTAACATTGTGAAGTGTCATCGTTTTTTTACTGTTCAATATATAAATTCTATTCTTGCTTTGGTTCTTTTTATTTTTGCGTTCATTTTATGTTAAGTTCACATACATTTCCCTTTTCGTTCGTTAAATTGAGTAAAGATTTGACAAGTACGTTAAATCGGGAATTGGCCAAGCCGAGAGTAGCTTAAGCCGGACGTCTACTGTATGTGTATTATCTCTATCTCTATTTGATCTATCTCCCTCGGCTCAAAAGATATGTCAATTTAACTTTTATTTTCAACTTTTATTATAAACGTTATTTTAAATTTTTATTTTAAAAGTTGAAAATAACAGTTATGGTTTAATTTGTATATAACTATTTTTGATATTTATTATTTAAATGAATTTTTAACAGTTAAAAGCAATTTTTTAATAAAAATCAAAAATAATTACTATTTTCTATTTTTCTTGAATACAAATTATAATCATTACGGTCCCTGCTATAAACGGTTAAAGCGATTAATTGATAAATGCCTCCAAGAATAAATAAAAACTTAATGTAGGCTCTTAGAGAGAAGAGGAAACGCTTCCAATACTGATGTTAATTTTGGTGTTGATGGCGTTGAATATTCGACCCTAAGTAGTACAGTAGGAATTCATGAAGATTATTTGGATTTCAATTATTAATACTTATTGGTACGGCACTCGGCACTCGGCACCCAACACCCAACACCCACCCGGCACCCACACACACACACACACACCAGGAGGCGGATCCGGATTTAGACTGAGAGCTACCCCGATGATGCTTAGCAGAAGCGGAAAACTTTTCTTTTTTTCCTTTTCAGCAACGCCGTGAGGCACACGGCACGTGGCGGAACGGGTCAGGACACATCGCTGTGCCAGGCTGTGTCCAACTTCCTGCCGAGAGATTTACTTTCATGTGTTCTACACAATATCTCGCAATAATGCTCATATTGCTCTGCTGCGCACACCACACTCCGTACACTTTGTTAATATTCGTATAAACGCTGCACGATAAAGACGATACGCACATTTGATCTAATCTTAACAAATTAAAATTCCGAACTTTCAAAAGGGGTGCCCGTTAGAGAGGAGTCAGAGAGAGAGAGAGGAAGAGACGGACTGTCGAAAGTACTGAAAAACAAGGAGCCAGTCCAAGATGATAGACCACCCCGTACCCAAGATATTTTATATTGTATTCCTCCTACGTACCATCTCTAGGTCCATCTCTAGGTTAAGGGTATTCCACAGCCATGTGCAGGGTATCTTTGCAACTAACATTCTATAGTGGACTATTCTTACTATCATCGTATAACTTTAAGCAAAGCTATTCTGTCAGTTTTGTACGCTTGCACTCTAGTTGGAAAGAATTTAAATATCACCTGTGTAGGAGTATTGTTATTGCTAATATGTATAATCCGGAAAAATACACTCATTGTTTCTCTTACTCATATATTCATCTTATCAGATAAATGGATCTAAAACAATTCTCTAATTTCCTCTATATATTTTCTTCTAACTGTATAAATGTATAATGTATAACAACTATAAGAAGCACAGGCAGAGGCCTGTTAATAATGATGGGTAATATCAAGGAGGTTCCCCTCAAGTCGATGTTGTTGCTAGGCGAAAAGTATTATAAGCATTATAATCGAGCTAAACATCGAGCTGTTTTTCTAATGTTCAGAAGTTAAAAGTTATTCAGAATAAAGAAAAATAAAGATTTTACGCAAAATTTTCGAATTGTGCTTTTTTATCAAACTACATTTTGGATGCACCGTTCTGTCTGCCGTTCAATCATCCAAGAGAATCAGTTTTCGAACCTTAATCAGTTCAGTATTGGAATCGAGTGGTGTCGCGATTGTTATAGATCTTCTTTGTTTGCACGAAAGTGTCTACTCAATGAGATTATATGTACAAGCGCATAGATTGAAACAATTTCCATAAACATTTTGTAAACATTTTGTGCAAAAATTTGAATAAGTGCCTTCGAGTTTTCGGTGCAGCTGGCAGCTTACTAGTTACCAGTTGGTGGTCATGTTGTCTCTTTCTGGCGGCAGAGGAGGCGCCAACTGGCAGGCAGAAGGCGAAAGCAGGACAAACAGGGTTAACCATAACCATTATTAATGCTGCGTGTGTAGATGTGGGTGTGTCTGCGTACGCGTACGCGTCCGTGTCCGTGTCCGTATCCGTGCTTGTCGTCATTTTGAAAACAACCGCACGCCCACGCCAACGCCCAAGCCGACGCCCAGGATCTGGAACAGGAACAGGCTCCATCTCCGACCATTCGGATTCGTATTCCCACTCGCACTCGCACTCGCGCTCGTATTTCTGCTTTGTGTGTGTGTGTGTGTGTGCGTGTGTGTGTCTGTGTGGGGCCTGTGTGTTTGTCGGAACGGAAGTTGTGCGGGTAGTTAACGGAAAAGTCTAGCGGTTATTGTATCGGAATGAAACAATTCAATTGGGCGACTGATACTTACACGCCTGTTTATTCGGGAAATTCAAATAGAATTTCAGTTTACTCTCAAGTTACCAGTTTGCCAATCTACATACATACACACATATATACAAATATGTGTGTATGAGTGTACGCACATTTATGTACTCTTATTGCCGAAGTTTATATACAAATGTTTATATATATTGACAAATAAGTACATACATTTAAATGTATGTAAATACTATGAGTGCAATATTGCTAAGTCTCTTTGTTGTAGGGAAAATAATGGAATTATAACACTTGTACTCGTGTGTGTAAAAGCACATGTGTGTTAGTATTTCCAAAAAAAATGTAAAAATCGTTGGAGAAATTAAAAAGGTTGGCTTGTCCTTTTTAATTTTTCTTTTTTGTTTCAGTTAAACCTTTCGCGCAACGAGCAAATGCAAATGCAGATGCCAGGAACAGATCCCGAAAATTCAGTTACAGACTGAGATTCAGGCGTAGTAAGCTTGTACCGTTGCACTGTGTGAACATAGCTGGTCAGCTGTGCAGCAGGCGAGAGCGAGAGGACCATTCGACTAGCGCAGAGCCAATCAGCGTTGAGCACTGCGGCGCGAGTGGTAAGTGGTTGTTCTGGCAGAGCCAATCAGAGCAGCGCTTACCCACCACGCTTCAAATTAGCCCGAGACGCTTAAGTTTCAATCCAAACAAAGTTCAGAACATGCGACAGTCATATTGCCATTAGCATTCGCACTGTGACTCGCGCATTAACCGTAATCGTAACCGTTGCCGTTGCCGTTGCCGTTGCCGTTGCCGTTGCCGTAACCGTAGCCGTAGCCGTAAGCGTAACCGTATTCGGACGGCCTGATCATGAGCTATTGTAGATCGTTAACGGATATTAAATCGGTATAGCTGTATAATCCATATAATTGTACGGCAAGCTATGTGTGTGCACAAATAATTATTTTCCAATAGGCCCAAGTTGAAAAGCCAAATGAATTAATACTCTCAAGGCTACTAAAATCATGTGTGTGGATAAAGAGTGAATACGAGTGAATATCATATATGAGTGTGTCCAAGATGGTCTTAAGAAGTGGCAACGTGATAACGTGATAACAATCTACGGCATATCCCCCTCTTAATTAATTAAAAATATAAAAGCAAAGTCTAAATTAAAATTGAAGAAACGCAAGAGTGAAATGAACAAGTGAACTAAAACAAAGGCGGCTGCTCACATAACCAAAACAAAGGCTCAGAGGTGTATTACAAAAAAGAAAAACGCTCTCAAAAACACACAGGAACAGAGTTTGTTCAGCCATAGCCATAACCATAACCATTGCCAATGCTATTGCCATCTGTATGAATTCCGTAGAGTTTGGTTCGCTCCTACTGTGGTAGCGCGCTGCATGGAGCCGTTGTCGCCTGCAGAGTGAATATCCTGGGATTTGCATTAAATGCTCTTTGTCAGAACTCAAATGACGAGTGGAACATTTACCAAGTTCCTAACGAGCCACATACGAATTATATAAGCCGTCTTGCAACACAAACCCAAACCCACTCCCAGTCCCAAACCCAAACCTAATACCAAAAAAGCGAGCTTAAAGGAAAAGAAATAGCAAATATAACTGGTAAAGGAATATCAACGTCACAAAACCACCTCAATACTTCCTCTACTGGAGCTGTCTCGACGTCCAGATACCTATTCATAATATACATATCTTAAACTATGTTTACGCTGCAACCAACACCTGCGTCTTTAGGTGCCGTACCGTGGTCAGCAGGGGCACTCATTGAACGACTGCCAACTTTGGATGATATGAATCACAAGGGTAAGCTCTATATAAATTAGCATTTATCTTTAATTTAAGCTTCGCCCTCCATAAGTTCCATAGACCTTCACAGCTTTTTAAACTTATTTCAATAAGAAAGAAATTTCATGATATATTTCTTAGCACAATATCGAAATCTGAATTGATACTAGTAAATCGTTTGTATTTAAGCCTGAAAGTATGAGTAAGCTTTGCATAATGATAAGGAGGAAAAGATCACGAAATATGTCTATATCTATCTGTATAGTAAAATCTAGAGTTCAATAAATTGGTTAGAGTTTGAGTTTCAACCTAGTGATAACAGATTTCTTTTATTCTGTGAAAGATTCTTGGCTAGAATAACAATTAGATTATATATTTTTGTTTTGTTGTTTCTGTATTATGAATATCTGTAAATAATACAGAAATAATATGCAAATATATGAAATTAACACGTTACAAACGATGTTTACTTGTAGTATAGATGCATGCAAGTGTATGATAAAAAAAATTATATAAATTACAATAATCGGTGGATTCTACGAATGAGGATCTCTATTTAATTGTATCGTTTAATATGTTTAAGTATGTAGTTATATAAGTCTGAGAGTTGCGATGTGATCATTTTCCGTTTGCTTTGCTCTTTTCTCATTTTCTTATAGACAATGTCCTTGCTATGAGAAATCTGCCCTGTTTGGGTGTCACCGGAAAGGCTGCTGCAGCTGTTGCGATGGAAGCCGCGGATGCGACCACACAACCACAGCCACCACATTCGACATCATCGTACTTTACCACAACTTACTACCACTTAACAGATGATGAATGTATGTCTTAAAACTTTCCAAGCTTATCTTATTCTTATTCTTATTCTTATTCTTAGT